>OX451736.1:1754414828-1755614828 GCA_948472305.1 Vicia faba
AACTTACTTGCTTCCTTCGGGCCAAATCCAAAACCTCCCGTCAATGACATGAATCTCACTCGGATCATCTCTCTCACGAAGATCAGCTCCATCTATATCATCAGCTACCACATCTGCATCACCGTCAGCCTGTGTAGGACGTGGGGTGCTGGATCCTGCAGCCTGTGTGGGATGTGGGGTGCGTGATCCTCTGGTCCGTCTAGGACGTGGGGCGCGGGTTCCTCCAGCCTGTGTGGGACAGGGACTGGGGGATTGTCCAGCCTGTGTCGGACGTGGACTGCTGGGTCCTCCAATGTGTGTGGAGTGTGGGGTGATGGACCCTCCCACCTGCTGGAAGGATGAAGACGTCTGTGTGGGTCCCCCCGTCTGCTGGAATGATGAAGGCACGCCAGTATGTAGAAATGGAAAGCTGGGTCCTCCCCCCATCTGCTGGAATGATGAGGGGACACCAGTCTGTTGGAAAGATGAAGGCACCTGGGTCGGTGGGAAAGGGAAACTAGATCCTCCCGCATGCTGGAAGGAAGATGGCATCTGAGTCGATGGGAAAGGAACACTAGATCCTCCCGCCTGCTGGAAGGATGACGGCATCTGGGTCGGTGGGAAAGGGAAACTAGATCCTCCCGCATGCTGGAAGGAAGACGGCATCTGAGTCTGTGGGAAAAGGAAACCGGGGCCTCCAGGTGGCGCAAAAGATGCAGGACCCCAGACGGGAATGTATGGGAGGAGAGTAATGGGACAAAACCCTGAGTACTGGCCAGGGACATAGGATCAACCTGACTCTGAGGGGGTGGGCACATGGCTGAGTGAGGAGACTCACATGTTACTACCCTCGGACGCTGAGACTTCTTACCGTTATCCTTATTCTTCGGTGGCATTTTACCTAGTTATATATATTTTCATAAACAAAGATAATAAAGTCATTGACATAAATATATATTCATTGACAAATTCAATATATACATATTCAATAGATATTCATTAATATTACATTAAGTGATTAATTAATCTAAATCTTCATGCTCGTTATCCATATCATGTTCATCATCCGATGTAATATTGTCCTCGGATTCAAACTCTTCATCATTGTCTTCATCCACATTATTATCAACCAACAATATAGACGCATCAACTTGAAGTCCCTCAACAGTTGTATCAGACAAAGTTGTAATGTCTTCAACTGCAACCACATCATTAATCTGTTCAACGTCATCAACTTGGTAGGCAACATCTTCCACTAGATCTCCAGTTTCAATATGACCTAGCGGTTTTGTTTTTATTACAACACACCATCCTCTTTTACGTATTACAAATGAAGGATAAGGAACATAATAAACTTGCCTAACAATATGTGACATTATGAAAGGGTCATATTCTTTGTATCTCCGGTTCATTTGAATCTCGACAGAACCATATGACTTGTCTATCTTTGTGCCTCTAGTTGGATCATACCATTCACAATAAAACAAGACAACTTTATTTTCCGTGTCCAAGTAATTGTATACCAACTCGTAGATATATTTAACAAATCCATAGAAGTCGTCTTCACCGCCATCTATAACTCCTTTTACAAAAACACCATTATTTATGGTTTTTTTCCCTTCGGTCCATACCTCCGTGTGAAATTTATATCCGTTCACGAAGTATGTGTGCCAATCATTTGCGCTTTGGATAGGGCCTTCTAAAATTTTTTATTTTAATATATATTCAATTTTTTTTTATTTTATACGTATATACTAATACATTTTTTTTATATGTCTATATAACATGCAATAATATTAATAAATATTAACCTATATATATTAACAATAATATTTCTGTTTAATAATATATTAATATATAAAACATTCTAATTTTCATTTTATTTTAAACATTAACCTATAATACTAATTAATCTAAAACTAAAGTTAAGTAAAATATTTTTTTAATTCACATAAACAAAATACATATACTACTAATCTATATAATACATATAAAATATAAAAAAAAATGCATAAATACCTCTATATAATTTCTTCACTTAATTTGCTTCTTCTTGTGTAGCTCTTGGTGTTCTTCTTCAAATTTCTCTACAGGTTAAACAAAATACCCTTTTTAATATTTATTACCAGTATAATAAATAATGAACAAATGAAATAAAAATTTATCAAAATATGAATACCTTATTCTTCTTCAACAATTTGGGATGGAGGAAATTTGATTTGGGAATTTGGGTTTGAGAGGAAGAAGAAAGGAAGAGGAAAGGAAGAAGAAAGGAAGAGGAAACAAACCACACCAGATGCTGTAACGGATGAGAATTTTGTGGAGATGTAAACATCAAGTAACGACGTGACTGTCACGTCGCAACATTGCCACGTGATACTCACGTCGCTACACACTCAACAGAAATATAATTCACTTTCCCACTCTGCCACTCTGTCATCAATCAACTTTAATTTCTCCCCTTTAATATAGCGACGTGGCTATCACGTCACTACCAAATTTCAAATTTCCCCCGTTTGTAGCGACGTGTAAGACACGTCGCTGATTCTTTTTCCAAACAACCACCTCTGACTTGTTTTATGTATCATTAAAATATGTTTATGACGTGGTTATCACGTCGCAACTACATTTATTACTCACGTGATAACCACGTCGCTAATATATGTCGCTGGGGATCATCTTTCTTGTAGTGAGTATATTAGAAATTACAATATTAAATAATTTAATAATAATTGATTTTTGCTTATAGTAGTGACTAAAATTGAAATATTTTTATTGTTTATAAATGTGTCCGGAGAATATATATATATATATATATATATATATATATATATATATATATATATATATATATATATATATATATATATATATATATATATATATATATATATATATATATATATATATATATATATATATATATATATATATATATATATATATATATATATATATATATATATATATATATATATATATATATATATATATATATATATATATATATATATATATATATATATATATATATATATATATATATATATATATATATATCATTCTATTATTAGATTAGTGATTATTGACTGAGTTTATGGTAGTAGATCGACATGCATTGAAGAAAATGTTATTAGGCGCAGATGAAATCCCAGTATATGTGAAAGTTAGTTATCTTGCCGGCACAAACTTTTAATTATAATTAAATTTAAAAGTAGTGAAGTACAAGAAAATATCGACATCATTTAAGGGTTAAAACTCAAACCCTTAATATATTCTTAAATATACAAGCATTGTTGACCGGAAAAATATATTGCAAAAATAATACTGAAAAAGGTGATTTATATTATAAATCTTTGTATTCATAATTTGATTATTAAAATAATGTTGAAGTAAAAGATGTCTTTATTAATCATTCATTGGTGCTAAAAGAGAATATCAATGTATGAGAACTAAAGATTATTGAGCAACATAAATAGATTTTTTTTTGAATAATCATGTATTAAAAAAAAAATCACAAAAAATCACGTTTCGGAAAAAATTACGCAAATAACCATGTTTCAGATGACTCCCCAAAGGAGGAGCCATCTCACTTGGCGCATGTCTTTATTAATCAATCATTGGTGCTAAAAGAGAATATCAATGTATGAGAACTAAAGATTATTGAGCAACATAAATAGAATTTTTTTTTGAATAACCATGTTAAAAAAAATTTCACAAAAAACCACGTTTCAGAAAAAATTACGCAAATAATCATGTTTCAGATGACTCTCCAAAGAAGGAGCCATCTCACTTGGCGCATACTCCCATTATTTAAGGGGAGGCGCCATCTCACTTGACGCCTAGGTGCTTAGGGCATGCCCTAAGCCAAGTGAGATGACGCCTTAGTGCAATTCTAGGGCAAATTTCGCTTTTTTTTTCTTTAGTCCGATGCGTTGCATATTCGATACAGGATCAACAAAATTGACTTTTTATTATAAAAAAATGATTACACCCAAATGTATTACATTAAAAAAACAGATAAAAAAACAGATAAATCAGTGATCCCTCGGAACCCGGTAATGACCCCCGGTTCCGCATCCCCGTCCTCGTCTTTCCCGTGCTGGGTGTCGTCGCGTTTCCTGCTGTGGCAGGTTCGATGGCCCAGCGAAGTTAATGCGTTCTGGATCCATGAAATCAGTCAGATCTCCATATCTAGAAGATCCGCTTTGGTACAGTCGGTTACCCATACCCTCAAAGTTTGGTCGTGTTGGCAGTGGGTGGGGTTTCATAGTGGGTCTGTAGCATTGATCATCTGAGTACGGGGGGTAGAAAGGAAATAGATCTTGGGGTGTTTGGTATTGAGGATGTTGGGTGGTTTGGTGATACTGTGGTTGATGATAAGTTGGGTCGGTTGGTTCGTAATCTCCCGACATTCCCAGATCAGGGCTAAGGCTGGATGTTGAGGGGCCCATATTGGGATATACAGAAGACTAAAATTGTGTGTGGGGTATGCGGGTGTGTTGGTATTGTGATTGGTATTGTGGTTGGGTGTTAGGCATATGGGGGTATTGGTACTGAGGTGGTGATTGTGGTTGGTTGTGGGGCATTTGGGTGTAATTGTATTGTGGTGGGGACTGTGGTTGGGTGTTTGTGGTTCTGTTTCGTCTGGGGGGTTGGTGGGAGGTTGATGTGTGTTGGGTTTGTTGTTGGGGAAACGAGGGTTGTGCCCATTGTGTTCGTGGGTCAACCAAATACCTTGAATGAGACACGTGCATTTCAGGGTTACTAACCGACCTGTACCAAGATAAATATTGATCCGCGTGTCGCATATTACCATGATTGAGGAAAAACGGGAATTGCAAGACATGTCGGTGACGCCTCTTCCACATCTTACACCATTCTGGAGCAAAGTCTTTCCAGTTGGTAAGACTCTATTGGGCGTCGACCCTTTTGAGATGCCACGGGGACAAACAAGTCGGATCACTTGGTATCTCTTGATGCATTCTGAACTGCATCTTCACACGGTCGTTGTGGTGCATCTCCACAACATTGAACCGTATGATTGTAGTCTTGGCGCTCCAAATTACTGCATCCTCGGGGTTTGGTTCATGGCTCAAACCCAAATATGGTCTCCAGACAAACTGCGAAAAAAATTAAATCAGGTTAATGAAAACGTAATATATAAATAATTTAAATGAAGAAAAGTTGAAAGGTACGACGTACATCATCCGGGCCTAGGTGATCCAATAGATTGTGGTATAGTGCGACATTGAATCTTGGATTCTTGCCGTAATCCATACCCCTCACGCAATACCTAAAGGAAATGAAAAACATTTTATTTTTAGCATATATTTGGTGAAGAGATGAATAGTAATAAATGATATAACTTGATGACTTACTTTGTTGCGTACGAGAAAACGAAAGTGTTGTTGTTGACGGGGTTTAAGGACTCCATCCTCCACTAACCCCAGGCTTGTAGTAAAAAAGCGTAGCCATAAAATGTACATTTTTCCTTGACTGCATTTTTGCACAAGGAACTGTATAGGTGGGCTAAAACTGCAGAACCCCAACTATACTTTCTTGTTTTTTCAAAATCTCTAAGTAAATGTAAATATATAAAATTTACACTATTTCCCGTACTTTCGGGAAATAAAAAGGTTCCAAATAGTATCATTAGATAAGTTCTAGCTTTTACTACACTATCTTGCTCAGAGGAATTTTAGTTTAATTCCAAACTTGCAAAATGAATTTTAACCTCAGTGAGTAGTATACCCTGACCTCTCGCACCACCACCTTCAACCATATCCCTGTCCAACAATTCTTCACACTGAGAATTGGGTTGTTGAACCGACCCGTTAACGGCCTTACCATCGATAGGGAGACCCAGTAACATGTATACATCCTCTAGCGTGATGGTACATTCACCTATTGGTAGGTGAAATGTATGGGTCTCTGGTCTCCACCTTTCCAACATTGCAAGAATGAACTTCGAATCAATTGTGCAGTTGGAGATCTTTATAACATGTCTGAAACCTGCGTATTCCAGATATGGTATGATAAATGGGTCGGGATCCAAGTAGTTGTGAGACCGGATCCTGAATCTTTTGGTATCCTGTGTTAATAATGTAAAAGGTGTAAGATTAAGTAAGATGAACAAAGCATTACCTGAAGTATAAAAATGTATAACCAAAATAGAAACTTACAAATGCGGCAATGTTGTCCCTTGTGCCTCTGTGAGAATCGCCCATTATGAGAAGAGCCATTGTTGAAAATGCCTGAGATTATGAAAGACTTAGAAAGTGTAAGAGATTATGAAAGACTTTGTAGAAGAGAGTGAGACGATTGTGGGTGTGAGAGAAGTATGTTATACTCTGTATTTATAGGCAAAAAAATTTCATAGAGTAAGTGAGGTGGTAGCTGGTGCATGCATGATAAGTGTCACTCTTGCAGAGTAGGCGCAGCTAGGTGGCAGCCTTGGAGAAGGCATCTCTGTATGCATGTAACACAATTGGACATTAAGGGAGGCGCCATTGGACTTGACGAAAGAGTTAAAAAATTAAAGTTATCGCCATCCCCATTGGCGAATAAGAGGTGTCATGGGTTGCAGAGTAGGCGCAGGCTAGGTGACAGCCTTGGGGATGCCATGCCTGAATGCATGTAACACTATTGGAGGTGATGGGAGGAAACTTACAAGTAACAGTGTAGGTGCAGAGTAGGCGCATGCTAGGTGGCATCCTTGGAGAAGGCATCTCTGCGTGCATGTAACACGATTGGACATTAAGGGAGGCGCCATTGAACTTGACGAGAGTACAAAAATGAAAGATGTCTCTATCCCCATTGGCGAATAAGAGGCGTGATGGGTTGCAGAGTAGGCGCAGGCTAGGTGACAGCCTTGGGGATGCCATGCCTAAATGCATGTAACACTATTGGAGGTGATGGGAGGAGACTTACAAGTTACAGTGTAGGTGCAGAGTAGGCGCAGGCTAGGTGGCAGCCTTGGGGGTTACATCCTTACTTAATTCAAATTCAGTATATGACCTATTTAGTCTTACATTTATCAAAACACTGATTCACTTAATCTGTCAAGCCTTCCAACCTTCAAACCTTCATACAATCAAACCTTCAAACCTTCAAACAATCAAACATACAAACCTTCGAATAACTCATAAACTTCAAACATTCCAACCTTCAAACCTTCCAACCTTCAAAACTTCATACAATCAAACCTTCAAACCTTCAAACAATCAAACATACAAACCTTCTTATAACTCATACACTTCAAACATTCCAACCTTCAAACCTTCAAACCTTCATACAATCAAACCTTCAAACCTTCAAACAATCAAACATACAAACATTCTTATAACTCATACACTTCAAACATTCCAACCTTCAAACCTTCAAACCTTCAAACAACCCTACGCAATGGCCTCTGTACCCCAATATGTCATCAATGCACATTTCAACAGAGAGACATACATTTGTCCCACCTCTGGGTTTTTGTTTAGAGACACAGACAACATCCGATTTTTTTTAAATGGGAAAGCCAATTTCTCGTACTTCAAAAAACGATTGGAGGCCAAACTTGAATGAGGCCCGGTGACACAAATATTTTATCAGAATCCAGTTTTTTTTGGAAACAACCAAATAATATTTTATAAGGCTGAGGTTCAAGATGATGAGGATCTTCAGAATATATTTTCCAGCCATGTGTATTATGGGTACGACTCTATTGAGTTGTACATTATGCTGCGAGAGCCTCAGGTGACACAAGTGGTTGATCCTTTGGAGAACGAACAAGCAGAGGTAGATGCAGTTGACGAAGAAGAAGAAGATGACGAGTTAGAGTTTGATGAAATGGTGAATGATGATTCCGACGATGATGGCATACCTAGTATTCCTGCAAATGAGATCTACACACCACCTCTGCACATGACAAACTTCAACATGGACGGAGATGAACCGTCTACTGATTTATTTTTCAATCCGTATATGCAGTCGGATGAAAAATTAAAAGAGAAGAACAAGTTTTGTAACAGAGAGAAATGCATCAGAGCCATAAAAAAATTTCACATGCTCAACTCGGTCGATTTTAAGGTGGACCGTGTCAACCCAGAAAGGTACAAGATCAAGTGTGTCTACCCTGACTGTATGTTCAAGCTCACTGCATCATACAGATTAAGAGATGATTGTTGGGTCATAGGTTCCATGACTACCCACACTTGTGTAAGTTCTACCCAATCACAGGACCACCGAAAACTTAATTACGATCTCATCTGTCAAGAAATCCTACTACTAGTCAGCAACGACCCATCTTTGAAGGTGAAAACCATCATCTCCCACATCACCACGATTTTTAACTATACTTCGTCTTACCGTAAGGCGTGGTTAGCAAAGACTAAGGCGATTGAAAAGGTGTACGGAAACTGAGAGAAGTCATACCAAGAACTTCCTCGCTACCTGAATGCACTCAAGACTTATTCTCCGGGTACTGTTTACGTTCTGGAAACAGTGCCAGCATACGCCCAAGATGGTAGTCAACTAAACAGAAACGGAATATTCAGTCGAGTGTTTTGGGCATTTCAACCTTGCATCACAGGGTTTGCATCATGCAAACCAATTATACAAATTGATGGGACTTGGTTGTATGGGAAATACAAAGGCACGTTACTGATGGCAGTTGCACAAGATGGCAACAACAACATTTTCCCAATTGCCTTTTCCCTAGTCGAGGGGGAGACCGGTGGTGCTTGAAGCTTTTTTCTGTAAAACCTGCGAACACACGTGGCTCCTCAACTAGATCTCTGTTTGATCTCGGACAGACATGCCTCCATTGAAAGTGCCTATAATAATCCTGCAAACGGTTGGCATGATCCTCCTTCTACACATGTCTATTGCGTTAGGCATATCGTCTAGAATTTCACGAGGGAGATCAAGGACAAAACACTAAGGAAATCGATTATAAATGCGGAATATGCATTGACACAACCCACATTCAAATATTACCGCAACTAGATCCGTTTGTCAAATCTGGAAGCCGATAGGTGGATCGACAATATTCTGGTGAAAAAATGAACTAGGTCATATGATAATGGCCAAAGATGGAGACACATGACAACGAATCTTATTGAATCGATAAATGGGATATTCAAAGGCATATGAAACCTCCCGATCACTGCTTTGGTAAAATCTACGTATTTTAGGATGACTGCGTTGTTTGCCAAAAGAGGTGAAATGTGGAATACGGTGTTGCAATCTGAACAACTATGGAGTGAAAGCTGCATGAAATACATTAAGGCAGAAAGTGCCAAAGCCAACACTTATATGGTTATACGGTTTAACCGACACAGCCATAACTTCATTGTGAAAGAGACAATCGACCAAACGAAGGTCTGCCAAGACAGGAATATAAGGTAATACTACCTTCTCGTTGGTGCGATTGTGGCAAGTTTCAAGCCTTTCGTATGCCTTGCTCTCATGTCATTGCCGCTTGTGCTTATACCCATTAAGACGCGCTACAACTTCTGTCACACATTTACAAATCTGAAACGTTGCTCAACGTTTACAACAACGGCTTTTCTTTGGTAGCAAAACCATATTATTGGCCTACATACGACGGTGAAATAGTGTGGCACAATGACCAAATGCGAAGGAACAAGAAAGGTCGTTCCAAAAGTAAGTGCATCACAACCGAAATGTACGAACTTGACAAGCTGGAAAGAAAGTGTGGTTTAAACCGTCAGGTCAAACACAATCGCAAAAATTGTCCGAATCGGACGTCTGCCTCGACCACATAAAAATTGTAATACATAAAATCTTTCCTTAATTATGTTGTAAACATTATGGTTTTTCGTTAACAGTATTTGATACAATAAATATTGCGTGCACAAGAAAAAAAACACGATATTCCGTCTACAAAATTACAACTGTTAAAACAATTTCATCTGACCCATGCATCATCAACATTACGTTGCTGTCTGTTTTGACTTCCTCCAACCATACATTAGGTCTTCCTATCGCATGTGAGGTTGTTGTTCCTCTTCGCTGGATTCTTCGAATTTTTTCCCCCTCCGCAATGTCTCTATCTAGCCATCACATCAACTCCCGCTTCAGACGCTCCATGAAGTGAATGTGCCAGAATTTCATTTTCATCGCAGGTTTCGTGGCGGAGAAGATAACATAACCATCTCTGGTAAAAATCATAGGCGACGTCATGACGCAAATAACAGAGTAAAAAATAAAAAAAACAGTGCAAAAAAGTGTGAGAAATGACGGAGAAACGGACGAATTATTTATAAAACAGCATTTTGCCCTAGTTTTGCCCTAGGAGCCAAGTGAGATGGCGCCTCCTCTCACTTTTAAAGTGCATGCGCCATCTCACTTGGCTAAAAGAGAGAGGAGGCGCCAAGTGAAATGGCGCCTAGGGCAAAACCCTAAGTGGAGGCGCCAAGTGAGATGGCTCCTCCTTTGGAGAGTCATCTAAAACATGGTTATTTGCGTAATTTTTTCCGAAACGTGATTTTTTGCGAAATTTTTTTTTAATACCTGATTATTCAAAAAAAAAATTCACATAAATATACTACAAATTAAAGAACATATAGCAAATTAGAAAATTTTAAAATTTTAAGTGTTTTAATTAAAAGCTAAATTTTAAGATTAGAACATCCTATATAAAGCATGTGGCTTCTAATATCTACTTTATTTGCTACTACAATAATGTGCATGTTTTTGAAGAAAAAGACACATCTTCCCATGATCTGATTATGATGGTTAAGAAACACTGTCTCTGAATTTCAAAACTTGAACCAACCTTCTGGAATTTTCAAAGACTCTGTTGATAATTAACCCCAAAACAAGCCATGCATTCAAACTAATATTGTGAAAGAAGCAGGATGTGGCCAACAGAAATATATTTCAAACCAATAGGAGATGAATTAAACTTGTAGAGACATAATTAAGGACTTAAGGTGAAGTGTGACGCAAATCTATCAACAAAGGTGATAGCAGCAGGGACTTGGAAAGAAGATGGGATTCCATATCCCTTGGAGGTCGAGTCAAAAAAGCCATGATATGCAATTAATATTGCTGAAGAGTGTGGTTTTAGCAAGATTGAAGTGGAAGGAGATTGTATGATTCTCATCCAGTATTGTAACTTTGGATGCTTTATCATCAATATAACTCTTGTGTTGATTCTAGAATAAAAATGAAAATGATGAAGTTGAGTGTTGGTGCTGAAAGACCAAAATATGTGTTAAAGTAAGATAATATAATTTGAAAATGAGGAAGTAATTTGATTGGATAATTGTGCATTTCTCATTAAAATAGTCAGGTGGTAAAAGAGCTATAGGCAGCCATGATGTTAACTCCATTTCCACATGAATCGAAAGTTGAAACACTATCAAATATTGCCTTTACATTTTTACACAAAATAGGTCAATTATGCACCTAAAAGAATGTAACTTATTTGTTTCGTAGAATGAACAAACAATATGGCAACCAAAACTAACATAAAACATTCATAGGTCAAGTTTGCTTCAGTGGTCTCTTCAGTCTTCATCATGTAATTAGACAATTACAGCATTACTTTCAAACCTTCAAACCTGTTCTGCCACAAGCAGCCTCTACTTTCAAACCTTCGAACCTATTCTGTCACAAGCAGTGATTCAAGTTCTTCTCTACGCCGTTCCAACTCCTGTCAAGTGTCCATAGGAGCAAGTAAACTTTCAATGTAACTTTTTTAAAGAAAAATTTATTGGATTAACTGAGATAAAAGTTACTGAGATAAAATAGTATGAACTGTGTCACTTAAGAACAAATACATAAACAAGCATAGTAGTGTTGCAATTGGTGCAATATTATGTCATTGGAACCAAGGGAGACAGAGAACTGCAGACATGTGCATATGGAATGCGATCAATAATAAATTATAACATCTTAATGTAAGCATATTACCTCAAGATCCTTGGCTGCTTGCTCTCTAGTGATCTCCTTCTTCTGGAGATGGCGTTTAAGAAAACCGACGCAAAGGATTCCCTTCAAATGGTAATAGAAGCAAAACAGAAAGAATTTTTCAATATATGCAATAAAGAAATTCTTTAAAATATAGTTTGCACATTGAAGTACGAACATCTTTATTGTTTTGAAGTTGCCATTTAGACCATCTTTAACAGTTTGACTGGTGGTATTATCAAATCAAGGTTTGGGGGAAAAATAGGCACAATGGAAAAACTTTTGAATTGGGACTACAATTTGCACTTCTTAATAATCTTACCGAGACAACGTAAACTAGGCCACAAGAAATAAGCAAATAGCATGCAATGTTTTGAAGAATAACAAGATCTTTTCGCTCCCCATTATAGTCAGGGAAAGCCCTGGTCATCACTGCCACGCTGAAGAAAAGAAAAACCAAACTACAATTAATGTTTATATGCAGCATCGTGTAAATAGAAATATCATGCAATTCTCCGTCTTAAACCCAAATATTCTAGGTGTGTGTTTGATTTATCAATGTGAACTCTAGAAATTGCTTTCATATCTGTCATATATGATCTTAATAAAAAGGGATGTGTGGTTATGTGCATATAATGGCTCCAAACCTCAAAATTGAGTTCAAAAACTGACACTAACTAGAAGTATTAAAGTCTCTAATTTATGAACTATTGGAGAAATAGTGATACTTGAACACAAATATCAGAGTTGCTTTCAGAATAAAAACACAGAACGGAGATGATTTCCGTTAAAACACAAATTTAAACAAACTAATTCCTTTGAAAATCAAGATTATCAAACTCAAATCAAAACACACAACAATTATTTTGTCTACAGTACCATTTTTATACTTAACTATTTTAAAGTAAATATAAATTTGGAATTTATTTTGTCTAAAAACTCAAAACTACCAACGAACTCTACTAATTATGTTACATGAAATTGTAGGCAATTAAGAATTCATAAACAAGGGACCATGTTTGGTTTCACGTTTGGAACAACCAGAAATGATTCTGAAGGGTATAAAATTGGTTTTGAACTCACTTTTACTTTAAGAATCCAAAGATAAAGTAAAATCAATTTCAAAAAATCATGATAAACCACTAGAAATTCGTCATAGCATAACTAACCATGCAGTAAATAGATAGAAAAAGCATTTAAGAAAGGGAAAACGTACAATATCTGCAGCATACCTCTGGCTGCCCAATACTCCAGAATCTGAAAAGGCAACAAATCGTGTAATGATATAGAAAATCAAAACAATAATCAAATTCAGTGGAAACAGCCATTTATTAAGCACAGACACCTCGAACACGACACTGCGGCAACACCGGTAATAATTTGAATAAATAAATAATTTGAACGTAATCACAAGTGTCTGTGCCGATATCAGACACGCCTTTTTTTCAGAGATTCAGAGATGTCTTGTGCTTCACACATCATAGCAAACGAAATAAAGAAAAGTAATGAACCTGCCAGAACTTAAAAATGAAGCTACATTCAGTCTCAGCGAGAGCCACAAAAACCGCAATGATAACAGCGTAACAACGAAATATACCATCGAAAATCTAAAACAGAAAAACAAAAGATAAAAATCAAAATTGATAAACAACAGAAAGAAGAGGAAAATAGATAGAAATCTAGATAGTTAGTTACAGAGTTAGGGTTTCGGAATGAGCGAATAGCAGAGAGGACATTGACGGCGATGCAGAGAATTACAGCTATGGCGGTAATCAGACTGAAACACCTACAGACTATGAGGAAAGGATCTGCTCTTCGTGTCGGTCGTCTAGCGTTGCTCGAAGTTGTAGGTAGGATAGGCACGGCGGCGCCGGTTGCGTTTCCGATCTCTTCATCCTCTGTAGGCATCTTCACAACTCTAACTAACAAACTAACCGAATGGAAGGGAAGACTCAACAAACTACCTACTCTTCTTTTCTATTCTCTTATTTCGATACATTGTTTATTATTACATTCTTATCAATATTTTTATAAATTTTAGTTAAATTTATATTTTGAAAAATAGAGAATAACTTTAAAAAAAAAATTAAAAAAAATGTTTGTAAAATTTGAAATTTATTAAAAATTAGTTTTCAATTTTATGAAAAACCGAGGATCGATTTGAAATTTTTATAAATTATGAGAACTAGTTTGTAAAATTTGATAGATTGATAATAATTAATTTGATATTCTTATTGTATAGAATGAAAGAGGAATTTTATATTTTATATTTTTGGGTGTTATTTGAAATTTTGTAAACTTAATTTAGACAAAATCCTTCATATATTTTTATCATTTTCACAATTCTTTGTACATTTTTATTTAAAAAATAAATTTTGATCAAATAATTTTTAAATTTTTAAATTTTTTTATTATTATTAGAGTGTATCATCTAAACACTTTCAATGAATAAGTTGGATAGGACTTTTATATAAGAGATAAGTATAGTAATATCATTACTATCTTTTAGATATTTTTGTTTCTAAGAGATTTTTTTGAATAAGAGTAGTGATTTGGTATATTCAGATGAATGTGGTTTATTCGAAGAATATATAGTTGGTGGAAATAGATATTTTGTTTCGTTTGTCGATGAATTTTGTCGAAAGTTGTGGATCTATGTGATCAAACAAAAGGACGAAGTATTCAAAATCTTTAAGAGATTCAAGATACTTGTTGAAAACCAAGTGAGAAGAAGATTAAAGTTCTGCGAAACAGATGGAGGTGGCGAATATACATCCAAAAGGTTTGAAGATTTTTGTGCAGAACATAGTGTTGATCATGAGGTAACTGCTCTTTATACACCTCAACATAATGAAATTACTGAAAGAAGAAACATAACCATATTAGATATGGCGAGATGCATGCTGAAGCAAAAGAATTTTCCAAAGTCTGTATGGGGAGAAGCTGTTTCGACTGCAATTTATATTTTGAATAAATGTCCTACCAAGATATTGAAGAACAAAGTTCCTGAATAAGTATGGAGTGGCAAACGACCATCAGTGAGTCATTTGAAGGTGTCTGGCTCTATGTTTTACAAGTATGTTCTTGATGCAAGAAGAAGAAAGCTTGATGACAAGAGTGAACCTATGATTCTGGTAGGATATCATAAAACGGGTGCATACAGACTATTTAATCTAGTTAATAAGAAGATTGTGTTGAGTCGAGATATTGTGATTAATGAAAATTCTGCTTGGGATTGGAGTTCTAGCAATTCAATTAACAAGCCATTGATGAGTTCTGATGTCGATGAAGAAACTGATGAAGTAGAGGTCGAAGGAATTATTGAGAATTCAGTCAAAGTCGAAGAAGAAGCAGTTGCTGGAATTCCTGACACAATCGAGTCAAAGAGGCTGCTTCTAAAACAAGCCAAAAACCTCAAAGAAATAGAGTTATTCCAACAAGACTTCATGATTATGAAGTGGTGTGTGATGATGAAGTCACACCAGATGGAGAATTAGTTCATTTTGCTTTACTTGCAGGTGCTGAACCAATTAACTATAGCAAAGCTTTAAAGATTAAACAGTGGAAGTTAGCTATGGTCGAAGAGTTAAAGAAAATAGAAAGAAACAACACATGAGAGTTAGTCAAATTGCAAGCATATACAAAAGCTATCGTAATAAAGTGGGTATTCAAGTTGAAACATAATGTTGATGGCTCGATAGTAAGACATAAAGCAAGATTGGTAGCTCGAGGATTTCTTCAAAGAGAAGGACTCGACTACTCTGAAGTATTTGCTCCAGTAGCAACATTGGAGACTGTTCAACTAGTGGTAGCATTGGCATGCAACCAAGGTTGGTCGACATTTTATTTAGATGTGAAATCAATATTTCTGAATGGTCCTTTAAACGAAGAGGTCTATGTAACACAACCTCCATAATTTGTGATTCAGAAGGAAGCGAGTAAAGTATATAAGTTTCATAAAGCGCTTTACGGCCTCAAGCAAGCACCTAGGGCATGGAACAAGAAGATCGATCCATACTTAGTCGAATTGGGATTTGTCAAATGCAAATATGAGTATGGTGTCTATGTTCAGGTATGGAATTTCAAATGTCAAAGCAAGTTATGGTGCTACATCAAAGGAAGTATGTCAAAGAAATACTCAAGAGATTCAGAATGAGTGATTCAAATCCCGCATCCACACCTGTCGAATCAAATGTAAAATTGGAGAAGAATATAGAGGAAGACAAAGTCGATGTAACTTTGTTCTAGTAAATTGTGGGATTTATGAGGTATGGTGCAACAGTTGACTTGATGTAGGTTCTGTTGTAGGATTAGTAAGCAGATATATGAGTGAACCAAGGGTGTCACATATGAAGGCTGCAAGAAGAATATTGAGATATTTGAAGGGTTTGATAAACAATGGAATACTATTTCGACGAAATTCTGAAGACAAAGAAGCAATAGTTTATTGTTTTTCAGATGCTGATTGGTGTGGAGATAAGGAAGATCGAAGAAGCACAACTGGATATTTCTTTCAAATATTTGGTGCCTCAATCTCATGGTGTTCGAAGAAACAACATGTGGTGGCATTATCATATTGTGAAGCTGAATATATAGCAGGATATTATGTTGCATGTCAAGCAATTTGGATAAGACCTGTACTTGAAGAAATGAAGATCGGAGTGAATAAACCTCTTGTATTACAAATCGACAACAAGTCAGCCATAAATCTGGCGAAGAATTTAGATCTGCATGAAAGAAGTAAACATATTGAAGCAAGGTTTCACTTCTTGAGGAAAAAGGTAAATTTAGGTGAACTTGAAGTAAGACGTTGCTCGAGTGAAGCACAGTTGACCGATATTTTCACCAAATGATTGAAGATCGACAAATTCCTGAATTTGAGAACGAAATTAGGAATAGTTCAGATTGACTATTTTTTAAGATGTTCGACAACTTGAATTATGAGATTGTGTTGAAATATTAAATTAGATTTGTTAAAATATTTGATTTGATTTAATTTGATTAGATTTAATATTTAAATATAATTTAAATTATATAGAACTAAACTTAATTAGAATTGTATATAAATAGTCTTAATCTATATCATTATTTATATAATTCAATAATATAAATCATTATTTTTTTAATCATTTTCTCTTTCTTTTCTCACTAAATGTCTCACGGACTAATTCTCATATTTTCTCCACATTGAACCTTGGATCATTCAAAAGGACTATCACTAGTAAAAGGTATGAGAACGTTGGACAAGTGTTTTAAACATATAGTATTGATCCAAAGTATTCAACATTATTGCTTGAAAATACTCTTTTTAGAGTTAACCACATGCTCTAAGAAAGAAATTAAAGTGTAAATTTCATAGTAAAATTAGTCGTATCAAATAATAAAGATCTTCTAATTCAGATTTCTCTTCCTTGTGCAACTGAGATACGCTCTTGCAGTTGATGTTAAACTTAATTTTTTTTCTTGTTGTAATAAAAAAAATATTTGTATGTGCAACTTGTAGTTTAATTATAATAAATAAATTAATGATAAAATATTTGATGTAGCCAAATTAAAAGATGACTTAATAATGTAAAAATTGAATCATAAAATATTGTATAAATAAAGTTATTTAACTCATCAAACACTCAAAATGTTACTCGTGGTGTAACTATAATAAATTAATACACAACAATATTGATTTTCTAGTTTGTCATATTTATAATATTTATTCATCATATATACAATTTTAATTTATAAAAAAGTATGTGTATCAATGTGTTTTATTTTTGTTCCAACTCCATCTATGTCGGCAACACTTTGCTTTACGTCTACAACTACAAAGCATTGTTCTTTCTTCACCTGCCATTCAAGTGGGCATGGCAGGTAGGGAAATTGGAATCTAAATAACGGGAAAGAAAAGGACACATGTGTCTCATTTAATGCTTCTAATTGCCACATATTACTATTCTAACTATTGTTGAGAGTGATGAGATGAACTACATTAATCAAAACTTTATTTTTTTAAATAAAACGGAACTTTTAACTTACATTTATATTACAACAATGTCTACCTACATATAATTATATACTTTTTTTCGATCACAAGTTCTTAAATTCTTTAGATTAACCGTCTATTTGTATTATTGTTGATTCATTTGAAGGATATCCACGTTACATCAAGAACAATTACTTAGTGTTTATAAAAAAAAACAATTACTTAGTTATATTAGTTCAATCGGGTTGTAAATAGGAGTTTAAAAGTTAATTTGAAGTTGGCTGAGTTAGTTATACTCATGGTGTGACTATAGTTGGGTGTTGAGTTGATTGAAAATATATATATATTAAAGAAGTTTACATTATTTAATTTTGTGAAAGAAATAGAAAATCAAGAATTTATGTTTTTCTAAGTTTCACATCGTTTAATTTTGTGAAAAAAGAAAAAGTTCAAAGTTATATATAAGATTTAAATTATTTATTATAAGATGTATCAATCATAAGTATTTTTTGTTTTACTGTCGAAAAGATTTTGGCTGTAATGTTAAGTTTTTCAAGTGCAGTGAAGATTAACTTAGAGAAATTTGATGGAAGAATCAATTTTGACTTGTGAAAAATTCAAGTTAAAGATGTTTTGATACAATTATGATTACACAAGGCGTTGAAAGGAAACATTTTCAACATGGACAAGGAGAACCGGGAGGAACTAGATTTGAGAGCTTCAAGTACAATATGCATGTCTTTGGCTAAGAATATTCTCGCGAATGTTTTTGGTACGTCATTAGTCAAAGTGCTTAGGGAGAAACTTGAAGATTTATATCAAGAAAAGGGTATATATCAAATCGGTTATTGTTGAATGAGCAGTTTCATAACTTACGTATGGATGAACATACAAAAGTGTCTAATCATCTAAGTGTTTTTAATGGTATTGTTTATGAATTGGAAAGTATTGGAGTCAAGATTGATGATGAAGATAAAGCTTTGAGACTCATATGGTCTCTTTCATCTTCCTATGAGCATATTAAACTTATTTTGATATATGGGAAAGAAACTTTGAGTTTTGAAGAAGTTGCTAGTAAATTATTTCTTAAGAAAAAAGATTGAAAGGTGAGAATAATACTTCATCAAACTCAGTGTTGGTTGCTATAGGAAGGTTGCATGTGAAAAAAAACAATGAAATGAGTGTGATATGTTGGAAATATGGAAAGATTTGACATATATAGTATAAGTGTCCTGATAGGGCAGCGTCACATAAAGGCTCTGAGTCAAATTCTAGCAATGTCTCTCTTGTTGTGAGAGAGGATGATCTTCTCTGAAAATTGAGATGTGTATTCTCATAACATTTCCACTGTCATGGAAAATGAAGAATTATTGCTCGCGGATTAACACATGAACATTGATGCAAAATGTGTTATGAGATTATGTCGATGGTTGAAGAGTTTCCTACCAACATGAAAGTTGCACCATAAAGTTTCAACCTGGTTTTCGACATGTGAAAACTCTTGAAGTGGTTTAACTTCGAGTGAAGTATACTCTTCTTTAGGTGGAGTACGATAGTTTTTAAAAATTATGATTTTCAGTGAAGATAATGTGAAAATTCTTAGAGTGATGTAGATTCAAGTGACTATACTCTTTATGATGAAGTATGATTGTCAGTGAAGACAATGAAAGTTAATGTATTATTTTCAATTAAGGTGAAGATTATTGGGGTTGGTTGAAAATATATATGTTAAAGAAGTATCGCATTGCTTAGTTTTGTGAAAAAAGAGGAAATTCAATATTATATATAGGATTCAAGTTCTTTTAAGTCCCACATTGCTTAGTTTTGTGAAGGAATAAGGAATCTGAGGCTATATATAGGATTCAAATTATTCGTTACATAGTGTACTAGTCAAAAGCACTTTAAAATCACTACTACAAATAACATATCTCACCTCGGACGCAAAATAACTTTTACCTCGGATATTATCCTCTAAACTAACAATAAACACTTCCCATGTTTACACAATAGATATGTTATTAGTATTGTTGTACCCCAATTTTTTCCCCTAAAATCTCCTCATCATACCATGTTGATTCCATCACAACAAGATCATATTAGGATTCTTGATTCTCCTCCCTATATTTACCTTTGCTCTTTGAGAAATCACCAAGCACTTTGACTTGTGTTCTTTTGTGATCATGAATATTATTGTCTTGATTTATTCTTTTAATTAATAAAATATAATGTTGGTTTGTCTTGCTTGTTACTTATGTAGGTAAAGGCAATGAGATTCAACAAGTTACTCCATGGGTTCATGAGTTCATTTCCATGCCCTAGTAAATAAAGCTTGAGAAGTTCAAACCTCACCATTGGATTTGTTTTGGAGGAAATGGCATGAGAAGGTTATTTTGGTTCACCACATTTCAAGATTATCAAAGTTGATTCAAAAGTACAAGGGATTGATAGGAGAAGTTGTCATGCTTGGACAAGGCTTTCTTCTCATTGGTCACAAATGCATATTTCTCTCAATTCTCAAGATATGGAAGTGGTTTTGGTGACTATGAGTTCTCATTTTAATCCTCAACAACTTCTATTTACAAAGCATTTGTGTTGGTACAAGAAGTTTGTTCAAAATTGTCAAAGTTCCTCAAGGTATTTTCTTGATCTAAGAGCTAGGGTTTTGGACTTTAAAGAAGTATATCTTACTCATCTTTTGGTATTTTTGAGCGATTCCAAAGAAATAATTCTCTTCAAAGGGTTATCAACAAATCATTTCAAAAGTTTCAAGGAGTTTTCATGTGGAAGAAGATTGATGATGAAGAGAGATTACAAGTCCTCCAGATGAACCCCCAATTTCTCATTAGTGACTTAAAATGATCATAACTTGGTCAATTTTTATCACCTTGAGCCTAATCTTTTTCAATGTTGATCTTGAAGGTGTGAACTTTATGCCTTCTTTTATGTGCAAAATGAGAAAATGGATAGAAGATGCCCTAAGGATATAAAAGATTATAGGTCATTTCATGATTTTTTTGCCAACTTCAACAATTCATAACTCTCTCAATTTTTGGATATTTTGAATGGTTCAAGTTCCAAAATGTCATTCAAGAGGTCTATTTTATGCTATCTTTTTTTGTCAAGAGCAAATTCCAAGTGGAAGGCCATGTTTGGATGCAAAACATTATAGGTCACTTTTGAAGAAAGATTTGAAATATTTCTAAGTATGGAAAGTCAACCTTTTTCCCCCAACTTTGACTCAATGCAACTTTCAGCTCAAGCATCCATTTGATTCCATTATTTTTCCATTGCAAATCTTGTAACCTCATCTTTCTAAAGCATCAAGAATCATGCCTTAAGACCCCTTGAGCTGAGAATGCCATTGGATTGAACTTGGTAACTTGGAACTGAAGTTTCTTCATAAGTCAGAATTTAAAATTCATGTTTTGGCCTCTAAACATCAATTAGCACGCGTTTGTGATCTAAACATGTTTAACCAAGTTTCCAAAGTGGATTAGAGTCTTAAAACGCAAGGATTGGATGAGTTTTGATGGAAATCAGATCACACTTTGCTCGTGCATCAGGTTCACACGATTTCCCTCCAAACTTTATCATTTCACACGCTTGAACATTCCCTTTGATTCCCTATAAATAGAGGGTCATCCCCCATTCATTTCCTCAAGCTTTGAAAGCCAAAAACACTCTGTCAAAACCTCACACGAGCTTGAAATTTTTGAAATCAGTTTCTGAGATTCCAACCTTTTCCTCCAAAATTCTTTGCACATTCATCTTCCTTATGCATCATACAAACTCTCCAGCACTTAAACCAAGCAAAACGAGCTATAATCCAAGCTACAGAAGTCCAATTTCAGAGCTTCTTTCTTGAACTTCGAAAAGGTAGAATTCTCCATCATTTGGATCTAAATAAAGCACTAACTTGTTCTACTCCTTCTCTTGATTCTAGTGCTTCTTACAATTTTTAAATCCATTGAGAATTGAGAGAGAAATCTCAAATTGAAGGTGCTCGCTATTTTCTGGGTTTTTGATTCATATCTCTTTGTATACTTTATATAAATTTGGCGCGATGGTGGTGTTAGGATCGTCTTGAAGAGACGAATCCAATGATACTGGTCTGGGATCCTAATTTTACCGTTTGAAGAATCTTACAAAATCTCCATTGCAGGGTGGCTGGAGGTTAAAGACGATGACATGTCTCGTCTCAGCCAATGATAGCGTGCCAAACATTTTAATTTCATTGGTTGCCCTTTTTCTGATTCCTTGCGTATCCCACTAAGGTCCATATCAAGCACAACGCGTCTGATCCATTGGATTAGCTTACTAACGCGTTTTGACTCTGATCTGATGGTCCATATCTTTTTGGTTTTATTTTATTTTCTGATTTTATATTTTAATTGATTTAATTTTCAAAAATTTATAACTCTTATTTTTTATCCAAAAATTATGAAAAAATTCACAAAAATACTTTGAATTATTTCTGTTCTCATGACTATTTTTTCATATTTTTATTGGCATTTGATATTTTTTATATTTTTTGCATTATTTGCTTCCTTTTAATTACTTTAAAAATGCTTTCTGATTTTTTTTAGTTCTGAAAATTTTTCTAAATATTATTTTGCATATTTCTGACTTTTTGAAAATTTTATGGAATTTTATATTAATATTTACTATTTTTGACCTATTTTATTTTTGTTTGAACAATTTTAATTAATTTTAAAATAGTTTCTGACTTTTAAAAATTGCCAAAATTTTTATAAAAATATTTGAATCCTTTTATGATTTCTATGGCCTTACTCAATTTTTCTTGATTAATTTGAATATAGTTGATATTTTTCTTTCTTATTTCCATTTTAAAACAGGTGGCGATTTCTATTTTGATTTGTACAAGTCTAGTCAATCCAATGGCTTAGTCTTAAACATTTATACCGCTATAGAAAAAGGGAGACTTCACTGGGGAAATATTGACCTCTTGCTGGTCCATCCCTAAGTGGGTTGAGCCTATCTTTGTTTAGATCTGTGTATATGCTATTGTTATTTATGTGTTATATTGTTTGTTGTATATATGTTTTCCTGGACTTTCATGGTTTTCAGGGTGCTTGGTGATTACTTGTAAGTCCTATACCCTGACTTGGGAAAACTTTAAGATAGGACGGGAGGTATAGTCATGTTAACTTTGAGGGAGTAATCCCAAAAAAGGAGGCATGAGATCCCCCACTCAGTGGAGGCCCCTTTGACTATAGTGTCGTTTACCGAGTAATCGGGAAGACGTACTGCTTTCGACCTGGGAGCCTGCTGAAGCTAAAGACCGTAGAATACCTAACCCATCTTGGCCTTTTAGGTGTAGTGCAGAAGCTATGACGGAGTAATCCAGAAATAGTTGTCACGTGATACTACGCTCGGACGAGTATTTCTTGAGAATATTACTAATTACCGAGTTAATCAGGAAGTTGGTAATATCCTAAGGAAGGATGTAGACTCTGGGAACCTCTAGAACCTTGTTTGGCAGATGATAACTTTTAGACCATACCTTGTGGGTAGTACCTTCGACCTCATGCTCGTGACGTTGAACCTATGAACCCTATATGTGTGATCTTGTGTGTGATTGTTGCATCATGCATCTATGCACTCATAATCATCTTTTGAAGAAATCTTATTTCAAGGGATTTAAAAGTTGACCATTTGTGAATATCTCAGGTAACTATGGATTCTAGAAAAAGAAAGACCGGAAAATACAATTTCAAGGATCCCAAGATAGATGAGTTGATCAGTCTAATTCCCGAGATTGAGTGTTCTGCAGATTTTCGGAAGAAGTATGGATCCATCATTCCTCTTATGAAGCTGAAGATGAAGGAGGGAATTTTCTCGACCTTGGTCCAGTTCTATGATCCGATGTATCATTTCTTTACTTTTCCCGACTATCAGTTGATGGCTACACTAGAGGAGTATTCTTATCTGTTGGATTTACCTGTTACCGGTCGTATTCCTTTTACTGGCTTGGAGAATGAGCCAAAATCACATGAGATTGCTGCTTTGATTCATCTGGAAAAGTCAGAGGTGGAAGCCCATATGACTACTAAAGGAGGGATTAAAGGATTATCGGCCCAGTTCTTATTGGAGAAAGCTCGTTACTTTGCCAGGATGAAGAGTACAGTCGCTTTTGAGGTCATCTTTGCTCTACTTCCTTACGGGTTATTCTTATTTCCTAATATGGACAAGTTTGTTTATGTTAATGCTATCAGGATCTTCATGATTGGAACGTTGTTGGGTGATGCTTATTACTCTATTCATCTTCGGAGTTCTTATCATGAGGGATGATTATCTATTGCACACCTTTGTTGTACTGGATGTTTATCTCTCATATGCCTCAGTCTGATGCTTTTTGGGATCTCAAGAAGGAACCTCATTGGGCTCCTAAGATCATGGAACTTACTCACTCGGATATTGATTGGTATCATTGAGCTTACCAGGATATAGAGATTGTTGATAGTTGTGGTAGTTTCCCCAATGTACCTCTTCTTGGTGCAAAGGGAGGAATCAACTATAACCATGTTCTTGCACGTTGACAGCTTGGTTATCCGATGAGGGATAAAGCAAATAGTATTCATTTGAGTAGTTTCTTTATGAAGGAGGGAGAAGACCATAGGGAAGCTAGGGAGAAGATTGCGAAGGTCTGGCGTCACATTCATAAGAAGAATAGGAAAGACTTGGGACCTAGGGGTGCTGTTTCTCTGGAGCCATATCTTCAGTGGGTCCAAACGAGAGCTATTCAGTTGAAGATGTCGTATTCCCGGGAAACACCTATGCCTAATTTATTTGTGAAGACCACTCCTCCCTTATTGGATGATCTAGAAGAGCTGCAGCTTTCTTTGGTCAGGATGCAACAGGAAAAGGACACTTGGAAGAATAAGTGCCAAACTTTAGAGATTTCCTATAGAGCAGACTTGAAGGATAAAGACGACTTGATTGAGATCCTTGAGAGACGGGCTGTAGAGACCATGGAGAGGAAAGGGGATTTATTTTATCCTAAGCCTCACTCAAATGATATTTGCTCACTCCCTGATTCAGGTGATTGGAAGGAGGTCGCCACCAGATATGCGGAAGAAAACCAGAGGTTGAAGGCTCAGATTTCCAGGCTCACAGGGAAGCGCCATCGTATAGAGTGATCTCCATCAACTTTGCTTTTCATGGTTTTAGATTTTATTTTCATCTTGTACTTGAGATCATTAAAACTTGTAGTCCATTTTGAAGTTGTTATAATAAAAATTTTCAGTATTTTCAAATGCGTTATTACTTTGATGTTCGCAATATGTCTATAAATTTTAAATCCCTTGAAGTATTAAATAATGAAATAAAATCATACGCATTGCACATCATGCATCATATTTCACATATTTCTTGCATTTGTTATTCATATCCAGGTGTCTTACCAAGCTTCTTTACTTCGAAAAGCAAGCTGACTCATCACTACAACACTCAGGCTAATTTCAGAAAGAAGATGGACAACTTATAACAAGAGAATCGCGAGTTGCACGAGGAGGTTTCTGCTTTGAAGGCCGGCATGGCCAACCTTACTGCTCTGATGGAATCTCTAGTGGCTTCTCAGAATCAGCCACTGAGTGTTAAACCTCAACCAATAAGGGTTACTATTGAAGCTCCGACTGTTCCTATGTCTGCTACTCCAACTGTTGTTCAGAATCTGATGCCTCAAGGTTACCCATGAGGAATGCCAGAGAATTTTGCGCCTGAAGGTTTCAACCTTGGTCCTCAAGATACTCCAATTGTTCAGACTATTGTTACTCATGCACCTTCTGTGGTGCATATTGTTCCTGTTGCACCGCCTTCAGTGAATATGGCTCCATTTGTTAACGATGATATGTGTCATCCTTTTCCTCCATCAAGTGAAGACTTGGGTCTTTATGACAGAATGGATGATTTCCAAGAGCATTTTGACAAGATGCAGAGAGAGATGAAGGCCCTCAGGGGAAAAGAGTTATTTAGGCCAAACCTGGATGAATTAGGCTTGGTCCCGAATGTTAAGATACCTGGTGTGATACGGTGGGAGAACTGACTTGGGTTTTGCGTTTGTTTTCGCAAATGTTTCGGTTGAGCAAGAGTCGCCACCGACTTTTTATTTTATCCTAAGGAAAGGTTAAAAAGCACAACAAAAACCTTTGAGATGTTTTCTTGGGTTCAGGGGGTAGATTATAGAAAGGGAAGGTATTAGCACCCTTTCTATCCATGGTTATCCATGGGCTCTTAGTTACTTGCTTATATCACTTGCCTTTGATTTTCAATTGTTTGAAATGGTGCTTTGTGTGTGGGTTTGAAAATGTTTTGAAAAGAGGCCATTTGTTGTGGCAACCTTTGTAATGATCCATGTTTGAATGTATACAAAGGTGTACTTGTCTTTTGAAAAGTTTTCAATGTTTTTGAAAGTTGTTTTGAAAGTGTGTTGTGATGTGTGTTTTGAAAAATGGCAAGGATTGTTTTTGCAAGGTTGGTCAAGTAACCAAGAGCTATCTACCCTAAATTTCTCAAAGATCTTTCCTATGTTTTAACCCTTTTAACAGTATTGTTCCACCATTGTATTTGGTGGACAATCTTGTGTTAGGATGTTAACGGGACAGGCCCGAGTCATCGTTTAGACCATGATTGCAATGGTGCCAAGTGTCTTTGGCAATTTTTCCTCTAAGGGACTTGATCATTTTTTAGGCAACTTTCGAAAGCGTCATCGAGGGACTATGATCATTTTGATTTGTTTTGTTTTGCCAAAGACACCCAACATGCAACATGGCCCATTATTGAAAGCAACAAGTGGAGTAACCCTAGGGGTGCAAGTGTGATTGGTGTTGTCCATTTTCATGCTTTGTTGTCTTTGAATTAGGTTAAGCTATTTGTTATTTTTGATTTGCATACAAAACCCTAAGTCTATCATGGCATATTTAGAAAGCTTTAAAATGCGGAATTTAAAGTCCTAAATTATTACAAAATAATCATGGGGATGGGGGTACAAATGTTCAAATGGGGATGAGACTTTAATAGGAGAGTAGTGTCCAAATAATTTACAACCAAATCGAATCAATCACAAATGTAATATGTATCAATGTATAGGAATAAGCAAATGTGTATGTGTAAATGTATTTGTGTAAGTGTAGGTGATTATTTACAAGTGTGAAATAAAAATAATAAAAAATGTCAATTTTTGGATATTTTCATGTTTAGGGCAAAACCCTAATTTTGTAAATAAATAATATTTATTATTTATATCATATACAATATTTATTAATTATATACAAAAAAATAAATAAAAGAGAAGTATATTGTAAAATAAAGCAATTTTTGAGGTCAAATATTAATAAAAATAAAAATGTATTATTTTTATATTTTACCCTAAATATTCTAATAAGTACATAGTATTTATATTATATATTTAAATATACTAAATATATACAAAAATAAAATATTTATTATTTATAAAAATAGTATATTTTAAGGAAATGTTTTCAAAAGATAAAATAAAATAAAATCAGAAAATAGAATGTATTTTGTATTATTTTTTAGTATTTTAAATAAAAGTATTATATTTATTTATATATACAAGTGTAAACAAAACAAATAAATTCAAAATAAATGTAAAAATGGTTGAAAAATATTTTTAATATTTTTTATGTTTTGACAAAAAAATAATAAGTCAGAGGAAAAAAATAAAAAGTCAAAAATAATTAAAAAAAACACATAATGGGCCAAGGGGGTGCAAGTGGAGAATAGTGGTGCAAACAGAAAAATAAGGTCAGGCCCAGCCCAAGGAGGCTTCTTCAACCTCCAGCCATTGTTTGAAACAAAGAAAAACGCGCGTCCTTGCTCAACCTACTAACTTCTGATTCCTTGATTTTCAACAAAAACTCACAACATCAAAAGTGTAGAGCATCTTGTCACGATTCTAAACATATAAAGAAGTCGTTCTAACTCTCAGAAATGAGAGAGAATTTCTCCTCCCCCAATTCCTGACCTAACTTTCTTCCTATGTTCAGGTTCAAAATTCTCTCAGTACACACAACATAAATGAAAAGTAATGATATGGGTAGCTTCAGGGCCATGAGTAGGACATAACTTCTTCACAAACCTAAGCCTAAATATGCTTGGATAGAGAGATAGAAGTTCAAACTTTTACCTGTTCAGCTTGAATCGTGTACAACAATGGAGGCACTTTCAATGCAGTGTGAGGACTTGTACAACTTGCTTGAGGTCTAAGGATGCTCCTTCAATGCTTGGTATGCTTTGAATCCTTCTGAATCTATCCATGGAAGTCAATCTGCAAGAGAGAAAAAGTGAAAATGGCACACTTGGCTATGGCTGTTACAGTCTGTTTCCAAGGCTTGGGATAGTTTGTATGGATGATAGGTAATGTGTTTGAACTGGTTTTGATGAAAACGCACGAGGGAAATGAACTGTGGAGGTCAATCTGCAACAGGGACTCTGTTTTGCAGAAAAAATGTGCCTTGATGGATGAGGAGGTATTGGGGGTTAAGGGCTCGTGTTCTAGGTTTGTTAGGGAGTATGCAATGTGTGGACAAAGTTTGTTTTGGCTCTTGGTTGCAGGAGGTGAATGTGGTTGTGTTTTTGCTAAGTTTCTTCTTTTTTAAGCAAAATTTGTCAAACTTGATTATAGGCTACTACAGGCCCCTCAAGCATGCTGCCTTTTCTCTCCTTGATCAGTGGGATTAGTCCATAATCTTGTGCCCAAAAGATCTGCTTTGTACTTCTTAGATTGTAAACTTGACATAAAGTGCTTCTTTACAAGAATGGCTAAAATGTTTTTTTCCAAATATGGCTTAATCTTGTATGTAATGGTTAAATACACAAAACAAGACATGAACACAAAGGATATGCATTAAATTATTGAGTGTGGATGAGATAAAAGGCCTGTAATCTAGTTTGTGCAAGCTGAGTTCAAAATGCCAATGTTATGTGCATGAATTTGGCCATGAACAAAGTGACTTTTGCCTATCTTTACAAATTTGATTCTCCCTAACCACAAGGGTGTTTGATGAGTTCTTGGACAATTTGGAAAGCTTAGAATGTGTACTACAATACATCTTTGTAATGCAAGTTGAAATTCCAAGTAGAAGCATGTGAAAAGTGGCCATGAAGTTAGGCAAAAATCCTGCCTAAAATAGGTAAAAAATTTCTAAGTTAAGAATGTTTTGCACCCCTATTCCAAAAATCATAACTTGAGATACAAGCTTCTTTTGAGGAAACTTTGTGAATAAAAGTTGTAGATTTTGCAATGGACTATAACTTTAATGTTTTGAGTTTTGCTTGAATCAAATTATATCTTGATGAAAAAATGGGACAAAGTTAGGAAAAAATTAGAAAATTTCATAACTTAGAAAATTTCTAAGTTATGAAATTTCTTCATTTCAAACCCTAATTTGTAATTTTTGGTTCCTTGATGAATAAGTTTCATAATTTGACATGTTTTGATGAAAGATGAATCTTGACACTTGATTTTGACCAAAAAGTCAAAGTTTGACTTTTCAGTATACAGTCAAATTTTGCTCAGTTGACTGGAAAATTCATTTGTCAATCTTGTGCATTTGGGATTTTTTGAACTTGTTGAATGTGTCAAGACCATGTCATTGAGTCCTTGAGTCCATATGTGAGCTTGGTTTGCCATTGGCCAGGTCAAACAGTCAAAAATTGCCTTTGTGTAGTCAAAACCCTAAAAATGACCATTTTGCCCTTTTGGTGATCTGATCAAATTTCTTGTGGAATTGTGATCCTGTTTCCAGTGATTTCTGGTAAACAACCGCTAGTCTTCCAAACTATCGAATAATCTTTCTTACTGTTATTCAATCCCTCTGGTAACTCACAGGATCGACTAGATTGATCCTAGGACTCCTTGGATATTAAGGTTACTCTCACAATCGAACAGATATTCATGGTTGATACTGTATACGTGTTTGGCTTGTTTCGATCTCTCTCTAAGAGTCTAAAGATGTAATCAAAATGTGTATGAAAACTAAGTTATACGAATAAAAGCTAATTGTAATGCTAATTGTAAAGACATATAAAACTACATGAAAATGAAGTAAATGGTTTCGACTTACAAAACGGTTAACATAAAGGGTTTCTGGAACGTAGAAGTTTGAAATGTGAAGAAAGCGTTTAATGCAAGAAATCTGTAAATGATTTTAAGTAAAAGTATGCGTTCGAAAGACAAGACTTGAAGGTAAAGGTATGAAAAATGTGACAGTTTTCTGAAATAAAGTGCTCGAAATATAAAGAAAACAATAAAACGTAAAACTTTGAGGAAGAGACTTCGAAGTGAAAAGACTGTAAATAAGAAAACTTGTAAATGTTGTTTGACAAAAAGAATAAAGGAAAGTACTGGAAATGGTAAAAGGTTTTCATTAAATCAGAAATACATGGTGCTATCATACATACATTTCTCTTGCATTCGTTTCCCTTGCCATGTGGTAGTTTGAATGTTATTGAGTATTTGTATAATAGATATGACACCCTGAAATCCTAATACTAAGACTTCTATTTATACTAATTCGACCCTAACGGTCTCGCTATAGGATTATGCCACGTTTCGAACATGCAAGACAATGCTTCTTTCATCTTTCCACGTGTCCCCTAATGCTCCAACACATAACTTTCAAACTTTGAAAGTCCCGCTTCCATTTGAATTTTAAATGCTTTTGTGTTTCTCCGTTTCGAGCGCTCTTCCCAAACACAGCCTCGCTGTTGTTTCGAGACTCCTTTAGATACGTTCCCATAATTGCCGCTCGAAGCTCCAAGCTTTGACACACTTATTCGAAATACTGCTTCTACTACTTCGAAATATGACGTCTAATTCCATTCCGATCAAAAACATTTAACTTTACTTGGCTTCTAAATAACATTATCAAAATCTTCAGCCAACAAATTGCCCCTTTAAAATATGTATTTCGATTCTTCTGAGAAATACCTATTTTAAACATCTACACAAGATTTTGATAGGACTTTCGAATCATCGTAACAATTAATGCATTTGACTCCAGTCCTGTCAATCATAGCACCTTTTGGATTCCTTAACTGCCCGGAGTCACTTCACAGCATGGTGCAGTTATAAGTAATGATTATCTTTTAAATCACGCCTATTACCTATATTAACTTCACGCCACCTCTTCATCACACCAATCCATGATCTCCACGTATCACACCTCTATTCGGTGGATGCTTAAACTTCCCCATTATAAAACATCAACTTAATCTTCTTCTTTCCTTTTCACACTCTAAAATCTTTCACACCCTGAATTTTTACCCTCCTTCTCTCATAAAACAATCTAAGCTTTCAAAACATCTTTCAAAATGTCTTCTTCTACTTCATCCCAACTCAAGAAAGTCTCCAAGAAGAAAGGAAAACCTACAGGAGCTACCATGGAAAGTAAAATCATCACCGTCCAAGGCCAATCTGCTCTTGCCCCTCAGATGATTTCCAAAGAAAAAGAAATGTTGTATGCGTCATAGGTACTCATTCCTACCCACGTTGCTGGTAAGAGGTTAGCTTTAAATGGCCCTCTTACGGTTTTTGAAATATTAAAGGACACCAGGACAATTTTTCCCGTCTGTTATAGCTTCAAACCCTTATTCAACAAAATGGATGCCCCTAGGGCAGTAGAATCTCCTAGTTCAAATACCGTAGAAACCCCAACTGTTCCTCCCAAGGATCCCTTCGTTTTGGATTATGTAAAAAGTAATTTTAAGCCATTTCGATCTTGCCCTACTTCTGATATTGCTTATCAAAATTGGTTCACGAAAGTAGAAGCCAAGAAATCCCAGCAATGGGAAGAATTAGGCATTTATAACCTGATTAAGTTATCGAAACCTGGTTTCACCTACAGCCACCCTCTGCTATTCGCGTCCCTTTATTTATGGGACAGTACCTATAACACTTTCCATCTCCCAGGTGGAATGATCACCCCAACCTTCTTCGATATAGCGGCCATTACTGGGCTGTCGCCAGTGGGAGAAACTTATGTTCCTGACAACAAAGAGCACTCAAGCATAATTGACTTTGAAGTCAAGTTAGCCAGTTTTTCCAAATTTATCAGTCATTATCATGCTGAAGGGGACAATGTGTCAGACGTAGAGCACATTGCTTTTTTAACCCTGTGGCTGTCAAGATACGTTTTCTGCAGTAGATCCCTGCAGGTAGCTAGTAGGTTCATTCCTCTAGCTAGGGATTTACATGAAAATCGAAAAGTGTGCCTAAGTGAATTACTCTTAGTTGACCTCTATGAAAGCCTGAGGTCAGCTGTTTCGAGCCTTAAATCCCACACCTCCAAAAACATTTTATTGGCTGGCCCATTTTGGTTACTCCAATTATGGCTAAATGCCATGTTCGAACCTTCCTTATCAACCGCCAATACCATTGATGAGCAAGATTCTGAGATAAGTGATAGGATAGTCGAAGGCACTAGGCTTCGAAGACTAACTCCTAATGATGACAAAGATGACTTCAAAGTTCAATTCTCGAAGTACATCATGATATTCTCCAAAAGGCACAAGTTCGAAGAGAGCATGGCGCCTTTTGCTTCGAGGGCTCATGGACCTTCTTAGTTCACCATGGCTCTCTCAGAAGCCATCAAGAGCAAGGAGATTCAGGATGTATGGAGAGCTTTCTTGCTGCCTAGACTCATCTCTTCAAGGATAACCCCAGCCAAGAACCAAATTCTTCTCTTTGCCTACCAACCAAACTTCGTTTCGAGGCAGTTTGGCTTATGCCAACTGATTCCTGAACCTTTGTTCCAAACTGAGAGCGCCATCACTTCTGGACGAACTTTCAAGGCAAGGGAAGCCAAAATCCAGCAAGAACAATATCAAGGCTTTGCCCAATTTGAGCTGATAGCCTTCGAACCTACCCATCTCGCGGCTAAAGGATTTCTGGAGTGGTGGATTAAGTTTTATCAAACTTATATGTTCGATACACTTACAATTCGACAGAAACTAATTGATGCCTTCGATGTGCAGGTACCAGCAAAGAAAGGTATGTTTACTCATGCCAAAGAGATTAAAGCTTTTCAAAATTATTTTGAAACTACTTACGACCCCACGCGCTTGGACTCCACTGTGCATCAAGCAGCTGAGACCTTGAAGGAAAAATTTAAACAAAAAGTTTATAAGTTAAAACTTCCTTCAGGGCTGTCACCTGAGGATAGGTATAGGTTGGCATTCGAAATGCATCCACCTAAATTTCCCAGATTACCTACCTCAGAACTGGCTCTGGCTTGGTTTCCCCCATATCCATGGTGGTTTACTTGCAAAGAGATGTTCAAATATCTTCAAAGGAAACCAAAGCCATCTGAGACTGTGACATGGGCTCGATACTGGCTTCATGATTTCCCAGGACACCTTCGATACGAACTTTCTGCCATGTCAATTAAATCTGATCAAGGCACAGGTGCGAATGCTTGGGAAAATCCCAAATGTCTTTTATTTTCCATATCTTTAACCTTTGCTTTAATTGTTTCGATTTTCAGCTATCAGGATAAAGACAACTGCCTCGAAGTCGAAGGAAGGGAGTGCCTCTCAAGCCTCCATCGAAACTACTGACAAAGCTACTCCACCCGAAACAACTACTACTGCTGCAACCACAACAACAACAATAACGCCAACAACAACAAGTGCTCCAATTCCAACGGTAATCACTTAGCCTTGATGTTTCGAATTCACTCAAGCTTTATGGTTTACATCTAACTTTTCGTTAAAATTCTTTCAGACCAACAAGCTTCCTCCTACTACTCCCAAGAAGCGGAAATCAAGCACCACTGGGGAAGACCCCAAGGCTGGAGGAAACTTAAATACTGCTTCGAAGAAGAAGCTAAAGAAAGATACTTCTAAAAGCACCGTTCCGACTAGTGTCTCTGGACTCGATTCCAGGGATGCTGCTCCCTTACCCAAATCCAAAAATCCACCTTCGACCTCCAACCCAACGTTGGAACGTATAGCTAGTAACCTCTCCTCTGAGGGTCCACAGGTAAATTGAACCTCTAAAAATTGTTTCTAATACTAACTTCTTATTACCTTGGTGAATGTTTTTCTTTAACATTCTGCTGTTCCTTGCAGAACATCTTGAATCCAATTCCACCATTTCGACCTCACCATCCAGGGCTGCTGCTCCGCTCAACTCCTCTCCTCAAGGAGATTCCAGCAACTTAGTCCAAAATAAAGGTTCCTCCAATATGGCGGTTCTGGCTGGAACTTCTGAACAACAGGATGATCAAGGTACCTCCATTCCTCTGAAAGAGGTGAACGAAACAATACTTCAAACGTCTGCAGAGGATTCGCAAAGGGCTTCTCTTCAAAAGTCCCTTCTTGAAACTCTTCAAGAGGACCCAAAGGACACTCAAACTGAAGAAGAGAAAGCTGATTCTGGGCAAAGAGCCAAAGAATCTGCAGACGAAGAATCTGAGGAGGAAAATGCCAATGACGAGGAAAATGTCAATGACGGTTTGACTGCTGGGACGGAGTCTAACGCAAATAGCAGCGAAAGGGATGGTATCGAAGTGGTAGATTTGGACGAGGATGAAGAAGACCAAGAGCACGAAGCAAATGAAGGGGATGGTAATGCAATCAACGAACCCCTAGAGGTTGAAACAAACGTGGTTCCCCTACGCGTGGAACTCCCCCAATCCTCTCTGTCTCGAATGACTGACGAGGAACTAGCACTTCTGAGACGAAATGACCCTATTGGGTACATGAAGGCAAAGTTGGCTCAGAGGGACGTCCCACTCGCTAGGGCTGGCACAAGTTCAACCAGCTATCCTCTTCCCACAGATGAAAGAGTTGTTCTTCTTAACAAAATTAGGAGAACTATTCTCAATGTGGATATATTCGAAGTGCTTAAGCAAGATAGTACTGCTTGCTATACTATGAAGGAGCTGCTCACAAAGGTCAATCTTTCCACCTGCTCCTTGCCAGTTAGTACTCTCTTGTTCGATCTTCAGAATTTGCTGGACAACGTAACTGGCTACCTTCTCCAAGACGAATCTGCTGCCAAGAAGGTTCAAGAGAAACGCATTGCCATGGATGCCGCTTATGAACAAGCTTCGAAACTCTCTCAAGAAGCTGAGGATCAAGCTATGCATCTGAAGCAGGTGAAAACTGATTATGAGGCTCGAGCTGAGTCCATTCTTATTTGGGAAAGGTAGATTCTGGAACTTCAGCAGAAAGTTAAGGAGGCTAAGGAACAACAACTAGCCTTTGAAACCAATCCTGCAGGTAACCAATTCGAAGAGCTTCTCAACCAGGGGCTTGCAGAAATGGAGACTGCAGAACAACTTAAAGGGGAAGTGGCAACCTTGGAAGGAGCCAGGCGGTTCGCTCAGCAGAAACTTGAAACATTTCGAAGCACCTTTAATCGATTGAAAAATAATGCTTATTTCTAGATTTTGATGTTTATCTGACTATAATTTTAGTTTCTTTCATGTAATATTCGAACAACGCCATTTTGGCATTCTATCTTGCCATCTTGGCTTTTTATAATATTTTGTTTACGTTGTTACTATTCGAATCTCCCGCAGGCTTGGCTTATATTTCTTTAAATATTTCCCATTAACCTTTAGGACACGTTTATCATCCAAGAGTTCTTCGACTTCGTATGCATTGTTTGAGAACACTTTTAATATTCGAAAAGGTCCTTCCCAATGAGGTGACCATTTACCTAACGCTTTATTCTTCTTATCCATAGGCAATATGACTCTCCAAACCAAGTCATTAATAATGAATACTTTTTTCTTCACCCTTTTATTGTATGTTCTGGCCACTCTTTCTTTTTGCCTCATCAAAATTTCCAATGCATGTAATCTAATTTCGTCCAACTCAACTAATTCATTCATCATCATTTCCCAATATAATGCAGTTGGGATTTCGTTTTGTCTCTGAATTCGAACTGATTGCAGATGAATTTCTACTGGTAACACTGCATCATGACCAAATGTCAGTTGGAAAGGCGTAGTGTTAGTAGCTTCCTTAGGAGATGTTCTACAAGCCCATAACACTTGGTCCAGAGTTTTGTGCCAGTTTCTTGGCTTCTTGCTAATATGCTTCTTGATTAATCCTATTATTACTTTATTTGCTGCTTCGACTTGTCCGTTTGCTTGAGCATAATATGGTGTTGATGTTAGCAATCTAAACCCCATTTCTTGGGCAAATCCTTGCATCTTCCTACCAGTAAATACAGAGCCTTGGTCTGTAGTTATGCTTTCTGGAAATCCAAACCTATAGATAATGTGCTTCTGTATAAACTCAATAATTGCCTCTTGATCAGCAACTATCAGAGGTATGGCTTCGATCCATTTGGTAAAATAATCTACTCCCACCAAGATGTATTTCTGTCCTTTAGACGAAGCAGGACTTATTTCTCCTATCAAATCCAATGCCCATCCTCTAAATGGCCATGGTTTGATGATCGAATGCAACTCACTTGCAGGGGCATGTTGAATTCCTGCATGCTTCTGACATTCCTCACATCCTTTAGCAAAGTCTATGCAATCTTTGAGCATGCTAGGCCAATACAAACCGTATCGAAATAGCAACCATTTCATTTTATGGCCTGCTTGGTGTGCCCCACATGCCCCATTATGGACTTCAGACAATGCTAAATATGCCTCACTCTCTCCTAGGCATTTCAATAATACACCCTCTTGGGTCTTTTTGAACAATTCGTTCCCCATGAGGAGATATGACAATGCTCTATATTTTGTTTTTCTATCCACCTTTAGAGTTGGGTCTGCTAAATAACTCTTCAATGGACTTCGCCAATCTGCATCTGACAAAGTATTTATGGCTAGTATTTCGAATCCCTGTTTCTCAGCATATCCCAATCTCATACTTTCCAGATCCGATGGTGTGAATCTAGTAGCCATAACTCTTCCCCTTAATTCGACCAAATCCTTAAAGTTCTTGGTAGACACTTTATAACCTGAAGCCAACTGCGCTAAGTCATTTGCTTCTTGGTTCTCTATTCTTGGTATGTGTTGAATATCCATGTATTCAAATTTCCTTAATAGCCTATTGACTATGACGAAGTATACCATCAAATTTTCCTTTATGCACTTGTATTCCTTTGTGATTTGTTTGACCACTAATTCAGAGTCTCCTTTAATTTCGACTCTGGTTGCCCCCAATTCCAACAAAGCTTCAAGTCCAACAATGAGCGCTTCATATTCAGCTTCGTTGTTCGAACAACGAGGACCATCTAATTTATACTTGAATTTTGTTGGAATTCCTTCAGGAGAAATTAGAAGGACTCCAACACCACTTCCATTCCTGTGGGTTGAACCATCAAAGTACAATTTCCATGGTTGCATTTCGACGTAACTCATGCTCGTCTGCTCAACCAACGAATGGTTCACAATGAAATCAGAAATCACTTGACCTTTCATAGCTTTTAAAGGCATGAAAGTCAATGAATATTCTGTTAAGGCTAAAGCCCACTTGCCAACTCTGCTATGCATTATTGGTTTTGAAAGCATATGTTTAATGACATCGAAATGAGATGAAACATAAACATCAACAGGTTTTATATAATACTTGAGTTTCATACAAGAAAAATACAAACAGAGACATAGCTTTTCTAAATTTCTATATCTGGTCTCTGCATCATTTAGCACTCTACTTAAATAGTATATGGCTCTTTCGACGCCATTGCTATCCTCTTGTGCTAGCATACTACCTATACTAACTTCAGAGGCAGATATGTACAATCTCATGGGCTTCCCCCATGATGGTGGAGACAAAATAGGAGGCTGAGAAAGATACTCTTTTATTCTGTCAAACGCCTCCTGGTGAGCTTCGTTCCATTCGAAGGCTTGACCTTGCTTCAGACGAAGTAACGGAGAGAAAGCTTGGGTTCTTCCACTTAGGTTCGAGATGAATCTTCTGAGGAAGTTAATTTTCCCTAGCAGAGATTGCAATTCCCTTTTTGACGCAGGTGCTTTCGTCTCCATTATGGCTTTGGTTTTGTTCTGGTTGATTTCGATTCCTTTCTTGTGGACCACAAAACCAAGAAAATCTCCAGCCTGCACAAAAAATGCACATTTAAGGGGATTCATCTTTAAGCCATGCTTTCTCATTCGCTCGAATGATTGGCTTAAATGATGCAAATTTGCTTCTGCAGATATAGATTTGATGACTATATCGTCAATATACACCTGCATGAAGGTTTCGATGAAATCATGAAAAATTGAATTCATCGCCCTTTGATAAGTTGCCCCAGCATTCTTTAAACCAAAAGGCATTACCACCCATTCGTAGGTGCCTAAGGCTCCTGGGCAACGAAATGCTATTTTTGCAACATCTTCTTCAGCAATGAAAATCTGGTTATACCCAGAGTATCCATCTAACATACTCAAGTATTCGAACCCTGCAGCAGAATCTACTAGCATTTCTGCCACGGGCATGGAATATTCATCCTTAGGGGTTGCAGTGTTTAAATCCCTAAAATCTATGCAAATTCTTAAAGAACCATTTTTCTTAATAACGGGTACTATGTTTGCTAACCATTCGACGTACCTTGTTGTTCTGATGAATTTGCAGCGCAGCAACCTTTCGATCTCAGCTTTAATTTTTGTGAGAACCGCTGGTGCGAATCTTCTGGGAGTTTGTTTGATGGGCCTCTTGCCATCTTTGATTGGAAGTCTGTGTTCGACCAATTCCCTCTTTAAACCAGGCATCTCATCATAATCCCATGCGAAGCAATCTTTGTTTTCCTTAAGGACTTCGATCACTTTCTTCTTGAGGCCTGGACTAAGTTTAGCACTTATGTAGGTTACTCTTTTCGTTTTTTCATCCCCTAAGTTGACTTCTTCGAGCGGATCCTGTGCCAACATTTTGGCACCTGAGTTTATGGGGTCCCTTTCGAAGCCTAGGGGTTCTTTATCATAGATGGCATCCAACCTTTGATCCATCTCAGACTCTTTGAAGGGTGAGCATTTCGAACCCTCCCCACTAACTTCGTTCGTCTTTATAGTTGATTTATTTATTTCAGCCTCTGAGGCCGCTTTTGATTTGTTCTCAGCCATATAGGCCGAAATCCTTTCGAAAAAGGTAGACTCAGTCATGGCTAGGGTTGTCGAAGTCCCAGCCTGCTGGCCGTTTTTGTATAGTGCTTTCGACTTCCTCTTCTTCACTGATTATTGTTCTATCCCAGTAAAGGCCGTCATGACGAAGTGTCATGTAGTAGTGGGCGTTTCTAGTTTCATTGATCTCATCATTTGGAACACATGGAGCAATCTTTGCCAGATTTTTATCATAATCCCTTTTGTCAACTAAATTGACAGTTGACATAAAGTAACTCTGGTCTGCTTCAATGTTTTCCACGATTCCATCATCTCTCCACAGAACTAGTCGCTGATGCATTGACGAAGGAACTGCCCCCACGCCATAGATCCACTCTCTTCCCAGCAGCAGGTTATAGTTGGCCTTGGCTTCGATCACCATAAACATGGTGGGCCTACAACTTGAGCCTATTGTCAATTCCAACTGGACCACCCCCAGTGTTTTGCCCACTTTTCCCTCATAATTGGACAGAACCATATTATGGGGTTTAATATCTCCTTCGCGGATCTCTAATCTTTTTAGCATGAAATGGGGTATCAAATTGACTGCATCACCCCCATCCACTAGAACTTTGTTCACACCATGGATACCAACTTTCGCCCGAATGAAAAGTGGTTTGAGATGGTTCTTCATTGCAGGTTCTAGACGTTCGAAGAACGCATTTTGTTCCTCAACAGCCCCATTGTCCATCACGTAGTAGCACACGGGCATGTGTTTCATCAAATCTGTGGTGTCTTCCTCCTCATATTCGTTGATTTTGGTTTCCTGCCCAAATTCGCAGGGAAGCACAGACACCACGTTACAGTTCAAGTTGAATGAAGACTCCCCCTCCGATTCGAAGTTATCTGTTATCATATCTTCGTCCTCTTCCGGGCCTGGAGTGTATTCCTTTGGTTCATCATGTTGTTCTTCAGAGAAGAGCCTCCTATTGACTGGAGGTTTATCTTCAGTTTGATTTTTTGGTTTGTTGGTGCTAGATTCACCTTGGTTTTTCGTTGAAGTATCCCCTTTGTTTGCCACAGCTTCTCTCTCAGCCTTTCGAATCCTTTGCTGTCTGCGCCACTGGGATCTTGACATGGGGTTCCTTCCTTTGTAATTCTCTAATCTCACTTCCTCCCTTTTTGCCGTGTTGAATTGCCTCCTGTATGTCACAGCATGGCGTGCATTTCGTTCAGCGTTTTTCCATCTATCTTTGCCTTTGTCATTTCTGACTTGTAACCATCTATCGGTTGGCACTTCAGCAGGGAGTTTGAAAGTTACTCTTCGAGCAGCCTTGGGGTGAGGGCTATCAGGCCTTCGCTATTTGTGTCTGCTGTCGAAACGTGGGCCCATCTGGGCAGTTTCTTGATGGTTCCAGCAAGGGGCGAAGGGAATCGTTTCGAAGGCCCTGGCCATGCTTTGGTCATACACAGCAGAACACCTTGGGCAAATCAAGCACTTGGTTGCCCCTTTGTAGCAGCGAAACACAAACTCCAGCAAACTTTCCCCAGCCTTGGGATAACACCTAAAAAGCTGGTTATCCTGGCGCCAATTGTTGCCAGTTCGAGCCCTCTGTACCCTTTCGAAATTCGCAGCAATTCTTTGATTGCAGAGGATGCTGCACCTGGGGCACAATATCATGCCCGAATCTCCTTTGTGGCATGTCATGAGATAATCTTTGAGACTAGCATCTCCAGTGTGATTATCCCCCATTCTGTACTTTTCTTTTTCTAAGTATTTTTCCACCTCCTCCATCTCAGAGCGAGGTCTTTCCATGTCCACCATATTTATTTCCACATCCCCCTCTTTAGCTTCATCATCACCCCATCCTGTGGGCTTTATATCCTCAATCTAAACCTTCGAACTCTCTGGGGCAGAATATTTGACCAAATAGTCAAATTTCCCACTGGGTTCCCCCAGAGTGTCCCATATTTCCTTCTGAGGGGAAATTGGCTGCGTAATTTGGACTTTCTCCAATTCCATCCTCAAACTTTCAGTGCCTTGTGTTAATCCTTCATTTTGATTCCCCTAGCCTTCAGTAGCCTGGGTTTCTCCTGCAACAGCTATAGGTGCAGCAATCGAAGTCTCTGGCGTATTCTGGATGTCTTCAGTGACCTCCTTGCTGACTTCGACCATCACCCAGTTTTCAACTCCAGTACCTTTCTCTTCTGTTAGGGCGTCGCTTCGATCAGTTTCCACCATGTTGACCTCTCCAATGCATGCAGGCTCGGAGTAGTTGGTGTCTGCGACGTCCAAGGGATCTTCGTCCACTTTCATCTTCGCCTTATCAGCAAACTTTAGTCTGCCATCTTTGATCGCGTTTTGAATCAAGTCCCTGAAAAGAAAACATTGTGAGGTCTTGTGGCCTAGGAAACTATGATATTTGCAAAATCCCCTCTTCTTTCTCTGATCCAAAGGAGGTATTTTGACATTTGATGGCACAATTAGTTGGCCATCTTTGACAAGTAAGTCAAAAATTTCGTCACATTTAGTGACGTCGAAGGTATAAACCTTCTTTGGAAATTTGTCACTTTTCTCATTTTCAACAATATCTTTCCCTTTTGTGGGAACTAACATTTTGCAGGAGTAAGGCGGGGCCTGTTTTAATTCAGCGAGGTCGATTTCGACCTCTTCGAATTCGAATTCAGGTTATTCTTCTGCTTCCTCAGTCCTAACGTAGGAAATCCTTTCTTTCTTGCTATTCTTAAAGACTCTGGCTTTTTCGGCCTTTAGTCTTTCGACCTGTCGAACCCTATCAGCTAACTGAGCCATATCCCTCAAATACTGAGTGTCTAGTTTCTTTCGAATAGAATAATCCAAGCCACCGGCGGCCATTTCGACTAACTCATGTTCAGGCACTACTGTGTAACATCTGGATTTCAAAAGCCTAAATCTATTCAAATAATCATCTATGGGTTCGGTGAACTTTCTCTTAACACTGGCCAGTTCCTTCAAACTTATTTTCGATTGTCCCATGTAAAATTGTTCATGGAATAATCTCTCTAAGAGAGTCCAAGTGTCAATGGACCCAGGGGGCAAAGTGGTAAACCATGTGAAGGCGTTTTTTGTCAAGGAACTTGGGAAGTATTTGATCCTGAGATCTTCATTATTGGCTATATCTCCCGCTTCGGTCAGATATCTCGCTATGTGTTCGACTGTTGACTCATTAGTATCCCCAGCGAACTTTGTAAATTTAGGGACTTTATATCCCCTTGGTAAATCAGTATGCATTATGCAATCCAATATAGGAGAAGCGTAATTTGGCCTCCTCATTCCTGTGTTGAGGCCATTCTGGACCATGACCCTCTCTATCATGGTGGTTAGGTTGTTTTCTGCCAAGATATTATCGTTTCGAATCCTATGAACGACGACATCGGCATCTTGATTTCGACCAACCAAAACAACTCCCCTAGGTTGTTCTTCTCGAAATTCTAGGGCTTCTGGCCTTTCGACCCTTGCCCCTGGTTCCATAACTTCCCTTTGTGGAACCGGGATTATTGGGGCTTCTAACCTTGGTGCCCTGGCCCCTAAGTTAACTTCTTCTCTGGGTGGTCTATAAATTGGGTCGTTAGCAATTTGTTCTATAACAGGCATGTTTGTTCGAAATCTCGCCTGGTTCTGCCTACGCCTTTCTGGAGGAGCAAAGAAATCTGCTATTCGACTCATATTGTCAGCGTTTTCCCTGTTCGTCAAAGTCACATTCTGCACTATTGGGGCAAATATCTCCTGCATGGTTTGCGCTAACACCCCTATCATATTATGGTTACTGTCATCCATCAATTGCCTAAAAGCCAACTGGTTATCTGTGGTTAGGATAGGCAATATGCTATAACCCACCGACCCTTGGTTATTTGTCATAAACTGATTCGCCCCAGACCCAGACCCTAGTTGTGGAGATGAATTCGATGTGGAATTGTGTAAACCTTCCATAAAAGATGTTGGCATTCCATAAGAGGAATTTCTGATTCTATTCCCATCGAAACCGGGTGGTCTAGTTAATGGGGTGGAGAAATGGGATTGTGTCCCTGATGGTGGAACGAATCCCCCAGGGTAGCCCATAGTTCCAGTATTTCCTAAGATCGAACTATTAGTTGATATGCCACTTACTCCATTGGTGGCTATGTTACTGGTCGAAGATGCAACAGACTGTGCATTCGAAGGGATTACATTAGATGTTCCGCTCGAAGTGGACGCGTTAGTGCCTGTTACATGTGGGCCACTTTGGTCCCCTTGTTGATTGTCTGAATTAGACATTTTGTCCAAACGTTTTCTTCTGGATAAAGGTTGGTTGCTGTTGGTTATCTTACCACTTCTTAGGTTCATAAAACAGCAAACTTCTCTAGTTCCAACGTCTTTGTAATGGTTACGTCTCAACAATCCTTAATTCTGATACCCAATTATTGGTCCCATCAGGTGTGCCAATTTGTTTCCAGTGATTTCTGGTAAACAACCGCTAGTCTTCCAAACTATCGAATAATCTTTCTTACTGTTATTCAATCCCTTTGGTAACTCACAAGATCGACTAGATTGATCCTAGGACTCCTTGGATATTAAGGTTACTCTCACAATCGAACAGATATTCATGGTTGATACTGTATAAGTGTTTGGCTTGTTTCGATCTCTCTCTAAGAGTCTAAAGATGTAATCAAAATGTGTATGAAAACTAAGTTATACGAATAAATGCTAATTGTAATGCTAATTGTAAAGACATATAAAACTACATGAAAATGAAGTAAATGGTTTCGACTTACAAAATGGTTAACATAAAGGGTTTCTGGAACGTAGAAGTTTGAAATGTGAAGAAAGCGTTTAATGCAAGAAATCTGTAAATGATTTTAAGTAAAAGTATGCGTTCGAAAGACAAGACTTGAAGGTAAAGGTATGAAAAATGTGACAGTTTTCTGAAATAAAGTGCTCGAAATATAAAGAAAACAATAAAACGTAAAACTTTGAGGAAGAGACTTCGAAGTGAAAAGACTGTAAATAAGAAAACTTGTAAATGTTGTTTGACAAAAAGAATAAAGGAAAGTACTGGAAATGGTAAAAGGTTTTCATTAAATCAGAAATACATGGTGCTATCATACATACATTTCTCTTGCATTCGTTTCCCTTGCCATGTGGTAGTTTGAATGTTATTGAGTATTTTGTATAATAGATATGACACCCTGAAATCCTAATACTAAGACTTCTATTTATACTAATTCGACCCTAACGGTCTCGCTATAGGATTATGCCACGTTTCGAACATGCAAGACAATGCTTCTTTCATCTTTCCACGTGTCCCCTAATGCTCCAACACATAACTTTCAAACTTTGAAAGTCCCGCTTCCATTTGAATTTTAAATGCTTTTGTGTTTCTCCGTTTCGAGCGCTCTTCCCAAACACAACCTCGCTGTTGTTTCGAGACTCCTTTAGATACGTTCCCATAATTGCCGCTCGAAGCTCCAAGCTTTGACACACTTATTCGAAATACTGCTTCTACTACTTCGAAATATGACGTCTAATTCCATTCCGATCAAAAACATTTAACTTTACTTGGCTTCTAAATAACATTATCAAAATCTTCAGCCAACAGATCCAAACTTGATCAAATGGTCCATATGAGTTCATAATGTTGATGTGGGTCAAAAATCATGAGGTTTGACTGTCAATTGACCACAATTGACTTTTTCCCCAATACAACTGATTTCTAGGTCAACTGTCCAATTGACTGGGCAAAGATTGGAATCAAGGCTTGAAACTTGGTATGGATAAACTTGTGAGTCCAACATGAAGCATGAAAGTCAATTTGGGCATTTTAGGTCAAAACATCTTTGTGCAAACTCAAACCCTAATTTGGGTCAACAGTGCAAGGAGGAGTCTTGAGCAGAGCAAATCCTAACTTCTTCTTGAACTCCAAGGGTCTAGTGATGAGGAAAAGTTGATGAAATGAGAGGGCAAATTTTGGGGTACAACAGTTGCCCCTGTTCAATCTTCTTAGACCTGAGGATGTAGATTGGCTTGCGTGCCTTTCGTGATCCAAAGGTGGAAGATGATTGAACACTAGAGTGCCCAGAAATTTGCACTCGCATAGTGGAGTATCAGCAATGTGATGTCGGGAATGGGCTTATAGATGTTGTGATCGGTGGATCTGGAACTGACTGTTTAACGCTGGTTCGTGAAATGTCGCGGAAGCAAGAGTCGCCACCGTCTTTTATTTTCTCCAACATGGACAGGACAAAAGCACAGCAAAATTCCTTATGAGAATAATTCTCGGTTCGGGAGGTAGATTTATAGAAAGGGAAGGTGTTAGCACCCTTTCTATCCATGGTTATCCATGGGCTCTTAGATACTTGCTCATTTGTGTTTTCAAAATGTTTGCTTTTCAAAGTGTGAGTGAGTTTAAGAAAGTTTCATTGAAAACTTCAATTCGACTCTTGTATCAGTCCTCAAGAGTGTTGTGAAGCGTTTGTTTTGAAATCTTTTAGAAAGTGTCAGTGTGACAAAGGTTTTTTTGATTTGTTTTTGAAATAGAGCAAGTATCCATGAGTCATCCACCTACCCTAAGGAATTAGGCTGTGTAAATGTCCTTAAGGTAGTGCCATCCCACCATTGAGAGGTAGGTAGCACCACCGTTGGAGGTGTTCGGGTCAATTCGTTTGTAGGGACAGTGTGGTCACCAGAGCAACAGTAGGACACCTTAGAAGCTACCCTTATGCCATTGATCCTTTTTAATTCCGAGGCAACCGTTTCGAGGCAACTGGATCATGTCATGGACATAAGGACTTACTAAAACGTCCTATACTCGACGACCACGTTTCGAGGGCAAGGCAACAGTGAGGCGTACCTTAAGAGTGGTGTGTGAATTTGTGTGTTATTTTCATGTTATGTTTTTTCTTGTACATGCATCAGGGTGATCTACGCTTGTTTTTAATTTAGGCCATTCATTCTTTCATGCAAAGTTTAGCAGTTTAAAAGTGCGGAAAGATAAATCCTACGCTATTACAAGGCGCGGGTCTATACATCGCCAAATTAACAAAGACCCGTTTTGAATAAAAAATGCGGAAAGTAAATAAATTCCTAATTACTATTACAAGGCTTGAACAATTACATAATATTCACAAAGGAAAATAAGAATAAATGCGCGAAAGAATTAAAGTTGAACGTTCGAGGGCGTTGGACCCTTTTGAAATTAAATTGAAATAAGAAAGTTAATTATTTATTTTATTAAAGAAAAGAAATGTTTTTTAGGTTTTTTGTATTTTTGAAAATAAAGAAAAGAATTTAAAATTAGAAGGAAACCCTAGTTCTAAATATTTTTAATTATTAAAAAAAAGTTAAAGTTTAAAACCTAATTTACATAATATTTAATGTACATGTTTATTTACAAAATTAATGATAATTAATAATAATGATAAATAATAATGATTAATAATTTATTTAAGAAAAAGATGAAAATGTAAAAAAAAACCTAATTCTAGATACTTTTTACTTATTAAGAAAAAGATTAAAGTTTAAAAACCTAAATTAAACTAAGTTAATTATTAGAGCTTATTTACAAAAAATAGGTTAGTGATGAAATTAATAATAATTAAATATATTTGTATTTTTGATTTTTCTGTTTTTATTATAGAAAATTATTTTGTGGTTAAAAAAACAATTAAAACAATTAAAAAGAATTAGAAAATAAAATAAAATAAAATTAAAAAGGATGCAAACCAAGGGGGGTTTCAGGCCCAAGGGGAGGTTTTTTTGAAGTATTCTGCCCCCTTAGACAAAAAGCCTTGTTTGACTTTCTGGCATCACGTACGTGTTCATTGACTCCTGAGTACCGTGGTCTGCATTCTTTGGCCATTGGATTGGGTTTCATGGCCATTTGTGTTCTGGTCTCAACGTTCCTTAATCTTCTCAGGATGTCTGTCTCGCCATGTATTGGTGTCATGCATAAGTTGTTCTTTTGGTCATTTGGCTTTTGGCTTTTGGCCATTTGGCTTTTGGCTTTTGGCCAGTTGGCTTTTGGCCTCAACGTTCCTTAATGAACCTGCATGGGATCCTGTCTAACTTTGCAGTGTTGAATCTCATGAACACATTATATAAAATCATAAAATGCAAATAAAGCCAATATATGAAGAAATTTAATGTTTAGGCACAATATGGCATGTATGAATGATTATACCCTTTTGATCATGGAGATCAAACCAGCCTTACCCTTACTGAAGAAGTAGTGAGGTGTTGGTTTGTAACTGTGATGGCTTGTTTGTAGTGAGAGAGGGATTTGTAATAAGAATTTCAAGATTTTAGGGTTCTTGAAAGAATTTGGTATTCTGACAGTGTTGTGGCCAGGTTTTTTCTCTCTTTTTTTCTCCTCTCTGGTTTGTGTGAAAAGAAGGTGATTATATAATGGAAATTAGGGTAAAGAAAATGGGCTTTGAATGTGCAATTGGGCCTCCAATGTTCACTTGAGTTCGTCACTTTCCAGGCTAAATCGCAGGGACTTAAGTGCAATTTTTGAAGTTGAAATGTGAAAACAAAATGTAGCCTACATCGAGAACTAACTCCTGTCCGAAAATCGGCCCAATCGGATAAACAGTGAATTAGTTATGAATTTTTGAAGTTTCAGCTCAGACAAACTTATTTTGGGCTCCAGTGTCGACTCTGACACGTTCTTCAATAAAAAACTGGTATTGATCGGAGCATAATCCGGTCTCGACTTTTGAATTAAAGTTGTAGATCTATGAATCAGGGACCTTGTGTAAAAATATAAGCCCAATCCGATAAAAATTGACCGAGTTATGAATTTTCGAAGTTTCGGCCCAGATGAAATAATATTCAGCATTCAGGATTTTCAGCGTATCACGCACTCTGAGCAAAAAACGAATGCCTTTTGAATACCGTTTGAACTCAATACCTTCTGTGAAAATGTAGCCAACTCAATTTTTGAAATTTTGGCGCCGGAACCAGCTCGATACGATGAAAATCGACCAAGTTATGATTTTCTGAACATGATGCAAATAAACTTCTGTCACAAATTTTCTGTATGAAAATACTTGATAAATCCACATTTTTGAAGACCTTCTGATTGAAATTGGCTTCCATCCGTGAGATATGAAAACGTAGATAATTTCAAGACGGAATTTTGGCCACCGGAACGGGTTCAAAACGAGTCACGATCTTCAAGTTATAAATTTTTTAGCGCGTAAAAACTGCACTTTCAGCATACTTTTTCACCATATTTCTTCGAGAAAACTCACACATTCGGATACCTTCTTTAAAGAATTGACTCTTGAGCCGAACCTGAATTTGAGAATACGTTATCAGAGATATCTTGGCGAAAGAATACCTGAATATGACGCGCCGGGTTGGACTTGTGAATTTTTCTTGAAATGTTTTGAGAAATATGGGAGGGCAAATTTTGGGGTACAACAGTTGCCCCTGTTCAATCTTCTTAAACCTGTGGATATAGATTGGCTTTCGGGCCTTTCATGATCCGAAGGTGGAAGATGATTGAACACTAGAGTGCCTAGAAATTTGCACTCGCATAGTGGAGTATCAGCAATGTGATGTCGGGAATGGGCTTACAGATGCCATTTGGAAAGATGATGGATAGGAGGATGGGCTTATAGATGCCATATGGAAGTATGAAAGAACCTTGTCGGGAATGGGCTTATAGACGCCACCTAGGTGTCGATCGCGTAAGAGATTCCTTAGCGAGAACTTGCGTACCTGAGAAAGAAAAATAATTACCTGGCCTGTTACAGGAGTTGATCTTCAAACTCTTTACGTAGATGTGCCCTGGCTGGATACAGGAATCGAATCTTTAAACTCTTCAGACGTGCCCTGATAGGATACAGGAATCGAGTCTGGAATTAGTCATCAACAGATACACCCTGGCAAGATACAGGAATCGGATCTTCAAATTCTTCAGACGTGCCCTGGCAAGATACATGAATCGAGTCTGGTAATGTTAGTCGTCAACGGATACACCCTGGCAAGATACAGGAATCAGATCCTCAAACTCTTCAGACGTGCCCTGGCAGGATACAGGAATCGAGTCTGGAATATAGTAAGGTTGGTGAGTTGTCTCTACTGACAGGTTATTTCCATGGACGGGTGGTCTTTAACGACGAGTGTCTATAACGACGGGTGTCTATAACGACGAGTGTCTATAACGACGAGTGTCTATAACGACGAGTGTCTATAACGACGAGTGTCTATGATGACGAGTGTCTATGACGACGAGTGTCTATGACGACAAATGTCTATAACGACGAGTGTCTATAACGACGAGTGTCTATAACGATGAATGTCTATGACGACGAGTGTCTATGACGACGAGTGTTTATAACGACGAGTGTCTATAGCGACGAGTGTCTATAACGACGAGTGTCTATAACGACGAGTGTCTATAACGACGAGTGTCTATGACGACGAGTGTCTATGACGACGAGTGTCTATGACGACGAGTGTCTATAACGACGAGTGTCTATAACGACGAGTGTCTATAACGACGAATGTCTATGACGACGAGTGTCTATGACGACGAGTGTCTATAACGACGAGTGTCTATAGCGACGAGTGTCTATAACAACGAGTGTCTATAACGACGAGTTGGATCAGAGAAATCTTTAGGCATTGATTTAACTGGATTTGTATTCTTTGACTGGGTTGGTCTCTTTTGACTGTATTCGTCTACATAGCTGATCATTTAACTGTATCCTTCCTGAAAGGTAAAGGTCAGTCATATGCAATGCATGATATGAATCAAGCAACGATGTTCTCAACACATGAGATTGTATGATATGATGCATATATGCATGTATCATGATGTATAACAATGTGATGTTTATGAATGTATCTTTGTCTAGGAAAATAGATCCTTGACGGATGCCGGGAAGTCAAATCCTGGGCTAATGTTGAAGAGTGAGATTCTTCATTTCCGTTGGGGATGATGGTTGCAAGAATACCGGTAGGAGAAGATAACTCCGTTGGGGGATAAACTTGATGAAGAGATTACTCTGCGGGGAGAAAATTATTCTAGCGATCTTGCTGGGGAATAATACTCTGTGGGGAGAGAGGTACTTTGCTAGGATATTGATGGTAACTTCGTTGGGGATACCGTTGATGCGTTGGAAGTGCTAATAGACTTCGCTGGGGATAAGAAGACTTCGCCGAGGACGTTCTTCTCGTGGATTTTAGCTGAGGATAACCCAGTTATAAGCTCTGGTGGAGAAATAATCTTTGAATAATAAAGCCGGGGAGATGCGTTCGTACTCTGCAGGGGGTGAAGGTATCTTAGTCGTGTTCTTCAGCTGAACTTACCTTGGGTTCTCGGTGGACAGAGCACCCAGATCGCTTGGACAATTCTTATTGCCCCAGCTTCTGCGGGAGAAGGTGCCTGTGAGGTGCTAGACGACTGCCGATTCGACAAATCTTCTTTTGGTAGGCGAGATGACGGGACATAGTCGTACGCTTTGATCCCTAATTTTTGCCTGGACCGCCCTTTCAGGTTTTCAGTCCACCGGGATACCCATTTTTGCCCAAGCCGCCTTTTCAGGTTTTCGACTTGCCAGGTGTACAGATTTTTTATTTCATTCCCTTATTTTTGCCCGAACCCTTTTGATTCGCCGGGAAGCCCTTGTTTTTGCCTAGGTGTGTCAACCTAGCGGGTCTTTGATTATGCGTAGTACTTTTTTTTGACTATGTCCACGCTCTCAGAGTATAGGGAGGTGCCCCTGTTGTTGTGTTGTGTTGCCATACTACCAGAAGATCTTCGTTTGATCGTCCAATGCCCCAAGTGATCCAGATGGAGATTTGCCCCAAGTTGGTTTTTGAGAGATTCTCTGAATCTTGACTTAACTGCCCCAGATGATGGACAATGATCACGTCTGCCCCTTGATTTGAAGTGCTTTTGTTCACTAGGTATTCATCGTGCGAATTTCCCTGCTATTCAAACAAATAGTCATATGCAAACAATGTTATATCAAAAATGCAAAGCTTATGTCTGTCTTGAAGATTTTGAAAATGCATTCTTTTTCATAAAATAAGTGAATGTTTGTAAAACGTGATGTTAACTCCGTATTTACCGTAGGCCTTAAGGAGTCAGGATACCTTTCGTAACAGTATGCTTTCAAACTAACCCATGCTTCAGCTAGGACTTTTAAGGGTTATAACGTGGCCTGGTTCCTGGTTTAAGAAACAAAGGATAAAGGCTCAAATTATTTGTACCCACCCGCTCTTCGTGATGTTCTTCAATCCTAAACTCAGCTGACCGTGCGTTAGACCTTATTTGAGTTTTTGTCCTGATATTCCCGTGATGGTTCAGATGTTGATAGTTTATTTTGAATAGGCAGTCATTCCTTTTTATTATTGAGGGTTTGTAGGACCTCTTTCTTTTTTTGATTTCATTATCCCTGTTTTTTTTTTGCCTGAACTGTTTCTTTTGGAATTACAGTCAGCGGGATGCCCCAGTTTTGTAAGTCTCCTTCATAGGTTTTGACTTAATGGGTTTTTATTTTGAGAAGTAATGACTGCTTGTCTTTATGATTGTTCGGAACCATCACTGTCTTTTGTTTCAGAAGGACTTCTTTTGACGTCGTTCATTGTGCACCTGGATCAGCTGAGAGAACTACCCCGCCCCAGGTTATGATTAAGGGTTTTAATTTTCGAAAAGAAAAACTCCAACTTCTTTGGCTCAAAGGGGTTGACGAGGGATTATCTTCCTTATAACTCTGGTGTTTAGGAATTGAAACAATGCATGTACCTCATCAACGGGGTCTGTTCAAAAGCATACTGTAGGTTGTGGTATCGTTTTCGTCATCCTCCCTCAATAGGCTTAGAATTGTTAATTGAGAGTTGACATCAAAAAATGAAAGCAGTTTGCATATAGTGAATACGAAATAATTGCTTCAAAACAGACATGTGTAATGCATTAATGAAATAACAACGTTTAGCATGAATAAATGTTTGAACAATCAAAAGAAAATTACAAATTGAACATTTGAATGAACAAAATATTTCCAATCCTAGCCATATTTTGGCAGGGGAGAAGTGATCACATTCGGAGTCTCTGGAGAGTCGAACTGGACTTCCTTCGCGTCGATCAGATCCTGAACCTTGTTTCTCAAAGTCCAACAGTCATCTGTAGCATGCCCCGGGCTGTCAGAATGATAAGCGCAGCGAACGTTGGGGTTATACCTTGAAGGCGTCCTGTTGGGATTCTTTGGAGGGTCCATGAGAGTTACCAACTTGGTTTCCAGCAACTGTGGCAATATCTGTGACAAGGTCATGCCAAGGGGAGTGAATTGCCTCTTGGGTCTCTCTTCCCTTTGCTGATTGTGACGCTGAGGAGCACCAGCCGGTTTTGCAATAACCACCGCGTTGACATCTTGGCGGTGTTCGGACCTATTCTGCCCTCTTGAGCCATAGACAGCACTAGATTCTCTCTTGGATGGTTTCTTCTTAGTGTTCGAGGAGTCACCATTCTGTATTTTCCCCAACTTGATGCCAGCTTCTATTCTTTCCCCGGTCAGGATCAGATATGTAAACCCAGCAGCAGAATTCCCAATCAGGTGGTTGAAGAATGGACCAGACAGGGTCCCCAAGAACATGTCGACGAGCTCGCGGTCAGTCAGAGGTGGTTGTACCCTTCCAGCAAGGTCCCTCCATTTTTGAGCATATTATTTGAAACCTTCACCTGCACCCATAGACATTCCCTGAAGCTGAGTGCGCGTGGGAGCAAGGTCGGCATTGTACTGGTACTGCTTGTAGAATGCAGTGGCCAAATCCTCCCAGCTGCGGATGTTAGCTCCATTCAGTTGATAGAACCAATCGAGTTGGGTTCCAGACAGACTATCCTGATTGAAGTGAATCCATAAATTCTTGTCAGCCGTGTAGGGCTGGATCCTCCTTGTGTAAGACCTGAGATGCAGCTTAGGACAAGATGCCCCGTCGTACTTTGCAAAGGCAGGTGCCTTGAATTTGTGCGGGATTACTACCCCAGAAGACAGACCTAGATCCTCGAAGTCCAGGCCGGGCACTTTTTGTATCTCCATGGCACTTAGCCGGTCTTCCAACTGTTTATACTTGTCCTCAGCTGGAGGGTACTGCTCATCATTGTAATCGGTCTCGTTGTCGGAGACCACTGGACTAGGAACCTCCCTTTCTTGGGGACTGTCTTTCCCAACAGATGGGGTAGTCTGCTCAACTTCATTTTGTGACCCATTCCCAGATTTGCGTCTAGGGTTGAACATCACCGTCCTCTTCTTCTTATTTTTCAAAAGCAGGGTCTTCAGATCTTGTTGCCCCTGGGCTAGACTCATGATCAACTCTTGGAATTGGGCGTTCTGAGCCTGAAGGGCCTTGATGGATTGCTCAGTAGATGATTCAGGATTCATGACGATCGGCTGAAATAAACAGCGAAGAAGGTAAGCAACCTGTAAAAGGGATACCTGTAATGCAATGATGTGCATATATGCATGCAATGTTTTCAAGGATCTCGCGGGGTAAACAACGAAACTTGTTAGAATTGGAGTCCGATAGCTTGATTGAAGGAACTGCATGTTGTTAAGAGCCCTTCTTCAAGGGTCAAGGCTCACCATATCGAGTGGGTCATAGCCCCTGACAACCTCGGCTAGAGGAAAATAAATCCCCTTTGCCCCTTGCTGGATAATGGGTTCAGCATGACCTGCATCACAAGCCCTTGAGATCCTTGAAATGGATTAGTCCTCATATAGGATGCATGCAATGGTATGATGGTATGATGTCATGCTATGCATGGAGTAATGTAGGTAGGCCCTGTAATGAGTCCCAAATAAGGACTGTAAACAAAACCTGCAAGAAACTCAAGTGTCAGATAACAAGCATGCAAATAATCAAGTTTGAAGACACACAAGTCACACCAGATAGCCCTTAGAGTTTAGGCCTGCATGGGGTCTAGGTATTACCCTCTTTCAGTTTGTTGGTTAAGACCTGTCCTATCAGAAGTAACCGAGTTCTAGAGGATCCCAATATCACTGACTACCCTCAATCGGTCATAACTCCAGCATCGCAATCTTTTCTTGCAGCCAGAACCATCGCGAGAGTTTAGCCTCAATGGGTGTAGCATACTGCTACTGTTCTATTGGCCAAGTTGAGTCATTTAAGGTTCTAAGGTCGGTTGGTGCTTAATGACTCCTCAGAAGACCCATATTCTCCTCGTTGCGACACAAGGGATATCAGTACAGACCAAGGTGCCACACCAACGTAGCCACTGCTTCACCCATGTAGGTCTACGCCGGACAGGTCCCTCACACCTTATGCTACCTAACAGGGTATCCCCAGATCCGGGTTAGGATCTATGTAACTCCGAAACAGCTCACAATAATAAAGCAAACAAGCACAACAATTGAAAACACAAGTGATCTTAGTCCTAAGGTACACCTCACTTTATAAGATTCCCCAGCAGAGTCGCCAATTCTGTGATCGGTGGATCTGGAACTGACTGTTTAACGCTGGTTCGCGAAATGTCGCGGAAGCAAGAGTCGCCACCGTCTTTTATTTTCTCCAACATGGACAGGACAAAAGCACAGCAAAATTCCTTATGAGAATAGTTCTCGGTTCGGGAGGTAGATTTATAGAAAGGGAAGGTGTTAGCACCCTTTCTATCCATGGTTATCCATGGGCTCTTAGATACTTGCTCATTTGTGTTTGCAAAATGTTTGCTTTTCAAAGTGTGAGTGTGTTGGCTCCTAAATTCGACACCCTTGTTTTACTAATATCAGTCATTAAAGCTGGAGGATGTTTTCGACCAGCTGGGTCTGTCGAAATGGCCATCGAAAGATGGCAATGTACTTAGAAGATTTCTTCCAAGGGAGAAGTTGGTTACCTTCGACGTCGAAGGTGTTTCTCGTCGAAGATGCTTCTCGACGAAGATGTTCGATGATTCAGAGTGGAACGGTTTGAAATTCAAGCGTTTGGAGGGAAAATGGTTTCCAGCGGTTACCAAGTGCAACGTGCAAAGATCTGGAGCGTCGAACGCTGAGAACGTGCCAAGTGGAGTCATCTCGAAGCAGTGTAACTGCCCGACGGTTACTTGGGATGTTTTAGTATAAATAGTAGTAGTTCACGCAGTTTCTCGCGTGTGTTCACCATTATATACAAAGTCACTCATATAGATTCGAGTACCCAGCGTGTGAGAAAGAATTGTTGAGAATGTATGTGTGAAACACCACTTTTATTAATCAAAGTCATTTACTTTTCCAGAAACTTTACTTGCTTTCTTCTTTACTTTTCCTGTCGAAGCCCTTTACTTCAAGCCTTCATTTATTTTATCAAAGTCCACTTCTTCATGCAATTTACTTAAAGCCTCTTTATTTTATTGTCATTTAACCATTATCCAAATAAATCAAAACCTCAAAATCAACCTATGTCTTAGGATCAATCTGATCGATCCTGCGAGTAACCAAATAAGTAACCATTTGGAGGATCAGCGGTTGTTTACCAATAACCACGGTAAACAAATTGGCACACCTGGTGGGACCGTGTGTTGATTTTTAAAGTTTAACCTTTTAAACATAATCTCATCTTTTTCGAGGAGTGTTGTATGTTATTGAGAAGTGGTAGAATATACACTAACGATACCAATACTGCCAGAAGAAGAGAAGAGATGGCGAATCCGCCAAACAATAACGAAATCCCACAAACGAATGTGGGAGCAACGATTATCCCGACCGTAAGTGAGGCGATAACCGCTGGTTCAACACCAGCAGTAACGGTCACAACAACGGGGCCATTACCTCCGTTCACAGGCCCCAGAGTGCCTTTGGGAACTCCCCCACCAAGGGGAAATTTAGGCACAAGGCCTTTTGTTCCCCCAGGATTTATGACAGGCGGTCATAATCGAGAACCACTCTATGGCATGCCAACTTCTGACTTGGCTAGCCTGACGAATGCTGCGTCCACTTTTTCAGACCCTTTAGTGAGTGCCTCTTCACCACTCCAAGGTTCTGGAGTAGGTATGGCGAATAGAAATAGGACCCAACTCTTAGGAGGAACGTCCCAAGTAGCACATGGCCTTACGAATGCCTCGACAGCAGTCTTGAGGCAACAAATGGATGAAAGCAACCATGATATGGTTCAAATGTTGGCACAAACTTTAAGTACAGTGTTGAACCCTCTAATACAAAACACTACTCAATCGAATCAGCAGATGATAGCGCAAATGACACGTTTGGCTGATTTCTTTGGAGTACCCCAACCTATTCGACAGCCCCAAAGGGCGCAAATAAGGGGAAACCAGGGTGTATTCTTAGAGGAAGAAACCACTATCAACCAAGTCCAACAGCCTGTCGAAGAAAACTTTAGGGCACGATTGGAGAAACCTGTAGAGGAACCTAGGGTAGTAACCCCAGAGGTAAGGTTAGTTAACAGAAACCAAAATGCTGACGAAGTAGTTCAGCATATCCAATACCAAAACATGGGTCTGGAAAATAATCTGGCAACCATGATCGAAAGGATCATGACTCAAAATGGGATGAACATGGGCTTTCGAAGGCCCAACTTTACATCCCCGTTGTCAGAATACGTGTTACAAACAGACTTACCTCCTAGATGTAAAGTCCCTAACTTCACTAAGTTCTCTGGGGACACGACAGAATCTACTGTCGAGCATGTGGCGAGATACTTGATCGAAGCAGGAGATATTTCGAACAACGAAAACTTGAGGATTAAGTAATTCCCAAGTTCTTTAACAAAGAACGCTTTTACTTGGTTTACAACTCTCCCCCCCAATTCGATCCATCATTGGACCCAGTTGGAAAGATTGTTCCACGAGCAATTCTACATGGGGCAAACCAAGATAAGCCTGAAAGAATTGGCCAGTGTAAAAAGACGTTTCACTGAACCTATAGACGAATATCTAAATAGGTTTAGGTTGCTCAAAGCGAGATGTTTTACACAAGTGCCAGAACATGAGTTAGTCGAAATAGCCGCAGGCGGTTTAGATTATTCCATTAGGAAGAAGTTAGACACTCAATACCTGAGAGACATGGCCCAACTGGCCGATAGAGTTCGACAGGTAGAATGCCTCAAAGCTGAAAAGGCAAAGGCAACGAAAACTCATAAGAGAGAGAGGATAGCGTATGTTGAGATGGATGACGAAGATCCAGAACCCTTCGACGATACTATAACTGTCGAAGAAGGAGAAGTCGATTTAGCGGAACTAAAACAAGGGCCACCATACTCTTGCAAACTGTTAGTCCCCTCAAGTGGGAAAAATCCCATTGGTCCAGAAAGGACCAACGATAGGTTCCCCAAAAAGACTTATAGTTTTGACATTACAAAATGTGATGAGATCTTTGACTTGCTTGTGAAAGATGGCCAAATGATAGTACCCCCAGGGGTAAAAGTGCCTCCTCTTGATCAAAGAAAGAAGAGAGCTTTTGCAAATATCATAATTTTTTGGGCCATAAAACTTCTCAATGTTTTCTTTTCAGGAATCTTGTGCAAGACGCTATCGAAGAAGGGAGGTTGAAGTTTGCTGACAAGACCCCCATGGCTGTCGACTCTAATCTGTTGCAGGCTAAAGCCCACTATGCTGAGCCTTCAGAGGTGAACGTGATCGAGGCATCCAGGAGCCAGTCGAAGAGGCCAGGAATCACAATGGTCGAAGTCTCAAAGGACCATATCAACATGCCAATCTTTGGCAGTTTTTCTGGGAATTTATCCAGAAAGACAATTGAAGCGGTTCAGAAAGCGGTCGAAAGCCCAAAGCTGGAGACCGTTGAAGCCCAAAAAACTGGACCAAAACCCAGTTCTCACTTGGCCACAGTTCAAGGCCAGACAGAGGATTTGGAGATTCAAATGAAGCAGTTGACTCTTGCCAACAAAGATACCATGAATGTCAACATGGTCGAAGTCTCTGACCCAAAAGCATCAGAGGAGGCCATGAGGCAAGAACAAGCTAACAAGACTGCTTTCCCTCGGGAAAATGAAAATCTGGCAGATTTCCTGCAAAGATGCCAGAAAAAGAAGTCAGAAGTGATGTTGTGTCCAAGATGCAGTTCGATCTTTGACAAAAAAGCTGCTGAGCATATTCAAGGCGTAAGAGCAGCAAATAAGAGAAGGGAAAATGTTGATCTTCGACATGACCCCAGAAGAGCCTCCCAAAGAGGTTCAAACCAAGAAAAGAGGCCATTGACTTTCAGGCCTCCAACTAATGTGCCGGTAGATACCTGGTACAAAACATCTGGTCGAAAGAGGCCAAACGAGGAGAGATGGCACTCTTTCGACGTGCCAAGGGGTTCATCTTTAACACAAAAGAAAGAGCCTCAAGTTGCTGCACCTAAAGTTGCACAAGTGTCAAGCAACTACAAAGGGAAAAATCCCATGTCTCGATCTCAATGGAGGAGATACCAAAGGAGACGAAAAGCTGAGAGAGAGGCTGCCAATGAACCAAAGGCAGAAACCAGTTCAAATGTTCCTCTAAGGAAGCAAAGGAAACCTCTGGAAAGAGAGCCAGTAACCAACAGGCTAGTTTGGCCTAACCAAGGTGAAATTGAGGACGAAGATGGTTCTGAGTCTGATGATACTTTGGACATCATGGTGAATATAGTCTCAGTGCTGCCCAGAGAGTTCAACCGACAGGTTGAAGTCGAAACAAGTGATTGGGAAGTGGAGCAAGAAATGGCCAAACATAGGCCAGTGTGCTATTTCGTCATGGACAATGGCACTACTGAGGAACAAAATGGGTTCTTCGAACCACCTACAGAGGCGATGAAAAATCACCTCAAGCCTTTATTTATAAGGGCTAAACTCGAAGAAACTACAGTGAATAAAATCTTGGTGGATTGTGGGGCAACCATCAACATTATTCCTCACTTTATGCTAAGGAAAGTTGGCAAAAGGGATGAGGACATCAAGCCTCACAACATGGTCCTGTCGAACTATGAGGGCGGCATAGGGACCACTATGGGAGTGATCCAACTGGATATCAAGGTAGGATCTATCCTTCGACCAATAATGTTTATGGTCATATCGGCCAAACCTAACTACAATCTTTTGTTGGGCCGTGAATGGATTCATGGTGTTGGAGTTGTGCCATCATCAATGCACCAGAGGCTGCTGCTATGGCGTCCAGACGGGATGGTCGAAAACATAGAGGCAGATCAAAGCTATTACCTGGGCGAAGTGAATCACCTAGGGCTGGTAGATTTCGACAAGAACTTGGCTCACATAGGGCCATGTCCAACACCTGACTTCGACTTGGCGCCAGCGCCAAATACTTTTTGTTCCCTATACCTGCACCCAGAGCATGGTTTTCAATGGGACAGAGAAGACTTGTCCCACATAGACTTCAGTGGGTTAACTGATATCCAACCAACTGGTTGGGGAAGTGAATTCAGTGATAATGACTGAGTCACAATCATTGAAGCGAATTTCGGCTTATGTAGCCGAAACAAAGATGATAATGGCTCTCGAAGCCGAAGTAAAGTATATGGCCACACAGGCCAATGATCAACAGTTATCTGCTGCAGGTCTAGGAAAGGATTTCGATCTAGAACCTCCTGATATCATGCCAGAAGGAATGCAGGAACAGAGGCTCGACGCCATCTATGACGATGAGCCTTTGGGCTTTGAAAAGGACCCCTTGGCGAACAACATTAAAATGTTAGCGCAAGATCCTTTAGAAGAAATCAACTTAGGCGAAGGGTCAGAGAAAAAGCCAACTTACATCAGCGCCAAAATTGACCCAGAACTTAGGTTGGAAGTAATCCAATTGTTGAAAGAGTTCAAGGACTGTTTTGCATGGGATTACGACGAAATGCCTGGTCTCGACAGAGGATTGGTAGAACTTCAGTTGCCAATCAAACCTGGGAAGAAGCCAATCAAGCAAAGTCCAAGACGCTTCGCTCCAGAAATACTGTCGAAGATCAAAACGGAAGTTGAAAGACTGCTGAAGTGCAAATTCATACGCGTTACAAGGTATGTCGAATGGATTGTAAACATTGTGCCAGTAATTAAGAAAAATGGTACATTGAGGGTGTGCATAGATTTCAGAGATTTGAATGCTGCTACGCCCAAAGATGAATATCCTATGCCTGTGGCGGAAATGCTAGTCGATTCTGCCGCTGGCTATGAATACCTGAGTATGCTCGATGGTTATTCAGGATATAATCAAATATTCATTGCTGAAGAGGATGTGTCGAAAACAGCTTTTCGATGCCCTGGGGCTCTAGGCACTTACGAATGGGTAGTGATGCCTTTTAGCCTAAAGAACGCTGGGGCAACATACCAGCGAGCAATGAATTCTATCTTCCATGATTTTATTAACACTTTTATGCAAGTATATATTGATGAAATTGTTATAAAATCTGTTTCCAGGAAGAATCATATTGACCACCTTCGACAATCATTCGAAAGAATGAGAGAACATGGTCTGAAGATGAACCCTTTGAAGTGTGCATTCTGTGTTAAAGCTGGAGATTTCTTGGGCTTCGTTGTCCACAAGAAAGGAATCGAAATCAACCAGAACAAGACAAAGGCTATTCTGGAAGCGAAAGCGCCATCGAATAAGAAGGAACTGCAATCTCTGTTAGGCAAGATAAATTTCTTAAGGAGATTCATATCTAACCTAAGTGGGAAAGCTCAAGCCTTTTCACCCTTACTTCGACTGAATAAAGAGGGATTCGAATGGGGGCAAGAGCAACAAGACGCCTTCGACAAAATCAAAGGGTACCTCACCAAGCCACCTATTTTGGTGCCTCCTTGCAGCAATAGGAGTATGAGATTGTACATAGCTGCATCTGACAAAACTTTGGGAAGCATGTTAGCCCAAGAAGATGAGAATGGAGTCGAAAGACCCATCTACTATCTTAGTAGAGTTTTGAACGATGCAGAAACTAGATATAGCGAAGTTGAAAAATTGTGTCTATGTCTGTATTTCTCTTGTACAAAACTCAAGCAATATATAAAACCAGTTGATGTGTATGTTTCGTCTCATTTTGATGTTTTCAAGTACATGTTGTCGAAACCCATCTTGCACAGTCGAATTGGCAAGTGGGCACTAGCATTAACTGAATACTCCTTGACCTTTATGCCTCTTAAGGCAGTGAAAGGACAAGTGGTTGCAGACTTTATAGTCGACCACTCGATTCAAGTAGAGGATATTAATTATGTGGAGATAGAACCTTGGAAATTCTACTTCGATGGTTCCAGCCATAAAGATGGAACGGGAGTAGGAGTCTTGATCATTTCTCCAGAAAAAATTCCAACAACATTCAAGTACAAGATATCAGGTTCTTGTTCGAACAATGAGGCTGAGTATGAAGCTCTAATTACTGGCCTTGAAATATTGTTGGAATTGGGGGCAACTCGAGTCGAAATAATGGGAGACTCAGAGTTAGTCATTAAGCAAGTCACAAAAGAATATAAATGCATAAGAGAAAATCTCATTATGTACTTTGTGATAGCAAATCGTTTATTGAAAAAATTTGAAATGGTCAATATTCGACACATACCCAGATTGGAAAATCAAATAGCCAACGACTTGGCACAAATTGCATCTGGGTACAAGATTTCAAAAATGAGATTACAAAGAGCAATCGAAGTTCGAGAAAAGATAAAAGCAACTTGTCTATCACCAACAGACTTGGAATCGACAAGACTAGGATATGCTGATCAAAGTAACTTCGAAATTTCGTTCATAGATAATTTGTCAGAACAAGATTGGAGGAAGCCCATTGTGGATTATCTTCAAAATCCAGGAGCTTCGACAGAACGAAAAACAAAGTACAGGGTGTTGAGTTATGTACTCATGGGTAATGAGTTATTTAAAAAGACGCCTGAAGGGGTATTGCTAAAATGTTTAAGTGAAACTGAGGCATACATAGCCCTTTCGACCACGCACGCTGGAGCATGTGGGGCTCACCAAGTAGGCCATAAGATGAAATGGTTGTTGTTTCGACAAGGACTATACTGGCCCACTATGCTGAAAGATTGTGTCGAGTTCGCTAAAGGTTGCCAAGAATGTCAAGTCCATACAGGCATCCAACATGTACCAGCAAGCGAACTTCACTCGATAGTGAAACCTTGGCCCTTTAGAGGATGGGCGTTGGACCTCATTGGAGAGATTCGACCAGCATCATCAAAGAGTCAGAAGTATATATTGGTAGGCATTGATTATTTTACTAAGTGGATCGAAGCTATCCCTTTAGTCAATGTGGACCAAGAAAATGTCATTGAATTTATTCAAAAGAACATTATCTTTAGATATGGAATCCCTGAGACTATAACAACTGATCAAGGATCAGTTTTCACCGGTCGAAAGATGCAGGAATTCGCTCAGGAAACAGGTTTCAAACTCCTAACATCAACGCCTTATTATGCACAGGCAAATGGTCAAGTCGAAGCAGCGAACAAAGTAGTGATTGGCTTGATAAAAAAGCATGTTGGGAAGAAGCCCAAAAATTGGCATAAGACGTTAGACCAGATTTTGTGGGCTTGTCGAACGTCTCCAAAAGAAGCCATAGGTACAACACCATATAGGCTAACTTTTGGCCATGACGCAGTGTTGCCAGCAAAAATTTATCTTCAATCTGCAAGGGTTCAGAGACATTATGATATTCCCTCTGAAATTTATTGGGATATGATGTTAGACGAACTAGTGGATTTAGACGAAGAAAGATTGCGCGCTCTTGACCTACTCAGGCTTCAGAAGAAAAGAGTAGAAGACTCTTATAAGAAAAAGGTGAAACCTAAGGCATTTTCGCCTGGAGAACTAGTCTGGAAGGTGATTCTTCCCATGGATCGAAGGGATCGAAGCATGGGAAAATGGTCACCCAAATGGGAAGGACCATTCAGAGTTATCCAGACTTTTTCTGGTGGAGCTTATGAAGTCGAAGAGCTAGGTGAAGATAAAAGGCTCTTGAGAGTAAATGGTAAATATTTGAAAAAGTATAAACCTACACTCCAAGAGATAAAAATAAATAACAAGTAACGACTAAATTAACCATAAATAGGCCAAAATGGAAATTTTTTATAAATTAGCCAAAATGGCAATATTGTCGAATACATATTACAATATATGGTTAAAGGGCTGAAACAATCAGAAGGGGATGGAGTCCTTGAGTCGAAGGTATTTGGTTTGCTGCAGCTCCAATCTTTTGTTGCACAAGGCATTCGCCTGCGCAAGCTTGGCAATTTGATCGTCGAAGGCTTGAGCTTTCTCAGCAAATTCTAGGCCTTGTGTGATTTCAGCTTGACTTTCGGTGTCTGGAACAGTCGAGAGAAGTTCCTCCTTGCGCTTAGTATTGGCATTTATCTTAGCCTCTATTTCTTCGATTTGCGCCTGGAGGGAAGCATTCTCTCGATCGATGGCATCAACTTCTTCTTGTTTAGATGCTTTTTGCTTCGACAACTCCGCAATTCGAGAAGTTGTCTCTGCTACAGCAGTCCATGCAGAAGAGCTTTTGCCATATAACACTTCAAGCTGGCTATTAAAGCCCCTTTGTCACCGATAATCTGCTGAGACTTGATCAATAATGGAGTGTAACTCCATGATAAAGCATGAAACTTCTGGAGGCACAGCTAACAAGTCTACGGCATTCAAAACATCCCCCCAAGTATGATGGAGCAGTAGGGTACCCCTCCAAAGCTTTCATCAAGTCCTTCTTAAAAAACTGAGCCTTAACCTTCGTCAAAGCCTCATCGAGAGGAGAAGTTTCAGTGGACTTCCCCGACAGAGTAGGAGCCTCCTGACTAACATCAGACGAACTTTTGCTCTCGATGATGGCATTCAGATAGCCAACATGATCAGTTTGCTTCAGGAGTTCTAAGTCTTCTTTCGACCTATGCTTTGTTGAGGTGACAGCCTTTGCAACAACGTTGTCTTGAGTTTGAGGCTGTTGAGTAGCATTTGCCTCGACTTGACTCTCTTCGACTTAGACTGCGGCAGTACCAGCGTCATCATGGTTCCCTTCGCCAGCGTCACCTTGATCCTCTTCGCCAGCGTCACCGCGGTCCCCTTCGTCACGATTTTCTTCCGACAGATCCACCACCTGAATCTCTTTTGGTTGTTGCTCTTCTGTTTGTGGATCTTCTGTTGGTTTTTCTGCTGTCTCAGCATTGGCTTCATTTATTTCAGTATTGGCTTCATCGTTCGCCAAGTCTTTTTCTTGTGGCCTGCTGAGTTCAGCAGAATCCAATGTTTCAGAAGTCCTTGGCGCTGAGCTTTCAGTGGTGTCCTGAAAAGAGAAGAAGAAGTATCTTCTAAATTCGGAAGAGACATAATCGAACGTAGGTATCGACACCTGAGTTACAAAGGGATCAAAGAGGTTACCTGTAAAGTAGCTTCAGCCCCAGGGCTGGAATTGTCGCTTTCGACAGGTTTATTGAGAAGAACATTTAATTCCTCCTCCGTTGGCTCCTCAATGATTACTGGAGGTGGCCTGGGCTTTCTCCCAGCAACCTTTATTCTGATTGTTCGAGCTTCAGGAAGAGGAACGTCCTTCTTCAGCTTTCGCCTTTTTAGAGGGGCAGGGGGAGAATCATCTTCTTCGTCACTCCCGGATTCGACCGTCAGTGCTGGCCGTTTCTTGGGCGAAGGTGCCTAAAAAACCAATTGGAGTTCGATTTAGAAGTTGCATCGAAAGTCAAAAAGTTAAAGCCAGAAGAAAATAATGAAAGTCTGGTTACCGATGCAGAAGGCTTTTTCGAAGGGCCTTCCCACTGTTGGTTTGTTGTGGTCTTCGCCGGTGCTATAGTCTTCGCCGGTGGTGGAGGTTTTGTTAAGGGGCCTCCTCCCTGTTGGCCTTCTGCAGCCTTCTTGGCTGCAGGCTTTCGAACAACTGAAAGTAGACAAAATAAGTAACAGGCCACCAGTCGAAAGAGAAAGACAAAGTAATTTGGAAGGATGAACTTACATTTCTTTATTTTGTCCAAGACAAGGACAAAAGATCTCTGAAGCTCATCCACGAAGTCCTTCTCATCGAAAAACTCCTCAGCGTAGTAACTTTTCCACCACTCCTCGAAGGATGGTGAGCAGAGAAAGTTAAGCTGATAGTCAAACAACGAAAGAACTGTTCGACCAGCATATCTGCCGATATGCTTAGTGGCAGCTTCCTCAGTGTAGTCGTTGCAGAAGTATAACATAGACTTCTCCCTGGGAAAAATTGGAGAAGGTAGTGTTTGGATAATACCAAACTGGCGAGACACCAGGTTTGGTTGATACGCGATCAGACTCAAGTGAGTCTTAGAGCTCTTGAATCGCAGGGGCATTATTCTTGGTGTGAGAAATGCCTCCCACACTGTTGTATGTTCGTCGACCTGAGGACCACTCGACGTCCTAGGATGTGGCCTTGTGAACCACTCTGGGCCAACCTTTCGTCGAGCAAACAGAGCCATGGTCGAAGCAAACTCTTTCCTTTTAGCAAACATCAAGACGAAGTTTGTAAAAGTTTGTTGAAGCTCCAGCCCATCTTCCGTTGGAGTCAACAGAGCCAATCTGGTGCCTTCGACGCGTCTGTTTGCTATTTCTGGAGCCTGCTCATTTATTTGAATCTTCTTAGGCAAGAAAGACTCGAAGGTGGCATTGAGCCACAACTGAAGCAGCCAAAAAGGTCCAGCAAGCAGCAGACTGGCTCTGTTCTCGATGATCTTCAGAAGAGTCGCTCCGTTGCTAATCGACTCATACAGACTCGCCAAAATCAATTCTGCCAAACAGATATTTTGGCCATGGTGGAGTTGAGTGGCGAGAGTGACCATCTTCTTGGTCACCTGTAAGGACTTGGAGCAAAACACAAAGCGTGTCAGCCATAAGGCTAGAAACGCAATATGTTCGACATCCGATACAGCATCTGTCGACTTATCGTGGTAATGATTGATGAAGGTGGTGTAGGTTGGTTTTGTGGCAGAGAATCCAATCTGATCTTCCGACATTTCCTCCGGGTCGAAGTAGTCCCCAGTGGGTCGAAGGCCAGTGATGGCGGCCACGTCGAAGAGCGTGGGAGTCAGCATTCCACAGGGAAGATGGAAGGTGAAATGGGTGTAATCCCAGAAGAGTAAAGAAGCTATCAACATCTCTGGGGAATAGTTAAGACCTGTCTTCGACAGCATAACCAGGTCGAATATCCCCATGTCTTTCCAGATCGAAGCCTGGCGTTTCTCCATTTTTTCCAGCCAAGCACTATAATCAGGAGTGAGGCTAGGGCCAGACCTGAAAGCCCTAACACCTTTATTGAAGAAACGGAGGTCGATTTTCTCCTTAGCAGGATCCTCATTATCCTCTGCATCTTTCTTGGAGCATCCAACCGGTTTGAGTCTCTCAAGTACCGGAAAGTAACTTTTGATCTTCATGGCCTCAACAATGCTTGGGTATAATGGGCCAGACATAGCAAAGATTTGGTTGGAATATCCAACCGGAATCATGAGGTGGCGTGAATAAGCATCACGTACAGCAATGTCCAAAGGCTCAGGGACCCTTCGTTGACCCGTGGGAGTCACTACGGGAGCGGTGGAGAAAATCCTAGGTTTGACATTTCCAGAGGGAGTGTTGGCGCTAGGAGCGTTGGAAGAACCAGATGCCATTGTTGGTACTAAGGTTGAAGACGAAGTGAAGAACAGGGGGTTTGCAAAGTTGACAAGAGTTTGTATGCAAATGAGGAATTCTGAAAGCAAGGTAGCGTAAAAAGCCCCACAATGGGTACTTACCGCTATTTATAGTAGTTGGGGAAATCCCCAAATTCGAGAACATTAAATGCCATTTAATGTTGCAGAAGGTAGTGAGACACGTGGCGTTTCCCTGTTGTTGTAGCCGTTCTGCAGAAATGGAAGGGTGCAGCGTGCGCCCTCGTTTTTGGGAATTGTCATGATGACGATTCGTGAAAAGACGTTTGGCACACTGCACGCCGTACTGAAGTGACATCTTAGGTACGGATGAATGATGGCTTTTCCTTGGGATTGTCAGTGGTTGGTAGAAGACAACAAAAAGTGCACAATTTAATTTGTGACTAAGATTGAAAAGGCAGTTGTCGAATGGTATTTCAAAGAATGCCTTTTTCTTTCAGAGTCGAAATAAGGCATTCTTGGGGGGCAATTTGTTGGCTCCTAAATTCGACACCCTTGTTTTACTAATATCAGTCATTAAAGCTGGAGGATGTTTTCGACCAACTGGGTCTGTCGAAATGCCCATCGAAAGATGGCAATATACTTAAAAGATTTCTTGCAAGGGAGAAGTTGGTTGCCTTCGACGTCGAAGGTGTTTCTCGTCGAAGATGCTTCTCGACGAAGATGTTCGATGGTTCAGAGTGGAACGGTTTGAAATTCAAGCGTTTGGAGGGAAAACGGTTTCCAGCGGTTACCAAGTGAAACGTGCAAAGATCTGGAGCGTCGAACGCTGAGAACGTGCCAAGTGGAGTCATCTCGAAGCAGTGTAACTGCCCGACGGTTACTTGGGATGTTTTACTATAAATAGTAGTAGTTCACGCAGTTTCTCGCGTGTGTTCACAATTATATACAAAGTCACTCATATAGATTCGAGTACCCAGCGTGTGAGAAAGAATTGTTGAGAATGTATGTGTGAAACACCACTTTTATTAATCAAAGTCATTTACTTTTCCAGAAATTTTACTTTCTTTCTTCTTTACTTTTCCTCTCGAAGCCCTTTACTTCAAGCCTTCATTTATTTTATCAAAGTCCACTTCTTCATGCAATTTACTTAAAGCCTCTTTATTTTATTGTCATTTAACCATTATCCAACTTAATCAAAACCTCAAAATTAACCTATGTCTTAGGATCAATCTGATCGATCCTGCGAGTAACCAAATAAGTAACCATTTGGAGGATCAGTGGTTGTTTACCAATAACCACGGTAAATAGAGTGAGTTTAAGAAAGTTTCATTGAAAACTTCAATTCGACTCTTGTATCAGTCCTCAAGAGTGTTGTGAAGCGTTTGTTTTGAAATCTTTTAGAAAGTGTCAGTGTGACAAAGGTTTTTTTGATTTGTTTTTGAAATAGAGCAAGTATCCATGAGTCATCCACCTACCCTAAGGAATTAGGCTGTGTAAATGTCCTTAAGGTAGTGCCATCCCATCATTGAGAGGTAGGTAGCACCACCGTTGGAGGTGTTCGGGTCAATTCGTTTGTAGGGACAGTGTGGTCACCAGAGCAACAGTAGGACACCTTAGAAGCTACCCTTATGCCATTGATCCTTTTTAATTCCGAGGCAACCGTTTCGAGGCAACTGGATCATGTCATGGACATAAGGACTTACTAAAACGTCCTATACTCGACGACCACGTTTCGAGGGCAAGGCAACAGTGAGGCGTACCCTAAGAGTGGTGTGTGAATTTGTGTGTTATTTTCATGTTATGTTTTTTCTTGTACATGCATCAGGGTGATCTACGCTTGTTTTTAATTTAGGCCATTCATTCTTTCATGCAAAGTTTAGCAGTTTAAAAGTGCGGAAATTAAAGTGCGGAAAGATAAATCCTACGCTATTACAAGGCGCGGGTCTATACATCGCCAAATTAACAAAGACCCGTTTTGAATAAAAAATGCGGAAAGTAAATAAATTCCTAATTACTATTACAAGGCTTGAGCAATTACATAATATTCACAAAGGAAAATAAGAATAAATACGCGAAAGAATTAAAGTTGAACGTTCGAGGGCGTTGGACCCTTTTGAAATTAAATTGAAATAAGAAAGTTAATTATTTATTTTATTAAAGAAAAGAAATGTTTTTTAGGTTTTTTGTATTTTTGAAAATAAAGAAAAGAATTTAAAATTAGAAGGAAACCCTAGTTCTAAATATTTTTAATTATTAAAAAAAAGTTAAAGTTTAAAACCTAATTTACATAATATTTAATGTACATGTTTATTTATAAAATTAATGATAATTAATAATAATGATAAATAATAATGATTAATAATTTATTTAAGAAAAAGATGAAAATGTCAAAAAAACCTAATTCTAGATACTTTTTACTTATTAAGAAAAAGATTAAAGTTTAAAAACCTAAATTAAACTAAGTTAATTATTAGAGCTTATTTACAAAAAATAGGTTAGTGATGAAATTAATAATAATTAAATATATTTGTATTTTTGATTTTTCTGTTTTTATTATAGAAAATTATTTTATGGTGAAAAAAACAATTAAAACAATTAAAAAGAATTAGAAAAGAAAATAAAATAAAATTAAAAAGGATGCAAACCAAGGGGGGTTTCAGGCCCAAGGGGAGGTTTTTTTGAAGTATTCTGGCCCCTTAGACAAAAAGCCTTGTTTGACTTTCTGGCATCACGTACGTGTTCATTGACTCCTGAGTACCGTGGTCTGCATTCTTTGGCCATTGGATTGGGTTTCATGGCCATTTGTGTTCTGGCTGTTGGCCATTTGTGTTCTGGTCTCAACGTTCCTTAATCTTCTCAGGATGTCTGTCTCGCCATGTATTGGTGTCATGCATAAGTTGTTCTTTTGGTCATTTGGCTTTTGGCTTTTGGCCATTTGGCTTTTGGCTTTTGGCCAGTTGCCTTTTGGCCTCAACGTTCCTTAATGAACCTGCATGGGATCCTGTCTAAATTTGCAGTGTTGAATCTCATGAACACATTATATAAAATCATAAAATGCAAATAAAGCCAATATATGAAAAAATTTAATGTTTAGGCACAATATGGCATGTATGAATGATTATACCCTGTTGATCATGGAGATCAAACCAGCCTTACCCTTACTGAAGAAGTAGTGAGGTGTTGGTTTGTAACTGTGATGGCTTGTTTGTAGTGAGAGAGGGATTTGTAATAAGGATTTCAAGGTTTTAGGGTTCTTGAAAGAATTTGGTATTCTGACAGTGTTGTAGCCAGGTTTTTTCTCTCTTTTTTTCTCCTCTCTGGTTTGTGTGAAAAGAAGGTGATTATATAATGGAAATTAGGGTAAAGAAAATGGGCTTTGAATGTGCAATTGGGTCTCCAATGTTCACATGAGTTCGTCACTTTCCAGGCTAAATCGCAGGGATTTAAGTGCAATTTTTGAAGTTGAAATGTGAAAACAAAATGTAGCCTACATCGAGAACTAACTCCTGTCCGAAAATCGGCCCAATCGGATAAACAGTGAATTAGTTATGAATTTTTGAAGTTTCAGCTCAGACAAACTTATTTTGGGCTCCAGTGTCGACTCTGACACGTTCTTCAATAAAAAACTGGTATTGATTGGAGCATAATCCGGTCTCGACTTTTGAAGCAAAGTTGTAGATCTATGAGTCAGGGACCTTGTGTAAAAATATAAGCCCAATCCGATAAAAATTGACCGAGTTATGAATTTTCGAAGTTTCGGCCCAGATGAAATAATATTCAACATTCAGGATTTTTAGCGTATCACGCACTCTGAGCAAAAAACGCATGCCTTTTGAATACCGTTTGAACTCAATACCTTCTGTGAAAATGTAGCCAACTCAATTTTTGAAATTTTGGCGCCGGAACCAGCTCGATACGATGAAAATCGACCAAGTTATGATTTTCTGAACATGATGCAAATAAACTTCTGTCACAAATTTTCTGTATGAAAATACTTGATAAATCCACATTTTTGAAGACCTTATGATTGAAATTGGCTTCCAGCCGTGAGATATGAAAACGTAGATAATGTCAAGACGGAATTTTGGCCACCGGAGCGGGTTCAAAATGAGTCACGATCTTCAAGTTATAAATTTTTTAGCGCGTAAAAATTGCACTTTCAGCACACTTTTTCACCATATTTCTTCGAGAAAACTCACATATTCGGATACCTTCTTTAAAGAATTGACTCTTGAGCCGAACCTGAATTTGAGAATACGTTATCAGAGATATCTTGGCGAAAGAATACCTGAATATGACGCGCCGGGTTGGACTTGTGAATTTTTCTTGAAATGTTTTGAGAAATATGGGAGGGCAAATTTTGGGGTACAACAGATGCCATTTGGAAGCGTAATGGATAGTTGCGGAGATGGGCTTAAAGATGCCATCGGGGGTGTCGATCACGTAAGAGATTCCTTAGCGAGAACTTGCGTACCTGAGAAAGAAAGATGATTTCCTGGCTTGCTACAGGCGTTAATCTTCAAACTCTTAATGCCTGGCTATATACAGGTATCGAATCTGGAATCAAACGCTCACAGATATGCCCTGGCTAGATATAGGAATCAAATCCGGAACTTCAAAAGGTTGCTTACAGACGTGCCCTGGCTGGATACAGGTATCGAATCTCTAAACTCTTCATGCAGATATGCCCTGGCTGGATACATGTGTCGAATCCACAATCAATCGCTCACAGATATGCTCTGGCTAGACACAGGAATCGAATATGGAATTAGTCGTCTACAGATATGCCCTGGCTGGATACAGGTATCGAATCTGGAAATTGTCGTCTACATATATGCCCTGGCTGGATACAGGTATCGAATCTCTAAACTCTTCATGCAGATATGCCCCGGCTGGATACAGGTATCGAATCTAAAATCAATCACTCACATATATGCCTTGGCTGGATACAGGTGTCGAATCTTGAATTGCGATAGTTGATAGTAATCATCTTTGGATTGACCTTTTCCTGAAAAGGCAAAACATTAGTTGTATGCAATGTCATGATGTATGAGATGCATGATGTCATGATGTTCTCAAAAATAAATGAGATCGTGTGATATGATGCGTATATGTATGCATCAGGATGTATAAAATGTGAAATGTCTATGAATGTGTTTTCGACTAGGAAAATAAATCCTTGACGAAGGCCGGGAAATCAAATCCTGGGCTGATGTTGAAGAGTGGAGTTCTTCGCTTCCGCTGGGGATGATGGTTGTAAGAATTAACCGGTAGGAGAAGATGACTCTGTCGGGGAATAAACTTGTTGGAGAGATTACTCTGCGGGGAATTAACTCTGTGGGAAGAGATACTTCGCTGAGGTTTTGATGAGAGCTCCGCTGGGGATACCGTTGATATGTTATGCTGGGGAATTTGATGAACTCCGCTGGGGATAGAAAGAACTTCGCCGAGGACGATCTTTCCGTGGTAATTGGCTGAGGATAACCCAATTATACCTTGGTGGGAAATAACTTTTGAATGAATCCGGGGAGATGCGTTCGTACTCTGCAGGGGAGAGCATCCAGAATCTACTGGGGATAAGCTTCAGAATCTACTGGGGAGGATGATTCAACTTTCCTGGGGAAACTTTTCAGACTGTACTGGGGATATGGATTCCACTGGGGTGTCTGGTATTTCGCTGGGGAACAATCTTATATTAAGACTGCAGGGGATGCTTGCTGAGGAATGTCTATACTCCACTGGGGAATGTTGAGATCTTCTGGGGATACCCAACTTCCTTAAGGCTGACAGTAGACTAACTCTGCTTGGGGAGAGTATCGCTGACTTGCTGGAGATACTGTCCCTTTTTAGGGCTGATGGGAGACCAACTCTGCCTGGGGAGAGTATTGCTGAATCTTATCTTACTCAACAGGGAGTGAAGGTATCCTGGTTACGTTCTTCAGCCGAACCTACCTTGGTACCTTGGTGGACAGAGCAACTAGATCGCTTAGACAATTCTTTATTGCCCTTGTTTCTGTCGTCATCTGTAATTAGTCCTTTGTTTCTCATGCAAATATTTATGATTAGCAATTAATGTCAAATGCATATATCAAAAATGAAAATTGGACGCTCTTTGCAAAACAAAACAGATAAAGGAAAAACAATTGGCAATTTGTCTGGAAAAGATGAGCTTGTATTGATTTTGAAATTTGCCTGTAAATAGGCGTTTTTGTACAAGAGGCTGACGTTCTAGTAAGAGAACGCCGCCGAGCAAAATAGAGTTTCTACAATTTTGTGAAAAGGAAACAAAACAGCTATGTGAAAAATAATCCCACTGGGTTCCAACTCTGCTATCGCCTTTATGTCTTCAAGCGTCTCATCACTTTGCTGCTTAGTTGAAGATGAAGCTGATTGATTGGCGCCGTCTGAGCCCGATAGTTGATGCCGAATTCTGGATGCAAGGTGATCCAATGAGACATAGTATTACGCTTTATCCCTAACTTTTGCCTGGACCGACCTTTCGGGTTTTCAGTCCACCGGGATACCCATTTTTGCCCAAGCCGCCTTTTCAGGTTTTTGACTTGCCGGGTGTACAGATTTTTTTTTATTTCGTCCCTTGTTTTTGCCCGAACCCTTTTGGTTCGCCGGGAAGCCCTTATTTTTGCCTAGGTGTGTCAACCTAGCGGGTCTTTTATTCATGCGTAGTATCTTTTTACTATGTCTGCATTGGCGGGGTGAGGAAGGTCGTCACCATCCATGGTGGTTAGAATCATGGCTTCTCCCGAGAAGATATTCTTAACCACAAATGGCCCTTCGTACGTAGGGGTCCATTTGCCCATGGGATCACTTTGAGGAAGAATGATGCGTTTGATTACCAGGTCTCCGACTTGATGCTCTTGTCGTCTGACCTTCTTGTTAAATGCCCTGATCATCCGTTTTTGGTACGTCTGACCATGACAAATAGCAGTGAGTCTCTTTTCGTCAATTAGGTTTAATTAAACAAGCCGAGTCTGGATCCAGTCATCTTCGCTCAAACCTGCATCCTTCATTATCTGGAGAGAGGGTATCTGAACTTCGATAGGCAAGACTGCCTCCATGCCATAGACCAAGGAAAAGGGAGTTGCCCCTGTTGACGTCAGTGCTGAGGTACGGTACCCATGAAGAGCAAACGGTAACATTTCGTGCCAATCTTTGTAGGTCACTGTCATCTTCTGCACAATCTTCTTGATATTCTTATTCGCTGCTTCTACAGCCCCGTTCATCTTCGGCCGGTAAGGAGAAGAGTTGTGGGGCTGTATCTTGAATTGCTCGCAGAGCTCAGTGATCATCTTGTGGTTAAGATTGGTACCATTATCCATAATGATCCTCTCAGGTACACCGTATCGACAGATCAGGTTGTGCCGAATGAACCGCGCCATGACGTTCTTGGTTACGGTAGCGAAGGAAGCTGCTTCGACCCACTTTGTGAAGTAATCAATCGCTACCAAGATGAAGCGATGCCCGTTGGATGTCGTAGGTCTGATTTCGCCGATCATATCAATGCCCCACATTGCAAAAGGCCAAGGTGTTGTCAAGACGTTCAGAGGAATCGGAGGAATGTGCACCTTATCAGCATAGATCTGGCATTTATGACAAGTTCGAGAATGCTGATAACAACCGGCTTCCATTGTGGACCAGAAATAACCTGCCCGAAGGATTTTCTTTGCCATGGTATGTCCACTGGAATGTGTTCCGAAGGTACCTTCATGTAGCTCTGCCATGATCTTCTCTACTTCAGTCTTATCCACACAACGCAGTAAGGTCGAATCATGGTTTCACTTGTAGATAATGCCATTGCTGAGGAAGAACTTTGTCGCAAACCTTCTCAGGAACTTCTTGTCGTTAACAGATGCACCCTCGGGGTATTCTTGAGCTTCAAGGTACCTCTTCACTTCATGATACCAGGGTTTTTCTGTTACCTCTTCGGTATCGAGATTGCAGCAATGTGCAGGTTCATCCAACTTCCAAATAATGATCTGGGGCACCTCGTTGTCCCATTTGACTTTGAACATAGAAGACATCGTAGCCAACGCGTCCGCTAACTGATTCTCCTCTCTTGGGAAATGTTCAAAGGTTATCTCCTCGAAGTGGGGAATCAACGTCAACACATACTCCTTGTAAGGAATAAGATTTGGGTGTTTCGTATCCCACTCACCTTTGATCTGATTGATCACGAGAGCGGAATCTCCGAAGACACTCAGAAACTTGATCCTTAAGTCAATTGCAGCTTGAAGACCCATGATACATGCTTCATACTCTGCCATGTTGTTGGTGCAGTTGAAACATAGTCGGGCGGTGAGCGGAGTATGAGTGCCTTTAGGGGATATGATCAAAGCGCCGATACCATTACCCAAAGCGTTCGAGGCTCCATCAAAGTGCATAGACCATCGGGATCCTTCCTCAGGTCCTTCATCCGGTCCAGGTACTTCACAATCAGTCACTACCATGATATCCTCATCTGGAAATTCAAAGTTTATCGACTGGTAATCGTCCACTGCCTGGTGTGCCAAATGGTCTGCCAATACACTTCCCTTGATTGCTTTCTGAGTCGTGTACTGGATGTCGTATTCTGTCAAGATCATCTGCCATCTTGCTATTCTTCCGGACAAGGCAGGCTTTTCGAATATGTACTTGATATGATCCATTTTTGAAATTAACAGAGTGGTGTGAGTCAACATATACAGTCTCAGCCGGCGAGCAGCCCATACCAAAGCGCAACAAGTTTTCTCGAGCAGTGAGTATCGGGTTTCACAGTCGGTAAACTTTTTGCTAAGGTAATAAATAGCGTGCTCTTTTCGTCCAGACTCGTCATGCTGCCCCAACACACACCCCATTGAGTTGTCAAGTACTGTCAAGTATAAGATTAGAGGTCTTCCTTCAACCGGTGGCATAAGAATGGGTGGCTCTTGGAGATACTCTTTGATTCTATCGAAAGCGGCCTGACATTCATCGTTCCAACGTACTACTTGATCTTTCTTCAGTAGCTTGAAGATTGGTTCACAGGTAGCAGTTAGATGCGAGATGAATCGGGCAATGTAGTTCAACCGTCCTAGAAATCCTCTGACTTCTTTCTCTGTCTTGGGAGTTGGCATCTCTTGTATGGCTTTCACTTTGGCAGGGTCCACTTGAATGCCTTTGTCGCTTACGACGAAGCCTAGCAATTTTCCAGATCTCACCCCAAAGGTGCACTTGTTTGGGTTCAACCTCAGCTTGTACAACTTCAGACGGTCAAACAGCTTCTGTAGATGGTCAAGGTGTTCCTCCTCAGTTTGGGACCTTGCAATCATATCGTCGACGTATACTTCTATCTCGTGATGGATCATGTCATGAAACAAAGAAACCATGGCACGTTGGTAGGTTGCCCCAAAATTTTTCAACCCAAAAGGCAAGACCTTGTAGCAAAAGGTGCCCCACTGAGTAACAAAGGTAGTCTTTTCCATATCTTCAGGAGCCATCTTGATCTGATTATAACCGGAGAAGCCGTCCATGAAGGAGAATACTTTATGCTGAGCAGTGTTATCAACCAGAACGTCGATGTGAGGCAGAGAGAAATCATCCTTAGGGCTCGCCCTGTTCAAATCCCTGTAATCAACACACATTCGGACCTTACCATCCTTCTTCGGCACTGGAACCACGTTGGCAACCCACTGAGGGTAAGAAGTCACTGCCAGAAACCCGGCATCAAATTGTTTCATAACCTCAGCTTTGATTTTCTCGGACATTTCTGGACGCATACGGCGGACCTTCTGTTTTACCGGAGGGCATTCTTCCTTGGTAGGCAGGTGATGAACCATAATGTCGGTATCTAAACCAGGCATGTCCTCGTAAGACCAGGCAAAGATTTCCACATAGTCATGCAGCATCTGAATCAACCGTTGTTTCACACTGAGCTCTAGATTGGCACCAATCTTGACTTCCTTTCTGTCTGTCTCAGTACCCAGATTTACCGTTTCCACTGGCTCTTCATGTGGCTGAATGGCCCTCTCTTCCTGGAGTAGTAGTCTTGCAAGTTCACCAGGCACTTCGCAATCATCTTCACCTTCGTCTTCGGCTAAGTTGATCGGATTTTCGAAGTCATAACTGGCAGTAGCAGAGTCGTTACCAGTGAGATCCAGGGTGGATTGGAACCTGTATAAGTGAGTGTGTGTAAATATAGCTGTTTTGCAATATATAATAAAGAAAGAAAAGGAGCGCAAGATTTTGAAATGCAACAAACGTCCAATGTTTTTATTAATGATATATGAAAATGACACACAAAAGCCCTCACAAATGAAGCCATGGTGCCCCGGGTAAGACACCGAGCCATAAAAGTTTCAAAATATTGTCTGTTACAAATTCAAAACAAAAGAGTTCATTACTGAGTGACAAAAGTAATAGGTGTGAAGTCTTTCGCAGTTCAGTTGCTTGGTCCACTGTCGGTTGTTGGGTAGATCCAGCTGTCGAATTCAGATTCCTCCACGTCGTCTTCAATAGCATTCACTCCCGGGTTGGTGATGAACACAGGAGGTCTTCCAATCCTTGCTTTACGAACAGCCCTTTGAGCTTCTGCAGTGAAACCCAAACCGAATTTGTCAGTCTTCGGAGTAAAGTCAGGAAGTCGGCCCCAGTTTGCACACTCACCCTTCTCAATCACAACCCGAGCATCCTTTAAGGAAGCCATCTTCAACGGAGAATCTTCTACAGTCACAGTCTCTGCTGACGCCAGTGTCTGAGGCACCTCTTCAAAGTGTTGAAAGGGGGTTTCAATGAACTCCCCATCCATCTCTACGTACCGGAACGAGTTGAGGTGGCTGACCATATACTCTTCCTCCCCCTGAACTGTAACAATCTTCCCTCCGATTGGGTACTTAAGCTTCTGATGTAGTGTGGAGGTCACAGCTCCAGCCTTGTGGATCCATGGACGACCCAGCAGACAAGAATAGGATGGTCGGATGTCCATCACATAGAAAGTAGAATCAAAAACTTGAGAACCAACCCTGATTGGAATGTCAACTTCCCCATGTACCATCCTTTTCGAACCGTCGAAGGCCCAGACAACAATGTTACTAGGCTTGAGCTCTAAACCCTCACAATCTAACCTGTCTAAGGCCTTCTTGGGTAATACGTTTAATGAAGAACCGGTGTCTATCAACACATGGGCAAGAGTAGTGCCCATGCATTCAATGGAGACATGCAGGGCGTCGTTATGGTTCTTTCCTTTGGCAGTCAGATCGGCGTCAGAGAAGCCCAACCCATTATCGGCAGTCAAGTTAGCCACACAATCGGTAAATTGATCAGCAGACGTTTCTTGTGGCACATGGGCCGTCTTCAAGAAGGAAATCAGGGCCTTGGCATGGGCCTCTGAACACAACAACAGTGATAGCATAGAAATTTTTGATGGGGTGTGCCCCAGCTGCTCAACTACGTTGAAATCACTCTTCTTAATGATCTTGAGAATCTCTTCCATCTCTTGCTGGGAAGCTTCAACATTGGTTGTCTTTGGTGCCTCCGTCAGGGCAGGCAAATCAGTAGCAATCCCTTTTCCCCGAGCGTCAGATGACTCGGCAGTAGGGGTAGAAACAGGAACTTGATCAGGAAGGGGAGCAGGCACACTGGCAGGTGTGATGACAAGAGGTCTCTGAATAGATGGTGGTGCAATATCTGGTGAGAACAACCTACCAATGCGAGTAACTTTGGCAGGGCTGGTGATGTTGCTGACGCTGGTACTTGTATCGAATTCTTGTTTTACTCCGAGCACATAAACATCTGCCCCATAGTGCCACGGGACAGCTTTGTCGGATGTATAGGGGAGGGGCCCCGGAACAGTGATGATGATAGGAGCAATCTTCTGAGTAGACATGATTTTGACAAGCTTCTTTGAGAGAACCTTAGGAGGTTTGTTGAAAATAGTGACGATAGAAACTTCTTCAGCAGGGATAGCAGGAACAACAATCTTCTCGAACAAGACCTCTTTACTATCCATCAGGTTTTGGATGCCTGACTTCAGCAAAGGACAACCAGCAGGTGAAACAGAACATAGAAGGCAACCTTTACTACATCCTGGAAATAAACCGGCTAGCAACAGGTTCCTTTTGACAGTCAACAACGGAGTAATAATATCATCCACAGAGGCCACATACAGGTCTTCTTCCACAACATTCACTCCATGCTGGGGCATGGGAGCAATCACAACATTGGGCCTTTCGGGCGCCTCGAACTGTATTTCTTTAGCATCAATAAGGTCCTGAACCTTATTCCTCAGAGCCAAACAATCGTCCGTAGTATGCCCCGGGCTATCAGAGTGATAAGCGCAACGGGCATTGGGGTTGTACTTTGGAGAAGTTGTGTTCACTACCTTCAGAGCTTCCTTGACAGTTACCAGATTGGTTGACAGTAGTTGCGGCAAAATCTGAGACAGGGTCATACTGAGCCGAGTGTACTGCCTTTTGGGTCTCTCACCCCTTGGTTGGTTATACTGCTGAGGAGCAGCAGTAGGCTTTGAAATTACCAACGCGTTGACAGCTTGGCAGCGTTCCGGTTTAATTTGTCTTCTGGGACCATAAACAGCACTGGCTTCCTTCTTGAAGGGCTTCTTTTCAGTACTTGAGGAGGCACCTTTCTGTATCTTCCCTGACTTGATACCATCTTCTATCCTCTCACTGGTTAAGATCAGGTCTGTGAACCCAGCAGAAGAATTACCAATCAGGTGGTTGAAGAATGGACCGGACAGGGTCCCTAAGAACATGTCGACAAGCTCACGGTCCGTCAAAGGTGGCTGCACCCTTCCAGCCAGGTCCCTCCACTTTTACGCATACTCCTTGAATCCTTCGCCCGTACCTAGTGACATACCCTGGAGTTGGGTACGCGTGGGAGCAAGGTCGGAATTGTACTGATACTGCTTATAAAATGCAGTAGCCAAGTCCTCCCAGTTTCGAATACTGGTTCCATCCAGCTGATAGAACCATTCGAGTTGAGCCCCTGAAAGGCTATCTTGGAAGAAATGGATCCATAGGTTCTTGTCTGCAGTGTAAGGTTGGATCTTCCTTACATATGATCTGAGATGCAGCTTAGGGCAGGAAGCCCCGTCGTACTTTGCAAAGGCAGGTGCCTTGAACTTGTGTGGGATCACCACCCTAGAAGATAAACCTAGATCTCCAAAATCCAGCCCCGGCACATGTTGAATCTCCATGGCACTTAAACGGTCCTCTAGTTGCTTGTACCTATCTTCAGCAGGAGGGTACTGTTCATCATTGTAATCCGTCTCGTTGTCGGAGACCACAGGACTAGGGGCCCTTCCCCCATGGGGACTGTCTTTCCCTGCAGAGGAAGTAGCCTGATCAGCCTCATTCTGCAGTGTATTCCCAAACCTCCGTCCAGTGTTAAACAGCGCAGTCCTCTTCTTCTTCTTCTTCTTCTTCAAGAGCAGAGTCTTCAACTCCTGTTGACCCTGGGCTAAGCTCATGACCAGCTCTTGAAACTGGCCGTTCTGGGCCTGGAGGGCCTTGATAGCTTGTTCGGTAGTAGGCTCGGAAGACATGATGATTGAGTGCTGTAATAAACAGCAAAGAAGATTAAGCAACCTGTAGAAGAAGGGTACCTGTTATGCATATGATGCAATGAGATGCGTATGATTTATGTTTTCAAAGACAATCAGAATTCAACTTTGTAGACAAAAAGGAAACACACTTCATTAGATTCAAACTTTAAATTGTTCAACAATTTTCCCTTAGGCATTGCAAGAATGAAAATACTGAAAAGGAAATAAAAGCTGTAAAAGAAACATCCAAAGCCCATCAGTGCTCCCATGGCCTCCTCTTCTCAGTACGGATATAGTCATTCAGGATCTGCTCACTCTCCAATTGCTTAGTCAGCTTCTAGATCTTTTGTTCCTGTTCGTTGAACTTTTCCCGATAAGAATCCCGTTCTTCCTGTAGTTGCGCCCAAGATCTCTTTAGTGTATCAACATCAGTGGGTATCTGAGGATGGAGGACAGTTGGAGGAACCCCATCTTTATCAGGAAATTCAAGAATGATAGGCCTGACAGCTTCGTATGGCATACCTAACTTCTGAGCACGGATACGGACCCATCTGTAGTAGGGTTCCATTGGTAGAGAAGTCTTCGATCCCAACTCATGTGGGTCAGATTTGTGAATTCTATCCCAAGCCTTGATGAACCTACGGCGCAGCTCGTCACTGTCTACCTGAAACTCAAAACTGATGTTAGGAACCAACATCTCATGAGGTCCTGCTCTTCTGGCCCTTCCAAACTGACAGAGAGCTAGACAAGGATTATAAGAGATTCCTCCCTGGGTACCGATCAATGGAACATTAGGATATTCTCCGCAACGATCAATAATGGCTACCTCATCCAAACCTCTGAGAGTCCAAATGATGTCATTATCAGTGAGAGACATTAACCTATGAGTCCAGACCTTTCCTTCTTCATTCTTCAGCACGAACTTAGGGAGGTGAGAAATAAACCACCTCACTAACAAAGGAGCATAACACCACAGAGTTCCCCGTCTTCGGGCAGTACGAGCATAGAGTTGTTGCAGGATATCACCCAAGAGAGTGGGCACAGGGTTCCGAGACATGAAGATCCTTATGGAGTTGACATTAATAAAGGTATCAGGATTTGGAAATAATACTAGACCATAGATTAAGAGAGCCAGAATGTCTTCGTACGCCTTGAAGTCTAAGTCGTTCCAGAAACTGTTAGCTTTGCCAATCAGAAACTTAGCCAAAAAGCCCTTAACTTCACTTCTAGTCTCCCAGTTAGCCATTACCTCTTCTTTGGTCAAGGGAAGGGCTGCAGCAATCTCTTCAGGCCTAAGAGTCTTCTCCCAACCAGTGAATGGAGTCTGCTCCAAAATAGGGATACCAAGTAACTCAGAGAATTCTTCCAGGGTAGGGACCAGCTGGAAGTCTTGAAAAGTGAAGCAATGGTAAAGGGGATCATAAAACTGGACCAGGACACTCATCAGTTGTTGGTCCCACTTTGAAGTGACTAAACCGAGAAGAGAACCATGCCTCTTGATGAAGGAAGTAGTGTTTGGAATCCTATCAACCAATTCCTTGAGGAAAGTAGGTGGTTGAACAAAGTTGAGCCGAATAGTATTCCTACGCACGAGCATCATGATGTCCTACAAAACAGAGCAAAGATGAAACCCTCTTGTCTTTGAAATGGGTCAGTCCTTATGCAGGATGCATGCAATGGTATGATGGTATGATGTTATGATAAAGCACACCACAAGTATTCACAAAGGCAAACATGATAAGGCACACAAGTCACACAAGACAGCCCTTAGAGTTTAGGCCAGCATGAAGTTTAGGTATTACCCTCTTTCAGTTTCGCTGGTTAAGACCTGTCCTATCAAAAGTAACCGGGTTCTAGAGGATATCAATATCACTGACTACCCTCAATCGGTCATAACTCCAGCATCACAATCTTTTCTTGCAGCCAGAACCATCGCGAGAGTTTAGCCTCAATGAGTGTAGCATACTGCTACCGTTCTATGGCCAAGTTGGGTCAATTTAGGGTTCTAAGGTCGGTTGGTGCTTAATGACTCCTTAGAAGACCCATATTCTCCTCGTTGCAACACAAGGGATATCGGTACAGACCAAGGTGTCACACCAACGTAGCTACTGCTTCACCCATGTCGGTCTACGCCGGACAGGTCCCTCACAACTTATGCTACCTAAAGGGTTTTCCCCAGATCCGGGTTAGCATCTATGAAACTCCGATGCAAAACCCACAAATATAAAAGCAAACAAAGCAAGCAATTGAAAACAAGAGTGGTCTAATCCTAAGGTAACCCCACTTTTAAGTATATCCCCAGAAGAGTCGCCAGTTCTGTGATACGGTGGGAGAACTGACTTGGGTTTTGCGTTTGTTTTCGCAAATGTTTCGGTTGAGCAAGAGTCGCCACCGACTTTTTATTTTATCCTAAGGAAAGGTTAAAAAGCACAGCAAAAACCTTTGAGATGTTTTCTTGGGTTCAGGGGGTAGATTATAGAAAGGGAAGGTATTAGCACCCTTTCTATCCATGGTTATCCATGGGCTCTTAGTTACTTGCTTATATCACTTGCCTTTGATTTTCAATTGTTTGAAATGGTGCTTTGTGTGTGGGTTTGAAAATGTTTTGAAAAGAGGCCATTTGTTGTGGCAACCTTTGTAATGATCCATGTTTGAATGTATACAAAGGTGTACTTGTCTTTTGAAAAGTTTTCAATGTTTTTGAAAGTTGTTTTGAAAGTGTGTTGTGATGTGTGTTTTGAAAAATGGCAAGGATTGTTTTTGCAAGGTTGGTCAAGTAACCAAGAGCTATCTACCCTAAATTTCTCAAAGATCTTTCCTATGTTTTAACCCTTTTAACAGTATTGTTCCACCATTGTATTTGGTGGACAATCTTGTGTTAGGATGTTAACGGGACGGGCCCGGGTCATCGTTTAGACCATGATTGCAATGGTGCCAAGTGTCTTTGGCAATTTTTCCTCTAAGGGACTTGATCATTTTTTAGGCAACTTTCGAAAGCGTCATCGAGGGACTATGATCATTTTGATTTGTTTTGTTTTGCCAAAGACACCCAACATGCAACTTGGCCCATTATTGAAAGCAACAAGTGGAGTAACCCTAGGGGTGCAAGTGTGATTGGTGTTGTCCATTTTCATGCTTTATTGTCTTTGAATTAGGTCAAGCTATTTGTTATTTTTGATTTGCATACAAAACCCTAAGTCTATCATGGCATATTTAGAAAGCTTTAAAATGCGGAATTTAAAGTCCTAAATTATTACAAAATAATCATGGGGATGGGGGTACAAATGTTCAAATGGGGATGAGACTTTAATAGGAGAGTAGTGTCCAAATAATTTACAACCAAATCGAATCAATCACAAATGTAATATGTATCAATGTATAGGAATAAGCAAATGTGTATGTGTAAATGTATTTGTGTAAGTGTAGGTGATTATTTACAAGTGTGAAATAAAAATAATAAAAAAGGTCAATTTTTGGATATTTTCATGTTTAGGGCAAAACCCTAATTTTGTAAATAAATAATATTTATTATTTATATCATATACAATATTTATTAATTATATACAAAAAAATAAATAAAAGAGAAGTATATTGTAAAAAAAAGCAATTTTTGAGGTCAAATATTAATAAAAATAAAAATGTATTATTTTTATATTTTACCCTAAATATTCTAATAAGTACATAGTATTTATATTATATATTTAAATATACTAAATATATACAAAAATAAAATATTTATTATTTATAAAAAAAGTATATTTTAAGGAAATGCTTTCAAAAGATAAAATAAAATAAAATCAGAAAATAGAATGTATTTTGTATTATTTTTTAGTATTTTAAATAAAAGTATTATATTTATTTATATATACAAGTGTAAACAAAACAAATAAATTCAAAATAAATGCAAAAATGGTTGAAAAAATATTTTTAATATTTTTTATGTTTTGACAAAAAAATAATAAGTCAGAGGAAAAAAATAAAAAGTCAAAAATAATTAAAAAAAACACACAATGGGCCAATGGGGTGCAAGTGGAGAATAGTGGTGCAAACAGAAAAATAAGGTCAGGCCCAGCCCAAGGAGGCTTCTTCAACCTCCAGCCATTGTTTGAAACAAAGAAAAACGCGCGTCCTTGCTCAACCTGCTAACTTCTGATTCCTTGATTTTCAACAAAAACTCACAACATCAAAAGTGTAGAGCATCTTGTCACGATTCTAAACATATAAAGAAGTCGTTCTAACTCTCAGAAATGAGAGAGAATTTCTCCTCCCCCAATTCCTGACCTAACTTTCTTCCTATGTTCAGGTTCAAAATTCTCTCAGTACACACAACATAAATGAAAAGTAATAATATGGGTAGCTTCAGGGCCATGAGTAGGACATAACTTCTTCACAAACCTAAGCCTAAATATGCTTGGATAGAGAGATAGAAGTTCAAACTTTTACCTGTTCAGCTTGAATCGTGTACAACAATGGAGGCACTTTCAATGCAGTGTGAGGACTTGTACAGCTTGCTTAAGGTCTAAGGATGCTCCTCCAATGCTTGGTATGCTTTGAATCCTTCTGAATCAATCCATGGAAGTCAACCTGCAAGAGAGAAAAAGTGAAAATGGCACACTTGGCTATGGCTGTTACAGTCTGTTTCCAAGGCTTGGGATAGTTTATATGGATGATAGGTAATGTGTTTGAACTGGTTTTGATGAAAACGCACGAGGGAAATGAACTGTGGAGGTCAATCTGCAACAGGGACTCTGTTTTGCAGAAAAAATGTACCTTGATGGATGAGGAGGTATTGGGGGTTAAGGGCTCGTGTTCTAGGTTGGTTAGGGAGTATGCAATGTATGGACAAAGTTTGTTTTGGCTCTTGGTTGCAGGAAGTGAATGTGGTTGTGTTTTTGCTAAGTTTCTTCTTTTTTAAGCAAAATTTGTCAAACTTGATTATAGGCTACTACAGGCCCCTCAAGCATGCTGCCTTTTCTCTCCTTGATCAGTGGGATTAGTCCATAATCTTGTGCCCAAAAGATCTGCTTTGTACTTCTTAGATTGTAAACTTGACATAAAGTGCTTCTTTACAAGAATGGCTAAAATGCTTTTTCCAAATATGGCTTAATCTTGTATGTAATGGTTAAATACACAAAACAAGACATGAACACAAAGGATATGCATTAAATTATTGAGTGTGGATGAGATAAAAGGCCTGTAATCTAGTTTGTGCAAGCTGAGTTCAAAATGCCAATGTTATGTGCATGAATTTGGCCATGAACAAAGTGACTTTTGCCTATCTTTACAAATTCAATTCTCCCTAACCACAAGGGTGTTTGATGAGTTCTTAGACAATTTGGAAAGCTTAGAATGTGTACTACAATCCATCTTTGTAATGCAAGTTGAAATTCCAAGTGGAAGCATGTGAAAAGTGGCCATGAAGTTAGGCAAAAATCCTGCCTAAAATAGGTCAAAAATTTCTAAGTTAAGAATGTTTTGCACCCCTATTCCAAAAATCATAACTTGAGCTACAAGCTTCTTTTGAGGAAACTTTGTGAATCAAAGTTGTAGATTTTGCAATGGACTATAACTTTAATGTTTTTAGTTTTGCTTGAATCAAATTATATCTTGATGAAAAAATGGGACAAAGTTAGGAAAAAATTAGAATTTCATAACTTAGAAAATTTCTAAGTTATGAAATTTCTTCATTTCAAACCCTAATTTGTAATTTTTGGTTTCTTGATGAATAAGTTTCATAATTTGACATGTTTTGATGAAAGATGAATCTTGACACTTGATTTTGACCAAAAAGTCAAAGTTTGACTTTTCAGTATACAATCAAATTTTGCTCAGTTGACTGGAAAATTCATCTGTCAATCTTGTGGATTTGGGATTTTTTGAACTTGTTGAATGTGTCAAGACCATTTCATTGAGTCCTTGAGTCCATATGTGAGCTTGGTTTGCCATTGGCCATGTCAAACAGTCAAAAATTGCCTTTGTGTAGTCAAAACCCTAAAAATGACCATTTTGCCCTTTTGGTGATCTGATCAAATTTCTTGTGGAATTGTGATCCAAACTTGATCAAATGGTCCATATGAGTTCATAATGTTGATGTGGGTCAAAAATCATGAGGTTTGACTGTCAATTGACCACAATTGACTTTTTCCCCAATACAGCTGATTTCTAGGTCAATTGTCCAATTGACTGGGCAAAGATTGGAATCAAGGCTTGAAACTTGGTATGGATAAAATTGTGAGTCCAACATGAAGCATGAAAGTCAATTTGGGCATTTTAGGTCAAAACATCTTTGTGCAAACTCAAACCCTAATTTGGGTCAACAGTGCAAGGAGGAGTCTTGAGCAGAGCAAATCCTAACTTGTTCTTGAACTCCAAGGGTCTAGTGATGAGGAAAAGTTGATGAAATGAGAGGGCAGATTTTGGGGTACAACACCTGGAAAGTTTAAGGTCCCGGATTTTGAAAAGTACAAGGGCAACATTTGCCCTCGTGCCCATCTAGTGATGTATGTAAGGAGAATGTCTACCCATACTAATGATTAGTGTCTGCTGATTCACTTTTTTCGGGATAGTTTGACCGGTGTTGTGCTGAAGTGGTATATGAGTTTGGATAGATCCAATATCGACACTTTCAATGACTTGGGAGAAGCGTTCATCAAACAATACAAGTACAATATGGACATGGCGCTTGACCGTGATCAACTCAGGGCCATGGTTCAGAAAGACAGGGAATCATTCAAAGAATATGCTCAGAGATGGCGTGAGGTAGCCGCCCAAGTGATTCCTCCCATGGAAGAGAAGGAGATGGCTAATATTTTCTTGAAAACTTTGGGTGCTTTCTACTATGAGAGGATGGTAGCGAGTGCGCCAAGTGACTTTACTGAAATGGTAGGCATGGGTATCCGCTTAGAAGAGGCTGTAAGAGAAGGCCGTTTAACAAAAAGTGAAGGATCTGGAGGTATGAAGAATCCATCTTATGGGTTTACCAAGAAGAAGGAAGGGGATACAAATTTTGTCATGAAAGAGAGGAGGGTTAACACTCCTAGAAGGAATTCTCAGCGTCATCAGCAAGTCGCCTCAGTTACTCCAGTTGTGGGTGTAGCTCCAACCACTATTGCTTATCAGAGACCATCCCAGCAGGGGAATCAAGGGTATAATCAGAAAAGGGAGAGTTATGACCCTATTCCTATGAGCTATACATAATTACTACCAGCATTGATTCAGAAGAAGTTGGTTCATACCCGACCACCTCCCGCTGTACCATCACCATTGCCTTGGTATTACAAGGCAGACCAAACGTGTGCCTTCCATCAGGGAGCACCAGGGTATAATGTTGAGAATTGTTATCCTTTGAAGACTGAGGTGCAGAAATTAGTGAAGTCTAGTATTCTATCTTTCAAGGATGTGGGTCCTAATTTGAAGGACAATCCTCTACCCAAGCATGGAGGAGCAAATGTTGTGAATATGGTGGCCGGTTGTCCAGGCGACTTCCAGATTTTTGACATTCATCTAGTTAGAGGAGATTTGGTGAAAATACATGCAGACCTTTGTGAATTTATCTACTATACACATGACCATTCCGGTTGTGCTATTTGCAGTACAGACATACAAGGTTGCGACAAGATAAAGGCTGATTTGCATGAGATGATGGATGGGAGGCTCATCCATATAATCAGGCCTAGGGCAGAGTATGAAGATGAGGTGAATATGGTTTCTGGATGTCCTAGAGAGTTCAGAATATTTGATGTAGAATATATGAATGAGGACCTTGTGCAATTGCATGCTACTTTCTGCCACATGGCTGGTCAGGTAGAACACCAGTGTGGATCTTGCCGAATTTGTTGTCGGGACTCCCGAGGATGTTCAATCGTGAAGAAAGGTGTTCTGTTGTTGTTAGATAATGGAACTATCAAGGTTACATGTCAAAGGGATGATTACCATGAAGTTGATATGGTTGAGGTTTGTTTGGATGAAGAAGAGTAAGATGAAGAGTATGTCTCTGCAGATGAGTATTTCTCCTCGGATGAGGATTTATTTTCCGGAAAAGACTCAATAATGACTGATTGTGTTAAAGAAGGGGTAAACGTCATTGTACCTTGTTTCGATGCACCCGCCTATTTTGAAGTTGAATATTATAGCAAGCCAATTGTTACCCCATTTGTGATTAGTTTGTCGGGTCTCGTTCCCTACAAGTTAGATAAGGCCGTACCCCATAAATACAATGCTACAATCTTAGAGGATGGATTGGAAGTTCTCATCCAGCCAATGCCTGATGTCGTAAATATTGCTGAGACTAGCAGAGTGACCTAAAGCAGTCGTGTGTTTGCACCAGTTGTTCGAGGAGATGCTAGTGCTGGAAAGAAAATTGCTGAGAATGTTGAACCCAAGAAGGTTACGGGTGAGACTAGTGGGGCTACATTAGAGAAAGAAGTGGATAATATTTTGAAGATAATCAAGATGAACGACTACATAATTGTAGATCAGCTACTGCAGACTCCTTCAAAAATATCTATCTTGGCTTTATTGATGAACTCATCTGCTCACAGAGAATCCTTGATAAGGGTATTAGACCAAGCTTTTGTGGAGAGTGACATGCATGTAGACCAGTTCAGCAGCGTAGTAGGGAACATTACATCATGTAATAACTTGTGTTTCTGCGATGATGAATTTCCAAATGAAGGAAGGAATCACAACTTGGCCCTCCACATCTCTATGAATTGTAAGAATGATTCACTATCCAATATGTTGATTGATAATGGATCCACTTTGAACGTTATACCGAGGAGCACTCTTATGAAGTTGAAATATCGAAGAACGCCTATACGCCCGAGTGGCATCATTGTGAAAGCGTTTGATGGATCAGGGAAATTTGTTATTGGTTAAGTGGACTTGCCTATTCATATAGGCTCACATTTGTTTCAGATTACTTTCTAGGTCATGGATATTGGACCTGCTTATAGCTGTTTATTGGGACGACCGTGGATTCATGAGGCAGGGGCTGTCACTTCAACTTTACACCAAAAACTGAAGTTTATACATGAAGGGAAAGTAGTGATCATAAATGGGGAACATGCATTATTGATATCTCATTTGTCCTCTTTCAACATTGTGGAGGCGGATGAAGCTGCTGTTGGGACTCAGTTCCAAGTTTTCTCTATTAACAACATAAGAGGAAATGAGAATTCCATGGTGTCGCTTAAGGATGCGCAGCAGGTTGTGTGTAAGGGTCATAGTGAAGTATGGGGACAAATTGTGGATCCACCTGTAAACAAGAACATATCCGGCTTGGAGTTCTCTTTGAAGAATGACATAGGTAAGAGTATGAAGCTGATGTATGTTGCAGGAAAGTATCAAGATATCTTCCATAGCGGGGTTATCTTCATCCAACTATTTCCGGGGTTAATGCCATTATGGAAGAGGAAGCAGAGCAAGAAATGCCAAATTACGTGACGCACGAAGTTAGGGCTCAGAACTGGATCACCATTGATGTTCCTTCTTGCATACATGTTTCAAAAATTAATTTTATTTGTTAATCTTTTTGAAAAACTTTCACTCTGCCCAAGGTGGAAGTATTAATGTTGTAAGGCTTATCTGTTTGTTGTGACTTTTGAAATCAATAATAAAAGTTGTCTTTGTTTCCCAAATTGTGTCTTTATTTTCTGCTTTTTCTTGGAAAATGGTAATCAGAAAAAACCTTTCAAAATAAATAATAACTGAAATAAAATTTGTATGATCACTTTTTATATGTGTCAGTTTCTAAATGCAATCATAAATCATATGTGCAGATTAATTAAAAAAACCGTTGAACACAATGACCCTCCACCCTTTCCTAACTTTGAATGTCCCGTGTATGGGGCCGAAGAATAAGACTATTATGAGATTCCAGAATAGGTCTCACGGTTGCTTGAGTGCGAGGAAAATGTCATTCATCCATATAAAGAGCCATTGGAAGTGATCAATTTGGGTTCAGAAGAAGATCTGAAAGAAGTCAAGATTGGAGCATTGCTGCATCCTGATGTGAAGAGCAGGTTGATTGAGCTGTTGAAAGAGTATGTGGATATTTTTGCTTGGTCTTGTCCAGATATGCCTAGTCTAGATACAGATATTGTAGAGCACCGTTTGCTGCTGAAGCCAGAGTGCCCGCCAATCAAACAAAATTTAAGAAGAACTCACCCAGATATGGCAGTGAAGATCAAAGAGGAGGTTCTAAAGCAGATTAATGCTGGTTTTCTTGTGACGTCAGTGTATCCTCAATGGATTGCTAATATTGTCCCAGTACCGAAAAAAGACGAAAAAGTTCGGATGTGCGTAGATTACAGAGATCTAAATAAAGCTAGTCCAAAAATGATTTTCCATTGCCACACATTGATATGTTAGTGGATAGCACAAAAAAATTCAAGGTTTTCTCGTTCATGGACGAATTTTCTGGGTATAATCAAATAAGAATGGCTCTAGAGGACATGGAAAAAACAATGTTCATCACACCCTGGGGAACATTCTGTTACAGAGTGATGCCCTTCGGGTTGAAGAACGCTGGTGCAACGTACCAGAGGGCTATGACAACCTTATTCTATGATCTGATGCACAAGGAAATCGAGGTATATGTTAATGATATGATTGCTAAATCCCATACCGGTGAAGGGTATGTAGAAGATTTGTTGAAGTTATTTCAACGTTTGAGGAAGTATCGTCTCCGCTTGAATCCAAATAAATGTACCTTCGGTGTTTGATCGGGGAAATTGTTGGGTTTCATTGTTAGCCAGAAAGGAATTGAAATTGACCCTAATAAAGTCAAAGCAATTCAAGAAATGCCAGCGCCAAGAACTGAAAAGCAAGTCAGAGGGTTCCTCGGGCGTTTGAATTATATTTCCTGATTCATTTCCCACATGACTGCAACATGTGAACCGATCTTTAAGTTGTTAAAGAAAGATCAAGGTTGTGTGTGGACGGATGACTGCCAAAGGGAGTTTAAAAGTATTAAATAATATATGCTTGAACCTCCTATCTTGCTCCCTCATGTCGAAGGAAGACCGTTGATTATGTATCTGACAGTGTTAGATAATTCCATGGGTTATATTATGGGACAACAAGATGAAACGGGGAAGAAAGAGTATGCCATTTATTATCTCAGTAAAAAGTTTACTGATTGTGAGTCGCGGTATTCCATGTTGGAAAAGACATGTTATGCTTTGGCCTGGGCGGCAAAACATTTGTGGTAATATATGTTGAATCACACCACTTGGTTGATCTCCAAAGTGGATCCAATCAAGTACATTTTTGAAAAGCCCGCTCTTACTGGGAGAATTGCCCGCTGGCAGATGTTGTTATCTGAATATGACATTGAATACCACACTCAAAAAGCTATTAAAAGAAGTGTGTCGGCAGATTATCTTGCTCACCAACCAGTGGAGGATCATCAGTTTGTAGAGTATGAATTCCCCGATGAAGATATGATGTTCCTGAAAGTGAAAGATTGTGATGAATCATTGCCCGAGGAAGGTCCTGACCCTGAATCTTGTTGGAGTATGATATTTGATAGAGTTGTGAATGCTTACGATAAAGGAATTGGTGTTGTGGTCGTCACTCCCCACGGATCGCACATTCCTTTCACTGCAAGGTTGACATTTAATTTTACTAATAATATGGAAGAATATGAGGCTTGAATCATGGGTCTCGAGGAAGCCATCGATCTCAGAATTAAAATTCTTGATGTGTACGGTGATTCAGCTTTGGTAATAAATCAGATTAAAGGGGAATGGGATACTCGTCACCCCGACTTGATCCATTACAAAGATTATGCTAGAAGATTGTTACCCTTCTTTAACAAAGTTGAATGCCATCATATTCCAAGAGATGAAAATCAGATGGCGGATGCTTTGGCAACTCTGGCTTCTATGTATCAAGTGAATACTTGGAATGATATACCTCGAATTATAGTCCGGGGACTGGATAGGCCCGCTCATGGGTTTACCACAGAAGAAGTAGTAGATGAGAAACCTTGGTACTATGATATCAATCATTTTCTCCAGACTCAGGAATACCCGATTGGTGCTTCGAAGAAAGGTAGAAAGACATTGAGAAGATTGGTTGGCAGTTTCTTCCTCAGTGAAAATGTTTTGTATAAGAGAAATTATGACATGGTCTTGCTCAGATGCGTGGATAGACACGAATCAGACATGTTGATGCATGAGATTCATGAAGGTTCATTTGGCACTCATGCCAACGGATATTCGATGGCTAAAAAGATGCTAATGGAAGGATACTATTGGATGACAATGGAATATGACTGTTACAAATTTGCAAAGGAGTGCCATAAATGCCAGATTTATGCAGACAAGATTCATGTGCCTCCGACACTTCTTAATGTGATCTCTTCCCCATGGCCTTTCTCTATGTGGGGTATTGACATGATTGGGATGATAGAGCCCAAAGCTTCGAATGGACACTATTTTATCTTGGTAGAAATTGATTACTTCACCAAATGGGTGGAAGTTGCTTCATATGCTAATGTTACTAAGCAGGTGGTTATGCGCTTCATTAAGAATAATCTTATATGTCGATATGGTGTGCCAAACTGAATTATCACTGACAATGGCTCGAATCCGAACAATAAAATGATGACAGAACAGTGTGAAGAATTCAATATTGTCCATCATAACTCATCTTCGTATAGGCGAAAGATGAATGGGGTTGTTGAAGCTGCTAATAAGAATATCAAGAAGATTATCCAGAAAATGGTTGTTACTTATAAGGATTGGCATGAAATGCTCCCTTTCGCTTTGCATGGATATCGAACATCTATCCGCACTTCAACAGGAGCAACCCCCTTCTCCCTTGTGTATGGAATGGAAGCGATACTCCCAATTGAGGTTGAGATTCCCTCTTTGCGTGTGATAATGGAAACCAAGTTAACAGAGGCTGAATGGGTCCAGAACCGATTTGACCAATTGAATTTGATCGAAGAGAAGAGAATGACAGCTTTGTGTCATGGACAGTTATACCAGAAGAGAATGAAGAAAGCTTTTGATAAAAAGGTTAAACCTCGTGAATTCAGAGAAGGCGGCCTTGTACTCAGGAAGATCATGTTTTTTAATGCTGATTCTAGGGGAAAGTGGACTCCCAATTTTGAAGGCCCATGTGTTATCAAGAAAGCCTTCTCTGGCGGTGTATTAGTTCTTAAAACTATGGATGGCGAGGAGTTCCCATGTCCCATGAATGCTGATGCAGTCAAAAAATACTTCGCCTAAAGAAATAAAAGAACAGCTCGCTAAGTTGAAAACTCGAAAGGGCGGCTTAGGCAAAAAAAGAGCGTCTCGGTAGGCCGAAAACCCGGAAGGGCGGTCTAGGCAAAAATTAGAGACATAAACAGAATAAATTTTCCGCTAAGTTGAAAACCCACAAGGGAAACTCAGTTATTCTGGGATAACTTGGATTTCCAGGCTTTCGAAGACGTCTTAGCTCTCCTTATCTACGGTTTGGTTCTCTTCCCGAATCCAGATTCCTTTGTGAATGTGAATGCGGTTAAGATCTTCCTGTCTCACAATCCTGTGCCTACTCTATTAGGTGATATCTTGCATTCCCTCTATACTCGTACTGTGCGAAGAAGAGGGACCCTCATGTGTTGTACGCCGCTGCTGGCGAGGTGGTTTATTTTGCACCTCCCCAAGTCCATGTTGAAGAATGAGGAAGGTTTAAGATGGTCTTACAGGATAATGTCCCTTGCTCATACAACCATTCTTTAGAGTTCTAAGGCTATGGAAAGCATTGTTATCATTGATCGATGTGGGGGATACCCTAATGTCCCATTGGTCGGAATCAGAGGGGGTATAACCTACAGTCCCTGTTTGGCTTTGCGACAATTCAGCAGGGCTCGGAGAGACGATCCTCATGAGCTGCTTCTTACAGATATTGCCTTTGACTACAAGGAATATGTTGACGAGCATCGCTGAAGGTTTATACGAGCTTGGGGTATGGTAAACAGATCTGACCCTCAAGAGCTAGGACCAAGGACTTCTCTCCCTATGCAGCCTTACCTCCAGTGGGTCCGAGCTCGAGCCCAGAAGCTTGGGATGCCTTATGAAGCTGTGTTGCCAATGATTGTGGAGCCTACCAATTAAAAGGGCATTCCTTATACAGTCCTTTATCCCTACATGCCCACTGATCTAGGGGAATTGAAGAGATCCTGGATTCAGCTGAAGGAGGAGTGGGATACCTACCGGGAGAAGTACCATGAGCAAGAAAGGAAGATCTTGAAGCTCACCAGGAAACTTGAGAATGAAAGGACGATCAATGACTACGTCAGCACGATTGGGAAGCGTCCATGGGATTTCTGATTTTGCTTTTTTCTAGTTTAGATTTGTTTTCCGCTTATTTCTTTTGTAACGCCTCAAAGGCATTATTAAACATTTTTACAAGTTAATCTAATAAAGTTTGTTTTATTTTTGTTTTGAAAATTTAAATCTCCCAAAGTCTTTGAAATCATTTCATACGCATCCCATTATCATGCACGCCATTACAGGTACTATTACAGGTTTCTCATCTTCTTAGATGTTTATTTCAGCAGTTATGTCTTCTGATCAAGCTATCAAAGATCTTCAGGCGCAAAATGCCCAGTTCCAAGAGATGTTCTTAAGCTTGGCTAAAGGGCAAGAGGATTTGAAAGCTCTCATCCTGAAAGAGAAAGAGAAGAAGAAGAAGAAGAAGAAGAAGAAGAAGAAGAAGGTTGTTCTTTTTAGCATGGGTAAAAGGTTTGGGGATAGGCTGAAACAGCAAGTTAATCTGTCCCTTTCATATAAGGAAGAGGAGAACCAAGAAGAAGAAAAGGGCTCCAGTTGTGCAGTTTCTGATAATGATACAAATTACGATGAGGAGCAGTATCCTTCTGCTGAGGACAAGTACAAACAACTTGAAGACCAGATGAGTGCTATGGAGTGTTAGAAGATCCCTGGTTTGGATTTTGAAGAACTGGGACTGGCATCTAGGGTGGTGATCCCTCATAAATTCAAAGCTCCGGTTTTCGCCAAGTACGATGGAGCATCCTGTCCAAAACTCCATCTCCGCTCGTACGTCAGAAAAATCCAACCCTACACTGCTGATAGAAATTTGTGGGTGCATTTCTTTCAAGATAGTCTGTCAGGGACTCAGCTTGAATGGTTTTATCAATTGGAAGGAGCTAATGTCCGAAACTGGGAGGACCTTGCTGCTGCTTTTTACAAGCAGTATCAGTATAACTGAAACCTCCCTGGCCGAACCTGTCATTTGGATGTAATGAAACATCAATGAAGTCGCCACCGAACGTCTTTTATCCTGAGGAAAGGGAAAGGTAAACATCGAGAAAACCTGAAAAGGGAGAAATCCCGGTCTTTCGACCGAGAGATCGGGTAAGGGAGTCTGTTACGCGAGGGGAAGGTATTAGTACCCCACACGCCCGTAGTACTCTACGGTATCCACTCTTGTTGTCTAATCTAATGGGTATGGTCAAATCCTATGCCTATGGCTTAAAACTGAAAAGCGGAATGCATGCGGAAAAAAAGAAAACAATGTAGGGAAAATAAAAGTTGTGCTCGGTTGGGCCCTACCCCTTTGCCTACGTATCCCTTTTAAGGAATCAGAACAGCTGTAGTTTGGCTTATATATTTTGGTTGGTTTGTGTTTTTTAGTTAAGACAACAAAAACAGTCAAGATGGAAAAACATCAAATGAAACAACAAACAAATGAGATGGTAGAACATCGACTAAATGATAGCAAAGTAACATGTCAAAGATGGCGAAACATCAAATAATGAAATATTACACCTAACAATGACATTGAGAGTCAAAGTAGGATAACAAACATGTGCGATGGCGAAACATCGACTTCAAACAAATGTGCGATGGCGAAACATCGGCTAAAAGATAACAAGGTATCATGGCAAAGATGGTGAAACATCGATAAAACGGATGACAAAACATCACACTTAACAATGATATTGAGAATCAAAGTAGGATAACAAACATGTGCGATGGCGAAACATCGGCTTCAAACAAATGTGCGATGGCGAAACATAGGCTAAAAGATAATAAGGTATCATGGCAAAGATGGCAAAACATCGATAAAACAAATGACAAAAAATCACACCTAACAATGATATTAAGAATCAAAGTAGGATAACAAACATGTGCGATGGCGAAACATCAACTTCAAACAAATGTGCGATGGCGAAACATCAGCTAAAAGATTTAAAAACAAAACCAAGAGGCACACAAACAAGTAAAATTGATTTGTATCTTTTACCTTGAAGAAGGGTTTAAGTTTATTAGAGGTGTATTATGATTTGCCAAGAAAAAGGGTTTTTGTTTTAAGATGAAAAATGTAAAGGAAGGAAAAAAACAACTAAGGGAGACTAGCCTAGCACTATCCCTAGTGTTATCATACAATGATTGACCCTAAGGTTGAGGATAAAGGAAATTCCTATCTTATGTTAGCATACATGGATTCCTATCTTAGTCAACATGTCAAAGGAAGCTTAACAAAACTATCCTATAGGGAACATGCAATGAGAGCGAAGTCGTGATCTCAATTTCTGAATTGAGTGACTCATCAATCAACAATTAAAGAAGAAAGCAATAAATATCCTATAGGGAACATGCACTGAGAGCGAAGTCGTGATCTCAATTTCTAAATTGAGTGACTCATCGATCAACAATTAAAGAAGAAAGCAATAAATATCCTATAGGGAACATGCACTGAGAGCGAAGTCGTGATCTCAATTTCTAAATTGAGTGACTCATCGATCAAAAGCAAACACGACACATGTATCACACAAAAAAAACATAGGGCCTCCTGACATGTATCAGCAACAGAGGTCCCATCATGCAACATAGAACTATGAAAGTAAAAGAAAGGAAATAGTGCAATACCAAACGGATAACTATTTGTAGCAACTGAGCTAGAATAAAAGAAACCCAGAGAACTTCAAGCAAGTTGGCATCAATAGACAAATCAAGTCAGAAATTACGCCGTCGAGATATAAGTATTAAGATTTTCATATATGAACAGATCCCATGGGCAATGTATGGCATTCATGATCACACACACACACACACACACACACACACACACACACACACACACACACACACACACACACACACACACACACACACACACACAGCAATGCCAAAATAATAAGTTGTGTTCCACAAATAAAGTAAAACACAGTAGCCTCAAGCCAAAAATGGAAACTTTCCTCAAAGTACCTCGCATATTCAAAAACCAAGTTAGTATTCCCATAAATATAAAGATGATCCACATAAGGGTGGATGATGACACCATGATGAAGTGAGGAAACATGATAGAAAATATCAAACATTAGTCATGATAGACAAAAGGAAACAGGTATATGCACAATTTGGTCAAGAGAATCAAAGGAATGTTGCTCCTTTCTATCACCATGTTGAGTTGACAATTGAATATCAATCAAGGATCATGAGAGCTTGATAAGAATACAATCAAAGACCATGAAGGTCAGTAGCAACCACCATTCAATCATGCATAATTAATTCATCACAACTCACAAAGATAATAGAAGAGCAATCCCACACAATGCATCAAAAGGTTCAATCATTCAAACATAGGGCATTAAGTGAAATGACTTGAGTTTATGTGGATAATCAGAACTAACATGATCATTAGGTGCCTAATTATAGGCCTCACTCAAGTTCATTGGCCATCAAACAAATTGCAACAAGATATGCAACATTAATTGTGTACCTTCACTTCAAAAATACATCAAAAATAGAAAATGATTTCAATAATTCAAGCCAAAAAATCTTAGCATATTTGAAGTGAGTAGAAGTCAGAAAGTAAGTCTTAGGTTCATGCATGGTTGAGGAGGGGATCAAATGAGGCCCAAAGTTCAAAACTAGTTGGCAAAACTACCAAAACTAGACAAGTTTTCAAAATAATTCATGGAAAAATATTAAACCAAGTCAAATAATTCAAGAAAAATGGCTTTCAGACTCTCAATGTGTTCATGAACCATAATCAAGACCTAAGTTCCATTGAAAATCCAGGGCATAATAGTTTTGAAAAAGAAACTTGCACAATAAGCAACAAAACCCTAATTTTTGACTTTTAATCTTAAATATTGATTAAATAAGATCAAAATTCAAACAATTCAAACCAAGATCATGCAAATCACAAGGAAACCCTAAATTTCAGAATACATATTTTTCCATATTTTTTGAATTAAAGAAATGTCAAAAATAAAAATCAAATTCAAACAATTAATCAATTAAACAAATAATCTCAAAATGAAATTCTTATAAAAAATAAGGAAAAAAAACATCCAACCAAAATTATATTCAAATATTAGAATTAAAAACACACATCCCTGATTTTTTTTGGAATTTTTGAATTAAAGGAAATATTAAAAAAAAACAATTAACAATTAAACTATTATTTAAAGGCAAAAATGCAAACCCTAGCCAAAAGTTACAAAAAGGTCAAAATAAAAACATATTCAGATTTTATGATTAAAAATAAGCTTGCATGATTTTTTGAGGATTTTTGAATTAATGGAAGTATTAAAAATTAAAAAAAAACAAACAAACAATTAACAATTAAACTATTATTTAAAGGCAAAAATGCAAACCCTAGCCAAAAGTTACATAAAGGTCAAAATAAAAATATATTCAGATTCTATGATTAAAATCAAGCTTGTATGATTTTTTTGAGGATTTTTGAATTAATGGAAGTATTAAAACGAAAATTATAAAGCAAAAATTCAAAATAAACTTCTCAAATTAAATTCATAATAAAAAAAAGAAAAAATGTTAAACAAATTTCAGAATCAAATTCTACATTATTTTATGGGTCCAAAATATTTTTTTGTGGAATTTTTAGATCAAAGAACTATTAAAATAAAAATAAACTTTAAACAAACAATTAATTAAACTTATTAATTTTTAAACCAATCAAAACATTTTTAAAAAATTACAATAAAATTACAGGAAAGTAGAAATTATTTTGAATTTGTGATAATTTTTTTCAGAATTTTTCAAATTGTTTTGATTAAGAAAATAAAATCAGAGAATCAATGAAAATTGAATATCAAAAACAAGAACAAGGCCAATGAGATGATGCCACGCATCATCTTCAACCTCCAGTTGAAGCAAAACACTCGCTTCCATCAGTTTCAACATGCTCACTTCATATCCATCAAACAAACAAGATTCTCAACCAAAATCCAGGAGATTAAGCTCAAATTAAAGCTAATATATCATACTACATCATGCAATTCGAATCAAACTCAGAGATCAAGCATAGATCAAGAAATCAAATCTCAAAAACTGGAAAAACACACTGCAAACATCAAAACCAAAAACACGATTTCACCAAATCTTCTTGAATCATAGCTCAAATATACATCAATCCTAATGATTGGCTAGCTATAAACACAATGCACACCACAAAACACTTCAATTCATGCTCAAATCAAGGTTCCGATTCAGTGAGCATACTTGCAAAAGTGAAAAATAATTTCACTTGGTGCCTCTGAAATCTAATAAGAAACCCTTCTAAATAGCTTCCTTGTGCTCCAATAAAAGTGTTTGAGTAGATAAATGAGGGCTGGATCAAGAGAATTGAGCTGCTCGATTCAAGTTGCAGAGCAAGAAAAATGAGAAAATTCTGAGGAGCTTCTTCCAATGCAGTGCGCGTGTCCGTGAAAAGAGAGCTTGGGCAGCTTATATAGAGTGTTTGGAGTGAGGTTAGAGTGGTAATTCAAGCTGAGAGTCGTTGGAGGGCAAAAGTGAATTTTCTATCAAACCAAAACAAGTGTGATGGCCATTTGCGTTTTGCTTGGTATTCAGGCAATGCTTGCAGTCGTTTTGAGCAAAAAAAGGAGAGTGTGAGTGAGTGAAAAAAGCGTGATGAGGTAAGTTGCCCTCTCTTGCACATGGGACTGATTTTCTTGAGTGAGAAGTTTCCCATTTTGACAAAAATGTGAAAATGAGAGAGGCACGAGGTATGCACCTGGTTTGGACTTTTTTGGTGAGCACATGAGGTGTCCAATTCGTGCCAAGCATGTGCAAGTGGACTCTGAAATGACTTAATAAAAACTGAACCAAAACTTGAAAATTGCCATGGCCAAGCATACACCAAAAATCAGCTGACTTCCAACCGAGGCCATTTCAAATTGGCTCGTGCATTTTCCAAATTTCTTTGAGCCAATTGAAATTCATATGATGAGATTCACAATGATCTTTGATTCATCAAAAATGGTGGAGAAATTAAAGAGATGTGGTCATTAGGATTCCTGGGAAAGTCATGCCAACTTGCCCAAGACTGCGCGCGCTGGCCTGCCCATGTGCCTTCAAAAATCCAGTTTTGCCACCTAACTTCCTCAAATCACAACTTCCTCAATTTTAATCTAATTTGAGTGATTCCAAGTTTTATGAGAAGCTTTCATGGAAGACAACAAAATGCTCTTTTTAATTTTTCAAATTGAGGTTTGAGTCGAAAGAAATTGATTCCACAAAATGGCATGCCAAGTGTTTGATGAAATTACGCGTCTGACTTGCCCAAGAGAAGTCATCTTGACACTTAGAATTTTTTGTAATTTTTAAGTTACTTCTTGAACAAGTTACACTCAAAATCACCATTTCTCATGATTCAAAGATGAATTTGGGTATAGAATATGAAAAGAGGATGCTAAAATTGATGTTTGACCAAAAGTCCACTTGGTCAACTTCTGATTTTGACTGATTTTGACCAAAATGACCATTTTACCCCTTTTGATCAATTGAATCATTTCCAATCCAAATTGAACCTCAATTATTCAATCCTAACTGCTTAATAACATGTGGTGAATCATGGAAACAAGTTTGGGTGAAAAAGTCAGAGAAATCCTGATTAAATCCAAAACCCTAGTTTTGTACCATGTACTAGAAGATAGTTGATCAAGCTTCAAAACCCTGATTCCACTGAGCATCATGAGAGACTCTTTTATCAAATTTGATTCTAATGAAGATAAGATAATGATGCTTCATAAATTGGCTCATCTAGACCCCAATTACTTCAACTTGGACCAAACCCTAAATTTGACTGATTCCTCAAAGGAGAGTGATGAATCATCTTCAAAAATTCAAATTCTCTGGACATCTTGGCCCATTGCTTGTACAAAGACTTTCCAAATACCAAAGAGATGTTGTAGCTTCCAAATCAAGACTTGTACACTGATCAATAGCCTTGATCAAACAAAACCCTAATTTTACTGGTGAATCAAAGGAATGATTCCTTCTTGTAATCAAACACAAACTTAAATTCTCTGATGATCCAAAGAGATGGATAAAAAATCTTAAGATATGCAATAACTTTTGAGCTTGAAAGATCCAGAGGTTTAGATGGAAAAATTCTTCTTGAGCAACTTGTCAATGCAATCAACCCTCAAAGCTTGAGGAAAACTTGATAACAAAAGTACTTTGATCACATCACATGTATGAATGCAATGCAATATGATATACATGATGAAACATAAGCCTAAATCAAGAGGGTAAATTTTGGGGTGCAACAATAACGCCGACCTTGCTCCCACTCGTACTCAGCTTTAGGGTATGCCTATGGGTGCAAGTGAAGGTTTTAAGGACTATGCTCAAAAGTGGAGAGATTTGGCTGGAAGAGTCCAACCCCCTTTGTCTGATAAGGAGTTGGTTGACATGTTTCTAGGGACGCTATCTGGTCCATTCTTCAATCATCTGATCGACAGTTCATCGTCTGGGTTTACTGAGTTAATTTTGATTGGGGAGAGAGTAGAAGCTGGTATCCGAAGTGGTAAGATACAGAAAGGTACTTCATCAAGTGCAGAAAAGAAGCCTTTCACCGGTAAGAAAGAAGCTAGTGCAGTTTACAGCCCAAGGGGGCAGAGCAGACCTAAACGCCGTCAAGCGGTGAATGCGGTAGTAATATCAAGACCCACTGTTACTCCACAATGCAATAATCAACAAAGAATAGAGAGACCGCAGAGACAGTACACTCGGCTTAATATGACCTTGTCTCAAATTCTACCACAGTTATTGAAGACTAACGTGGTAACTCTGAGGGAAGCCCCGAAGAATACTAGCACCACATCTCCGCTATATAACCCGAATGCCTACTGCGCCTATAACTCTGATAGCCCAGGTCATGATACAAACAACTGTTGGGCCTTGAAAAATAAGGTGTAAGATTTGATCGAAGCTAAAGAGATTGAATTTGACGCTCCAGAGAAGCCCAACGTCATGACTGCTCTCATGCCCAAACATGGTCATAGAGTAAATGTTGTGGATGATGATTTATTTATGACCTCCGTGGAAGAAATTTTTACTCCTTTGATGACAGTTAAGAAGAATCTATTGTTGGCCAGTTTATTTCCGGGTTATGGCGAAGGTTGTCACTTGTGTTCAATTCTTCCTGCTGGTTGCCACTTTTTAAAATCAGGTGTTCAACGCCTGATGGATAACAAGGAGATCCTGTTCGAAAAGACTTTGATTCTGTTAGTTTTAATTGAAGATGTTGCCATCATAACCATTTCCGCCAATCCTTCCAAGGCTTCCTTGAGAAATCCTATTAGGATTACATCCGTTCCAAGAATTGCTCCATTAATAATTATTGTCCCTAGTCCTATCCCATACACTTCGAATAAGGTTGTCCCGTGGCACTATGGGGCCGATGTGTATTACCATGGAGTAAAGCAAGACTTAAAGATTGAAGAAGCTGATGCTGATGTCAGAAATATTGTCGGGGCTAGCAAGGTCACCAGAAGTGGAAGACTCTTCTCTCCTGAGATTTCCCCTTCGACTGTTCACAAACATGTTGTCATTCCATCTGCTAATACCTCAGCTATTGTCCCAGTTCCTATCCCAGTTATCACCCCTGTCACCGAGCCATCTGGCACTCGGGGAAAAGAAATCACAGGTGAGCCTGCCCGGACGGAGGCACCTAAGAAGATCATTGTAGAAACCTTGAAGCAGGAGATAGAGGAAATTCTGAAGATTATCAAGAAGAGTGACTACAACATAGTCGAGCAGCTGGGGCAAACCCCATAAAAAGTCTATATGTTTTCCTTATTATTATGTTTTGAAGCCCATGCAAAGGCTTTAATTGCTTTCCTCAAAACTGCGCATGTGCCGCTGGAAACTTCTACCGATCAATTCAAGGATTGCGTGACAGTCGACAATGGGTTGGGTTTCTCAGACGCAGATCTGACTGCTAAAGGAAGAAATCACAATGATGCTTTGCACGTCTTGATCGAATGCAGGGGCACTACCATGGCCCATGTTGTAGTGGATATCGGGTCCACTTTGAATGTTTTGCCAAAGAAAGCATTAGACCGTCTGGACTGTGAAGGTTTAATTCTGAAGTCGAGTAATATTGTGGTCAGGGCTTTCGACGGGTCAAAAAGGATGTTGCACGGGGAGGTGGACGTCCCTGTTAAAGTTGGCTCTCAGACTTTTGCATCTACTTTCTATGTGATGGATATCCGACCATCATATTCTTGCTTACTAGGTCGCCCGTGGATTCATAAGGCTGGGGCAGTGACTTCCATGCTCCATTAAAAGTTGAAATATCCGATAAATGGGAAGATCGTCATAGTACAAGGTGAAGAGGATTACATGGTGAGTCATCTTAATCCCTTTCGCTATGTGGAGATGGATGGGGAGTCCATCGAAACCCCGTGTTAGAACTTTAAAGAGGTCCCACAGACTTTGGCGTCGACTGAAGTTGTTGCTGACAAACCTCCGATGAAGATGGATTCCCTCAAGGATGTCAGGGATGTAATTAAAAAAGGTGGGTGTGCAAATTGGGGTCAGCTCCCTGATTTCACACACAAGATTGACAAGTTTGGTTTGGGCTTTACTGCAGAGGCTTAAAGGGCTATCTAGCGCGTGCGGATTAGAAGACCTTCTCTACACATCAGTAATCCGGGAGTTAATGCGGTGGAAGACAGTGAAAAAGATTCAGACATTGACAGCTGGATCTACCCTACCACCAATGGAGGATTGAACAACTGGACAGAGAAAGACTTCATACATGTTTCCTTTATTTCACAGTAATTGACTTTTGTTTTGAGATTTGTAATAAACAGTTTGAAACTTTACGGCCTGGTACCTTGCCCGAGGCACCCTGGCTTTGTTTGTGAGGGTTTATCATTTGTCATTTTCATATATCATCAATAAAACATTGGATGTTTCTTGCATTACAAATTTTGCGCTCCTTGTTTTTAATTTCTGTCTCTCATTTTATCAAAATAGCTATGCTCTTTACACACACTCACGTATCATAATGCAGATCCATATCCACTATGGATCCCATTGATAACAACTCTGCTACTGCCAGTTATGACTTTGAAAATCCGATCAACCAAGCAGAGGACAAAGGTGGGGATGATTGTGAGGTGCCTGGGGAACTTGCTAGGCTGTTACTGCAGGAAGAGATGGCCATACGGCCTCATGAAGAGCCAGTGGAATCAGTGAATTTGGGTACAGAGGAAGACAAGAAAGAGGTCAAGATAGGTGCGAATCTGGAGTCTAGTGTCAAGTAATAGTTGATACAGATGCTACGCGACTATGTCGAGATCTTTGCTTGGTCTTATGAAGATATGTCTGGTTTGGACACTGACATTGTGGTACACCGTCTGCCAACTAAAGAAGATTGCCCTCCGATAAAATAGAAGGTTCGCCGTATGCGCCCTGAGATGTTTGAGAAAATCAAAGATGAGGTTATGAAACAGTTTGACGCCATATTTCTAGCAGTTACTTCTTACCAGCAGTAGGTTGCCAATGTTGTTCCATTGCCCAAGAAGGATGGTAAGGTACGGATGTGTGTAGACTATAGAGATCTGAACAGGGAGAGCCCCAAAGATGATTTCCCACTTCCTCACATCGATGTTCTGGTCGACAAAACTGCGCAACATAAGATCGTATCCTTCATGGATGGGTTTTCTGGTTACAATCAGATCAAGATGGCTCCCGAAGACATGGAGAAGACAACCTTCGTTACACGGTGGGGCACCTTTTGCTATAAGGTAATGCCTTTCGGGTTGAAGAATGCTGGGGCAACTTATCAGCGCGCCATGGTTGCTTTGTTCCATGACATGATTCACCATGAGATTGAGGTTTATGTTGATGACATGTGTGATCGGTGGATCTGGAACTGACTGTTTAACGCTGGTTCGCGAAATGTCGCGGAAGCAAGAGTCGCCACCGTCTTTTATTTTCTCCAAATGGAAAGGACAAAAGCACAGAAAAATTCCTTATAGAGATTGCTCTTGGTTCGGGAGGTAGATTATAGAAAGGGAAGGTGTTAGCACCCTTTCTATCCATGGTTATCCATGGGCTCTTAGATACTTGCTCATTGTGTTTTCAAAAATGGTTTGTTTGCTTTTCAACTGTGAGTGGGTTTGAAAAAGTTTTGTTTAAAGATTTTAGATCGACTCTTGTATCAGTCCTCAAGAGTGTTTGAAAAATTGTTTTTGAAAGCTTTTTTGAAAGTGTCTGTGTGAAAAGAGTTTTGATTTGTTTTTTAATAGAGCAAGTATCCATGAGTCGTCTACCTACCCTAAGGAATTAGGCTGTGTAAATGTCCTTAAGGTAGTGCCATCCCACCATTGAGAGGTAGGTAGCACCACCGTTGGAGGTGTTCGGGTCAATTCGTTTGTAGGGACAGTGTGGTCACCAGAGCAACAGCAGGACACCTTAGAAGCTACCCTTATGCCATTGATCCTTTTTAATTCTGAGACAACCGTTTCGAGGCAACTGGATCATGTTATGGACATAAGGACTTACTAAAACGTCCTATACTCGACGACCATGTTTCGAGGGCAAGGCAACAGTGAGGCGTACCCTAAGAGTGGTGTGTGAATTTGTGTGTTGTTTTTATGTTATGCTTTATCTTGTACATGTATCATGGTGATCTACGCTTGTTTTTAATTTAGGCCATACATTCTTTCATGCGTTTATAATTTAAAAGTGCGGAAATTTAAATGCGGAAAGTAAAATCCTATGCTATTACAAGGCGCGGGTCTATACATCGCCAAATTACAAAGACCCGTTTTGATAAAAATGCGGAAAGTAAAAGACCTAATTACTATTACAAGGCTTGAGCAGTTACATAATATTCACAAAGAAAAAAAAATAAGAATAAATGCGCGAAAGAATTAAAGTTGCACGTTTGAGGGCGTTGGACCCTTTTGAAATTAAATTGAATTAAAAGTTAATTAATTATTTTATTAAAAGAAAAGAAATGTTTTTTAGGTTTTTGGTATTTATGAAAATAAGGAAAGATTAAAAATTCAAAGAAACCCTAATTCTAAGTTATTTTTAATTATTTAGAAAATATTAAAGTTTAACCTAGTTTACACTAATTAATTATTTTACATATTTATTTACAAAAGTAGTAATTAATAATAATAATAATGATGAGAAAATTATTTATAAAAAAAAGATGAGAATATTAAAAAAACCTAATTTCTACAAATTTTAATTTATTAAGAAAAAAGTTAAAATTGAAACCTAAATTAACTAAGTTAATTATTAAAATTATTTACAAAAAATAATGGTGAAATTAATGTTAATAACAATAAACATTTTTTTTGATTTTTATGTATTTATTATTGTGAAAATTATTTTATGGTAAAAAGAAATAATTAAAACATTAAAAAAGAATTAGAAAAGAAAATCAAAAAAATTAAAAATGTGCAAACCATGGGGGTATTCAGACCCAGAGGGAGGTATGATTTGAGAAATTTGGCCCATTGAATCAAGGCCCTGATTGACTTTCTGGCATCACGTGCGTGTTCATTGACTCCTGAATACCGTGGTCTGCATTCTTTGGCCATCAGATTGGGTTTCATGGTCATTTGTGTTCTGGCTGTTGGTCATTTGTGTTCTGGCCTCAACGTTTCTTAATCTTCTCAGGATGTCTGTCTCGTCATGCATAAGTTGTTCTACTTTGGCCATTTGGCTTTTGGACATTTGTGTTTTGGCCTCAACGTTCCTTAATGAACCTGCATGGGATCCTGTCTAAATCTGCAGTGTTGAATCTCATGAACACATTAAATAAAATCATAAAATGCAAATAAAGCCAATATATGAAGAAATTTAATGTTTAGGCACAATATGGCATGTATGAATGATTATACCCTTTTGATCATGGAGATCAAATCAATCTTACCCTTACTGGAAAATTAGTGACATGGATGCTTTTATGCCTTTTGGATCATGGAGATCAAGTCAGCCTTACCCTTACTGAAGAAGTAGTGAGGTGTTGGTTTGTAACTGTGATGGTTTGTTTGTAGTGAGAGAGGGATTTGTAATAAGGATTTCAAGGTTTTAGGGTTCTTGAAAGAGTTTGATATTCTGACAGTGTTGTGGCAATGTTTTTTCTCTCTTTTTCCTCCTCTCCGGTTTGTGTGAAAAGAATTTGATTATATAATGAAAATTAGGGTAAAGCAAATGAGCTTTGAATGTGCAATTGGGCCTCCAATATTCACTTGAATTCGTCACTTTCCAGGCTAAATCGTAGGGACTTAAGTGCATTTTTTGAAGTTGAAATGTGAAAACAAAATGTAGCCGGCATCGAGAACTAACTCCTATCCGAAAATCGACTCAATCGGATAAACGGTGAATTAGTTATGAATTTTTGAAGTTTCAGCTCAGACAAACTTATTTTGGGCTCCAGTGTCGACTCTGACACGTTCTTCAATAAAAAACTGGTATTGATTGGTGCATAATTTGGTCTCGACTTTTGAAGCAAAGTTGTAGATCTATGAGTCAGTGACCTTGTGTAAAAATATGAGTCCAATCCGATAAAAATTGACCGAGTTATGAATTTTCGAAGTTTCGGCCCAGATGAAATAATATTCAGCATTCAGAATTTTCAGCATGTCACGCATTCTGAGCAAAAAACGAAGGCCTTTTGAATACCGTTTGAACTCAATACCTTCTGTGAAAATGTAGCCAACTCAATTTGTGAAATTTTGGCACCGGAACCAGCTCGATACGATGAAAATCGACCAAGTTATGTTTTTTTGAACATGACGCAAATAAACTTCTGTCACAAATTTTCTGCACGAAAATACTTGATAAATCCACATTTTTGAAGACCTTCTGGTCGAAATTGGCTTCTAGCCGTGAGAGATGAAAACGTAGATAATGTCAAGACGGAATTTTGGCCACCGGAACGGGTTCAAAACGAGTCACGATCTTCAAGTTATGAATTTTTTAGCGCGTAAAAACTGCACTTTCAGCACACTTTTTCACTATATTTCTTCAAGAAAACTCACACATTCGGATACCTTCTTTAAAGAATTGACTCTTAAGCCGAACCTGAATTTGAGAATACGTTATCAGAGATATCTTGGCGAAAGAATACCTGAATATGACGCGCCAGGTTGGACTTGTGAATTTTTCTTGAAATGTTTTGAGAAATATGGGAGGGCAAATTTTGGGGTACAACAGTTGCCCCTGTTCAATCTTCTTAAACCTGATGATGTAGATTGGCTTGCGTGCCTTTCGTGATCCGAAGGTGGAAGATGATTGAACACTAGAGCGCCCAGAAATTTGCACTCGCATAGTAGAGTATCAGCAACGTGATGGCGGGAATGGGCTTACAGATGCCATTTGAAGACTGATGGATAGGAGGATGGGCTTATAGATGCCATCCTAAGAGATGATGGAAGGTGGATGGGCTTATAGATGCCATCTGGATGTTGATTGCGTAAGAGCTTCCTTAGCGAGAACTTGCATACCTGCAAAAAAGAAAAATGAGTACCTGACATGTTGCAGGATCTGGTTTTCAGATGCTTTGTGTAGATATGTCCTGACTGGTTACAGGAACTGGATCTGGAGCTTCACAAGATGATGAATGAACCAGGGATGGTTACTACCTCAGCATGAACGGTGAGAGAATCTTGGGTGACTTTAACTTCAACCACGCTCGTTGAGAAAATCTTGGTGGGAATTACCATCTTCGCAGTATCGGGAAGAGAACCAATAGGCAATTATAATCTCAAAAGTGAACGTCTGAGAAAAACCTGAGTTGGGATTATCACCTCTCGCACCGTCGGGGAGGGAACCATAGGAAATTATAATCTCAAAAGCGGGCGTCTGAGAAAAACCTGGGATGGAACTATCATCTCACGCACCATCGGGGAGAGAACCATAGGAAATTATAACCTGAAATGGAATTATCCCCTCACGCACCATCGGAGAGGGAACCATAGGAAATTATAACCTAAAATGCTTCTACTGAGTCTTCATCAGAAAAATCTGTTGGGAGTCGATTTAGCTGGACTAGAGAAGGCCTTGGACTGGATAAGAAATCTTTGGAGTCGATTAACTGAACCGGTCTGGGTCTTAAAAGATGATTGAGAATTTAGCTGAATCTTTCCTGAAAGGTAAAAGTCAGTCATATGCAATGCATGACATGGATCAAGCAATGATATTCTCAACATAAATGAGATTTGTATGATATAATGTGTCTATGCATGCTATAATGATGTATGTGATGTTCATGTATGTGTTTTTCGTCTAGGAAAGTAAGTCCTTGACGGATGCCGGGAAGTCACTCCTGGGCTGATATTGAAGTATTGATTTATTGCTTCCGCTGGGGATGAGAGTTGCAAGAATACTGGTAGGAGAAGATGACTCCGTTGGGGAATGAACTTGGCGAATGGATTACTCTGCGGGGAGAAAAGGTACTCTAACGGTCTTGCTGGGAAGCAATACTCTGTGGGGAGAGAGATACTTTGCTGAGTCATTGATAATAACTTGCTGGGGATACCCTTGTTGTGTTGGAAGTATTGATAGACTTCGCTGGGGATAAGAAGGCTTCGTCGGGGACGATCTTTTCGTGGCTTTTAGCTGAGGATAACCCAGTTATATCCTGGTAAGGGCATAACTCTTTGAATAAAGCCGGACGACGTGTTCGTGCTCTGTGAGGATAAGCTTCCAGAATCTACTAGGGATAAGCTTACTGCTTAGGGAGATGATTCAACTTTCCTGGGGAACTGGATTGGGCTCTCTGGGGAAGTTTTGAATTGTATTAGGAAGTGTCTCTTCTGAATGTTTGATATACCGCCGGGGAACAATCTTTAGACCAAGACTGCCGGGGATGCTTGTTAGGAATGTATGTACTGCTGGGGAATGTTGAGCTCTGCGGGAGGATACCCAACTTTCTTAAGGTTCGATTGTAACTTTGCTCGGGGAGAGTGCACTGGCTTGCTGGCTCACTCTCTGGGGGAATTAAGATATCTGGTTATGTTTTTCAACTGAACCTACTTTGGTATCTTGGAGGACAGCACAATTAGATTGCTTGGACAACTCTTTATTGCCCCTGTTTCTGATGTAGGGAGAGGAGGACCTGTGAGGTGCTGATAGTCGTTGATGGACAAACCTTCTTCTGGTAGGAAGGTGATAAGATGATAGGACATAGTCGTACGCTTTGATCCTTAACTTTTGCCTGGACCGCCCTTTCGGGTTTTCGGTCCACCAGGATACCCATTTTTACCCAAGCCGCCTTTTCAGGTTTTCGACTTGCCGGGTGTACAAATTTTTTCATTTCATCCCTCATTTTGCCCGAACCCTTTTGGTTCGCCGGGAAGCCCTTACTTTTGCCTAGGTATGTCAACCTAGCGGGTCTTTGATTTTGCGTAGTATCTTTTCGACTATGTCCATATTCTCAGAATGTAGGGAGTTGCCCCTGTTTAGAAGTGTTTTTGTCATGCCACCAGAAGATGTTTAATCAGGCAAGATTCATTGTTGGAATGCCCCAAGTGATTCAGGCAGAGATTTGCCCCAAGCTATTTGGCCTTTTGAGAGATTCTCCGAATATTGATTGGATTGCCCCAGATTATGGACCATGATCATGTCATGCCCCTCGATTGGAAATGCTTGTTCATTAGACTTTCGTCGTGCGAACTTCTATGCTGTTCAAACAAAAAGTCATATGCAAACAAAGTTATGTTAAAAATGCAAAGCCTATGTCTGTCTTGAAGATTTTGAAAATGCATTCTTTTCATAAAACAAGTGAATGTTTGTAAAACGTGATGTCAACTCCATATTTACCGTAGGCCTTAAGGAGTCAGGATACCTTTCGTACAGTATGCTTTCAAACTAACCCATGCTTCAGCTAGGACTTTCGAGGGTTATAACGTGGCCGGGTTCACGGTTTAAGAAACAAAGGATAAAGGCTCAAAGTATTTGTACCCACCCATTCTTCGTGATGTTCTCCAAACCTAAACTCAGTTGATCGTACGTTAGACCTTGTTTGAGTCTTTGCTCTGGTTTTCCGGTGATGATTCGGATGTTGATAACTTATTTTGAATAGGCAGTCATTCCTTTTTTTGTTGAGGGTTTATAAGACCTCTCTCTTTTTGATTTTGTTATCCCTGTTTTTTGCCTGAGCTGTTTCCTTTTTTGGAATTACAGTCAGCGGGATGCCCCAGTTCCGTAAGTCCCCTTTATAGGTTTTGACTTAATGGGTTTTTTATTTTTGAGATAATGACTGCCTTTCTTTATTGATTATTCGAACCATCACTGTCTTTCTTCATTTTGTAAGGACCTCTTTGGTGTCATTCGTTATGCACTTGGATCAACTGAGAGACTACCCTGCCCCAGGTTATGATTAAGGGTTTTAAATTTCGAAAAGAAAAACTCCTACTTCTTTGGCTCAGAGGGGTTGACGAGGGATTATCATCCTTATAACTCCAGTGTTTAGGGATTTGAAACAATGCCTGTACCTCATCAGCGGGGTCTGTTCAAAAGCATACTGTAGATTATGGTATCGTTTTCGTCATCCTCCCTCAAGAGGCTTAGAATTATTATTTAAGAGTTGATCATCAGAAAAAAAATATGAAAATAATTTGCATTTAATGAATACGAATATATTGTTTCAGAACAGACATATGCGATGCATTAATGAAATAACAACGTTTGATATGAATGGAATGTTCGAACAATCAAAAGAAAATTACAACTTGAAAGATTCTAATGAACAAAAATTTCTCAATCCTAGCCATGTTTTGGCAAGGGAGCAATGATCACATTGGGAGTCTCGGTGGGCTCGAACTCGATCTCTTTAGCATCGATCATATTCTGAATTTTGTACTTTAGTGCCCAACAATCCTCAGTATCGTGCCCCGGGCTACCAGAATGGTAAGCGCACCTTGCTTCTGGGTTGTAATTTGGAGAGGAAGTCTTTGGATTTGCAGGAGGGTTGATCACCGCAATCAGGTTCATCCTTAACATGTGCTGCAAAGCTCGTGACCATGACATGTTGATGTAGGTGAATTGTCTCTTAGGCTCGTCCGACCTGTTCTGATCAACCCGCTGTTCTTGGCGAGGTCGTTGTTGGACCTGAGAAGTAGTAGCAACTCGGAGAGGCCTACTCATTGGACCAGACTTTTGCCTTCTTGGAAGCTGTTCCATGACCTGGTCCCTGATTTGGGCTGGTTGCTTCATGCCTTGAGGAAGTTGGCCGATCATGGCTCTCAGCTCTCCTTGCTCCTGAGCTAAACCTTGAATGAGGGCCCTTTTCCCCAGCATCTGGGTTTTCAATGTGTCTACCTCAGCTTGTAGACGTTTCAGCTGTTCGTCCTTGTCATCTTCAAGACTCTTTCTGATCAGATTCCCCATGAGGAGTGTCCTCAACTCTTCCTGCCCCTTGGATAGACCTAGGAAGATTTCCCTGAACTGAGTCTCTTGAGCGTGAAGGTCCTGGTTATCTTGTTGTGAAGCCATTGCTGAAATAAACAGCGAGAAAGGTAAGTGACCTGCAACAAGGATACCTGTTATGCAATGATGAGTATGACATGCATGTAATGTTTTCAAGGACCTCGCGGGGTAAACAAGAAAATTTGTTAGCGTTTGGATCCGGTAGCTTGATTGAAAGAAACTTCATATTTGTTGAGAGTCTCTCTTCCAAGGGTTAAAGGCTCACCATATCAAGTGGGTCATAGCCCCTGACTCAAGTCATCAACCTTATTTTGCTTTCTAAACAACCTTGGCTGGGGGAACCTTCTTCAAGAGTCAGAGCTCACCATATCAAGTGGGTCATAGCCCCTGACAACTCTGTCTAGAGGAAAATAAATCCTCTTTGCCCCTTGCTAGATGTTCTGGTTCGTCATGACCTGCACCACAGACCCTTGAGATCCTTGAAATGGGTTAGGACGTATGCAGGATGTATGCAATGGTATGATGTCATGATGCATGGGGTAATATGAATAAACCCTGTTATGAGTCCCAATTAAGGACTGCAAACCAAAACCTGCAGGAAACTCAAGTGAAACCTGTCATGAGTCCCAATCAAGGACTAAAAACAAAACCTGCAAGAAACTCGGTAAACCTTGTTATGAGTCCTAATTAAGGACCATAAACAAAACCTGCAAGAAACTCAAGTGTCAGATAACAAGCATGCAAGTAGTCAAGTTGGAAGGCACACAAGTCACACAAGAGAAACCCTTAGAGTTCAGGCCAGCATGGGGTCTGGGTATTACCCTCTTGAAGTTGATGGGCTCTGCCTGTCCTATCAAAGTAACCGGGTTCTTAGAGGATCCCAATATCATTGACTACCCTTAATCGGTCATAACTCCAGCATCGCAATCTTTTCTTGCAGCCAGAACCATCACGAGAGTTTAGCCTCAATGGGCGTAGCATACTGCTACTGTTCTAATGGCCAAGTGGTGTCAATTAAGGTTCTAAGGTTGTTGGTGCTTAATGACTCCTCAGAAGACCCATATTCTCCTCGTTGCAACACAAGGGATATCGGTATAGACCAAGGTGCCACACCAACGTAGCCACTGCTTCACCCGTGTCGGTCTACGCCGGACAGGTCCCTCACAACTTATGCTACCTAAACAGGGTATTCCCAGATCCGGGTTAGGATCTATGTAACTCCCATGCAACCCACAATTTAAAGCAAGCAAATCAATACAATTGAAAACACAGTTATGAACTAAACCCTAAGGTACACCTCACTTTAAGTGGAGTCCCCAGCAGAGTCGCCAATTCTGTGATCGGTGGATCTGGAACTGACTGTTTAACGCTAGTTCGCGAAATGTCGCGGAAGCAAGAGTCGCCACCGTCTTTTATTTTCTCCAAATGGAAAGGACAAAAGCACAGAAAAATTCCTTATAGAGATTGCTCTCGGTTCGGGAGGTAGATTATAGAAAGGGAAGGTGTTAGCACCCTTTCTATCCATGGTTATCCATGGGCTCTTAGATACTTGCTCATTGTGTTTTCAAAAATGGTTTGTTTGCTTTTCAACTGTGAGTGGGTTTGAAAAAGTTTTGTTTAAAGATTTTAGATCGACTCTTGTATCAGTCCTCAAGAGTGTTTGAAAAATTGTTTTTGAAAGCTTTTTTGAAAGTGTCTGTGTGAAAAGAGTTTTGATTTGTTTTTTAATAGAGCAAGTATCCATGAGTCGTCTACCTACCCTAAGGAATTAGGCTGTGTAAATGTCCTTAAGGTAGTGCCATCCCACCATTGAGAGGTAGGTAGCACCACCGTTGGAGGTGTTTGGGTCAATTCGATTGTTAGGGACAGTGTGGTCACCAGAGCAACAGTAGGATACCTTAGAAGCTACCCTTATGCCATTGATCCTTTTTTTAATTCGAGGCAACTTTTCTGAGGCAACTGGATCATAGACATAAGGACTTACTAAAACGTCCTATACTCGACGACCACGTTTCGAAAGCAACAGGTGAGGCGTACCCTAAGAGTGGTGTGTGAATTTGTGTGTTGTTTTCATGTTATGCTTTATCTTGTACATGTATCATGGTGATCTACGCTTGTTTTTAATTTAGGCCATACATTCTTTCATGCGATTATAATTTAAAAGTGCGGAAATTTAAATGCGGAAAGTAAAATCCTATGCTATTACAAGGCGCGGGTCTATACATCGCCAAATTACAAAGACCCGTTTTGATAAAAATGCGGAAAGTAAAAGACCTAATTACTATTACAAGGCTTGAGCAGTTACATAATATTCACAAAGAAAAAAAAATAAGAATAAATGCGCGAAAGAATTAAAGTTGCACGTTTGAGGGCGTTGGACCCTTTTGAAATTAAATTGAATTAAAAGTTAATTAATTATTTTATTAAAAGAAAAGAAATGTTTTTTAGGTTTTTGGTATTTATGAAAATAAGGAAAGATTAAAAATTAAAAGAAACCCTAATTCTAAGTTATTTTTAATTATTTAGAAAATATTAAAGTTTAACCTAGTTTACACTAATTAATTATTTTACATATTTATTTACAAAAGTAGTAATTAATAATAATAATAATGATGAGAAAATTATTTATAAAAAAAAGATGAGAATATTAAAAAAACCTAATTTCTACATATTTTAATTTATTAAGAAAAAAGTTAAAATTGAAACCTAAATTAACTAAGTTAATTATTAAAATTATTTACAAAAAATAATGGTGAAATTAATGTTAATAACAATAAACATTTTTTTTTTGATTTTTCTGTATTTATTATTGTGAAAATTATTTTATGGTAAAAAGAAATAATTAAAACATTAAAAAAGAATTAGAAAAGAAAATCAAAAAAAATTAAAAATGTGCAAACCATGGGGGTATTCAGACCCAAAGGGAGGTATGATTTGAGAAATTTGGCCCATTGAATCAAGGCCCTGTTTGACTTTCTGGCATCACGTGCGTGTTCATTGACTCCTGAATACCGTGGTCTGCATTCTTTGGCCATCAGATTGGGTTTCATGGTCATTTGTGTTCTGGCTGTTGGCCATTTGTGTTCTGGCCTCAACGTTTCTTAATCTTCTCAGGATGTCTGTCTCGTCATGCATAAGTTGTTCTACTTTGGCCATTTGGCTTTTGGACATTTGTGTTTTGGCCTCAACGTTCCTTAATGAACCTGCATGGGATCCTGTCTAAATCTGCAGTGTTGAATCTCATGAACACATTAAATAAAATCATAAAATGCAAATAAAGCCAATATATGAAGAAATTTAATGTTTAGGCACAATATGGCATGTATGAATGATTATACCCTTTTGATCATGGAGATCAAATCAATCTTACCCTTACTGGAAAATTAGTGACATGAATGCTTTTATGCCTTTTGGATCATGGAGATCAAGCCAGCCTTACCCTTACTGAAGAAGTAGTGAGGTGTTGGTTTGTAACTGTGATGGTTTGTTTGTAGTGAGAGAGGGATTTGTAATAAGGATTTCAAGGTTTTAGGGTTCTTGAAAGAGTTTGATATTCTGACAGTGTTGTGGCAATGTTTTTTCTCTCTTTTTCCTCCTCTCCGGTTTGTGTGAAAAGAATGTGATTATATAATGAAAATTAGGGTAAAGCAAATGGGCTTTGAATGTGCAATTGGGCCTCCAATATTCACTTGAATTCGTCACTTTCCAGGCTAAATCGCAGGGACTTAATTGCATTTTTTGAAGTTGAAATGTGAAAACAAAATGTAGCCGGCATCGAGAACTAACTCCTGTCCGAAAATCGACTCAATCGGATAAACGGTGAATTAGTTATGAATTTTTGAAGTTTCAGCTCAGACAAACTTATTTTGGGCTCCAGTGTCGACTCTGACACGTTCTTCAATAAAAAACTGGTATTGATTGGTGCATAATTTGGTCTCGACTTTTGAAGCAAAGTTGTAGTGAGTCAGTGACCTTGTGTAAAAATATGAGTCCAATCCGATAAAAATTGACCGAGTTATGAATTTTCGAAGTTTCGGCCCAGATGAAATAATATTCAGCATTCAGGATTTTCAGCATGTCACGCACTCTGAGCAAAAAACGAAGGCCTTTTGAATACCGTTTTAACTCAATACCTTCTGTGAAAATGTAGCCAACTCAATTTTTGAAATTTTGGCACCGGAACCAGCTCGATACGATGAAAATCGACCAAGTTATGTTTTTTTGAACATGACGCAAATAAACTTCTGTCACAAATTTTCTGCACGAAAATACTTGATAAATCCACATTTTTGAAGACCTTCTGATCGAAATTGGCTTCCAGCCGTGAGAGATGAAAACGTAGATAATGTCAAGACGGAATTTTGGCCACCGGAACGGGTTCAAAACGAGTCACGATCTTCAAGTTATGAATTTTTTAGCGCGTAAAAACTGCACTTTCAGCACACTTTTTCACTATATTTCTTCAAGAAAACTCACACATTCGGATACCTTCTTTAAAGAATTGACTCTTGAGCCGAACCTGAATTTGAGAATACGTTATCAGAGATATCTTGGCAAAAGAATACCTGAATATGACGCGCCAGGTTGGACTTGTGAATTTTTCTTGAAATGTTTTGAGAAATATGGGAGGGCAAATTTTGGGGTACAACAACATGATCGCCCGATCCCAGACTGAGGAAGAACACCTTGACCATCTCCAGAAACTATTTGACAGGTTGAAGATGTATAAGCTAAGGTTGAACCCGAACAAGTGCACCTTTGGGGTAAGGTCTGGTAAGCTGCTGGGTTTCGTCGTTAGCGATAAAGGTATTCAGGTGGATCCTGCAAAGGTGAAGGCTATACAAGAGATGCCAGCTCCCCGAACAGAAAAGGAAGTTAGAGGCTTTTTGGGACGTCTGAACTACATCGCCCAATCCATTTCACATATGACCGCTACTTGTGACCCAATCTTCAAGCTTCTGAAGAAGGATCAAGTGGTAAAATGGAATGATGAATGTCAGACCACTTTCGAAAGGATCAAGGAATACCTACAAGAGCCACCTATTCTGACGCCTCCAGTTGAAGGAAGATCTCTGATCTTATACTTAACAGTACTGGATAATTCAATGGGGTGTGTGCTGGCGCAGCATGACGAGTCTGGCTGAAAAGAGCATGCTATTTACTACCTTAGCAAAAAGTTTACCGATTGTGAGACCCGATACTCACTACTCGAGAAAACTTGTTGCGCTTTGGCATGGGCGACTCGCTGGCTGAGACAGTATATGCTGACTCACACTACCCTATTGATATTAAAGATGGATCCAATCAAGTATATCTTCGAAAAGCCTGCCTTGTCCGGAAGAATATCAAGATGGCAGATGATCATAACCGAGTATGACATCCAATACACAACCCAAAAAGCAATCAAGGGGAGTGTATTGGCAGATCATTTTGCGCATCAGGCCGTGGATGATTACCAATTTATGAATTTCGAGTTCCCGGATGAGAACATTATGTTGGTGACTGACTGTGAAGAACCTAGACCGGATGAAGGACCTGAGAAGGGATCCCAATGGTCTATGTATTTTGACGGAGCCTCAAACACGTTGGGTAATGGCATTGGCGCTGTGATTATATCTCCTGAGGTTTGTCATACTCCATTCACCGCCCGATTATGTTTTAACTGCACCAACAATATGGCGGAGTATGAAGCGTGCATTATGGGTCTTTGAGCTGCTATTGACCTGAGGATTAAGTTCTTAAGTGTATTCAGAGATTCCACTCTAGTGATCAGTCAGATAAAAGGCGAGTGGGATACGAAACACCCAAATCTTATTCCTTACAAAGAGTATGTATTGAAGTTGCTCCCAAACTTTGAGGAGATAACCTTTGAACACTTCCCAAGAGAGGAGAACCAGTTAGCGGATGCGCTAGCTACCATGTCTTCTATGTTCAAAGTTAGGTGGGACAATGAAGCTCCCCAGATTACCATCGAGAGGTTGGAAGAACCCGCACATTTCTATGACATTGAGGCTAAAGAGGTAGCAGATAAACCCTGGTTCCATGAGGTAAAGAGGTATCTTGAGGCTCAGGAGTACCCCGAGGGTGCATCTGTTAATGACAAGAAGTTTCTGAGGCGGTTTGCTGCAAAGTTCTTCATCAGCAATAGGGTTCTTTACAAGCGAAACCATGATTCAACCTTACTGCGATGTATGGACAAAAGCGAGGCAGAAAAGATCATGACAAAGTTACATGAGGGTACCTTCGGAACTCATTCCAGTGGACATACCATGGAAAAGAAAATCCTACGGGTTGGATATTATTGGTATACTATGGAAGCCGATTGTTATCAGCATTCTCGAACTTGTCATAAGTGCCAAATCTATGCTGATAAGATGCATGTACCTCCAGTTCCTCTGAATGTTTTAACAGCTCCTTGGCCTTTTGCAATGTGGGGCATTGACATGATCGGCGAGATCAGACCTACTGCGTCCAACGGGCATCATTTCATCCTGGTAGCAATTGACTACTTTACGATGTGGGTTGAGGCAACTTCCTTTGCTACAGTAACCAAGAACGTCGTGGCGCGGTTCATCCGACACAATCTGATTTGTGGATACGGTGTACCAGAGAGGATCATTACGTACAATGGCACGAATCTCAATAATACAATGATCACCGAGCTCTGCAAACAATTTAAGATACAACATCACAACTCTTCTCCCTATCGGCCGAAGATAAATGGGGTTGTTGAAGCAGCTAATAAGAATATCAAGAAGATTGTGCAGAAGATGACAGTGACATACAAAGACAGGCACGAGATGCTACCATTCGCTCCTCATGGGTATCGTACCTCAGCAAGGACATCAACGGGGGCAACGCCCTACTCTCTGGTGTATGGTATGGAAGCGGTCTTACCCATTGAGGTCCAAATACCTTCTCTCTAGATTATGAAGGATGCAGGTTTGAGCAAGGACGATTGGATCCAGACCCGGTCTGATCAGCTAAATCTAATCGATGAAAAGAGACTTACTGCTATTTGTCATGGTCAAGCATATCAAAAGCGAATGATCAAGGAATTCAACAAGAAATTCAGACGACGAGAGTATCAAGTCGGGGATCTGGTGATCAAACGCATCATACTGCCACAAGGTGATCCCAGGGGAAAATGGACCCCTATGTACGAAAGGCCATTTGTGGTTAAGAACATTTTCTCGGGAGGAGCTATGATTCTAACCACCATGGATGGTGACGACCTTCCTCACCCCGTCAATGCAGACATAGTGAAAAAATACTACGCATGATCAAAGACCCGCTAGGTTGACTGGCCTAGGCAAAAATAAGGGCTTCCCGGCGAACCAAAAGGGTTCAGTCAAAAGTAAGGGATGAAAATGAAAAAACTGTACACCCGGCAAGTCGAAAACCTGAAAAGGCGGCTTGGGAAAAAAAGGGTATCCCGGTGGACTGAAAACCCGAAAGGGCAGTGTGATCGGTGGATTTAGAACTGACTGTTAAAAGTTGGTTTCGCGAAATGTCGCGGTAAGCAAGAGTCGCCACCGTCTTTTATTTTCTCCAACATGGACAGGACAAAAGCACAACAAAATTCCTTATGAGATAGTTTCTCGATTCGGGAGGTAGATTTATAGAAAGGGAAGGTGTTAGCACCCTTTCTATCCATGGTTATCCATGGGCTCTTAGATACTTGCTCATTTGTGTTTTCAAAAGTGTTTGCTTTTCAATCGTGAGTGGGTTTGAAAAACTTTCTTTGAAAGTTTCAGAATAACTCTTGTATCAGTCCTCAAGAGTGTTTGAAAAATTGTTTTGAAAGCCTTTTGAAAGTGTCGGTGTGAAAAGAGTTTTTTTGATTTGTTTTTGAATAGAGCAAGTATCTATGAGTCATCTACCTACCCTAAGGAATTAGGCTGTGTAAATGTCCTTAAGGTAGTGCCATCCCACCATTGAGAGGTAGGTAGCACCACCGTTGGAGGTGTTTGGGTCAATTCGATTGTTAGGGACAGTGTGGTCACCAGAGCAACAGTAGGATACCTTAGAAGCTACCCTTATGCCATTGATCCTTTTTTTAATTCGAGGCAACTTTTCTGAGGCAACTGGATCATAGACATAAGGACTTACTAAAACGTCCTATACTCGACGACCACGTTTCGAAAGCAACAGGTGAGGCGTACCCTAAGAGTGGTGTGTGAATTTGTGTGTTGTTTTCATGCTTAGCAATTATCTTTGATCATGCCATGGTGAGCTACGCTTGTTTTTAATTAGCCATTCATTCTTTCATGCAATTAGAATTTAAAAGTGCGGAAATTAAAATGCGGAAAGATAAATCCTACGCTATTACAAGGCGCGGGTCTATACATCGCCAAATTACAAAGACCCGTTTGGTAAAAAATGCGGAAAGTAAAACCTAGTTACTATTACATGGCTTGAGCAGTTACATAATCTTCACAAGAAAATAAAATAACATGCGAAAAGAATAAAAATAGAACGTTCGAGGGCGTTGGACCCTTTTGAAATTAAATTGAATTAAAAGTTAATTAATTATTTAATAAAAAGAAAGAAATGTTTTTTAGGTTTTTTGTATTTATGAAAGTAAAAAGTTGAAAATCAAGAGAAACCCTAATTCTAAGTTATTTTTAATTATTAAGAAAAATATTAAAGTTTAACCTAATTTACTAAATAGTTAATGTGCATATTTATTTACAAAATATTTAGTAATTAATAATGATAATAATGATGAGAGAATTATTTATTAAAAAAAGATAAAAAGGTTAGAAACCCTAAGTTCTACATATTTTATTTATTTAAGAAAAAGTGTTAAAATTGAAAACCTAAATTAACTAAATTTATTATGTAAAGTTTATTTACAAAAATAATAATGGTGAAATTAATATTAATAAAACATATTTTTGGATTTTTGATTTTTCTGTATTTTATATTATGAAAATTAATTATTTGAAGTGAATTAAATAAAAATGATTAAAAGAACTAGAAAAAGAAAAGGAAAGAAAGTTAAAAATATACAAACATTGGGGGGTGTCTGGCCCATTTAGGAGGTTTTTTGAAGCATTTTGGCCCATCAGAATACAAGGCCTTCGTTGACTTTCTAGCGCATGTGTATGTGCATTGACTGACGTACATGGTAGGACTCCTTTTGCAGCCTTTGGATTGAAGCTCATGGGCGCGTGGCAGGCTTGAGTGTGAGCGTGCATGATGGACTTTGGATGAAGTACTGCATAGAAACACATTAGGAGGAAAAATATGAAATATGTGGGGGGACCTGGGAATCGAACCCAGGTCCCAGCGTTTACCAAACGGATGCCTTGCCAGTTGAGCTGTTTGTGCGCTTTGAATATAGAATGGAAAACAAATAATATAATACAAAACAAGAATTAATGATACACAACCAAAAAGAACGCGCCAGATTTTTGAATTGTCCAACCATAAGATGACACACATGCGTCTTCTTCGTTTTGTACCTGCAAATATAACCAAATAGTGGGGGTTTTAAACCCCCACTAACTGCAATTCATGAAAATAGCGATTAGCATATGCCTCAATATAAAAAGGGCGCGAGGTCATGGTTGTGTTCGTATGGAGTTCCTGAGTTCAATGGCATAAGTCTTGAGATCCAAATTTTCCATATACAGAAATCCCTAATTCGAAGCTTCTGAAACCCTAGGTTTCAACAATGGTGGATTCTTATTTAGGCAGCCATAGTTCAATTGAATGGTACCAACAGCTTCAGAATATCATTGTTAGTAAGAATCAACAATTAAAACTCGTGAATAATGCATGTAAATTAAAAAACGATTATGGACATGTTCAAGAAAAGTGTGACTTTGTTCTACCAATTCTTGAGGTCTGGAGACTGGTTCTTGATTGCAATACGTTCCTAGCAATGTCAGGAATGTATTGGAAGGCTTGTTGTGCTTTGAAACGCCTTGTAACTATGTTTTCAGTTTTCAATTTTTTGATGAAAATTTGCAAATTGGTATGCAGCTTGTGTGCAGTTTTTCGTGTGTATTGGAATAGGGTTATGTTATGCCTTTGTAGGTGAATGGAATTAGGTCAAGAAACAAGCCCATAATCCATTGAATTAATGATTCCAATCTTTGATTTTTTCACATCTTTTTTCAATCTTTTTGCCATGGAAAACTTGCCAATTATGGAAGATTTGGCCTTGTTGATTGATGCACGAAATCTCTTGCATGTGTGGAAGATATTTGCTGCATAAAAAAGATTTAAAAACATGATTTGGTATTTTTCTTATATTTAAATTTAATTAAATGAATTAATGATAATAAAAATTCAAATAATTAATCAAAAATAAGAAAATAACTCCCTTTGAGCTTAGTGGGTCGTGCATAGCCTTTGGGTAATGATTCATGGAAGAATTTGTGGCCCATTAGCATTTTTGAAGCCTTTTGTGCAAAGTTGACTTTTCAAAATTCCCAAAAATTTCCCAACTTCTCCAAGGCATATCTTGCTCAATTTTGAAACTATGATCATGTTCTTGGACATTTTGGAAAGGTCTTGAAGTCCTCTAACCAATGCCTTTGGTCCCATGTCATTTTGATTTACCAATCTCAAGTTATGGTCTTTGACTTAAAGTGCCTTTTTGTTGACTTTTGAAAATGACCTATAATGTTGAAATTGATAACTTTTTGTGAGAGCATTTCTTGGACTTGAAGTGTGAAGATGAGTTGTAGGAAATGTCATTCTCTTCAAAATGAGATTTTGATGGGATTTTTCTGATAAACCATGAAGAAGTTATGCCATGGTCAATTTGCAGTTGACTTTTTCAGCTGTCTAAAAATAGAAACTTTTGCATCTTGAGACTTTTTGAGCCATGCTTTGAGAATCATGATCAAGAATTGATCAAATAATGTTTGTGGCTTCAAAATGAGATGTTGACCAAAAATTTTGACTTTTGACTGTCAAATGACCATTTTTCCCCTGCAGTTGACTGTGGAGCAATTAGGGTTTTTGACTGTGCAATTGGATGCTGTGAGTCTTGAAACTTGGCATAGGGATGCTTGACAATGTATATAGGCATGTGGGACTTGATTGGACCCTTGGAAACCTCAACTTCTTTGTCAGAACCAAAACCCTAATTTTGACTGTGTTAGGAGGCAATTGGACTGTGCAACCCTTGAGAGATTTTGAATCATCTGAAGATTGATCTTGGCAAATCTTGAAGAATATGGGAGGGCAAATTTTGGGGTACAACAGTTTCCCCTGTTCAATCTTCTTAGACCTGAGGATGTAGATTGGCTGGCGTGCCTTTCGTAGTCCGAAGGTGGAAGATGATTGAACACTAGAGTGCCCAGAAATTTGCACTCACATAGTAGAGTGTTAGCAGTGATAGCAGGAATGGGCTTACAGATGCCATTTGGAGAGATGATGGATAGGAGGATGGGCTTATAGATGCCATCTGGAAGTGTGATAGAACTTTGTCGGGAATGGGCTTATAGATGCCATTTGGAGACTGTCGGTATGTGGATGGGCTTATAAATGCCATCTAGGTGTCGATCGCGTAAGAGATTCCTTAGCGAGAACTTGCGTACCTGAGAAAGAAAAATAATTACCTGGCCTGTTACAGGAGTTGATCTTCAAACTCTTTATGTAGATGTGCCCTGGCCGGATACAGGTATCGAGTCTATAATCGGTTACTCACAGATGTGCCCTGGCTAGATACAGGAATCGAATCTGGAATTAGTCGTCAACAGATACACCCTGGAAAGATACAGGAATCGGATCTTCGAACTCTTTAGACGTGCCCTGGCCGGATACAGGAATCGAGTCCGGAGAATATAGTCGTCAACAGATACACCCTGGCAAGATACAGGAATCGGATCTTCGAACTCTTCAGACGTACCCTGGCTGGTTACAGGAATCGATTCTGGTAATGTAGTTGTCAACAGATACACCCTGGCTGGATACAGGAATCGGATCCTCAAACTCTTCAGACGTACCCTGGCTGGTTACAGGAATCGAGTCTGGAAATAGTCGTCAACAGATACACCCTGGCTGGATACAGGAATCGGATCCTCAAACTCTTCAGACATACCCTGGCTGGTTACAGGAATCGAGTCTGGAAATAGTCGTCAACAGATACACCCTGGCTGGATACAGGAATCGGATCTTCGAACTATTCAGACGTACCCTGGCTGGTTACAGGAATCGAGTCTGGAATTAGTCGTCAACAGATACACCCTGGCAAGATACAGGAATCGGATCTTCGAACTCTTCAGACGTACCCTGGCTGGTTACAGGAATCGATTCTGGTAATGTAGTCGTCAACAGATACACCCTGGCTGGATACAGGAATCGGATCCTCAAACTCTTCAGACGTACCCTGGCTGGTTACAGGAATCGAGTCTGGAATTAGTCGTCAACAGATACATCCTGGCCGGATACAGGAATCAGATCTTTAGTTGAGACCATTGATGGTAATCATCCTTGTATTGATCTTTCGTCCTGAAAAGACAAGACGTTAGTTGTATGCGATGTCATGATGTATGACATGCGTGATGTTCTCAGAATAAGTGAGATTGTATGTTCATGATGCGTATATGCATGCTATAATGTATGAAGATATGATGTTCATGAATGTATTTTCGTCTAGGAAAGTAAATCCTTGACGGGTGCCGGGAAGTTAAATCCTGGGCTTGATGTTGAAGGATAGTGCTTTGTTTCCGCTGGGAGTGATGGTTGCAAGAGTACCGGTAGGAGAAGATGACTCCGTCGGGGAATAAACTTGGCGAATAGATTACTCTGCGGGGAGTGAACTCTGTGGGGAAAGAGATGTACTTGGCTGAGATATTGAATGAGAACTCCGCTGGGGGATACCATTGATATGAATTATGTTGAAGGAATTAATAGACTCCGCTGGGGATAAGAAGACTTCGCCAGGGACGATCTTTCTATGGCAATTGGCTGAGGATAACCCAATTATATCCTGGTGGGGAAATAACCTTTAATTAAAAAGTTCGGGAGACGCGTTCGTGCTCTGCGAGGGTAAGCTTCCAGAATCTACTAGGGATAAGCTTCCTGCTGGGGATATGGATCAAACTCTTCTGGGGAAATTTTGAGATGTACTGGGGAAGTGGCTCCACCGAATGTCTGCATACCGTCGGGGAACAATCTTAGATCAAGATAGCCGGGGATGTTTGTTAAGAATGTTTGAATACTCCGCTGAGGAATGTTGAGATCTGTTGGGGATACCCAACTTCCTTAAGGCTGACAGTAGACTAACTCTGCTTGGGGAGAGTGTCGCTGACTTGCTGGAGATATTGTGCCTTGTTCAGGGCTGATGGGAGGTCAACTGCTTGAGGAGAAAATTGTTGAATCTTGGTGACTTCACTAGGGAATTAAGATATCTTGGTTACATTCTTCAGCCGAACTTACCTTGGCATCTCGATGGACAGAGCAATTAGATTGCTTAGACAACTCGTATTGCCCCAGTTTCTGCTGGAGAAAAGGTACCTGTTGAAGTCTCGATAACTGCTGATTGGCAAATCTTCCTTCTGGTAAGATGACAGGACATAGTCGTACGCTTTGATCCCTAATTTTTGCCTGGACCGCCCTTTCGGGTTTTCAGTCCATCGGGATACCCATTTTTGCCCAAGCCGCCTTTTCAGGTTTTCGACTTGCCGGGTGTACGGATTTTTTTATTTTCATCCCTTATTTTTGCCCAAACCCTTTTGGTTCACCGAGAAGCCCTTATTTTGCCTAGGTGTGTCAACCTAGCAGGTCTTTGATTATGCGTAGTATTTTTTCGACTATGTCCACGCTCTCAGGATGTAGGGAGGTGCCCCTGTTGTTGTGTTGCCATACCACCAGAAGATCTTCGCTTGATCGTCCAATGACCCAAGTGACTCAGACGGAGATTTGCCCCAAGCCAGTTGGCTTTTTGAGAGATTCTTTTAATCTTGACTGGACTGCCCCAGATGATAGACAATGATCATGCCGTGCCCCTAGATTGGAAGTGCTTTTGTTCACAAGATATTCTTCGTGCGAGCTTCTATGCTGTTCAAACAAAAAGTCATATGCGAGCAATGTTATTTCGAAAATGCAACGCCTATGTCTGTCTTGAAGTTTTTTTTTTTTGAAGAGGCCTTTTTTCATATAAATAAGCAAATTTGTAAAATGTGATGTCAACCCGTTATTTTACCGCAAGCCTTAAGGAGTCAGGATACCTTTCGTAACAGTATGCTTTCGAACTAACCCATGCTTCAGCTAGGACTTTTAAGGGTTATAACGTGGCCTGGTTCACGGTTTAAGAAACAAAGGATAAAGGCTCAAATTTTATTTGTACCCACCCGCTCTTCGTGATGTTCTTCAAACCTAAACTCAGTTGATCGTGCGTTAGACCTTGTTTGAGTCTTTGTCCTGATATTCTGGTGATGGTTCGGATATTGACAATTTAGGCAGTCATTTCCTTCTTTTGTTGAGGGTTTGTAGGACCTCTTTCTTTTTTTTGATTTCGTTATCCCTGTTTTTTGCCTGAACTGTTTCTTTTATGATTACAGTCAGCGGGATGCCCCAATTTTGTAAGTCTCCTTCATAGGTTTTGACTTATCGGGCTTTTATTTTTGGAAGTAATGACTGTCTGTCTTTAATTATTCAGAACCATCACTGTCTTTTTGTTTTGGAAGGACTTCTTTGGTGCCATTCGTTGTGCACTTGGATCAACTGAGAGAACTACCCTGCCCCAGGTTATGATTAAGGGTTTTAAATTTCGAAAAGAAAAACTCCGACTTCTTTGGCTCAAAGGGGTTGACGAGGGATTATCTTCCTTATAACTCCAGTGTTTAGGGATTGAAACGATGCATGTACCTCATCAGCGGGGTCCATTCAAAAGCATACTGTAAAGATCATGGTATCGTTTTCGTCATCCTCCCTCAAGAGGCTTAGAATTATTAACCGAGAGTTGAACATCAAAAAATGAAAGCAATTTTAAGCATAGTAAACATAATTACTTCAAAACAGACACGTGTAATGCATTAATGAAATAACCAAGTTTGACATGGAATAAAATGTTTGAACAATGAAAGAAAATTACAACTTGAACATTCGAATGCACAAAAATTTCCAATCCTAGCCATGTTTGGGCAAGGGAGCAGTGATCACATTGGGAGTCTCAGCAGGCTCGAATTCGATCTCCTTAGCGTCGATCATATTTTGGATCTTATATTTTAGCGCCCAACAATCCTCAGTATCGTGCCCCGGGCTATCAGAATGATAAGCACACCTCGCTTCTGGGTTCTAGTTTGGAGAGGAGATCTTGGGATTTGCAGGAGGGTTGATCACCGCAATCAGATTCATTTTCAACATATGCTGCAATGCTTGTGACCATGGCATGTTGATGTTGGTGAATTGTCTTTTAGGCTCGTCCGGCCTTTGCTGATTTCCCTTTTGTGGTTGTCGGCATGGTGCAGAACCAGAGATCCTGACTGCCCCTGCATGTTGGTCACGATGACTCTTTTGACTGTATGCAGCATTAGACTCTTTCTTCCCCATGTAAGGCTTTTTATGAGTATCAGGAGGTGTGGCCTCTTGAATCTTCCCACTCTTGATACCAGCTTCAATTCTTTCCCCAGTCAAGATCAAATCTGTGAACCCAGCAGAAGAATTCCCAATCAGATGGTTGAAGAAAGGTCCAGACAGGGTCCCCAAGAACATGTCCACAAGCTCACGGTCAGTTAGAGGTGGCTGCACCCTCCCAGCAAGGTCTCTCCACTTTTGTGCATATTCTTTGAAACCTTCGCCTGCACCCATGGACATTCCCTGAAGCTGAGTGCGCGTGGGGGCAAGATCGGCATTATACTGGTACTGCTTGTAGAATGCAGTGGCCAAGTCCTCCCAGCTACGGACGTTGGCTCCATTCAGTTGATAAAACCAGTCGAGTTGAGTTCCTGACAGGCTATCCTGAAAGAAGTGAATCCACAAGCTCTTGTTAGCCGTGTAGGGCTGAATCCTCCTTATGTATGACCTGAGATGCAGCTTAGGACAGGAAGCCCCATCGTATTTTGCAAAGGCAGGTACTTTGAATTTGTGTGGGATCACCACCCCAGAAGACAGACCTAGATCTTCGAAGTCCAGGCCTGGCACTTTTGTATCTCCATAGCACTTAGCCGGTCTTCTAGCTGTTTATACCTGTCCTCAGTTGGAGGGTACTGTTCATCATTGTAATCGGTCTCGTTGTCGGAGACCACTGGACTAGGAACCTCTCCCTCTTGGGGACTGTCTTTCCCAACAGACGGGGTAGTCAGCTCAGCTTCATTTTGTGATCCATTCCCAGATTTGCGTCTCGGGTTGAACAACACCATTCTCTTCTTCTTCTTCTTCGAGAGCAGAGCCTTCAAATCCTGTTGACCTTGGGCTAGGCTCTTAATCAACTCCTGGAACTGGGCGTTCTGAGCCTGGAGGGCCTTGATGGATTTTTCAGTAGATGATTCAGGATTCATAATGAGACTGCTGAAATAAACAGCAAAGAAGGTAAGTGACCTGTAAACAGCAGTACCTGTAATGCAATGACATGTATGTATGCATGCGACGTTTTCAAGGATCTCGCGGGGTAAACAAGAAAATTGTTAGCATTTGAATTTGGGTAGCTTGATTGAAGGAACTGCATATTGTTGAGAATCCTTCTTCAAGAGTCAAGGCTCACCATACCGAGTGGGTCATAGCCCCTGACGACCTTGTCTAGAGGAAAATAAATCCCCTTTGCCCCTTGCTAGACATGTTGGTTCATCATGACCTGCATCACAAAACCTTTGAGGTCCTTGAAATGGATTAGTTTTTATGTAGGATGTATGCAATGGTATGATGTCATGCTATGCACGGAGTAATGTAGATAGGCCCTGTAATGAGTCCCAATTAAGGACTGTAAACAACCTGCAAGAAACTCAAGTGTCAGATAACAAGCATGCAAGTAGTCAAGTTTGAAGGCACACAAGTCACACAAGACATCCCTTAGAATTTAGGCCAACATGAAGTTTGGGGTACTACCCTCTTGAAGTTGGTGGGCTCAAAACCTGTCCTATCAGAAGTAACCGGGTTCTAAGGGTCCCAATATCATTGGATTGCTTTCATTGTTCATCGTTTCGATTTAGCCACTGAACTGGCGACCGAAATATTCCAAGAAAACAACCCTCAATTGAGTGTAGTATCGAGTATCAACCAACCTCGGACTGCACCAAAGTCAGTTATCTCACTACCCTAAAGAGGCCAAGATGGTTCAATTAAGGTTCCTAAGGTCAGTTGATGCTTCACAACACCACGCGGCGGCCCCGTACTCTCCTTGACTGAACTCAAGGGTTACCGGTACACACCAAAGTGCCACATCAACGTAGCAGACTGCTTCAACCATGTCGGTATACCTCGCACAGTTCCCTCACAGTCTTGTTGCTACTTTCTAAGAAGGTATCCCCCAGATCCGGGTTAGGATCTATAGAACTCCCAATACAGTACCCATAATGATAAAGCAGACAATTCAGACAATTGAAAACACAAGTGATCTTAGCCCTAAGGTACACCTCACTTTATAAGAATCCCCAGCAGAGTCGCCAGTTCTGTGATCAGTGGATTTAGAACTGACTGTTTAAAGCTGGTTTCGCGAAATGTCGCGGTAAGCAAGAGTCGCCACCGTCTTTTATTTTCTCCAACATGGACAGGACAAAAGCACAGCAAAATTCCTTATGAGATAGTTTCTCGGTTCGGGAGGTAGATTTATAGAAAGGGAAGGTGTTAGCACCCTTTCTATCCATGGTTATTGTAGCGGTGAAAATCGGAGATCAAGCTATTAATTAACTTGACTCGCAAAAGCAAGAGTCGCCACCGCGCTTTATTATTTCCAAGGGAAAAGGGAAAAGAGCGAAATAAAACCCTAAAATATGCAATGTATAATAATACTTAAAAGTAATGAAAATACAATGCATTTTGAAAAGAGATCGAGAGTTCGGGGGTTGGTTATACAATGGGAAGGTATTAGCACCCAATGCATCTGCGGTACTCCGCAGGAACCTTTTGAAATATCTGTTTTTTGGTTAAAATTGTTTGTTTGATTAAAATGATTCGTTTGGCTAAAAGATGGGTATGGACGATATTTTTGAAGATACGACGACCTAGTGTCGAAGTTTTGACTTAAAAGGTGTGAGTTTGAAATTTGAATCTTTAAGGAAAATTGACTTAATTTTGGAAAAAATAGTAAATAGGAAAAAAATGAATGAGGGTGTTCGCTTGATCGGATGAGATGTATTTGATGACATGAAGTCAACAAATTTAAATCTTTCCCTTGGAGTTAAAACCACAGACGGATAAATAAGCTAAGAGTATGTCAAACCTTAGGTGAAAATAAATCACAAGCCTACAGCATCATCAAAAAACCTAATGTGAGATAATACTCCAAGCATCAGATAAAGCGCAAAGGCGGTGGATAAAGCTCACGATATCGGATAAGAATCCCTGCATCACAAGAGATATACCAACAAATCTAACAACACGGGAAACTTGTGTGCGTCCGCACAATTTTCAGAAGTTAGTTGGAATTGGAAATAAAATCACAATGCGATGAAAATAATATTTTTAAGAAACCTGAATTTATTTACAAGTAAAATATACAGTCAAAATATTATGTACAAGTATATATTTACAGTACCAAATAAAATAAAAATAATGAAATACAATAAAGAGGTCAAGGGAGAAAGAAAAAGTGAAAATGCGCTATGCGAGTATGAATACTTGAAATGAATTCTCGGAAACCTTCACAGTAACAAACACGTTAGCAACATAAGCAGTATAAAAATTAGAATGAAACGAAATTGCAATGATTAAAACATGTGTCAGTAAGTAAAAAATAAAAAAATGAAATTATATGATGCATATGAATAAATGAATATTTACACAAATAAAAATCAAGAATTCATGACATTATTCAATGTAAATACAAAAATTAGCATTGCATTCACTATTTCAAGTGTATCAAAAGCAACCGCTATTTCAAACACAACGGAAAACAAGAATCCAAAGCTCACTTTGCAGCATGAGAAATTGAATTCAAAGCATGAACCAAATAAATGATGATTATCCAAGAATTTCAATTCACAAACAAAGTCGAATAAACTTATGCTAATATTCGATCCGAACTCAAAACATAGAAAGTTGGTTTTGAAATAAATTAAACTCAATCGAAACAAAACCGGGCGGTAACTAATGAATATGAAACATCGTTCAATAACTCAATCTCAAAAATATTCAAAACAAGTGAAATGCACAATGATGTCTTCAACCAAATTTTCCTTTGAATTCCAAACGAATACCATCATAATCTCCTTCCACATTGATTTAAATCAAAGATCCATAACCTTAAATCTCTCATGAGAAATAAACCATCGGTATCAAAATGTGATCCTTAGTTACAATCGGTTCAAAACTTTGCATCTACTTCAAACAAATTCAAAACAAAATAACAATTAAGCACGACATATAAACTTCATGGACTCAAAGTCTAAAAAGTTCATTCCGTTTATGAGTATTCAAAAATCAATTAGTGTCTATTCATGTGATACTCAAAATATATTCAAAACATGGAAAACAAAATTGAATTGAGCCATGATTGGTTAGATCAAAATTGGGCAGCACCTAAACATAAACAACTATGTCCAAAATTCCAATTCAAACATGTTTTATAATAAAAGGAAAACGCGTCGTCTTCAATAGTTTCTCGGTCAGATTTACACACAAATGAAATGCGGCATTATCGTCACCTTCATCGAAACTAACAAGAATATATACTACTTCCACTCAAATCACGTTACATTCGAATCACAACACGTGAAGTGAGAAAATTATTTTGTTGTTAATGTTTAAAATAAACAAATTCAAGATTTAGGTAGTTATTGTGAGTGGCATGCATGCCCCTCAATTATACACGTTAATTACCAAAACACCCTGCCCTTATGTTGGATATTGGGTTGAGAACAAAAGAGGAAGTAACAGCAGTAACTACTGCTTGGCAACTAACATAGTATCTGTAACCTGCTATCTTAATCAGAAATGCATGCTTGACAGTTCCTGATAAAGAGTTGGACAAATCTCACCTTATAGCTGTTGATTAAGATAATCTTCCTTAGGAGATTTGGGGGACATAGGAGATCCAACAGCAGTTCCGATATACCCAGCTACATTTCCGGAAACATTCTTCAACCACGAAGTGCTTCGTGTTAACCAGCCACCCTCTACTTATTCTTGCATTTCTTGATTTCTAGCGGAATGGTTCGCGTGTTGGGTGGTGTTGTGTGTGTGCTTGTGTAGCGGATTAAAGAGAGGGGGAGGCGAAGGGTTAATGAGAAGGAGCAAAGGCAGAAAATTGAAAGGGTGAATAGAGTAAAGGTTAGGATGGTGATGGATAACAGTGTTGAACGACTGTAATAGAGATGAAGCGGATTTGTGTGTTGTTAACAAAGAGGATGAAGTTTGACGAGGATGAAGGGTGATTTGTTACTGTGTGCAGAAGGAAGAAGTTGAGGGAGGTGTAAGGCTGTGAGCGGAGGTCACCGGTGGGAGTTGGAGCAAAAATTGGGATGAATTGGAGGATGAAGGATAACGACGAAGGTTATCGTATTTGACAGGAGATGGATGGAGTTTGGCGTGGCGGTTGGGGATGATGGTAGCTGACGGTATCACATATTTTGAGATGAGGTTGGGGAATATGTGCGGTGAGGGCGGAATTGATGAGGGACGACAAAATCAGTGATGGTGTTGATGGTTCGGTGATGGTTTAGGGGAGGAAGTTGATGAATGTTATGCAAGGATTTACGGATGAGTGATGATTACCCCCCCCCCCCCCCAAGGTTATTGTGAGAATGGGTGTAAGATATGAACAGAGTGGGTGGGTAGTCAGTAAAAAATGGTTGGATATGTGCGTGGGTTTTTTTTGTATTTTCTTTTTTCTATCGATCCGCAACTCTTGCTTACAACCAATGAGAGCAAAGCAAAGTGTAACAAACATTTTTTTATGACAGAAAAGCCCTTTAATGATAAAATAACTTAAAAACCTAAAAGTATAAAATATAACTCAATTTAAAATAGTTTTTTTGAATTTTTTTCTGAATTAAAAATAAAGACACAAAATGACCGAAAACGATAAAAAACGGACGAAAATTTATCCGATAAAATAAAATGAACACATTAAAATAAACTACATGCCACGAAGATTAAAGAAAAACAATATTCAAAAAGTCAAAAAATCAAAAATAAAATAATAATAAAAATATCAGACTAAACAGACGTTTAAGGTTAAAAACGAGACTTCGAACTGTACCGAAAAATAAAGCGAGCATACCGTCATAATCTACGCGAAGCGCAGATTCATAAAATGATCGGTAAAAGGTGAAAACTTGAAATATTTTCTCGCTACTTTCCCGCATAGTGTCGAATCGCTTTTAACAGTCTGTCTATAAAACCAAAATATTTTTATTATTGACATATAAACAACTTGGAGCAATGCAACAAATAAGTAAATAGATAAAAATGCATGAAATGTCAGGTATTTTACAACTGAAAGACGATGCAAACTTTGATTTAAACTGACTTTTTCTGGTCAACTTAAATACGACTAATGATGCAAAATGTGATGAATGAAGGTATTTACTAACGATTGTGACCAAATGACAAAATATGGTATGAATGTGCGACTGAAAAAATTAGGGGCGAAATTAAGGGTGCAACGGTTGTGCCTTGATGAATCAGTCTTCGAGAATCCATAATCAACCGTACTTCTGGCTTGGGAGACTCAAAACCTTAATTGAGGCGCGACACCTGATGCTCTTGATTCAGACATGTCTCTGCACATGACACAAAAGAAAACATGAACATACACCTTTGTATGCGATTAGAAATTAGTGATACATAGGCTAAAAATGTTCAAAACACTTGACAATCTTCGCATAGTCAAAGCTCGAAGGTGAGAGGTTAATACCAACCGTATTTCGTGACCTTGGCTTATGTTTAAAAATGCAAAAATAAATATGGGATCTTAGGTCAAAAATTGGGGTACAACAATTATCCATGGGCTCTTAGATACTTGCTCATTTGTGTTTTCAAAAGTGTTTGCTTTTCAATCGTGAGTGGGTTTGAAAAAGTTTCTTTGAAAGTTTCAGAATAACTCTTGTATTTGTCCTTAAGAGTGTTTGAAAAATTATTTTGAAAGCCTTTTGAAAGTGTCGGTGTGAAAAGAGTTTTTTTGATTTGTTTTTGAATAGAGCAAGTATCTATGAGTCATCTACCTACCCTAAGGAATTAGGCTGTGTAAATGTCCTTAAGGTAGTGCCATCCCACCATTGAGAGGTAGGTAGCACCACCGTTGGAGGTGTTCGGGTCAATTCGATTGTTAGGGACAATGTGGTCACCAGAGCAACAGTAGGATACCTTAGAAGCTACCCTTATGCCATTGATCCTTTTTTTAATTCGAGGCAACTTTTCCGAGGCAACTGGATCATGGACATAAGGACTTACTAAAACGTCCTATACTCGACGACCACGTTTCGAAAGCAACAGGTGAGGCGTACCCTAAGAGTGGTGTGTGAATTTGTGTGTTGTTTTCATGCTTAGCAATTATCTTTGATCATGCCATGGTGAGCTACGCTTGTTTTTAATTAGCCATTCAAACTTTCATGCAATTAGAATTTAAAAGTGCGGAAATTTAAATGCGGAAAGATAAATCCTACGCTATTACAAGGTGTAGGTCTATACATCGCCAAATTACAAAGACCCGTTTGGTAAAAAATGCGGAAAGTAAAACCTAGTTACTATTACATGGCTTGAGCAGTTACATAATCTTCACAAGAAAATAAAATAACGTGCGAAAAGAATAAAAATAGAACGTTCGAGGGCGTTGGACCCTTTTGAAATTAAATTGAATTAAAAGTTAATTAATTATTTAATAAAAGGAAAGAAATGTTTTTTAGGTTTTTTGTATTTATGAAAGTAAAAAGTTGAAAATCAAGAGAAACCCTAATTCTAAGTTATTTTTAATTATTAAGAAAAATATTAAAGTTTAACCTAATTTACTAAATAGTTAATGTGCATATTTATTTACAAAATATTTAGTAATTAATAATGATAATAATGATGAGAGAATTATTTATTAAAAAAAGATAAAAAGGTTAGAAACCCTAAGTTCTACATATTTTATTTATTTAAGAAAAAGTGTTAAAATTGAAAACCTAAATTAACTAAATTTATTATGTAAAGTTTATTTACAAAAATAATAATGGTGAAATTAATATTAATAAAACATATTTTTGGATTTTTGATTTTTCTGTATTTTATATTATGAAAATTAATTATTTGAAGTGAATTAAATAAAAATGATTAAAAGAACTAGAAAAAGAAAAGGAAAGAAAGTTAAAAATATACAAACATTGGGGGGTGTCTGGCCCATTTAGGAGGTTTTTTGAAGCATTTTGGCCCATCAGAATACAAGGCCTTCGTTGACTTTCTAGCGCATGTGTATGTGCATTGACTGACGTACATGGTAGGACTCCTTTTGCAGCCTTTGGATTGAAGCTCATGGGCGCGTGGCAGGCTTGAGTGTGAGCGTGCATGATGGACTTTGGATGAAGTACTGCATAGAAACACATTAGGAGGAAAAATATGAAATATGTGGGGGGACCTGGGAATCGAACCCAGGTCCCAGCGTTTACCAAACGGATGCCTTGCCAGTTGAGCTGTTTGTGCGCTTTGAATATAGAATGGAAAACAAATAATATAATACAAAACAAGAATTAATGATACACAACCAAAAAGAACGCGCCAGATTTTTGAATTGTCCAACCATAAGATGACACACATGCGTCTTCTTTGTTTTGTACCTGCAAATATAACCAAATAGCGGGGGTTTTAAACCCCCACTAACTGCAATTCATGAAAATAGCGTGTAGTTGTTTAGGTATTGGCATGCATTTTTGGTAAAACCAGGTGTATGAATGTCATGACTGATGTCATAACATTCTAGTTTATTAGGTACAGATTTATTAGGTACCTTTGCAGAAAAATATTGTCATACAGGTACTGATGTTTATGAGTGTGTATCTGAGCATTTTGCAAAATGATCACATTTACCAAAATCAGTAAACAGGAATTCAGATGTCTTAACAAATGTTAAGACATCCTGTTCTGAACTAACAGGTATGCAGTTTGGTTAATTCTGAGTTTTTTCAGGAAAATGACTCAGTCTTTCAAGAACAGAATCCTGCGTTTTCTTTAGGTTAACCTAGCTCAACCCCAACCTGGTTGATATAGTCCTGTGACCTAGTCTTAAGGACAAACGAAATTAACCCTAGCTTTTTGTGGAAACCCTAACTGAAGATGCAGCTGCTATATATTCAACAAGGCTGCTGTTTTGAATGTATCCCTTTTTGACAGAAGATCATTTAGAAGCTGTATAGTTTTAACTATTGTAATCCAAGGAATTATCATTGTGATAAGTGACTTGGAATAGGTTTTAATTGTAAGGGTTGTGTATCACTCAAAGCTGTGAAGCAAGAGTGTTTTTGTGTCTCTTGACTAAAGCTTTGAAGCAAAGTCAAGTTAGGTTTATGTATCACTCAAAGATGTGAAGCAAGAGTGTTTGTGTTGCTTGATTAAAAAGCTGCGAAGCATAATCAAGTGTATGTTTTGAAGAGTGTCTTCATCAATTCATTAGTCAAATTGTTTTAAGTATCACTGCTGTGATTGAGGGGGGGTGAGTAGGAACTCAGGTTTAAGTTGTACTTAGATTGAAGTTGCATTGGGTAGGTCTTAAGTGAAGGAGATAAACTGGTTGGTTTATTCCTGAATTAATATCTCTTATAGTGGATTTCCTCCCTGGCTTGGTAGCCCCCAGAGTAGGTGTTGTTGCACACTGAACTGGGTAAACAATTGACTGTGTTCTTTACTGTTTTTGTATTTACTGTCTTATAGAAAGTCAGATACGGTGTCATAACATTGAACGTGACATTGAGTATCTGCAGCCAGAATTTCAATTGGTATCAGAGCAGGCACCCTGCCTGTATTACTGGGTGAGATTTAGGGATATCACTTTCTGGCACTATGGACAAAGAAGGAGTTTTTGGAAATAGACCACCCATTCTGGATGGAACAAATTATGACTACTGGAAACCTCGTATGATAGCCTTCTTAAAATCTCTGGACAAAAAGGCTTGGAGAGCTGCTGACAAAGGATGGAACCATCCCACCATAACTGAGAAAGATGGGACAATCAGTCTGAACCCTGAGGAAGACTGGAGTAAAGAAGAAGATGAGTTAGCCCTGGGAAATTCCAAAGCTTTAAATGCCTTGTTCAATGGAATTGATAGAAACATTTTCAGACTAGTACATCAATATGAACTGGCCAAGGAAGTTTGGGACACTCTCAAAACTACTCATGAGGGCACTTCCAAAGTAAAAATGTCAAGACTTCAGATGTTGACTACCAAGTTTGAGAATCTAAAAATGATGGAAGATGAAACCATTCATGAGTTTCACATGAACATCTTGGAGATTGCCAACACCTCAGGAGCACTGGGAGAAAAGATGTCAGAAGAAAAATTGGTGAGAAAGATTCTCAGATCCTTGCCTAAAAGATTTGCAATGAAGGTAACTACCATAGAGGAAGCCCAGGACATCAGCAAGTTGAAAGTGGATGAACTTATTGGGTCTCTTCAGACTTTTGAGATGGGGATCACTGATAATGGTGACAAGAAGAACAAGAGCATAGCACTTGTATCCAACACTGATGTTGAAAACAAGGAGGATGAAGAAGAAAATATTTCAGAAGCTATAGCCATGCTTGGAAGACAGTTCAACAAACTCATCAAAAGAATAGATCTAAAGTCAAGGTCTAATGTTCATAACATTCCCTCTGACATTGACAGTTCCAGCAGAAGACCAAGGTCAGAAGAGAAGGGAAACCAAGGCAGAGGAATTCAATGCCATGGTTGTGAAGGATATGGGCATATTCGAGCTGAATGTCCAACCTTTCTTAAGAAACAAAGGAAAGGAATGACTGTTACTTGGTCTGACTGTGATTCAGAAAGTAATTCTGAAGAAGAATCTGCCAAACTAGTTACTGCTCTAACTGGTGTTTGTACTTTTGAAAGTGACACTAGTGATGAAGAAGTGACATTTGAAGAACTGGCTGATACTTACAAGAAATTGTGTATCTGAAGTGCTGAAGTCTGTGTGCAGAATGAGAAACAATTAAAACTCATCATAAAGATGGAGGCTGAAAAAAGGGCAAACCTTGAAACTATAAGTCATCTAGAAGGAGAAGTTCAATTGCTAAACTCACAACTAAATCAAATGACCAAATCTGTCAAGATGCTGACTAATGGAACAGACAAATTGGAAGAGATCCTTCAGGTTGGACAAAATGTGGGAAACAAATCTGGACTAGGATTTGTGGAAGCAAAGAAATCTGGTACAGATAAGAAGATCAGGCCTGATAAACAAATGTCAAAGCAGATGTCTCAACACAACTCTCAACATCAGAAACAGAAATATATGAAGAAAAAGTACCAAAGATGGAGATGTCATCATTGTGGGAGGTATGGACACATAAAGCCCTTCTGCTTCAAATTGCATGGATACCCTAATCAAAACTCAGGTGTTAAACCTAAGTCAAAAAGGGTAGCACATACTCCTCAATGGAAGAAAAAGGCTACTGCCCTGATAGCCCACACTTCCCTGAGAGTGTCTGCAATGGAAGGCTGGTACTTTGACAGTGGGTGTTCTAAACACATGACTGGAATAAAGAACATTCTCAATCATGTTAAACCTCACAACACTAGTTATGTGACCTTTGGAGATTGTGTTAAAGGTGAAATCAAAGGAGTTGGTAATTTGGACTGCCCTGAAGTTCCAAGTCTGAGTGAAGTACTGCTGGTAAAAGGGCTGACTGCTAATCTCATTAGTATCAGTCAATTATGTGATCTAGGATTCAAGGTCAACTTCTCAAAATCTGAATGTCTAGTAATTAATGAAAAACTAGAAGTTGTAATGAAAGGAATCAGATCCAAAGATAACTGTTACTTGTGGCAGCCTGAGAACACTAATAACTCCACTATGTGTCCAATTACCAAAGAAGAAAAAGAGATGAAACTGTGGCACCATAAGCTTGGTCATCTTCATCTAAGAAGAATGAAAAGAGCTATCTCTATGGAAGCAGTCAGAAGGACTCCAAGACTACAGATTGATAAAAGAAGGGTTTGTGGTGAACTTAAAATTGAAAGGCTTGGTAAAAAGAAACATGTCTATGATGTGGTGAATAAACTTGAAGAAGGATGTGTTGTCAGAACCAGAAGTAATCATGACAAGGATTTTGGAAACAACAAGTCTAATAAATTCTGTTTCCCAGAAGAAATGAGTCGTGAAGTCTCTTCTCCTATAACTCACCATCAAAATGGAGTTGACAAAAAGAAAAATAAGATCATTCAAGAATCAACCAGAACTATGATTCATGTCAAAAGAATGCCTTCCCAACTCTGTGCTGAAATGGTTGCAGCTAGTAGTAACTGTTCTCAAAATATATGGACAAAACAGATGCTCACTGAGTATAATGTCTCACAAGATTATGTGACATTGTATTGTGACAATCTGAATACAATCAATATTTCCATGAACCCTATTCAACATAGCAGGACCAAGCACATTGACCTTGTAGAGAAGAAGTCAATTAAACAGGAACATGGTATCATTAAGCTTCAGCTGGCTGATTCTTCTACCAAGGCTCTTGTTGGAAATAAACTTGAAAACTTGAGGGGCAGGTTGGGTATTTGCCAACATGAGAAATTATAGCAATTAATTTTGCTTAAAACAAGGGTTGAAGGAGTTAATTTTGTTAAGTCTATTTTTAGTGGGTTAATCATATGTTTTCCCAATTCTTTCAAAATCTTTAAGAAGTTGAAAAGACTCTCTTTTGCCTCCTACCTCTCTCGACTTTACAACCTGTTCCCTTCTCTCAATCAAAGTTTTCTCTCAAATTGCTACTGGTGCTCTAAGTCAATCAAAATGTCTCAAACATCATCTTCAACCAAGGCGACCCCTTCATCTTCATCATCTGACCAAGACTCTCGAGCAATCACCACATGCATAGAATCTGAAGTCCTTGAGATCACTCCTCTCAGAGAGATGGCAACTGACCCCGCCAAAGTCAAAAAGCTGAGAACTAAGCATGCCGGAAGAGCTCAAGCTGCTGCCTCTGGTAATCCTTCTCATCCTTCTTCTTCTGTACCAAATAGAGAAGGATCAGTTCAAGTTCATCAAGCGATTGCTAGGCTTGTTACTAGTATACTAAGCGGAAACCAACCTGTACCGGGGATTTCTGTCCCATTAAATCAAGAATCAGCAAGCCAAAATGTAGATGTCTCTGAGAATGTTGTGACACAAAATGACAACATTCAGAACCCTTCAGAGAAGACTGTTGATCCACCTATCATTGATGTGGATGAGGAATACTCAGACAATGATCTGATTGCCAATGTAAACCCTAGCATAGCTAGGAGAATGATGAAAAGGAAGGATAATCAGAATGCTGGAAAATGTATGACAAAAGATAAACCTGCTAATAAGAAATCCAAGGCTGAAGGCATGGCTGGGGTAGAATCTGTGAAAACTGTTCAGTCCAAAGGGAAGGTGAAAGCCCAGGTGCATACTGGTAGAAAACCAATTACAAAGAAGAGAAAAGAACCTGAATCTTCTGATTCTGATGAGGAATCAGAGTTTGAGATTGATGCTGAAGAAATCCATATCAGAAGGAAGCTCCCCTCCAGCAAAATTGCTAGAGTTCCTGAAGTCCCAACAGACAACATCTCTTTTCATCATCCTGACAATGCAAACATATGGAAGTATGTTTGCTTGAAGAGAATAGCTTTAGAAAGAGAGCTAAACAATGATGCCATGGAGTGCAAGGACATCATGGACCTGATTAAGAATGTTGGACTGATGAAGATAGTGGTAAAATTTACCAAGTGTTATGAAAATCTGGTCAAGGAGTTCATAGTTAACTTGTCTAATGAGTGTGCTGATGGAAGGTCAGCTGACTTTGAAAGTGTTTATGTTAGAGGAAGAAGGGTTAATTTCTCTCCATCAGAAATTAACAAATTTCTTGGAAGATCAAATGAGGATTGTCCTGAACTGGAAGTCACTGACAATGATGTTTGTCAAACCATCACAGCAAAACAAGTGAAGTGCTGGCCCTTGAAAGGCAAGCTGAATGCCAGCAAACTTAGCATGAAATTTGCCATCCTGCACAAGATTGGTGCAGCCAACTGGGTCCCTACAAACCATAAATCAACTATCTCCACAGGATTGGGGAGATTTATTTATGTTGTGGGAACCAAGACTGCTTTTGACTATGGCAGGTATGTCTTTGAACAAACTTTAAAACATGCTGGTAGTTATGCTGTCAAAGAACCAATTGCCTTTCCCTCCCTCCTTTGTGGAATTATCCTTGCACAATACCCTGATATCCTGGTGACAAGAGATACTGCTTGCAAAAGAGCTCCTACTCTTGGGTTACACTACAAGCTGTTTCAGGGATCTCATGCTCCTGATATTGTCATAACATCAGCTGAGACATCATCTGTAAAGACTCGGTCCAAAACATCTGATGTTATAGCTGTATTGAAAGAGACCTGCAAAGAGCTGGAAGCTAGGAAAAAGACCCTAGAAAACCTAATTGCCAGGTTAGAAAAGGAGGAAGCTGAAGGAAACAGAAGGGAAGAGGGTGCAGAAGCTGAAGATCAACTCAATACTGAAGAAACTAGCTCCTCTGATGATGACAGTGCTTAAAGGTTGGTGGAGTTGCTGGTTAGTGGAGTTGTTGTTTCCTGGTGGAGTTTGCAAGTGTGTTCAATTTTTTGTTGTTTTCTGGATGACTGTATAATCTTTTAAGGACATGTATCTTTGGCCCATTTGTGTCTAAAGAGGGGGAGATATATTTTGGTAGACTTTATTTGACATTCCATTTTTCTGCAGTCATATTTATTCTGCTGCTATCTATCTCTGATTGCTTAGGGGCTTTAGCCAAAAATCTGCCAAAGGGGGAGTTTGTAGTTGTTTAGGTATTGGCATGCATTTTTGGTAAAACCAGGTGTATGAATGTCATGACTGATGTCATAACATTCTAGTTTATTAGGTACAGATTTATTAGGTACCTTTGCAGAAAAATATTGTCATACAGGTACTGATGTTTATGAGTGTGTATCTGAGCATTTTGCAAAATGATCACATTTACCAAAATCAGTAAACAGGAATTCAGATGTCATAACAAATGTTAAGACATCCTGTTCTGAACTAACAGGTATGCAGTTTGGTTAATTCTGAGTTTTTTCAGGAAAATGACTCAGTCTTTCCAGAACAGAATCTTGCGTTTTATTTGGGTTAACCTAGCTCAACCCCAACCTGGTTGATATAGTCCTGTGACCTAGTCTTAAGGACAAACGGAATTAACCCTAGCTTTTTGTGGAAACCCTAACTGAAGATGCAGCTGCTATATATTCAACAGGGCTGCTGTTTTGAATGTATCCCTTTTTGACAGAAGATCATTTAGAAGTTGTATAGTTTTAACTATTGTAATCCAAGCAATTATCATTGTGATAAGTGACTTGGAATAGGTTTTAATTGTAAGGGTTGTGTATCACTCAAAGCTGTGAAGCAAGAGTGTTTTTGTGTCTCTTGACTAAAGCTTTGAAGCAAAGTCAAGTTAGGTTTATGTATCACTCAAAGCTGTGAAGCAAAAGTGTTTGTGTTGCTTGATTAAAAAGCTGTGAAGCATAATCAAGTGTATGTTTTGAAGAGTGTCTTCATCAATTCATTAGTCAAATTGTTTTAAGTATCACTGCTGTGATTGAGGGGGAGTGAGTAGGAACTCAGGTTTAAGTTGTACTTAGATTGAAGTTGCATTGGGTAGGTCTTAAGTGAAGGAGATAAACTGGTTGGTTTATTCCTGAATTAATATCTCTTATAGTGGATTTCCTCCCTGGCTTGGTAGCCCCTAGAGTAGGTGTTGTTGCACACTAAACTGGGTAAACAATTGACTGTGTTCTTTACTGTTTTTGTATTTACTGTCTTATAGAAAGTCAGATACGGTGTCATAACATTGAACGTGACATTGAGTATCTGCAGCCAGAATTTCATAGCGATTAGCATATGCCTCAATATAAAAAGGGCGCGAGGTCATGGTTGTGTTCGTATGGAGTTCCTGAGTTCAATGGCATAAGTCTTGAGATCCAATTTTTCCATATACAGAAATCCCTAATTCGAAGCTTCTGAAACCCTAGGTTTCAACAATGGTGGATTCTTATTTAGGCAGCCATAGTTCAATTGAATGGTACCAACAACTTCAGAATATCATTGTTAGTAAGAATCAACAATTAAAACTCGTGAATAATGCATGTAAATTAAAAAACGATTATGGACATGTTCAAGAAAAGTGTGACTTTGTTCTACCAATTCTTGAGGTCTGGAGACTGGTTCTTGATTGCAATACGTTCCTAGCAATGTCAGGAATGTATTGAAAGGCTTGTTGTGCTTTGAAACGCCTTGTAACTATGTTTTCAGTTTTCAATTTTTTGATGAAAATTTGCAAATTGGTATGCAGCTTGTGTGCAGTTTTTCGTGTGTATTGGAATAGGGTTATGTTATGCCTTTGTAGGTGAATGGAATTAGGTCAAGAAACAAGCCCATAATCCATTGAATTAATGATTCCAATCTTTGATTTTTTCACATCTTTTTTCAATCTTTTTGCCATGGAAAACTTGCCAATTATGGAAGATTTGGCCTTGTTGATTGATGCACGAAATCTCTTACATGTGTGGAAGATATTTGCTGCATAAAAAAGATTTAAAAACATGATTTGGTATTTTTCTTATATTTAAATTTAATTAAATGAATTAATGATAATAAAAATTCAAATAATTAATCAAAAATAAGAAAATAACTCCCTTTGAGCTTAGTGGGTCGTGCATAGCCTTTGGGTAATGATTCATGGAAGAATTTGTGGCCCATTAGCATTTTTGAAGCCTTTTGTGCAAAGTTAACTTTTCAAAATTCCCAAAAATTTCCCAACTTCTCCAAGGCATATCTTGCTCAATTTTGAAGCTATGATCATGTTCTTTGATATTTTGGAAAGGTCTTGAAGTCCTCTAACCAACGCCTTTGGTCCCATGTCATTTTGATTTACCAATCTCAAGTTATGGTCTTTGACTTAAAGTGCCTTTTTGTTGACTTTTGAAAATGACCTATAATGTTGAAATTGATAACTTTTTGTGAGAGCATTTATTGGACTTGAAGTGTGAAGATGAGTTGTAGGAAATGTCATTCTATTAAAAATGAGCTTTGGATGGGATTTTTCTGATAAACCATGAAGAAGTTATGCCCTGGTCAATTTGCAGTTGACTTTTTCAACTGTCTAAAAATAGAAACTTTTGCATCTTGAGACTTTTTGAGCCATGCTTTGAGAATCATGATCAAGAATTGATCAAATAATGTTTGTGGCTTCAAAATGATATGTTGACCAAAATTTTTGACTTTTGACTGTCAAATGACCATTTTGCCCATGTAGTTGACTGTGGAGCAATTAGGGTTTTTGACTGTGCAATTGGATGCTGTGAGTCTTGAAACTTGGCATAGGGATGCTTGAAAATGTATATAGGCATGTGGGACTTGATTGGACCCTTGGAAACCTCAACTTCTTTGTCATAACCAAAACCCTAATTTTGACTGTGTTAGGAGGCAATTGGACTGTGCAACCCTTGAGAGATTTTGAATCATCTGAAGATTGATCTTGGCAAATCTTGAAGAATATGGGAGGGAAAATTTTGGGGTACAACAGGCAGTCCAGGCAAAAATTTGGGATTAAAGCGTAACACTATGTCTCATTGGATCATCTTGCAACCAGACCTCGGTATCAACTATCAAGCTCGGACGGCGCTGATCAATCTGATTTACCTTTAACCAAGTAGCAAAGTGATGAGACGCTCGAAGATATAAAGGCAATAGCATAGTTGGAACCCAGTGGGATTGTTTCACATAGCTGTTTTTCTTTCTTTTACACAAATTGTATAAATTTCGTTCTTTCGACGACATTCTCTTATTAGGACGCCAGCCTCTTGTACAAAACGCCTATTACAGGATAACTTCAAAAATCAATATAATTCATCTTACAATAAATTTCAAAATTGTTTTTCTTTTTCTATTTTGTTTTGCAAGAACGTAAAATGATTCATTTTTTATATAAGCATTTGACAATAATTGTTGCTCATAAATATTTACATGCGAAACAAAAGACAATTACTCGTAATTCCAGGAACAGGGGAAAACAAGAAGTGTCCAAACCTTACAGTTGCTCTACCCACCAGGTACAAGGATAGAACCAGCTTGAGAATACAACTAAAGGTACATATACTCCCCCGCAGAGTAGAAAGTATCCAAAGTCAGTGGTGTTAATTCTCCCCAAGCAGAGTTTATCTATCGCCAGCAATGGAAGACCATCCCCAGTGGAGTTTATTTCTTCCACAAGCAGAAACTCAATCCCCAACAGGGTTCATTATTTCCAGCAACGATAATTCATCCCCAGCCAAGGTTATTTCTCCAAATCAGCAAATCTTCTAGCAGAGTATCTTTCTTCCCCACAGAGTCATTCTATCGCCACTTTATTCTCAAATCATCTTTGGTCGTTACCCCAGCAAGAACGAGGAACTCAACTCCTTGTACTCTTCAACAGCAATCCAGGATTTATTTTCCCCAGCTAGAAAAAATCACGAGAACATTTGCATATCCATATATCATGGCATGCGCATACGCATCATACAGCACAATCTCATTTATTTTGAGAGCATCATTACTCAATACATTTCATACATCATGACATTGCATGCAACTGACTCTTTACCTTTCAGGGAAAATACAATCAAATTCTCACAAGTTGTCTCTGGTTTAGTCAAATCAGCGCTAAGATTTCTATTCCAGTTCAAGCTATGAAGCCCGAATTCGACTGGATAATATCTTGATTTCTCCATCATACTGTGAAGCCCGGAGAAAGATCGGATAACAGTACTGAAATACCACGAAGCCTGAAATCAACCAGATAATGGTATATCCTGAGTTCAAAGCTATGAAGCCCGGAAATCGACCGGAAAATAGTTGAATCCCCAGCAAGTTACTGTGAAGCTTGGAAATCGACCAGATAGCAGTATAAGACACCATGAAGCCTGGAATCGACCAGATAGTGGTATATCATAAACAGAAGATGTGAAGCCCGGGAATCGACCGGATAATAGCTTAGCAAGTTATTATGAAGCCTGGATTACGACCAGATAGCAATACAAGGTACCATGAAGCCTGGACTCAACCAGATAATGGTATAAGACGCTGTGAAGCCTGGATTACGACCAGATAGAAGCAAATAATACTACGAAGTATGAAATCGACCAGATAGTGGTATATCTTTAATGCAAGTTATAAAGCCCGGATTCGACCAGATAATATCTTGATTTCTCCAAATACCATGAAGCCTGGACTCGACCAGATAATGGTATAGGACATCATGAAGCCTGGATTACGACCAGATGGCGGAAAAGGATACTAAAGCCTGGGATACGACCAGATAACAATATAAGGTACTACGAAGCTCAGAATTCAACCGAATAATAGTTTACCCAGCCAATTACTAAGAAGCCCGAAATCAACCGGATATTGGTATTGCCTTAAATTCAAGTTGAAGCCCGGATACGACCAGATAACAACTTAATTCCTTCTGAATCCTGGACCACGACCAAGTAAGAAGTGAGAAATTGCGAAGCTTGGATTACAACCGGATAACAAGTTTAATCTCATCCCCCCAGTAAGTCGTTATGAAGCCTGGAGCATGACTAGATAGCAGTCAGACTTATTTTCCTCAGCAAATCACTGTGAAGCCTGGAGCACGACCAAATAGCAGTTCATTTACACCTCCTCATCTAAGAGATGATTTCCCAGTAGAATAACGGATGACTGAAGCTCCTGAAATTCAATTTCTCTCAAGACAGAGACCAGCATTCCCCAGTGAAATCCTCCTCAACAACAGGTATACAGGCTCTCGCAAAGGAATCTCTTATGCGATCGACACTTCTACTGATGGCATCTTTTAACCCACCCTCCTTCATCAATCTCCAAATGGCATCTATAAGCCCATTCCCTACAAGTACCACTTCATGCGAGTGCAAATTTCTGGGCACTCTAGTGTTCAATCATCTTCCACCTTCGGATCACGAAAGGCAAGCAAGCCAATCTACATCCTCAGGTTAAAGAAGATTGAATAGGGGAAGCTGTTGTACCCCAAAATTTTCCCTCCCATATTTCTCAATACATTTCAAGTGAGATCCTCAAATTGCTCAAGGAAGTCCAAGAGTTGACCAGACAAATTCTCTCCTAAGGCAGTCTACCTCAAATTAGGGTTTCAATTTGCATCAAGATGTTTGAATCAAAAAGGTACCAAATGATCACTATCATCCTAATATGTTCACAAGATCATCCATGTCAAGTTTCAAGCCCTACAGAGAAAGTTTGCTTAGTCAATTGCTCAAAAGGCTGAAAATCGACTATGCTAGGGCAAACGTCAATTGTGTCCTACATACAGTCAAACTTCAAGATTTTTGGTCAACATCCTCATTTTGAAGCATTATTCATCATTTTATTAAGGGTTGATCATGATTCCTCAAGGATTACTCACAATTCATCAAAACCCAAAAGTTGCTAAATTAGGGTTTTACAGGAAAAGTCAACTCAACTTTGACCAAGCATAACTTTCTCATACTTTATCAAAAATGACCCATCAAAAGCTCATTTTGAATAGGATGTAATTCCCTACAATTCATATTCATCTCCCAAGTTCAAAATATGCACTCACAAGAAGATATAAATTTGGACATTATAGGTCATTTTGGAAAGTCAACAAAAACACCTTTTTTGTCAAAGATTCATACATGAACATGGAAGACTCAATTGAGATGAGACTAAAAGGGTTGCTTAGAGACATCTTAAGCTTTCTAAAAAGTCCAATAACACATCTCTAGGATCAAAATTGAAGGAGTTATGCATTGGTGAAGTTGACCCTTTTTGCAAAATTGCCAAAAGTCAAATGTGCCCAAAATTGCATTTTTTTGTCAAATGGGCCCAACTTTTTGTGCTTGCATTGAGTTTGTAACACGATCCACGAGCCATGATCCTTCCCACTTGTCTTTGTTTTATTTTTATCATTTATTTTGATTTTTATTTCAATTAAATTAATTTAAATCAAAATAAAATCATGAAAATATCAAAACTAATCAAAGCTTGAGATTTTGTGCATGTTTATGTCTCTTATACAGCTGGGAAGAGAATCAAATTGTGCAAGCTTCATTTGGACACAAAAATATTGGATTTGGCTTGATTTTGAAATATTTTAATAAGGATCAAATCATGATTCAATCATCTTAATTGAAAAGATTTGAAGAAAATTTGTAAACCTAATTTATTCTAAGGTACATATAGAACATTGGCAGACCAAAAACAGGAGGATTAGAGACGGGAGAAGAGAAGAACAAATCTCAAAATTCCATAGAAAAGTGGCAATTTGATTTCATAGTTCCAGGCTTTTTCAAGCCACTCCAAGCACATCATCTGTTTGCTGGGCATCTAAGGAATCTATCCCAATCATTAGCACGCATTTTCGTGCCCAGATACGCGCTGTAAGTATCCCACGAACTCCATGTTTTCTTGAAATTGCATATCATAATCCTGGCACTTTTAGCATGATTTGTTTATATATTCTGAATCCTTGAAACATTTGCAAGCTAATGATAATAATTAATTGCATTTTGGTTAACCATACAGAAAGTTGTCATGATTAGGGTTTAGGTTTCGTTTTTAGGGATTTTGCTTACAGGAACAATTAGCCATGGAGAGTGGTACCATGATGCTCGTGAGGTTGCCACGAGTTGATTGGTACCACTGGAATTGATTTACCATGCTTGCAGAGGATTTTGGAGGATCACAGGGCTGTACCTACGCCCGAAAAACTGTAAGTAAAAGTGTTGGACTTTTGCCAACGGAGAGAGGAAGAAGAAGAGTGGCGTGGCACTCCCTGATTCGCCTATTTAAAATTCGCGCGTCTTTATATATATATATATTATTTTGTTTTTCTAATATAATATTTGATTGTTATTCCATATACAAATGAACACGCTAGTTCGATTGGTCATCAGGCGCTTGGAAAAGCCACAGGGCCTGGGTTTGATCCCCAGGTCCCCATATTATTTCATAATGTTTTTTCTTGCATAATCAGATGCATGTACATACAAGGAGACCACCATGAGTCATCAGCTGTCAACCATTGGATCCATGGCAAGCCAAATCCAAGGCTTCTCACATGAGGGCCTATCATGGGCGTGAGTCAAGCCAATGCACAGGATCATGAAAAGTCAAAATGGGCCAAGGATTATTGGGCCCGGAAATTGCTAGTGACACCCCCTCTATTGCTACTAAACAAGGCCCATATCTCTTTCCTTTTATATTTTTCTTTTATTTATTTATTTTGTTTAAATTATTTTCTAATCACAAATTAATTCTTTTTTTTACAAAAATCATAAAATCAATTTCACCAAATTAGAATTTAGGTTTTTATTTATTTTTATCAAATTTAATTTAATAATTAACTTAATTTAATTTTAGGGTAATTTTTAACATTTTTGTAAATGATTTAAAATAAATTAGAAAATTAGGGTTTGTTTGATTTAACTTTTATTTTCTTTTCTTAAAATAACAAAATGCAAAAATAGGTCAAATTAATTATTTTTTTCTCAAATTAAATTAATTAGTAATTAGGTTTATATTTACTCAATTAAAACCTTATTTTCTCAAAATAATCAAAAACAACAAAAAAATGATTTTTCTTTCAATTAGGTTTAGACGGGGTCAAAACCCTAATTTTCTCTCATTCTCGATTCATCGCGTGCGCTTGTTATTTTGCGATATTAATGTAACTGCTCATGGTATGTAATAGTTTAATTAGGATTTTTCTTTCATTTATCATTTTACGGGTTTTTGGCTATGTAATTAATCCCCCTCCCCGAAGCCTTGTAATAGCGTAGTTTTATTTCTCGCATTTTAATTCTCGCAAAATATTAACTGTTAGATGTATGATAATAGGATTGCATGACAAGACTGTATGTTAATTTTAAAATGGTTAGCAAACCCTAAATGTTCAAAGATAATAACTGAAATCCAATCACTCGCACATGCGCACTCCTAAGGTATACTCTCACTTCGGTTGCCTTCGGTAAACGATCATTAAGTATAGGGTGTTTTAGTGGTCGCTCTCTTGTCTAAACAAAGATCAAATGTCTCGTTCGGAAATGTTTCCTCGGAAGGGTTGCCTCGAAAATGTTGCCTCAAATATGATCTTAAGACAATAAGGTTATTACTAAGACGTCCTAACGTTGCTTTAGTGATCGTACGTCCCTTTTGAATTGACCCTTACAACTCCAACGATGGTGATACCTACTCACTAATAGTGGGATATCACTGTCTAAAAGAAACAAGAACAGAAACATTCTTTTTTTGAGTAGGTAGATGCTAGTAGGTACTTGCTCAAAAGTAAACTTTTTCACACTTACACTCTTTTCAAACAAAGTTTTCAAAAACACTTTGTAACACTCTTGAGGACTGATACAAGGGTTAAAACGAAGTAAAACAAAAACTTTTCAAACACACGAACACAGAAGCAATTTTTAAAATGATGAGCAAGTACCTAATATCCCGTAGAAAACTACGGATAGAAAGGATGCCAATACCTTCCCTTTCTATAATCTACCCTCCGTACTCAAAATCTCGAAAAAGGAATTTTTTTGTGCTTTTTTCCTTTCTAGTTGGATAAAATAAAAGTCGGTGGTGACTCTTGCTTACCACGACATTTTGCGAACACAAACGCAAAATGCAAGCCAGCATTTTCCTAAAACAGTCCGGTTCTGCCACCGTATCATACTAAGCATCCCATTAGCTTCCTGGGAACTTGAGGAAGCTACCCAATCATTGGAACTCACTGAAAGCTTCTCAAACTCCAAACCTGATACCCTCTTGCAAGGTTAGTTTTCTAACTTTGGAAATTTTCATACACGCATCAGCAATGATTTATTTGTGAATGAAACATGTAGATATCATTGTCCTATAGCTGACCATGTTCATAGTTTTCATTAATTTTGCTTGAGCTTAGAGAATTTTGAGATTGAAGTTTCTGAGATTTTTAGGATTCAGATTAGGGCCATTAAAATTCATGCTTATCTTTGATCTATAGTCTTAAAGCTTTACATTTCTGAAACCGTGAGGAAATTTACTACAAGTTTCATGTTTACAGTTTTCATTTTTGTTGAGATTTGAACAAGTTACAGAGGTTATGGCTGGGCGTGAGGTTTAAGATGAAGTTGGGCTCAGGAACGTGTTTTCCATATGTATTTATTGTTTGATTTATATATACGGATGTATAGACACCCCTTTGGTAGAAGCGCGCGCCTGTAACCAGAGGGACATGGGTTCGAACCTCAGTGGTACCCTTTTGATTTTTTTCACATTTTTTGCATTCTGACTCTTTTTTGGCAGGCGTTGGGCTTCATCTTTGGGCCTTATGTTTTTTTTGTTATTTCTAACCCCCTGTTTCATTTACACACCCCTGGCCCAGTTTTATTTTCTTTTCTCATTTTCATTTTATTTATTTTCTTAATATATTTTCTAGTATTAACAAATCATAAAAAATACAAAAATATTAGATTTTTATCTTGACATAGTTTATTTATTTTTCTCAATAAAAATTATTTATTTAATCAACACTTTATTTATTTTACTAATTATCTTTGTAAATTTAATTAAAAAATAGGTTTAGTTATTTTCTTTTACACCAATCAAAATATATTATTTTAAAATAAAAAGGACCAAAAATATTTTATAACACTATATTTATTTTCAAGACAAAAATACCAAAAAAATATTTTTTTAAACTTAATTTCTTTTTAATCAATTAATAGATCTAGGGTTTTATTTAAAATCTTTTCCTAGTAAATTTAGGTTTTACTTTTTAATTAATTATTTTTCCCTTTAATTAATTAGGTTAAAATTAAAACCCACTTTATCTATAAAAAATCAAAACAAATATCCATTTTCTTCACATTTGCATTCTTGTATATTTATTCATTTTTGTACATTATATTCATTTAATTTCTTGTACATTTATACCAATTCAATAGGGTTGTAATGGATTAGTTAGGTTTATTTTCTTGCAATCCCCATTTATACTTTGTACACCCTCTCCCACAAATATTGTAATAGCGTAGTAATTTTAAATTCCGCAATTTACCGCTTTATACAAATCCTAGTAATTAGGGTTTGTATGGAAAGACTAAAACCAATCAAATAGAAAACCCTAATCAAAGACAAAATCAAGCATGAAAAACAATACACTTGCACACAAGCACCCCTAGGGTAAATCCACTTGGTTTCCTTGCAAAATAGCCATATTACACATGTGAGGTATCTTAGCAAAAACAAGCAAATACAAGATCATAGTCCCTCGATGACGCTATCTAAGTTGCCTTTCAAATAATCTCGGTCCCTAAAAGAGAATGCTAAGATACCTTGCAACATTACTAATCACGGTTATACGATGACCCACGCCCGTCCTGTTTACATCCAAAGATAGGGTTACTTACCAAATCAATGGTAAGATAACAATGTCAAAGGAAAAGGAAAATAAACATGAAAGACTTTTGAGTAGGTAGAATGCTCCTAATTACTTGCTCAATTTCAAAACATCCTTGCTATTTTCAAAACAAACACCTACACTTTCAAAACCTCTTACAAACTTGAAAACATTTTCAAAAGATCAAACATCTTTGTATACATTCTTACGAACGAGAATCATTACAAAGATTGCCTAAACAATGGCCTCTTTACAAAATACTTTCAAAAACCACACAAAGCATAATTTCAAACAAAAGAAAGTAATCTAGCTGTTAGAACAAGATTGGTTCTGATCATATCTCAGAGTTTTGATGATAATAATAAAATATATTTTATATAATTGATACTCTGATGAGTATATTTATTTGTTTCAGATAATATTATGACTGAAGTATTTACCTAGATGAAAATCATTTTGACGTGCTGAGCTGAAAATAAATGAAGAAGTTCTTTGATGAAAGAACTATTTGTTTTAGCGCAAGTTCTGATGCTGACTCTGATAAGAAACTATTTTATGCATCTTATAAAGCTTAGCAAGTTTCCATGTAAACTATGTTCATAAGTACATTGAAAGCAAGCGCTAATAAGAAGTTATTTGCAAGCATACTCTGAAGCAAGACGTAAATCTAGTTATGATAGAATAAAGAAGCTAACAAGTCTTGTCAAGCTTCAGGAAACATGCTTTGACAAGTGCAGTTTGTTCATTTAGTGCAAAGACGGCTACATGCACTCAAGTGTCTACGCTAGTTCATTAGAAAACGCAATCTGCAAGCAAACACGCAAACATTAATTGCTCCACACTTTTGAAGGCAGCAACAGTCGTTTTCTTCATGCTATATATAGAAGATCATTTATTGCAAGCCAAAAACCAATGACGTGAAAATATTTTGTTGCTCACTGTGATATGGTGGGAGAATTGACTTGGGTTTTGCGTTTGTGTTTGCAAATGTTTCGGTTTAGCAAGAGTCGCCACCGACTTTTTATTTTATCCTAAGGAAAGGCCAAAAAGCACAGGAAAGACCTTTGAGATGTTTTCTTGAGTTCAGGGAGTAGATTATAGAAAGGGAAGGTATTAGCACCCTTTCTATCCATGGTTATCCATGGGCTCTTAGTTACTTGCTTACATCACTTGCTTTTGCTTTTTAATTGTTTGGAATGGTGCTCTGTGTGTGATTTTGGAAAATGTTTTGAAAAGAGGCCATTGTTGTTGCAACCTTTGTAATGATTCTTGTGTGAATGTATACAAAGGTGTCTTTGTTTTTTGAAAGGTTTTCAATGTTTGAAAGTAGGGTTTGAAATTGTGTTGTGAAGTGTGTTTTAAAAAGTAGCAAGGATGTTTTTTGCAAGCTTGATCAAGTAACTAAGAGCTATCTACCCTATTTTACTCAAAGATCTTTCTTATGTTTTTAACCCTTTTAACAGTGTTGCTTCACCATTGTATTTGGTGAACAACCTTGTGTTAAGATGTTAACGGGACAGGCGCGGGTCATCGTATGACCATGATAGCAATGTTGTGAAATGACTTAGCACTTTTCTATAGGAACTAAGATCATTTTGAAAGGCAACTTTGATAGCGTCATCGAGGGACTATGATCTTTTTTCAATTCGTTTGTGCTAAGACATCCCACATGCATAACATGGCCATTTTTGTAAGGCAACAAGTGGAATTACCCTAAGGGTGCATGTGTGCAAGTGTGTTTGATTGCATGCATTTTGTCTTTGATTTTTGGGTTGTCTACTTGTTGATTTTATCTTGCCATACACATCTAATTACTAGTATTTGTACAAAGCAATAAAAATGCAGGAAATAAATATCCTACACTATTAGAACCATATTTAAAGGCAAAAACAAAATAAAAGAAAGGAAAATGAGCTCTTCGACCCAGGCAGGAACACCCTTTGATTTGCATTATGTTGGCCTCCTTCGATTGGGGCTGGCAACAGCAAAGTCACGTCTTTCGATTAGGATTTGGCACCAGTCAGGTCATGTACTTCGATTGGAGGCTGGCACCAGCATGGGAGTGCCTTTCGTCTGAGCCTGGACTTAGTGCAAGTGTGCCTCTGGCTGGGCCTTTCTGCCTTGTTGCCTTCTTTGATTGGGCCAGTGAAATCAGTGTGAGCGTGTCTCTGGCTGGGCCTGGAAGTCAGTGTGGAAACCAAAGGCTTCGTTTCATACTCCTGGTTGTCTCTTTCGTTCGACCTGGAGAAAGAGGATAGAAGACAGAAGCTTCGTTTCCTATTTCCTGTTTCCTGTTTCTTTCATTTAAAGCATTAAATGGCAACATGGCCTGAGGCCATGCTAATATTTGTTTGGTAAACAGTTTAACAGTTAAAGCAAGTTCAGGTAAACAGAAAGAAAAATGAAAGGGTTAGCTCTGAAAAATATGTTAAAAATGTGGAAACGAAAGGAACAATGGTATGTACAATGTTTCAAACGAAAAGGAATTGTATTTACATGTTATGAAACGAAAAGTTCAAAGGTAAGAATAACTTACCTTGCTTCAGGACTTGAATGGATGTGGGACCTTGAGTGGAGGCCCAGGGTTCTGGATTTGAAAGAGGGGGCCAACAGTTGTGCTTGGAATGCTGGATTCGAAGGAAGGAGAGAAACAAGTCTTATGTTTCTTTCCAAACTGGATTCGAAGGATACTGAAGAGTGTTTGTTCTTCAGAAGTAAGTATGTGATTCTGGGTTTGTTCTCACAAGTGTTGAAGGGACTTGAGAGATTTTTTGTGTTTGAGAAAATTTGGGAGATTCGTTCCTCTGGTCCTAAGATCCTCTCCAGCTTTGTAAATGTTCCTCTATTTATAGAGAAAGAATGGACATGTTGTCCAAAGCCAGCCTTGCAAATAAATGATAAAATAATGTAACGTGAAAGTACATGTGGGGGCCTCTTGGCAGTTGGGGTGCAGAAAATAATAAAATAAGGCCCGGCTGGAAAGTAAATGTCCACTTGTGCCACAAAAGCAAGATGAATGGTTCAGATGGGGTTGCTTCCTTCTGAAGGAAAATAGGCGCAAGGCTCAAGACAGACTTTCCTAAAAGGTAGTACTGTGCTATTAAGTGCAAGTGGTCTTAGACAACAAATGGGTACAAGCCTAAAAAGGGAAGACACGTGGCCTAGCCTATGGGTCTAAATGTTCAACTTGATCTTTTGAGTCGAATCCTCCATCTTTCTACACCTTTCGACCAGACTAGGACAAAACAGCATTCGTTTTCACCAGCTGTGTGCCCTTCGAATGGATTTCTTATGTACCCTTCGAATGGGCCTTCTTTGCCAGCTTCAAAGTCCAATTCGAATCTATTTATAACATTCCCTATTAGACAACTTCGACCAGCCATTGGCCTTGTGATGAGTCTAAGTTCTGATTCGAAGTGTTCAGAACTTCCTTCATCAGAGCTTCTTAGATTAAGAGAAACTCTGCACTGAAATGTCATTCGAAGGTCATTTCATTCTGATGTTCTTATTAAGGGAAACTCTGAAGTTCCAGTCGAAGGACACTCTGAAGTTTCAGTCCAAGGACCTTTTGAAATGCCAATTGAAGGGTATTTGTCCATATACCAATCAAAGGGTACTTGTTAAAATTCCAATCGAAAGGCTTTGTTAACAGGCCAATCGAAAGGTGCTGTTCATGCTAATCGAAGGACATGGTTAACATGTCTGTCGAAGCTGCCTTCACACAATGCTAAATCGAAGGATCCCGTGGCATGCCAATTGAAAGGCTTGGCCCAGGGTGCCAAACGAAAAGGTCTTTCAGAATTCCAATCGAAGGCCTTGACACAATGCCAATCGAAGTGCTTGTCCATAATGCCAATTGAAGCATTTTTGGAATGTCAATTGAAGTGCTTGTCCATAATGCCAATCGAAGGGAATTATCCATGCTGTGATCAGTGGGAATAGAACTGACTGTTTTGGAATGCTGGTTCGCGTTTGCGTTTCGCAAAATGTCGCGGTAAGCAAGAGTCGCCACCGTCTTTTATTTTATCCAACAAGGAAAGGACAAAAGCACAGCAAAATTCCTTTTCGAGATGTTTCTCGGGTTCAGGAGGTAGATTATAGAAAGGGAAGGTGTTAGCACCCTTTCTATCTGTGGTTATCCACGGGCTCTTAGGTACTTGCTCACTATGTTTTCAAAAAGTTTTGCTTTTCTTGTGTTCGTGGGTTTTGAAAAGTTTTAATTGAAAACTTCGATTTAACTCTTGTTTCTGTCCTCAAGAGTGTATGAAGTGTTGTTTGAAAACTTTTGTTTGAAAAGTGTAAGTGCGAAAAAGTTTTTTTGTTTTGAAAGAGGAAGTACCTGAAAACCTCTACCTACTCAAAAGGAATTAAGCTGTGTAAATTTCCTTTAGACAGTACTATCCCACTATTGAGAAGTAGGTAGCACCATCGTTGGAGTTTCCGGGTCAATTCGATTAAAGGGACATGTGGTCACTAAAGCAATGGTAGGACGCCTTAGCGGTAACCCTAATGTCTTAGATCATTTTATCGAGGCAACCATTTCGAGGCAACTTTGATCTTTAGACAGGAGGGCGACCTCTAAAACTTCCTATACTCAATGACCACGTCGAGGCAACCAAGTGAGGCGTACCCTAGGAGTGGCATGTGCGAGTGTGTCCGGTTTCAGTTATGTTATCTTTATACATGTTATGGTGAGCTACAATTGATTTTAAGTTAAGGATAGATCTTGTCATGCATAGCCTAGTTTAGCATACATCTAGCAGTTAATGGTTGCAGAAAATAAAACTAAGCTATTACAAGGCGTCGGGTATTTACATCGCCAAAAACAAACCCTTGAAAAATAAATGCGAAAAATTAAATGAAAGCGGTAAAAAGTCCTAATTAAAACTATTACATCCTCGGAGCAAATACAATTATATGATAAAAATTAAGAATCAAAAAATCACACGCGCGAGGAAGATTGAATCGGAGAGATTTTAGGGTTTTGACCCTTTTTTAGAAAAGAAAGAGATTTTTTGTTATTTTGAGTTAAATTAAACCTAAACTAATTAATTAATAAAAAGGAATATTTTTTTGTTTTTTTTGAATGTTTTAAGGAAATAAAAATAAAGATGATTAAAATTGTCAAGAACCCTAATTCTACATTAATTTTATTTATTGCAAAAATATTAATATTATGCCTAATTAAAACTAAATAAATTGTGTTAATATTTATTTACAAAATAACTAATTAAATTTAATAAATAAAAATATTATATTTTTTATGTTTTCTGATTTTTATTATGAAAATAAATATTAATTTGTTAGTGATATAAATAATAATTATAAAAATAATTAAATGAAAGAAAAAATAAAATAAAAAGAAAAGAAAAGAAATAAACTCATAGGGGGGTGTTGGGCCTGATTCTGTGGTGTAATTGGCAATTCTGAAGGCCCACTATGCATTAGCCTCTTTGACCTTTTTGGATCTTCCACGCACTGATTGACTGGAGACTATGGTGAGGACTCAGCTTTGGCCATTAGATTTGGGTTGCTGGCCATCTGGCGCTTGGAAATTGGATGCACATGGTAGACCACCTTCAGGGCATGGCATGGGAACACCTGAAGAGAAAAATCAAATAAACGTTTGGGGGGACCTAGGATTCGAACCCAGGTCCCAATGCTTCCAGGCCAACGTCCCAACCACTCAACCAAGCTGATTCAATTGATATTATAACAATAAGTAATTAATATATATGAAAACAATCACAATGTTGTAAATCAAAAATTAAAACGCGCGCTTTTCAAACCCACGAATCAGATGAACACACGTCAGCATCTTCAACCTTTGTCCTGCATAATTAGAATCAGATAGCTGGGGTTTTTAACCTCCACTACCTCCTGCAAGGAAAAATAGCGAATAGAACCACAACAAATATAAACATTTCGCGAGGTATGGGTTTTGATCGTCTTGGCCTCACGATTTCAACCATGTATCTCATTGGTCCTAATTTTTCTTGGTCTGAAAAGCCCTATTTGAAACCTTGAAAACCATAGAAATTCAATCATGGCATCTCTCGATTCAGGGCACTATAGTTCAATTCAACCATTCCATTAGCTTTGTATGATCTCTAGCAATGCAAATCAATCACAAAAACATGTTAAATGCATATGAATTAAGAGATACAGTTTTGAATAGAAAGTGCAAACCGTGAGATGGTATGTCGCGATTCCTTGAGCTTTAATGCTTGAATTTGATTGCAAATCGTTCCTGGTACCTCCTGCAATGTGTTTGGATGGACAAAACACCTTGAATTAGCCTAGGTTGCAAGAACAAGTTTTGACTTTTCTTGAAAATTCTTGAATTTGATATGGTCGTTTCTGCAGCTTTCAATCGTGTATTAGGGTATGGTTGGCTTGCTTATGTATAAGGCAATCAAATTAGGTCAAGAGCTGGGCCAATATCCATGTGCATTGATGATTGAATCCTTGATTGATAAATCAAATATTCTTGATTTTCCATGATTGAACAAGTTGCCAAAATTGGATTTTTTGTATCTTTTTGCTTGTGCACGAATTAGTCAGCATATTTGGATCATATTTGGTTCACAAATTGATTTAAAAATCAAATCTTGTATTTTCTTATAATTTAAATTAATTAAATGAATTAATATATATTAAAAATCCATTTAATCAATAAATTTAAGAAAATAAATCCAATTTAACTTGGTGGGTCGTGCATAGGTCATGGGTGAAGTTTCAAGAAGAGATTTGAGGCCCATTAGCAAAAAGAAGGTGTTTTGAGCAAAGTTGATTTTTGCAAATTCATGAAAATTTCCCAACTTCTCCAATGCACAACTTGCTCAATTTTGACCATATGACCATGTTCTTGGACATTTTGGAAAGCCCTTGAAGTCCTCTAACCAATGCTTTTGGTCCCATGTCATTTGTATTTACCAATGTCAAGTTATGGCCTTTGACTCAAAGTGTACTCTTGTTGACTTTTGAAATTGACCTATAATGTAAAAATTTGTAACTTTTTGTGAGAGCATTTCTTGATCTTGGGGTGTGAAGATGGATTGTAGGAAATCGCCTCCTCTTCAAAATGAGCTTTGGATGGAATTTTTCTAATAAACCATGAAAGAGTTATGCCCTGGTCAAGGTACAATTGACTTTTCCTACTGTCCAAAAATAGTAACTTTTGCATCTTGATGATTTTTTGAGCTATTCTTGTGGGATCATGATCAAGACTTGATCAAATGATGATTGTGAACTCAAAATAAGATGTTGACAAAGAATTATGACTTTTGACTGCAAAATGACCATTTTGCCCTTGCAGTTGACTGTAGATCAAATGGAGCTTTTGACTGTGCAAATTGGCACTGTGAGTCTTGAAACTTGGTATGTAGGTGCTTGTGAATGTATATAGGCCTATGAGACTTGATTGAACCATTGAAAACCCCAAATTCCATGAAAGAACCAAAAACTTAATTTCAGCTGTCTTAGGAAGTGATTTAACTATGCAACCCTTGAGTCATTTTGAACAATTTGAAGATCATTCTTGACAAATCTTGAGGAATATGGGAGGGAAAATTTTGGGGTACAACAGTTGCCCCTGTTCAATCTTCTTAAACCTGAGGATGTAGATTGGCTTGCGTGCCTTTCGTGATCCGAAGGTGGAAGATGATTGAACACTAAAGTGCCCAAAAATTTGCACTCGCATGGTGTAGTGTCAGCATTGTGATATCGGGAATGGGCTTACAGATGCCATTTGGAGATTGTTGGTAGAAGGATGGGCTTATAGATGCCATCTGGGGATTGTTTCTTGTAAGTTGAAAGAAGGAACCTGTGTAGGGTTGCCTGATGATGAGTCAGTGTAAAACTGCATCTAAAATAAGAGAAGGAACCGGTGTAGGGTTGCTTCATGATGATCAAGTAGATAGTTGTCCTGTCTGGTTTCAGGTATTAAGCTACAATCAGTCGTCCACAGAATTTTCCTGGCTTGTTACAGGTATTGATCTGGAACTTGAAAAGGTGGGCTGATGAGATAGTTGTCCTGGCTGGTTACAGGTATTGATCTCTGACCTGAGAAAGAAAAATAGTTTTCCTGGCTTGTTACAGGCATTAATCTTCAATCTCTTCGTGTAAGTGGTTTCCTGGCTGGTTTCAGGTATTAACCTACAATCAATTGTCCGCAGAATTTTCCTGGCTAGTTACAGGTATTAATCTGGAACTTAAGAAGGTTGGTCGAGGAGATAGTTGTCCTGACTGGTTTCAGGTATTAATCTTTGACCTGGGAAAGAAAGATAGTTTTCCTGGCTTGCTACAGGTATTAATTTTCAATCTCTTCATGTAGATAGTTTTCCTGGCTTGTTACAGGTATTAACCTACAATCCTTCGTCCACAGAATTTTCCTAGCTAGTTACAGGTATTAAACTGGGACTTGGAAAGATTGATGGTAATCATCTTTTGCTTGACCTTTTCCTGAAAAGGCAAAACATTAGTTGTATGCAATGTCATGATGTATGAAATGCATGATGTTTTCAAAATAAATGAGATCGTGTCGTATGCACTTTGTCATGCATGAAATGTGAAATGTTTATGAATGTATTTTCGTCTGGGAAAATCAATCCTTGACAGATGCTGGGGAGTTTATTAAATCCTGGGCTGATGTTGAAGAGTAGAGTTCTTCGTTTCCGCTGGGGACGATGAACGAAGATGATTGCAAGAATAAACCTGTAGGAGAAGATGACTCCGTTGGGGAATAAACCTGGCGAAGAGATCACTCTGCGGGGAATTACTCTGTGGGAAGAGATGCTTTGCTGAGATTTTAACGATAAACTCCGCTGGGGATTCCGTTGATAAGCTCTGTTGCTGGATTTTGATGATGAACTCCGCTGGGGATAGAAAGAACTTCGCTGGGGAGGATCTTTCAGTTGTAACTTGCTGAGGATAACCCAGTCAGACTCTTGTGGGGAATAACCTCTGAATTTGGTCGAGGAAATGCGTTTGTATTCTGCAGGGGACAAGCTTCCAGAATCTACTGGGGAAGATGATTCAACTCTGGCGGGGAAGCCTTTTTAGACTGCGCTGGGAAATGGCTCCACTGGGGGTATCTTGTATTCCACCGGGCAACATTCTTATATTCTGTTGAGGAATATTAAGACTGCCGGGGATGCTCTTTACGCTTGCTGGGGAATATTTGTATACCCCGCTGGGGAATATTAAGACCTACTGGGGATACCCAACTTTTTTGGGACTGACGGGAGACTGACTCTGCTTGGGGGAGAGTATTGTTGATTCGTCCATAGTTGTAAGTCTCAGTGGGGAGAGCTATCATTATTGTCTTATTCTGCGGGTAGTGAAGGTATCTTGGTCATATTCTTCAGCTGAACCTACCTTGGTACCTTGGTGGACAGAGCAACTAGATCGCTTAGACAATTCTTATTGCCCCTACTTCCGATGTCACCCGTAATTAGTCCTTTGTTTCGCATGTAAATATTTATGAGAAGCAATTAATGTCAAATGCATATATCAGAAATGAACATTGGACGTTCTTTGCAAAACAAAACCGATAAAGGAAAAAATAATTTGCAATTTGTCTGAAAAATGAACTTGTAATGATTTTGAAGTTTGCCTGTAAATAGGCGTTTTTGTACAAGAGGCTGGCGTCCTAGTAAGAGAACACCGCCGAACAAATAGGATTTCTACAATTTGTAAAAAGAAAACAAAATAGCTATGTGAATAATCCCACTGGGTTCCGACTCTGCTATCGCCTTTATATCTTCAAGCATCTCATCACTTTGCTGCTTAGTTGGAGATGAATCTGATTGATTGGTGCCGTCCGAGCCTGATAGTTGATACCAAAGTCTGGATGCAGGGTGATCCAATGAGACATAGTGTTACGCTTATCCCTAACTTTTGCCTGGACCTCCCTTTCGGGTTTTCAGTCCACCGGGATACCCATTTTTGCCCAAGCCGCCTTTTCAGGTTTTTGACTTGCCGGGTGTACAGATTTTTTTATTTTCATCCCTTATTTTTGCCCGAACCCTTTTAGTTCGCCAAGAAGCCCTTATTTTTGCCTAGGCCAGTCAACCTAGCGGGTCTTTTAATTATGCGTAGTATCTTTTTACTATGTCTGCATTGACGGGGTGAGGAAGGTCGTCACCATCCATGGTGGTTAGAATCATCGCTCCTCCTGAGAAGATGTTCTTAACCACAAATGGCCCTTCGTACGTAGGGGTCCATTTGCCCATGGGATCACCTTGAGGTAGAATGATGCGCTTGATTACCAGGTCCCCGACTTGATACTCTTGTCGTCTGACTTTCTTGTTAAATGCCTTGATCATCTGTTTTTGGTACGTCTGACCATGACAAATAGTAGTGAGTCTCTTTTTGTCGATTAGGTTTAGTTGATCAAGTTGGGTCTGGATCCAGTCGTCTTCGCTTAAACCCGCATCATTCATGATCCGGAGAGAAGGTATCTGAACTTCAATGGGTATGACTGCCTCCATGCCGTATACCAAGGAATAGGGTGTTGCCCCTGTTAACGTCCGTGCTGAGGTACGGTACCCATGAAGAGAAAATGGTAACATCTCGTGCCAGTCTTTGTAGGTCACTGTCATCTTCTGCACAATTTTCTTAATGTTCTTATTAGCTGCTTCTACAGCCCCATTCATCTTCGGCCGGTAGGGAGAAGAGTTGTGGTGCTGTATCTTGAATTGCTCGCAGAGCTCAGTGATCATCTTGTTGTTAAGATTGGTACCATTATCCGTAATGATCCTCTCTGGTACACCGTATCGACAGATCACGTTGTGCCGAATGAACCGTGCCATGACGTTCTTGGTTACGGTGGCAAAGGAAGATGCTTCAAACCACTTCGTAAAGTAATCAATCGCTACCAGGATGAACCGATGCCCGTTGGATGCCGTAGGTCTGATCTCGCCGATCATATCAATGCCCCACATTGCAAAAGTCCAAGGTGTTGTCAAGACGTTCAAAGGAATTAGAGGAATGTGCACCTTATCAGCATAGATCTGGCACTTGTGACATGTCTGCGAATGCTGATAACAGTCGGCTTCCATTGTTGACCAGTAATATCCAGCCCGAAGGATTTTCTTTGCCATGGTATGTCCACTGGAATGAGTTCCGAAGGTACCTTCATGCAGCTCTGCCATGATCCTTTCTGCTTCAATTTTATCCACGCAACGCAGCAAGGTTGAATCATGGTTACGTTTGTAAAGAATGCCATTGCTGATGAAGAACTTTGCCGCGAATCTTCTCAGAAACTTCTTGTCATTAACAGATGCACCCTCGGGGTATTCTTGAGCTTCAAGATACCTCTTCACTTCATGATACCAAGGTTTTTCTGTTACCTCCTCAGTCTCAAGGTCACAACAATGTGCAGGTTCATCCAGTTTCCAAATAATGATCCGGGGAGCCTCGTTGTCCCATTTGACTTTAAACATAGAAGACATCATAGCTAGCGCGTCCTCCAACTGATTCTCCTCTCTTGGGAAATGTTCAAAGGTTATCTCCTCTAAATGGGGAAGCAACGTCAACACATACTCCTTGTAAGGAATAAGATTTGGGTGTTTCGTATCCCACTCGCCTTTGATCTGACTGATCACGAGAGCGGAATCTCCGAAGACACTCAGAAACTTGATCCTTAGGTCAATTGCAGCTCAAAGACCCATGATGCATGCTTCATACTCCGCCATGTTGTTGGTGCAGTTGAAACACAGTCGGGTGGTGAGCGGAGTATGAGAGCCCTTAGGAGATATGATCATAATGCCAAAACCATTACCCAAAGCGTTTGAAGCTCCATCAAAGTGCATAGACCATCGGGATCCTTCCTCAGGTCCTTCATCCGGTCCAGGTATCTCACAATCAGTCACTACCATGATATTCTCGTCTGGAAATTCGAAGTTCATAGACTGGTTATCATCCACTGCTTGATGTGCCAAATGGTCTGCCAATACACTTCCCTTTATTGCTTTTTGAGTTGTGTACTGGATGTCATACTCAGTCAAGATCATTTGCCATCTTGCTATTCTCCCGGACAAGGCAGGCTTTTCGAAGATATACTTGATTGGATCCATTTTTGAAATCAATAGAGTAGTGTGAGTCAACATATACTGTCTTAGCCGGCGAGTAGCCCATGCCAAAGCGCAACAAGTTTTCTCGAGCAGTGAGTATCGAGTCTCATAGTCGTTAAACTTTTTGCTAAGGTAATAAATAGCATGCTCTTTTCGGCCAGACTCGTCATGCTGACCCATCACACACCCCATTGAATTGTCAAGTACTGTCAAGTATAAGATTAGAGGTCTCCCTTCAACTGGTGGCATAAGAATAGGTGGCTCTTGGAGATACTCTTTGATTCTTTCGAAAGCGGCCTGACATTCATCATTCCAACGTACCACTTGATCTTTCTTCAGTAGCTTGAAGATTGGTTCACAAGTAGCAGTTAGATGCGAGATGAATCGGGAAATGTAGTTCAACCGTCCTAGAAAGCCTCTGACCTCTTTCTCTGTCTTGGGAGCTGGCATCTCTGGTATGGCTTTCACTCTGGCAGGGTCCACTTGAATACCTTTGTCGCTCACGACGAAACCTAGCAGTTTGCCAGATCTCACCCCGAAGGTGCACTTGTTCGGGTTTAATCTCAGCTTGTACAACTTCAACCGGTCAAACAACTTCTGTAAATGGTCAAGGTGTTCCTCCTCAGTTTGGGACCTTGCAATCATATCGTCGACGTATACTTCAATCTCATGATGGATCATATCATGAAACAGAGCCACCATGGCACGCTGATACGTTGGCCCAGCATTTTTCAACCCAAAATGCATGACCTTGTAGCAAAAGGTGCCCCACTGAGTAACAAAAGTGGTCTTCTCCATGTCTTCGGGAGCCATCTTTATTTGATTATAACCGGAGAAACCGTCCATGAGGAGAATACCTTATGCTGAGCAGTGTTGTCAACCAGAATGTCGATGTGAGGCAGAGGGAAGTCATCCTTAGGGCTTGCCCTGTTCAAATCTCTGTAATCAACACACATTCTGACCTTACCATCTTTCTTCGGCACTGGAACCACATTGGCGACCCACTGAGGGTAAGAAGTTACTGCTAGAAAACCGGCGTCAAATTGTTTCATAACCTCAGCCTTGATTTTCTCGGACATCTCTGGGCGCATACGGAGAACCTTCTGTTTTACGGGAGGGCAGTCTTCCTTGGTAGGCAGGCGATGAACCACGATGTCAGTATCCAACCCAGGCATATCTTTGTAAGACCAGGCAAAGATTTCCACGTAGTCATGCAGCATCTGGGTCAACCGTTGTTTCACACTAAGCTCCAGATTTTCACCGATCCTGACTTCCTTTTTGTCTGTCTCAGTACCCAGATTCACTGTTTCCACCGGCTCTTCATGTGGCTGAATGGCCCTCTCTTCCTGGAGTAACAGTCTTGCAAGCTCACCAGGCACTTCGCAATCATCTTCACCTTCGTCTTCGGCTAAGTTGATCATATTTTCGAAGTCATAACTGGAAGTAGCAGAGTCGTTACCAGTGAGATTCAGAGTGGATTGGGACCTGTATATGTGAGTGTGTGTAAATAGCTGTTTTGCAATATATAATAAAGAAAGACAAGGAGCGCAATATTTGAAATGCAAAAACGTCTAATGCTTTTATTAATGATATATGAAAATGACACACAACAGCCCTCACAAATGAAGCCACGGTGCCCCGGGTAAGACACCGGGCCATAAAGTTTCACAATATTGTCTGTTACAAATTCAAAACAAAAGAGTTCATTACTGAGTAACAAAAGTAATAGGGACGAAGTCTTTTGCAGTCCAGTTGTTTGGTCCACCGTTGGTCGTAGGGTAGATCCAGCTGTCGAATTCAGATTCCTCCACGTCATCTTCGATGGCATTTACTCCCGAGTTGCTGATGAACACAGGAGGTCTTCCGATCCTTGCACTGCGAACAGCCCTCTGAGCTTCTGCAGTGAAACCCAAACCAAACTTGTTAGTCTTCGGAGTGAAATCAGGAAGTCGACCCCAGTTTGCATACTCACCCATCTCAATAACAGCTCGGGCATCCTTTAAGGAAGCCATCTTCAAAGGAGAATCTTCAACCACAGTCTCAGCTGATTCCAGTGTCGGAGGAACCTCTTCAAAGTGTTTAAATGGGGTCTCAATGAACTCCCCATCCATCTCTATGTACCGGAACGAGTTGAGGTGGCTGACCATATACTCTTCCCCCCTGTACTATCACAATCTTCCCTCTGACCAGGTACTTCAGCTTCTGATGGAGTGTGGAGGTCACAGCTCCAGCTTTATGAATTTGTTGTACCCCAAAATTTTCCCTCCCATATTCTTCAAGGTTTGTCAAGAATCATCATCAAATGGCTCAAAACTTCTCAAGGGGTTGCACAGTCAAACATCCTCCTAAGCCAGTCAAAATTAGGGTTTTGGTTCCTTCAAGGAATTTGGAGTTTTCAATGGTTCAATCAAGTCTCATGGACCTATATACATCCTCAAGCACCTACATGTCAAGTTTCAAGACTCACAGTGCCAATTTGCACAATCAAAAGCTCATTTGATCCATAATCAATTGCCAGGGGTAAAATGGTCATTTTTGGTCAACATCTTATTTTGAAGCCACAATCATCATTTGATCAATTTTTGATCATGATTCCACAAGAATGGCTCAAAAATCATCAAGATGCAAAAGTTTCCCTTTTTGGACAGTTGAAAGGTCAACTGTAACTTGACCAAGGCATAACTTTCTCATGGTTCATCAGAAAAATCCCATCTAATGCTCATTTTGAAGGGGATGACATTTCCTACAATTCATCTTCACATTCCAAGTCCAAGAAATTCTCTCACAAAAAGTTATCAATTTCAACATTATAGGTCATTTTCAAAAGTCAACAAAAAGGCATTTTAAGTCAAAGACCATAACTTGAGATTGGTAAATCAAAATGACATGGGATCAAAGGAATTGGTTAGAGGACTTCAAGACCTTTCCAAAATGTCCAAGAACATGTTCATATGATCAAAATTGAGCAAGATATGCATTGGAGAAGTTAGGAAATTTTTGTGAAATGGCAAAAGTCAACTATCCTTGAAACTTCAATTTTTGACAAAAGGGCCCACTTTCTTCCACTTGATTCAGCCTTGTAATGCCACACACGTGTCCCATGATTAATTTCAAGATCAAACATTTATTTTTCTATTTTATTTAATTTTTATTGATTTAATTCATTTTAAATCCATAATAATTCAAATAAAATCTAAAAATCAATGGAATAGTGTCATTTGAATTTGAATAGCTTCCATACATCATGTGCCAGCTCACAAACTCATGCTAGGGTTATGTTGTACACCAAGTCTTGGTTTTGCTTAAAAAATGGAAAGTTTGTTAATGATAAAAAAACCTAAGACTAATTCTCTCATGTGCATGGATCAAGGCCCAACTAATGAACTAATCCCTTTCTCATATATACACACAGTCTAAACCTAATTGGGGGTCATGCAAAAGCTGCTACAAAGCCATAAACAAAATTCAAAAATAGGAGAAAATTTTGAAAATTGAACTCAAGCTTCCAGTATAATTCAAAGCCTTAGAACGATTCCAATACATTGCTGGGACATTCAGAAGCAATTTGCAATAAAAAAACGAGCCTTAAAGCTATCAGAATCATCCAGAACAAGTCACACAGCTTGGTTTGTTTTCCATAATCGCACATCATTATTCATGCATTTTTAACCTCTTTTTTGGATGGATTTGTGTTAATAGGACCATTCTGAAGCTATTGGTATGATTTAATTTGACTATGGCGCCCTGGAACCGAAACCACCATTGATGACATCTAGGGTTTTCGAAGCTCTCAATTGGGGCTTTACAGCATGAGAAAAATTGGACCACCTAACGCCTATGGTTGAATTCGTCAAGGCCAGACGAATTCAACCCAACCATCGCGCCCTTTTTATATCACATGTAGACCTAATCGCTATTATTGACAATTCTATTTTGTGGGGGTTTAAAACCCCCACTATTTGATTGATTTTTCTGCAGATTTCAACGAAGAAGATAAGACGTGGAAGCCAGCTATTGCTTCATTCAAATAATATGCGCGCTTTTCGGTTTCCAGTATAATTAATTTTCTTTTATATATTATTTTCATTATCTATTATAATAACAAAGCATGCAGCATGGTGTAGTGGAAGAGGACGTGTCTGGCAATTGTTGGGACCTGGGTTCGATTCCCAGGTCCACCCAAATCTCAATATTATTTTTCATAATATCTTCATGTGCAGGCTTTGCAATGATGTCCACCATATACCTCTAGGCATCATCATGCCATGTGTCCCAATCAGCAATCTGAAGGCTAAGAAAGGGGGACTACCATGCTCCTCAGTCAGCTACGCCATGGACAATCCAAAAAGTCAAACGTGGCTTATGTGTTAATGGGCCTGAATTCCAAAACAACGCCTCCCTTGGGCCATCAAACCCCCCCTGGTTTACTATTTTTTATTATTTATTTTATTTCTATTTTTAATTCTTTTTACTAGTTATTATTATTATTATTATTAACTAATAAACTAATTTTTCATAATAAATTCAGATAATATAAAAATTGTAAATATTTTTATTATTTATTAAATTCACTAATTATTATTTTTGTAAATAAAATACTAACCAATTGATTTAGTTTAATTAGGTAATTTTAATTTCTTTTTTTTACAATAAATAAAATTAGTTTAGAATTAGGGTTTTGTTTACTAATTTTTAATTCCTTTTAGTATTTTCATTAAAAAACATAAAAAACATTAAAAAAAACATTTTTTTTTTCTTTTTTTAATTAATTAGTTATTAGATTTAACATTTAATTAATTGCAAAAAAGGACTAATTTCATTCATATTTTCTCAAAAGGGTCAAAAACCCTAGGACGTCCTGATTTAATTTCCTTCGTGCATTGTTCTTATTTTTGATTATTTATGTATCTGTTCAAAGGATGTAATAATTAATTAGGATTTACCGCTTTATTTATTTTTCCGTACTTATTTATCAAAACGAATTTTTGTTTTTTGGCGATGTATAGACCCGCGCCTTGTAATAGTGTAGATTCAAGTTTCCGCAATTTATTTTCCGCACTCTTAACTGTTAATATGCATGCAAGAATGAATGCCAAATAAAATCAATCCTTAGCTCACAAATAACATGTACAAGACAAACATTAACATGAAACAATACACATGCACATGTCACTCCTAGGGTACGCCTCACTGGTTGCCTCGAACGTGGTCATTGAGTATAGGGTGTTTTAGAGGTCGTCCTCCTGTCTAAAGATCAAAGTTGCCTCGAAACGGTTGCCTCGGATAAAAAATGATCTAAGACATTAAGATTACCGCTAAGGTGTCCTAACATTGCTTTAGTGACCACTTGTCCCTTAATCGAATTGACCCGAAACCTCCAACGACGGTGCTACCTACTTTTCAATAGTGGGATAGTACTGTCTAAAGGACTCTTACACAGCCTAATTCCTTAGAGTAGGTAGATTTCTCATAGGTACTTGCTCTCTCAAAAAACAAACAAAACAACTTTTCACACTGACACTTTCAAAAGTTTTCAAACAAATTTTTCATACACTCTTGAGGACAAATACAAGAGTTACTTAGAAATTTTTCAAATGAAACTTTTTCTCAAAACCCACACACACTTGAAAAGCAAACAAATTTTGAAAACATAAGAGCAAGTACTTAAGAGCCCGTGGATAACCACGGATAGAAAGGGTGCTAACACCTTCCCTTTCTATAAATCTACCTCCCGAACCGAGAGACATCTCGAATAAGGAATTTTGTTGTGCTTTTGTCCTTTCCATGTTGGAGAACATAAAAGACGGTGGCGACTCTTGCTTACCGCGACATTTCGCGAACCAGCTTTAAACCAGTCAGTTCTATTTCCACCGATCACAGAACTGGCGACTCTGCTGGGGACATTTAATAAGTGAGGTGTACCTTAGGATTAGACCACTCTTATGTTTTCAATTGCTTGATTTGTTTGCTTTAATATTGTGGGCCTGTTTTGGAGTTTCATAGATCCTAACCCGGATCTGGGGCACCCTTTTTAGGTAGCAATAAACTGTGAGGGAACTGTGCGGGGTATACCGACATGGTTGAAGCAGTTGCTACGTTGATATGGCACTTTGGTGAGTACCGGTAACCCTTGATTCAAGTCAAGGAGAGTACGGGACCATCGCGTGGTGTCGTGAAACATCAACTGACCTTAGGAACCTTAATTGAACCATCTAGGCCTTTTTAGGGGTAGTGAGATGACCGACTTTGGTGCAGTCCGAAGTTGGTTGATACTCGATACTACACTCATTGAGGGTTGTTTTCTTGGAATATTTTGATCGCCAGTTCAGTGGCTAAATCAAAACAATGAACATAGAAAATAACCCTATGATATTGAGCTCCTTAGAACTGGGTTACTTTTGATAAGACAGGTTTTGAACCCACCAACTTCAAAAGGGTAGTACCTAGACCTCATGCTGGCCTACACTCTAAGGGCTGTCTGGTGTGACTTGTGTGCCTTATCATGTTTGCCTTTTGTGAATACTTGTGGTGTGCTTTTATCATAACATCATAACATCATAAAGCATCATATGCATTTACTAACCACTTCAAGGGTTCGAATCTTCATCTTTGTTCTTATTTTGTAGGACATGGAAACTATCCGCAGAAAGACAATTCAGGTCAACCTTGTAAGGATCCCTCCTCAGCTTAAGGAACTTACATCCAGGATTCCCGAGAACTCTTCTTTCAGTGAAAGGCATGGTAGACTCATCAGCTTGGTCAATACCAACATTGAAGAAGACATGGTGAAAGTGTTATTCCAGTTCTTTGACCCTTTGCACCACTGTTTTACTTTCCCTGATTATCAATTGGTGCCTACTTTGGAAGAGTTTTCTCAACTGCTGAAGGTTCCTATTCGTAGTCAACTACCCTACAACGGTACGGAAAGGGAACCCAAACTTGAAGAGGTAGCTAAAGCATTATGTCTGAAACCATCTGATATCAAGGGGCATTGGGAATTCAGAAGTGGTATCAAAGGATTCTTGGCAAAGTTTCTGTTTGAGAAGGCCCAAGAATGTTGGAACTCCCTTGACCTACAAGCTTTTGAAGAAGTTGTGGCACTCCTTGTCTATGGGTTGGTGTTGTTCCCGAATCCAGATCAGCTTATAGATATCAATGCTGTCAAGATCTTCATGTCCAGAAATCCTATACCTACGCTTCTTGGGGACATCCTCCACTCATGTTACACTCGAACCATGAGAAAAAGAGGTGTTCTCATGTGCTGCACTCCTCTTCTGGCAAGGTGGTTTATTTCGCACCTTCCACAATCAGTTTTGAAGAACGAGCGGGGTTTGAGATGGTCACAACGATTGATGACCCTTACACATGCTGATATACATTGGTGTCCTCGGTCCAGAGAGAATGTCACTATCATTGATCATTGCGGATAATTTCCTAATGTTCCTTTACTTGGAATCAAAGGAGGCATTACTTACAACCCATGTCTGGCTTTGAGGCAGTTTGGATATGCTCAGAGGGATGGCCCTCATGACATGTTGATTCCTGACATAGTTTTTGACTTCGACCACGATACGCAAGGACTTCGCCAGAGGTTCATCAGAGCTTAGAGGATGCCCAACAGAGTAGATAGTAAGACACTGGGGCACAGGAACTCCATCCCTCTGGAACCTTATCTCAAGTGGGTACGAGCCCGCTCCCAGAAGCTGGTGATGCCATATCCTCATGTTCTCCCCGTGATCAAAGAGCCAGTTTTGGAAGGAGAGGTGCCCTACACCATTCGACATCCTGATATGCCAACATCCTGGGAAGAAATGCAGAAGAGCTGGATCCAACTCAAGGAAGAACGGAACTCTCTTGAAGCCAGTTTACATGCCAGTGAGAAGAAGGTCTTGGAGCTCACCCGCCTTCTTCACGAGGAAAAGACTCTCAACACTTACATCGCTCCAAAGAGGATGCGCAGTGTCTTTTGGGATTAATTATTTTGTAATGTTTTTCCCATGAGGCCCTGATGTACTGAACAGATTATTTCTTAATATAACGTGTGTTCCTTTTTCGTCTACAACGAATTTGAACTTTCGAACCCTTGAATGCATTGCATAAATAGCATATCATGCATCATGTGCATAACAGGTACTCCCTTGCTACAGGTTGCTTAATCTTCTTCGCTGTTTATTTCAGCAATCATCATGTCTTCTGAACCTACTACTGAACAAGCTATCAAGGCCCTCCAGGCCCAGAACGCCCAGTTCCAGGAGCTGGTCATGAGCTTAACCCAGGGACAACAGGAATTGAAGACTTTGCTTTTGAAGAAGAAGAAGAAAAGGACTGTTTTGTTCAACCCTAGACGCAGATCTGGGAATGGATCACAAAATGAGGCTGAGCTGACCACCCCATCTGCTGGGAAAGATAACCCACAAGGGAGAGAGGTTCCTAGTCTCGTGGTCTCCGACAACGAGACAGATTTCAATGATGAACAGTACCCTCCTGCTGAGGACAGGTACAAGAAACTAGAGGACCGTCTAAATGCCATGGAGATTCAACAGGTGCCCGGGTTGGACTTTGGAGACCTAGGCTTATCTTCTGGGGTGGTGATCCCTCACAAGTTCAACGCACCCGCCTTTGCAAAATACGACGGGGCTTCCTGTCCTAAGTTGCACCTCCGTTCATACGCAAGGAAGATCCAGCCCTACACGGCAGACAAGAATCTATGGGTCCATTTCTTCCAGGAAAGTCTTTCAGGGACTCAGCTCGAATGGTTCTATCAGCTGGATGGAACCAATATTCGTAACTGGGAGGACTCGGCAACTGCTTTTTATAAGCAGTATCAGTATAATGCCGACCTCGCTCCTACGCGTACCCAACTCCAGGGTATGTCACTGGGGACATGTGAAGGTTTTAAGGAGTATGCGCAAAAGTCGAGAGACCTGGCTGGCAGGGTGAAGCCACCGTTGACTGACTGTGAGCTTGTTGACATGTTCTTGGGAACCCTGTCTGGTCCATTCTTCAACCATCTGATTGGGAATTCTTCTGCTGGGTTCACAGATCTGATCTTAACTGGTGAGAGGATAGAAGCTGGTATCAAGTCCGGGAAGATACAAAAGGGTGACTCCTCAAACGCTAAGAAGAAACCATTCAAGAAAGAGTCCAATGTTGCATACAGTCAGAAGGATCATCGTGACCAATACGTAGGGGCAGTCATGATCTCAGGTTCTGCGTCACGCCGACAACCGCCAAAGGGAAATCAGTGAAGGCCAGACGAGCCTAAAAGACAATTCACCAACATCAACATGCCATTGTCACAAGCATTGCAGCACATGTTGAAAATGAATCTGATTGTGATGAGCAACCCTCCTGCAAATCCCAAGACCTCTTCTCCAAACTACAACCCAGATGCAAGATGTGCTTATCATTCCGGAAGCCCGGGGCACGATACTGAGAATTGTTGGGCGCTGAAATACAAGATTCAGAACATGATTGACGCCAAGGAGATCGAATTCGAGCCTGCTGAGACTCCCAATGTGATCACTGCTCCCTTGCCAAAACATGGCTAGGATTGAGAGACTCTTGTTCATTTAAATTCTGATATTGTATTTTTCTATGCTTATTCGAACAATTATCATGTCAAACTCTATTATTTCATTAATGCATTACACGTGTCTGTTTTGAAGTAATTGTGTTCTCTATATTCAAAATTGCTTTTATTTTTCTTGATGTTCAACTCTCGATTGAAAATTCTAAGCCTCTTGAGGGAGGATGACGAAAATGATACCACGATCTTTACAGTATGCTTTTGAACGGACCCCGCTGATGAGGTACATGCATTGTTTCAATTCCTAAACACCGGAGTTATAAGGAGGATAATCCCTCGTCAACCCCTCTAAGCCACAAAAGTAGGAGTTTTTCTTTTCAAAAATCAAAACCCTTAATCATAACCTGGGGCAGGGTAGTTCTCTCAGTTTGATCCAGGTGCACAATGAATGGCACCAAAGGAATCCTTACAAAACAAAAGACAGTGATGGCTCCGAATAATCATAAAGACAGGCAGTCATTATCTCCCAAAAACAAAAGCCCATTAAGTCAAAACCTATGAAGGAGACTTACAAAACTGGGGCATCCCGCTGACTGTGATCATGAAAGAAACAGTTCAGGCAAAAAACAGGGATAACAAAATCAAAAAAGAAAGAGGTCCTACAAACCCTCAACCAAAAAAGGAATGACTGCCTATTCTAAATAAATTGTCAACATCCGAACCATCACCGGTATATCAGGACGAAGACTCAAACAAGGTCTAACGCACGATCAGCTGAGTTTAGGTTTGAAGAACATCACGAAGAACGGGTGGGTACAACTAAAATTTGAGCCTTTATCCTTTGTTTCTTAAACCGTGAACCAGGCCACGCTACAACCCTTAAAAAGTCTTAGCTGAAGCATGGGTTTAGTTCGAAAGCATACTGTTACCAAAGGTATCCTGACTCCTTAAGGCTTGCGGTAAAATAACGAGTTGACATCACCGTTTACAAAAAATTCACTTGTTTTTATGAAAAAAATGCATTTTCAAAACACTTCAAAAAAAAACAGACATAAGCTTTGCATTTTTAGAATAACATTGTTTGCATATGACTATTTGTTCGAACATGCAGAAAAATTCACACGACGAATGTCTAGTGAATAAGAATCTTCTCAACCAAAAGGTCACCTCGAGCGGAAGAAACACTTCCAGTCAAGGGGCACGACATGATCATCGTCCATCATCTGGGGCAGTTAAGTCAAGATTCGGAGAATCTCTCAAAAGGCCAATCAACATGGGGCAAATCTCTACCTGGATCACTTGGGGCATTGGACGATCAAACGAAGATCTTCTGGTAGTAGGGCAACGCAACACTACTGACAGTGACAACTCCTTACATCATGAGAGCATAGACATAGTCGAAAAAAATACTACGCGCAATCAAAGACCCGCTAGGTTGACACACCTAGGCAAAAATGAGGGCTTCCTGGCGAACCAAAAGGGTTCGGGCAAAAATAAGGGATGAAATAGAAAAAATCTGTACACCCGGCAAGTCGAAAACCTGAAAAGGCGGCTTGGGCAAAAATGGGTATCCCGATGGACTGAAAACCCGAGAGGGCGGTCCAGGCAAAAGTTAGGGATCAAAAGCGCACGACTATGTCCCGTCATCTCATCGCTTTCCTACCAGAAGAAGATTTGTCGATCGGCAGTTATCAAGCACTTCCACATGGTATCTTCTTCTCCCACATCAGAAACAGGGGCAATAATGAGTTGTCCAAGCAATCTAGTTGCTCTGTTAACCAAGGTACCAAGGTAGGTCCGGCTGAAGAACATAACCCAGATACCTCCACTCCCCGTAGAGTAAGACAAGACTCAGCAATACTCTCTCCCGAGCAGAGTTGGTCTCTCATCAACCCCGAAAAGGCACAGTATCTCTAGCAAGACATCAACGCTCTCCCCAAGCAGAGTTAGCCTACTGTCAGCCTTAAAGAAGATGGGTATCCCCAGAAAGTCTCAATATTCCCCAGCGGAGTATACAAATGTTCCTAAGCAAGCATCCCTGGCCGTCTTAATATAAGATTATTCCCCGGCAGAATACCAGACACCCCAGTGGAGCTATTCCCCAGTACATTTCAAAAGTCTCCCCAGGAGAGTTGAATCAATCTCCCCAATAGATTTTGGGAGCTCATCCCCAGTAGATTCTGGAAGCTTATCCCTGCAGAGTACGAACGCATCTCCCCGGCTCTATTAAAAGGTTATTCCCCACCAGAGCTTATAACTGGGTTATCCTCAGCTAATTACCATGGAAAGATCGTCCTCGGCGAAGTTCTTCCTACCCCCAGCGGAGTTCATCAAATTCCCCAACATAACTTATCAATGGTATCCCCAGTGGAGTTATCATCAAAACCTCAGCGAAGTATCTCTTCCCACAGAGTAATTCCCCGTAGAGTAATCTCTTCGTCAAGTTTATTCCCCAACGGAGTCATCTTCTCCTACCGGTTTATTCTTGCAACCATCATCCCCCAGCGGAAACGAAGAACTCTACTCTTCAAACATCAGCCCAGGATTCAGCAAACTCTCGGCATTCGTCAAGGATTTATTTTCCCAGACGAGAATACATTCATAAACGTCACATCTTCATACATTATAGCATGCATACGCATCATACAACACAAATCTCATTTATTTTTGAGAACATCTTAAAATCATGCAGTTCATGCATCATGACATTGCATACGACTAATACTTTGCCTTTTCAGAAAAAGTCAATCAAAAGATGATTACCATCTACCTTTACAGTCCCAGATCAACACCGGTAACAAGCCAGGAAAATTCTATGAACGACTGATCGTGGGTTAATATCCAAAACCAAACAGGACCATTATCTACTTGATCATCCTCAGGCAACCCTACACCGGTTCCTTTTCTTTCAAAAGAAGTCTTACACGGGCTCATCAACAGGCAACCCTACACCGGTTCCTTCTCAACCTCAGATGTAGTTTTACACGAACTCATCATTAGGCAACCCTACACCGGTTCCTTCTCAATTTTCAGACGAAGTCTTACACGGACTTATCATCTAAGTAACCCTACATCGGTTCCTTTTCTTTCAGAAGAAGTCTTACACGAACTTATCTCAAGATGACTTTACCCCGGTTCATCTAGAAGTTTTACACGAACTTATCCTGCAGTAACCTTACCCCGGTTCCTCCAGAAGTCTTACACGGACTTATCTCAAGATGACCTTACCCCGGTTCATCCAGAAGTTTTACACGGACTTATCCCGAAGTAACCTTACCCCAGTTCCTCCAGAAGTTTTACACGGACTTATCTCGAAGTAACCTTACCCCAGTTCCTCCAGAAGTTTTACACGAACTTATCCCGAAGAAACCCTACACAGATTCTCTCTCTCCAGACGCAGTTTTACACAGGCTCGTCGTCAAAGAAACCCTACATAGGTTCTCTCTTCCCAAAGATGCAGTTTTACACGGACTTGTCATCGGAAACCCTACCCAGGTTTTACTTCTTCCAGGATGCAGTTTTAAACGGGCTCATCATCAAAGTAACCCCACACAAGTTCCCTTCTCAAACTCCAGACGTAGTTTTACACGGACTCGTCATCAGTAACCCTACACAGGTTCCTTCTCCAAGGATGCAGTTTTACACGGACTCGTCATCAGTAAACCCTACACAGGTTTCCTTTCCTTCTTTCCAAGATGCAGTTTTACACAAGCTCATCATCAGGCAACCCTACACAGGTTCCCTCTTTCAACTCACAACAATTACAATTCAACAGACAACCTCCAGATGGCATCTATAAGCCCATCCTTCTACGAACAATCTCCAGATGGCATCTATAAGCCCATCCTCCCATCCATCATATCTCCAAATGGCATCTGTAAGCCCATTCCCGCCATCACACTGCTGATACTCCGCTATGTGAGTGCAAATTTCTGGGCACTCTAGTGTTCAATCATCTTCCACCTTCAGATCACGAAAGGCATGCAAGCCAATCTACATCCTCAGGTCTAAGAAGATTGAACAGGGGCAACTGTTGTACCCTAAAATTTGCCCTCCCATATTCTTCAAGGTTTGTCAAGAATCATCATCAAATGGCTCAAAACTTCTCAAGGGGTTGCACAGTCAAACATCCTCCTAAGCCAGTCAAAATTAGGGTTTTGGTTCCTTCAAGGAATTTGGAGTTTTCAATGGTTCAATCAAGTCTCATGGACCTATATACATCCTCAAGCACCTACATGTCAAGTTTCAAGACTCACAGTGCCAATTTGCACAATCAAAAGCTCATTTGATCCATAATCAACTGCCAGGGGTAAAATGGTCATTTTGCAGTCAAAAGTCAAAAAAAATTGTCAACATCTTATTTTGAAGCCACAATCATCATTTGATCAAGTTTTGATCATGATTCCACAAGAATGGCTCAAAAATCATCAAGATGCAAAAGTTTCCCTTTTTGGACAGTTGAAAGGTCAACTGTAACTTGACCAAGGCATAACTTTCTCATGGTTCATCAGAAAAATCCCATCCAATGCTCATTTTGAAGGGGATGACATTTCCTGCAACTCATATTCACATTTCAAGTCCAAGAAATGCTCTCACAAAAAGTTATCAATTTCAACATTATAGGTCATTTTCAAAAGTCAACAAAAAGGAATTTTAAGTCAAAGACCATAACTTGAGATTGGTAAATCAAAATGACATGGGACCAAAGGCATTGGTTAGAGTACTTCAAGACCTTTCCAAAATGTCCAAGAACATGTTCATATGATCAAAATTGAGCAAGATATGCATTGGAGAAGTTAGGAAATGTTTGTGAAATGGCAAAAGTCAACTATCCTTGAAACTTCAATTTTTGACAAAAGGGCCCACTTTCTTCCACTTGATTCATCCTTGTCATGCCACACACGTGTCCCGTGATTAATTTCAAGATCAAACATTTATTTTTCTATTTTATTTAATTTTTATTGATTTAATTCATTTTAAATCCATAATAATTCAAATAAAATCTAAAAATCAATGGAATAGTGTCATTTGAATTTGAATAGCTTCCATACATCATGTGCCGGCTCACAAACTCATGCTAGGGTTATGTTATACACCAAGTCTTGGTTTTGCTTAAAAAAGGGAAAGTTTGTTAATGATAAAAAAACCTAAGACTAATTCTCTCATGTGCATGGATCAAGGCCCAACTAATGACCTAATCCCTTTCTCATATATACACACAGTCTAAACCTAATTGGGGGTACGTGCAAAAGCTGCTACAAAGCCATAAACAAAATTCAAAAATAGGAGAAAAATTTGAAAACTGAACTCAAGCTTCCAGCATAATTCAAAGCCTTAGAACGATTCCAATACATTGCTGGGACATTCAGAAGCAATTTGCAATCAAAAACGAGCCTTGAAGCTATCAGAATCGTCCAGAACAAGTCACACGGCTTGGTTTGTTTTCCATAATCGCACATCATTATTCATGCATTTTTAACCTCTTTTTTGGATGGATTTGTGTTAATAGGACCACTCTGAAGCTGTTGGTATGATTTAATTTGACTATGGCGCCCTGGAACCGAAACCACCATTGATGACATCTAGGGTTTTCGAAGCTCTCAATTGGGGCTTTACAGCATGAGAAAAATTGGACCATCTAACGCCTATGGTTGAATTCGTCAAGGCCAGACGAATTCAACCCAACCATCGCGCCCTTTTTATATCACATGTAGACCTAATCGCTATTATTGACAGTTCTATTTTGTGGGGGTTTAAAACCCCCTCTATTTGATTGATTTTTCTGCAGATTTCAACGAAGAAGATAAGACGTGGAAGCCAGCTATTGGTTCATTCAAATAATATGCGCGCTTTTCAGTTTCCAGTATAATTGATTTTCTTTTATATATTATTTTCATTATCTATTATAATAACAAAGCATGCAGCATGGTGTAGTGGAAGAGGACGTGTCTGGCAATTGTTGGGACCTGGGTTCGATTCCCAGGTCCACCCAAATCTCAATATTATTTTTCATAATATCTTCATGTGCAGGCTTTGCAATGATGTCCACCATTTACCTCTAGGCATCATCATGCCATGTGTCCCAATCAACAATCTGAAGGCCAAGAAAGGGGGACTACCATGCTCCTGGGCCTGAATTCCAGAACAACGCCTCCCTTGGGCCATCAAACACCCCCTGGTTTACTATTCTTTATTATTTATTTTCTTTCTCTTTTTAATTCTTTTTACTAATTATTATTATTATTATTATTATTAACTAATAAACTAATTTTTCATAATAAATTCAGATAATATAAAAATTGTAAATATTTTTATTATTTATTAAATTCACTAATTATTATTTTTGTAAATAAAATACTAACCAATTGATTTAGTTTAATTAGGTAATTTTAATTTCTTTTTTTTACAATAAATAAAATTAGTTTAGAATTAGGGTTTTGTTTACTAATTTTTAATTCCTTTTAGTATTTTCATTAAAAAACATAAAAAACATAAAAAAAACATTTTTCTTTCTTTATTTAATTAATTAGTTATTAGATTTAACATTTAATTAATTGCAAAAAAGGACTAATTTCATTCATATTTTCTCAAAAGGATCAAAAACCCTAGGACATCCTGATTTAATTTCCTTCGCGCATTGTTCTTATTTTTGATTATTTATGTATCTGTTCAAAGGATGTAATAGTTAATTAGGATTTACCGCTTTATTTATTTTTTCGTACTTATTTATCAAAATGGGTTTTTATTTTTTGGCGATGTATAGACCCGCGCCTTGTAATAGCGTAGATTCAAGTTTCCGCAATTTATTTTCCGCACTCTTAACTGTTAATATGCATGCAAGAATGAATGCCAAATAAAATCAATCCTTAGCTCACAAATAACATGTACAAGACAAACATTAACGTGAAACAATACACATGTACATGCCACTCCTAGGGTACGCCTCACTGGTTGCCTCGAACGTGGTCATTGAGTATAGGGTGTTTTAGAGGTCTTCCTCCTGTCTAAAGATCAAAGTTGCCTCGAAACGGTTGCCTCGGATAAAAAATGATCTAAGACATTAGGATTACCGCTAAGGTGTCCTAACATTGCTTTAGTGACCACTTGTCCCTTAATCGAATTGACCCGAAACCTCCAACGACGGTGCTACCTACTTCTCAATAGTGGGATAGTAATGTCTAAAGGACTCTTACACAGCCTAATTCCTTAGAGTAGGTAGATTTCTCATAGGTACTTGCTCTCTAAAAAAACAAACAAAACAACTTTTCACACTGACACTTTCAAAAGTTTTCAAACAAATTTTTCATACACTCTTGAGGACAGATACAAGAGTTACTTAGAAAATTTTCAAACGGAACTTTTTCTCAAAACCCACACACACTTGAAAAGCAAACAAATTTTGAAAACATAAGAGCAAGTACCTAAGAGCCCGTGGATAACCACGGATAGAAAGGGTGCTAACACCTTCCCTTTCTATAAATCTACCTCCCGAACCGAGAGACATCTCGAATAAGGAATTTTGTTGTGCTTTTGTCCTTTCCATGTTGGAGAACATAAAATACGGTGGCGACTCTTGCTTACCGCGACATTTCGTGAACCAGCTTTAAAACAGTCAGTTCTATTTTCACCGATCACAGGATCCATGGACGACCCAGCAAACAAGAATAGGATGGCCGAATATCCATCACGTAGAATGTAGAATCGAAGACCTGAGAACCAACTCTAATTGGAATATCGACTTCACCATGCACCATCCTTTTAGACCATCAAAGGCCCGGACAACAATGTTACTTGGCTTTAGCTCCAACCCTTTGCAATCCAACCTGTCTAGAGCTTTCTTGGGCAAGACGTTCAATGAGGAACCAGTGTCAAACAACACATGTGCAAGAGTAGTGCCCCTGCATTCAATGGAGACATGCAGGGCATCGTTATGGTTCTTCCCTTTAGCAGTCAGATCAACGTCGGAGAAACCCAAACCATTATCAGTAGTTAAATTGGCCACACAATCGATAAACTGATCAGCAGATGTCTCTTGTGGCACGTGGGCCGTCTTCAAGAAGGTAATCAGAGCCTTGGCATGGGCCTCTGAACACAACAACAGTGATAACATAGAAATCTTGGATGGGGTTTGCCCCAGCTGCTAAACTACATTATAATCACTCTTCTTAATAATCTTCAGAATCTCTTCCATCTCTTATTTGGAAGCTTCAATAGTGGTTGTCTTTGGCGCCTCCGTCTGGGCAGGCATATCAGTGGCGATCCCTTTGCCCCGAGCGTCAGATGACTCGGCGACAGGGGTAGAACTAAGAACTTGATCAGGAATGGCATTAGGCACACTTGTAGGTGTGATGACAATAGGTCTTCGGACAGTGGGTGGCGCAATATCCGGTGAGAAAAGTCTACCACTGCGGGTGACTTTAGCAGGCCCGGTAATGTTGCTGACGCCGGTATTAGTATCAAACTCTTGCTTAACTCCAAGCACATAAACATCTGCCCCATAGTGCCACGGGACAGCTTTGTCAGAGGTGTAGGGAATAGGCCCTGGAACAGTGATGATTATGGGTGCAATCTTCTGAACAGGCATAATTCTGACAGGCTTCCTCGTGGGAGCCTTGGGAGATTTGTTGAAGATGGTGACAATGGAAACTTCTTCAGTAGGGGTGGCAGGAACAACAATCTTCTCAAACAGGATCTCCTTTTTATCCATCAGGTTTTGGATGCCTGACTTCAAAGATGGGCAACCAGTAGGTGAAAGAGAACACAGATGGAAACCTTCACTACATCCCGGAAATAAACCGGCTAGCAACAGGTTCCTCTTGACGGTCATCAGCGGGGTGACAATATCATCCACAGAGGCTACAAACAAGTCTTCCTCTACAACATTCACTCCATGTTTGGGCATGGGAGCAGTCACAACATTAGGCCTCTCGGGCGCCTCGAACTCAATTTCCTTTGCATCAATTAGGTCCTGAACCTTATTCTTCAAAGCCCAATAATCATCCGTATTATGCACCGGGCTATCAGAGTGATAAGCGCAGCGGGCGTTAGGATTGTACTTCGGGGATGTTGTATTCGGATTCTTTGGGGCTTCCCTTAGAGTCACCAAATTGGTCTTCAGCAACTATGGCAATATCTGGGACAAGGTCATGCTGAGACGAGTGAACTGCCTTCGAGGTCTCTCACCCCTTTGTTGGTTGTGATGCTGAGGAGCACCAGCAGGTTTTGAAATAACCACCGCGTTGATAGCTTGGCGTGTTCAGATCTATTTGGTCTCCTTGAACCATAGACAGCACTGGATTCTTTCTTGAACGGATTCTTCTCGGTGCTCGATGAGGGACCCTTCTGTATCTTCCCAGCCTTGATACTAGCTTCAATCCTCTCCCAAGTTAAGATAAGGTCTGTAAGCCCGGCTGAAGAGTTTCTAATCAAATGGTTAAAGAATGGACCAGACAGGGTCCCCAAGAACATATCAACAAGTTCACGATCAGTTAGAGGTGGTTGCACCCTTCCGGCAAGGTCTCTCCACTTTTGAGCATACTCTTTAAATCCTTCGCCCGTCCCTATTGACATACCATGGAGTTGGGTACGCGTAGGAGCGAGGTCAGAATTATACTGATACTGCTTATAGAACACAGTAGCAAAATCTTCCCAGTTACAGATACTGGCTCCATCCAGCTGATAGAACCATTCGAGTTGAGTCCCTGAAAGACTGTCCTGAAAGAAATGGATCCACAAATTCTTGTCAGCGGTGTAAGGCTGGATCTTCCTTACATATGACCGGAGGTGCAGCTTAGGACAGGAAGCTCCGTCATATTTGGAAAAGGCAAGTGCCTTGAATTTATAGGGAACCACCACCCCAGAGGATAAACCTAGGTCTCCGAAGTCCAGTCCGGGCACATTCTGTATCTCCATGGCGCTCAAGCGGTCCGCCAATTGTTTGTACCTATCCTCAGCCGGAGGGTACTGCTCTTCATCATAATCCGTCTCGTTGTCGGATACTACAGGGCTAGGAACCCTTCTCTCTTGTAGACTGTCTTTTCCTACAGATGAGCTGGTCAGATTAACCTCATTCTGCAGTCCATTTCCAAACCTGCGTCCAGTGTTGAACAAAACGGTCCTCTTCTTCTTCTTCTTCCTCTCTTTCAGAATCAGAGTCTTCAAATCCTGTTGACCCTGGGCTAGGCTCATAAACAACTCTTGGAACTGTGCATTCTGGGCCTGGAGGGCCTTGATAGATTGCTCAGTGGAAGGTTCAGTAGACATGATGATTGCTGAAATAAACAACAAATGAGATAAGTGACCTGTAAAAAGGGTACCTATTTATGCATATGATGAGATGAAATGCGTATGATTTATGTTTTCAAAGACAATCGGGATTCAAATTTGTAGACAAGAAAGGAAACACACTTTATTAGATTTAACTTCGGAATTTAAATTGTTCAACAAATTGCCCTTAGGCGTTACAAGAATGGAAATACTGAAAAGTAAATAAAACCATAAAATAAATCATCAAAGGTCCATCAATGCTCCCATGGCCTCTTCTTCTCAGTGCGGATATAATCATTCAGGATCCGATCGTTCTCCAGTTGCTTAGTCAGCTTCTGGATCTTCTGTTCTTGTTCATTGAACCTTTCCTGATAAGAGTCCCATTCTTCCTGCAGTTGCGCCCAAGACCTCTTCAGAGTGCCAACATCAGTGGGTGTATGAGGATGGAGAATAGTCGGAGGAACCCCGTCTTTGTCAGCAACTTCAAGAGTAATAGGCCTGACAGCTTCGTAGAGCATACCTAACTTCTGGGCACATATGCGGACCCATCTGAAATATGACTCCATTGGCAGAGAAGTTTTTGGTCCCAACTCATGTGGGTCAGCTTTGTGAACTCTGTCCCAAGCCCTGATGAATCTACGACGCAGCTCGTCGCTATCTACCTGAAAATCAAAGATAATATGAGGTATCAACATCTCATGAGGCCCTTCTCTTCTGGCTCTTCCAAACTGACGGACAGCTAAACATGGGTTATAAGAGATTCCTCCACGGGTTCCGATCAATGGAACATTAGGAAACTCTCCATAACGATCAATGACGGCCACCTCATCTAAGCCTCTGAGAGTCCAAATAAGGTCATCATTAGTAAGATACATTATCCTATGAGCCCAGCCCCTTCCTTCTTTGTTCTTCAGTACAGGTTTAGGGAGGTGCGAAATAAACCACCTCGCCAATAAAGGAGCACAGCACATCAAAGTTCCCCGCTTTCGGACGGTACGAGCATAGAGCTGATGAAGGATATCACCCAAGAGAGTGGGTACAGGGTTCTGAGAGATGAAGATCCGGATGGCATTAACATCAATAAAGGTGTCAGGATTTGGAAACAATACCATACCATAGATTAAGAGAGCCAGAATGTCCTTGTATGCTTTGAAGTCTAAGTCATTCCAGAAACAATTAGCTTTGCTGACCAGAAACTTAGCCAAAAAACCCTTAACTCCACTTCTAGTCTCCCAGTTGGCCATTACCTCTTCTTTGGTCAAGTGAAGGGCTGCAGCAATCTCTTCAGGCCTGAGAGTCTTTTCCCAGCCAGTAAAGGGAGTCTGCTCCAAGACAGAGATACCAAGCAACTCAGAGAATTCTTCCAGGGTAGGGACCAGCTGGAAGTCTTGAAAGGTGAAGCAATGGTATAGCGGATCATAAAACTGGACTAGGACACTCATCATTTGTTGGTCCCACTTTGAGGTGACTAAACCGAGAAGAGAACCATGCCTCCTGATGAAGGAAGTAGTGTCTGGAATCCTGTCAACCAATTCTTTGAGCAAAGCATGTGGTTGAACAAAGTTGAGCCGGATAGTATTCCTACGCATGGGCGTCATGATGTCCTACAAAACAAAGCAAATATTAAACCTTCTTGTCTTTGAAATGGGTTAGTCCTTATGCAGGATGCATGCAATGTTATGATGTTATGATGTCATGGTAAAGGCACACCACAAGTATTCACAAAAGGCAAACATGGTAAAGGCACACAAGTCACACAAAAGAGCCCTTAGATTTCAGGTTGGCATGAAGTTTAAGTACTACCCTCTTTCAGTTTCAGTTGGTTAAGACCTATCCTAAAAATAGTAACCGGGTTCTAGAGGATCTCAATATCACTGACTACCCTCAATCGGTCATAATTCCAATTTGGCAACCTTTTCTTGCGGTTTGAACCATCGCGAGAGTTTAGTCTCAATGAGTGTAGCATACTGCTACTATTCTATGGCCAAGTTGGTCAATTTAAGGTTCTAAGGTCAGCTGGTGCTTAATGACTCCTTAGAAGACCTATATTCTCCTCGTTCCAACACAAGGGATATCGGTACAGACCAAGGTATCACACCAACGTAGCTACCACTTCATCCGTGTCGGTCTACGCCGTACAGATCCCTCACAGTTTATTGCTACTTACCTAAAAAGGGTACCCCAGATCCGGGTTAGGATCTATGAACCTCCGATACAAGCCCACAAAGATAAATCATACAAAGCATACAATTGAAAACATAGGTGATCTAATCCTAAGGTACACCTCACTTATTATGTCCCCAGCAGAGTCGCCAATTCTGTGATCGGTGGGAATAGAACTGACTGTTTTGGAATGCTGGTTCGCGTTTGCGTTTCGTAAAATGTCGCGGTAAGCAAGAGTCGCCACCGTATTTTATTTTATCCAACAAGGAAAGGACAAAAGCACAGCAAAATTCCTTTTCGAGATGTTTCTCGGGTTCGGGAGGTAGATTATAGAAAGGGAAGGTGTTAGCACCCTTTCTATCTGTGGTTATCCACGGGCTCTTAGGTACTTGCTCACTATGTTTTCAAAAAGTTTTGCTTTTCTTGTGTTCGTGGGTTTTGAAAAGTTTTGTTTGAAAACTTCGATTTAACTCTTGTTTCTGTCCTCAAGAGTGTATGAAGTGTTGTTTGAAAACTTTTGTTTGAAAAGTGTAAGTGCGAAAAAGTTGTTTTGTTTTGAAAGAGCAAGTACCTGAAAACCTCTGCCTACTCAAAAGGAATTAATCTATGTAAATGTCCTTTAGACAGTATTATCCCACTATTGAGAAGTAGGTAGCACCGTCGTTGGAGTTTCCGGGTCAATTCGATTAAAGGGACATGTGGTCACTAAAGCAATGGTAGGACGCCTTAGCGGTAACCCTAATGTCTTAGATCATTTTATCGAGGCAACCGTTTCGAGGCAACTTTGATCTTTAGACAGGAGGGCGACCTCTAAAACTTCCTATACTCAATAACCACGTCGAGGCAACCAAGTGAGGCGTACCCTAGGAGTGGCATGTGCGAGTGTGTCCGGTTTCAGTTATGTTATCTTTGTACATGTTATGGTGAGCTACGATTGATTTTAAGTTAAGGATAGATCTTGTCATGCATAGCCTAATTTAGCATACATCTAGCATTTAATGGTTGCAGAAAATAAAACTAAGCTATTACAAGGCGTCGGGTATTTACATCGCCAAAAACAAACCCTTGAAAAATAAATGTGGAAAATTAAATGAAAGCGGTAAAAAGTCCTAATTAAAACTATTACATCCTCGGAGCAAATACAATTATATGATAAAAATTAAGAATAAAAAAATCACACGCGCGAGGAAGATTGAATCGGAGAGTTTTTAGGGTTTTGACCCTTTTTTAGAAAAGAAAGAGATTTTTTGTTATTTTGAGTTAAATTAAACCTAAACTAATTAATTAATAAAAAGGAATATTTTTTTGGTTTTTTTGAATGTTTTTAGGAAATAAAAATAAAGATGATTAAAATTGTCAAGAACCCTAATTCTACATTAATTTTATTTATTGTAAAAATATTAATATTATGCCTAATTAAAATTAAATAAATTGTGTTAATATTTATTTACAAAATAACTAATTAAATTTAATAAATAAAAATATTATATTTTTTATGTTTTCTGATTTTTATTATGAAAATAAATATTAATTTGTTAGTGATATAAATAATAATTATAAAAATAATTAAATGAAAGAAAAAATAAATAAAAAAAGAAAAGAAAAGAAACTCATAGGGGGGTGTTGGGCCTGATTTTGTGGTGTAATTGGCAATTCTGAAGGCCCACTATGCATTAGCCTCTTTGACCTTTTTGGATCTTCCACGCACTGATTGACTGGAGACTATAGTGAGGACTCAGCTTTGGCCATTAGATTTGGGTTGCTGACCATCTGGCGCTTGGAAATTGGACGCACATGGTAGACCACCTTCAGGGCATGGCATGGGAACACCTGAAGAGAAAAATCAAATAAACATTTGGGGGGACCTGGGATTCGAACCCAGGTCCTAATGCTTCCAGGCCAACGTCCCAACCACTCAACCAAGCTGATTCAATTGATATTATAACAATAAGTAATTAATATATATGAAAACAATCACAATGTTGTAAATCAAAAATTAAAACGCGCGCTTTTCAAACCCACGAATCAGATGAACACACGTCAGCGTCTTCAACCTTTGTCCTGCATAATTAGAATCAGATAGCGGGGGTTTTTAACCTCCACTCCCTCCTGCAAGGAAAAATAGCGAATAGAACCACAACAAATATAAACATTTCGCGAGGTATGGGTTTTGATTGTCTTGGCCTCACGATTTCAACCATGTATCTCATTGGTCCTAATTTTTCCTGGTCTGAAAAGCCCTATTTGAAACCTTGAAACCCTAGAAATTCAATCATGGCATCTCTCGATTCAGGGCACTATAGTTCAATTCAACCATTCCATTAGCTTTGTATGATCTCTAGCAATGCAAATCAATCACAAAAACATGTTAAATGCATATGAATTAAGAGATACAGTTTTGAATAGAAAGTGTAAACCGTGAGATGGTATGTCGCGATTCCTTGAGCTTTAATGCTTGAATTTGATTGCAAATCGTTCCTGGTACCTCCTGCAATGTGTTTGGATGGATAAAACACCTTGAATTAGCCTAGGTTGCAAGAACAAGTTTTGACTTTTCTTGAAAATTCTTGAATTTGATATGGTCGTTTTTGCAGCTTTCAATCGTGTATTAGGGTATGGTTGGCTTGCTTATGTATAAGGCAATCAAATTAGGTCAAGAGTTGGGCCAATATCCATGTGCATTGATGATTGAATCCTTGATTGATAAATCAAATATTCTTGATTTTCCATGATTGAACAAGTTGCCAAAATTGGATTTTTTGTATCTTTTTGCTTGTGCACAAATTAGTCAGCATATTTGGATCATATTTGGTTCACAAATTGATTTAAAAATCAAATCTTGTATTTTCTTATAATTTAAATTAATTAAATGAATTAATATATATTAAAAAACCATTTAATCAATAAATTTAAGAAAATAAATCCAATTTAACTTGGTGGGTCGTGCATAGGTCACGGGTGAAGTTTCAAGAAGATATTTGAGGCCCATTAGCAAAAAGAAGGTGTTTTGAGCAAAGTTGACTTTTGCAAATTCATGAAAATTTCCCAACTTCTCCAATGCACAACTTGCTCAATTTTGACCATATTGAAATTCTGGCTGCAGATACTTAATGTCACGTTCAATGTTATGACACCGTATCTGACTTACTATATGACAATAAATACAAAAGCAATAAAGAACACAGTCAATTGTTTACCCAGTTCAGTGTGCAACAACACCTACTCTGGGGGCTACCAAGCCAGGGAGGAAATCCACTATAAGAGATTTTAATTCAGGAATAAACCAACCAGTTTATCTCCTTCACTTAAGACCTACCCAATGCAATTCCAATCTAAGTACAACTTAAACCTGAGTTCCTACTCACTCCCCCTCAATCACAGCAGTGATACATAAACCAATTTGACTTAAGAATTGATGGAGACACTCTTCAAAGACAAACACTTGATTAAGCTTCACAGCTTTTTAATCAAGCAACACAATCACTCTTGCTTCACAACTTTGAGTGATGTACACAACTAACTTGACTCTGCTTCACAGCTTTAGTCAAGGAACATTCAAGCACTCTTGCTTCAAAGCTTAGAGTACTACACAACCCTTACAATTTGAAACCTATTCCAAGGCACTTATCACAATGATAATTGCTTGGAGTACAATAAACAAATCTATACAGATTACAAATGATCTTCTAATCAATAAAAGCCATCCATGAAAAACAGCAGCTCTGTTGAATATATAGCAGCTGCAACTTCAGTTAGGGTTTCCAAAAACCTAGGGTTAATTCCGTTTTTACCTAAAGATCAGGTCACAGGACTTTATTAACCAGGTTAGGGTTGAGCTAGGTTACCCCTCAGAAAACGCAGGATTCTGTTCAGAAAGGACTGAGTTATTTTCTGAAAAAACTCAGACTTATCCAATCCTGCAATCCTGTTAGTTCAGAACAGAATGTCATAACATCTGTTATGACATCTGAGAAAACCTGTCTACTAATTTAGCAAAATGTGATCATTTTACAAAAATGCTCAGATACACACTTATAAACATCAGTATTTGAATTACAATATTTTTCTGCAAAGGTACCTAATGAGTTAGTACAAACTGAACTAGAATGTTATGACATCAGTCATGACATTCACACATACACTTGGGATTTACCAAAAATGCAAGCCAATACCTAAACACCTACAAACTCCCCCTTTGGCAGATTTTTGGCTAAAGACCCTAAACAATCAGAGATAGATAGCAGCAGAAATAAGTGACAGCAGAAAAATAGAATGTCAAGTACTAATTAAGTAAGTACCAAAATATTCTCCCCCTCTTTAGCCACAAATGGGCCAAAGATACATGTTCAGAAAATTATACAGATATCCAAAACAAAATAATAAGATCAGCAGCAGACAACAACAGAATACACTTCCAAACTCCACCAGATATCAGCAACCAACCAGCAACACCACCAAACAGCAATCAACCTTCAAGCACTGTCATCAGATCCAGAGTATTCAGGCTTCTTTCTTTTCTTGTGAGCAATGTCAGCATTCTTCTCTTTGTTTGATGTCTCAACATTCTTAGAGACATCTGGATTTGTTTCAGCATTTGAGCTTTCTTGGTTCAGAGGAACAGAAATGCCAGGAACTGAGTGGTTCTCGTTCAGAATTCTTGAAACAATTTTTGCTATTGCTTGATTAACATAGGCTGTCCCTTCCTTATTTGCAATTTCAGGGGGAACTGGAGAAGAAGGATGAGATGGATTACCAGAGGCAGAAGCTTGGGGTTTTCCTGCATGTCTTGTTCTCAACTCTTTGACCTTGGTGGGGTTAGTTCCCACTTTTCTATGAGAGGAGATCTCCAGAACGTCAGAGTCCAGACAAGAAGAGATTGTCCCAGAATCTTGATCAGAGGAAGAGGTTGAAATGGTCGTATTGGATGATGATGGTGTTTGAGACATGTTAACAGTTTTAGAGGACCAACAGCAACTGAGGAGAAATTTCTGATTGAGAGACTGGGTTTTGATGAGGAGACGAGAGAGGAAGGAAGCAAGGGAGTGTCTATTCAACTTCTTAAAAAAATTGTAGGAAATGAGAAAATACAATTTTAAACCAATTAGAACAGGCATAAGTCCTTTGATCCTTGTTTTAAGTAAAATTAATTGCTACAATTCCTCATGTTGGCAAATACCCAGCTTACCCCTTAAGTTTTCAAATTGGTTTGCATCCAAAGCCTTGGTAAAAATGTCAGCCAGCTGTAGCTCAGTGGCAACATGTTCCAATTTGATTGTCTTCTCTTCTACAAGGTCTCTGATAAAGTGATGTCGTATGTCAATATGTTTGGTCCTGCTATGCTGAATGGGATTCTTGGATATGTTGATTGTACTCAGATTGTCACAGTACAATGTCATAACATCTTGTGTGACATTATACTCAGTGAGCATCTGTTTCATCCATATCATTTGAGAGCAGCTACTACCAGCTGCAATGTATTCAGCTTCAGCAGTTGAAAGAGACACACAATTCTGTTTCTTGCTGAACCAGGAAACCAGATTACTTCCCAAAAAGAAACATCCTCCAGAGGTGCTTTTTCTATCATCAGCACTACCAGCCCAATCAACATCACAGTAGCCAGTCAGAGCTGGTTCACAGCCATGAGTATACATCAATCCATAGTTGTAAGTACCACTTACATACTTCAAAATTCTCTTCACTTGATTGATATGACTGACTTTGGGATCAGCTTGGTATCTAGCACAAACTCCAACTGCAAAGGCAATATCAGGTCTGCTGGCAGTTAAGTACAACAAGCTTCCTATCATGCTTCTGTATAGACTTTGATCCACCTTAACCCCACTTGAATCTTTGGAAAGCTTTAGATGAGTAGGAGCAGGAGTCCTTTTGTGACTTGCATTCTCCATACCAAACTTCTTTACAATATTCTTAGCATACTTGCTTTGAGATAAGAAGATTGAGTCCTCCATCTGTGAGACTTGTAGTCCAAGAAAATAAGTTAGTTCTCCCATGAGACTCATTTCAAATTCAGCCTGCATCTGGTCAGCAAAGTGTTTAACCATATGTTCTGACATTCCTCCAAACACTATGTCATCAACATATATTTGGGCAACCATCAACTTCCCTCCTTCAGTTTTGACAAAGAGAGTTTTGTCCAAGCCTCCTTTTCTGTAGCCTTTGTCTGAGAGAAACTTTGTTAACCTGTCATACCATGCTCTAGGAGCTTGTTTCAGGCCATATAGAGCTTTTCTCAGTTTGTAGACATGATCAGGATGGGTTGGATCCACAAAACCTTTAGGTTGTTCCACATAAGCTTCCTCATTTAAGTACCCATTTAGAAAGGCACTTTTCACATCCATCTGAAATATCTTGAACTTCAAAAGACAAGCAATTGACAACAAGAGTCTGATTGATTCCAATCTGGCTACAGGTGCAAAGGTTTCATCAAAATCAACCCCTTCAACCTGGGTGTATCCTTGAGCAACAAGTCTTGCCTTATTTCTGGTGACAACTCCTTCAGCATCTGACTTGTTCTTGAATATCCATTTTGTCCCAATGATGTTAGTTCCTTCAGGTCTAGGAACCAGTTCCCAAACTTCATGTTGCTTGAATTGGTTCAGTTCATCTTGCATTGCACCAATCCAATATTCATCAGTTAAGGCTTCCTTGACATTTCTTGGTTCTATTTTGGACACAAAACAAGAGTTTGAGATGATTTCTCTAGATCTTGTGATGACTCCACTATTGGGATCTCCTATGATGAGCTCTTTTGGATGATCCTTCTGAACTCTGATGGAAGGAATCTTGCTAGCTTCCTTTGATTCAGATTCTGTTGTGGTGGAGTTGGGTAGGTCATCCTGTTGGGTTGAAGTCTCAAAGAATGTCTCAACAGTACAAGGAACATCTATTTCTTCATGATAATCATCAATTACAACATTTATTGATTCCATCATGGTTTTGGTTCTGGAGTTGAATACTCTATAAGCTCTGCTGTTTGAGGAGTATCCTAGAAATATGCCTTCATCACTTTTGGGGTCCAGTTTTCTTCTTTGTTCACGATCAGACAGAATATAGCATTTGCTACCAAACACATGGAAGTACTTCACAGTTGGTTTTCTTCCTTTCCAGAGTTCATATATGGTGGATGAGGTTCCCTTTCTCAAGGTGACCCTGTTATGAACATAGCAAGCTGTATTCATAGCTTCAGCCCAAAAATACATAGGAAGTCTTTTGGCATGTAACATTGCTCTGGCAGATTCTTGTATGGTCCTGTTTTTTCTTTCCACAACTCCATTTTGCTGAGGTGTTATGGGAGAAGAAAACTCATGACTGATTCCTTCTTAAGCACAGAAGTCATCAAACTTGCTGTTTTCAAATTCCTTGCCATGATCACTTCTGATTCTGACAATACATCCTTCCTTCTCTCTTTGAATTCTCTTGCACAGTTCTCTAAAAGCTTCAAATGCATCTGATTTTTCCCTAATGAAATTAATCCAGGTGAATCTGGAAAAATCATCCACAACCACATAGGCATATCTTTTACCACCAAGACTCTCAACTTGCATTGGTCCCATCAGATCCATATGGAGGAGTTCTAGAACCTTAGAGGTGGTCAGATGTCTTGACTTTGGGTGTGACATCCTCGTCTGCTTACCAACTTGACATTCACCACAAACTCTTCCTTCATCAATTTGCAGTTTTGGAATCCCTCTGACTGCCTCCAAGGAGATAATCCTCTTCATACCCCTTAGATGAAGATGGCCAAGTTTTTGGTGCCACAGTTTCACCTCTTTTTCTTCCTTTGCAATGGAACACACAGATGAGAAATTAGTGTTCTCAGCCTCCCACAAGTAACAGTTGTCTTTGGATCTGACTCCTTTCATTACTATCTCTTGTTTGTCATTGATTACAAGGCATTCAGATTTTGAGAAATTGACCTTGAATCCTAGATCACACAGTTGACTGATACTAATGAGATTAGCGGTCAGTCCTTTCACCAGCAGTACTTCATTTAGACTTGGAACTCCAGGGCAGTCTAAATCACCAACTCCTTTGATTTCACCTTTAGCCCCATCTCCAAAGGTCACAAAACTGGTGGTGTGAGGCTTAACATTATTGAGGAGGTTCTTGATTCCAGTCATATGTCTGGAGCATCCACTGTCAAAGTACCAGTCTTCCTTTGCAGAGACCCTCAGGGAAGTGTGAGCTATCAGTGCAGTAGCCTTTTTCTTCCATTGAGGAGCATGTGGTACCTTTTTAGACTTAGGTTTGACACCTGAGTTCTGATTAGGGTATCCATGTAATCTGAAGCAGAAGGGCTTTATGTGGCCATATCTACCACAATGATGACATTTCCATCTTTGGTACCTTTTCCTCATATGTTTCTGTTCCTGATGTCGAGAGTTGTGTTGAGACATCTGTTTTGACATTTGCTTACCAGAACCAGATTTCATTGCTTCCATAAATCCTAGACCAGATTTATTTCCCACATTTTGACCAACCTGTAGGATCTCTTCCAATTTGTCTGTCCCATTTGTCAACAACTTGACAGATTTGGTCATTTGGTTTAGTTGTGAGTTCAGCAATTGAACTTTTCCTTCTAGATGACTTATAGTTTCAAGGTTTGCCCTTTTTTCAGCCTCCATCTTTATGATGAGTTTTGACTGTTTCTCATTCTGCACACAGACTTCAGTACTTCTGATACACAATTCTTTGTAAGTATCAGCCAGTTCTTCAAAAGTCACCTCTTCATCACTGATGTCACTTTCAGAGGTACAAACACCAGTTAAAGCAGTAACTCGTTTGGCAGTCTCTTCTTCAGAATTACTTTCTGAATCACAGTCAGACCAAGTAACTGTCATTCCTTTTTGTTTCTTAAGAAAGGTAGGACATTCAGCTCGAATATGCCCATATCCTTCACAACCATGGCATTGAATTCCTCTGCCTTGAACTCCTTTCTCTTCTGACCTTGGTCTTCTGCTGGAACTGTCAATGTTAGAGGGAATGTTATGAACATTAGACCTTGACTTTGGATCTATTCTTTTGATGAGTTTGTTGAACTGTCTTCCAAGCATGGCTATAGCTTCTAAAATGTTTTCTTCAACATCAGTGTTGGACATAAGAGTTATGCTCTTGTTCTTTTTGACACCATTATCAGTGATTCCCATCTCAAAAGTCTGAAGAGACCCAATAAGTTCATCCACTTTCAACTTGCTAATGTCCTGGGCTTCCTCTATGGCAGTTACCTTCATTGCAAATCTTTTAGGCAAGGATCTGAGAATCTTCCTCACCAGTTTTTCTTCTGACATTTTTTCTCCCAGTGCTCCTGAGGTGTTGGCAATCTCCAAGATGTTCATGTGAAACTCATGAATGGTTTCATCTTCCAAACTTCCTTAGCCAGTTCATATTGATGTACTAGTCTGAAAATGTTTCTATCAATTCCATTGAACAAGGCATTTAAAGCTTTTGAATTTCTCAGAGCTAACTCATCTTCTTCTTTACTCCAATCTTCCTCAGGCTTCAGACTGATTGTCCCATCTATCTCAGTTATGGTGGGATGAATCCATCCTTTGTCAGCAGCTCTCCAAGCCTTTTTGTCCAGAGATTTTAGGAAGGCAATCATACGAGGTTTCCAGTAGTCATAATTGGTTCCGTCCAGAATGGGTGGTCTATTTCCAAAAACTCCTTCTTTGTCCATAGTGCCAGAAAGTGATATCCCTAGATCTCACCCAGTAATACAGGCAGGGTGCCTGCTCTGATGCCAATTGAAATTCTGGCTGCAGATACTTAATGTCACGTTCAATGTTATGACACCGTATCTGACTTACTATATGACAGTAAATACAAAAGCAATAAAGAACACAGTCAATTGTTTACCCAGTTCAGTGTGCAATAACACCTACTCTGGGGGCTACCAAGCCAGGGAGGAAATCCACTATAAGAGAATTTAATTCAGGAATAAACCAACCAGTTTATCTCCTTCACTTAAGACCTACCCAATGCAATTCCAATCTAAGTACAACTTAAACCTGAGTTCCTACTCACTCCCCCTCAATCACAGCAGTGATACATAAACCAATTTGACTTAAGAATTGATGAAGACACTCTTCAAAGACAAACACTTGATTAAGCTTCACAGCTTTTTAATCAAGCAACACAATCACTCTTGCTTCACAGCTTTGAGTGATGTACACAACTAACTTGACTCTGCTTCACAACTTTAGTCAAGGAACATTCAAGCACTCTTGCTTCAAAGCTTAGAGTATTACACAACCCTTACAATTTGAAACCTATTCCAAGGCACTTATCACAATGATAATTGCTTGGAGTACAATAAACAAATCTATACAGATTACAAATGATCTTCTAATCAATAAAAGCCATCCATGAAAAACAGCAGCTCTGTTGAATATATAGCAGCTGCAACTTCAGTTAGGGTTTCCAAAAACCTAGGGTTAATTCCGTTTTTACCTAAAGATCAGGTCACAGGACTTTATTAACCAGGTTAGGGTTGAGCTAGGTTACCCCTCAGAAAACGCAGGATTCTGTTCAGAAAGGACTGAGTTATTTCCTGAAAAAACTCAGACTTATCCAATCCTGCAATCCTGTTAGTTCAGAACAGGATGTCATAACATCTGTTATGACATCTGAGAAAACCTGTCTACTGATTTAGCAAAATGTGATCATTTTGAAAAAATGCTCAGATACACACTTATAAACATCAGTATTTGAATTACAATATTTTTCTGCAAAGGTACCTAATGAGTTAGTACAAACTGAACTAGAATGTTATGACATCAGTCATGACATTCACACATACACTTGGGATTTACCAAAAATGCAAGCCAATACCTAAACACCTACACATATGACCATGTTCTTGTACATTTTGGAAAGCCCTTGAAGTCCTCTAACCAATGCTTTTGGTCCCATGTTATTTGGATTTACCAATCTCAAGTTATGGCCTTTGACTCAAAGTGTACTTTTGTTGACTTTTGAAATTGACCTATAATGTAAAAATTTGTAACTTTTTGTGAGAGCATTTCTTGATCTTGGGGTGTGAAGATGGATTGTAGGAAATTGCCTACTCTTCAAAATGAGCTTTGTATGGAGTTTTTCTGATAAACCATGAAAGAGTTATGCCCTAGTCAAGGTACAGTTGACTTTTCCTGCTGTCCAAAAATAGTAACTTTTGCATCTTGATGATTTTTTGAGCTATTCTTGTGGGATCATGATCAAGACTTGATCAAATGATGATTGTGAACTCAAAATAAGATGTTGACCAAGAATTCTGACTTTTGACTGCAAAATGACCATTTTGCCCTTGCAGTTGACTGTAGATCAAATGGAGCTTTTGACTGTGCAAATTGGCACTGTGAGTGTTGAAAATTGGTATGTAGGTGCTTGGGAATGTATATAGGCCTATGAGACTTGATTGAACCATTGAAAACCCCAAATTCCCTGAAAGAACCAAAACCTTAATTTCAGCTGTCTTAGGAAGTGATTTGACTGTGCAACCCTTGAGTCATTTTGAACAATTTGAAGATCATTCTTGACAAATCTTGAGGAATATGGGAGGGCAAATTTTGGGGTACAACACATGCCAATCGAAAGGCTCGTTCAGAATACCAATCGAAGGGTCTTTCAGAATGTCAATCGAAAGGTACTTAAAGCACCACTCAAAAATTTTCTTTTTCCTTAGGCAAGGGTTTCTGGTCAACCATGCAGGGGGAAGACTTTGGAAAACATGAGAGGGCAAATTTTGGGGTACAACAGCTGCCCCTGTTCAATCTTCTTACACCTGAAGAGTTAGATTGGCGAATCTGCCATTTGTGACTTGAAGGTGGAAGATGATTGAACACTAGAGTGCCAAGAAATTTGTACTCGGTGATGTGATGGTAGAGGGAATGGGCTTAAAGATGCCATTTGGAGAGGTGATAAAATTTTTGTTGGAGATGGGCTTAAAGATGCCATCTAGAAATGATTGATGGGCTGTATTTGAGGGTCTCTGATTGCCCGTTTTAACTGGAAGAAATAAACCTAACCAGAGAAGGTCTTTGGTTGCCTGTTTTAACTGGAAGAAATAAATCTAACCAGAGGAGGTCTTTGGTTGCCTGTTTTAACTGGAAGAAATAAATCTAACCATAGAAGGTCTTTTTTTGATAATGATGTGTGATGAAGGAATCTGAGACGATTGCTACTCCAAACAGATGATGAAGGAATCTTGGACGATTACTACCTCAGCAGGATGATGAAGGAATCTTGGACGATTACTACCTCAACAGGATGATGAAGGAATTTTGGATTACTAATACAACAGCAGGATGATGAAGGAATCTTGGATGACTACTACCTCAGCAGGATGATGAAGGAATCTTGGATGACTTCTACCTCAGCAGGATGATGAAGGAATCTTGGATGACTTCTACCTCAGCAGGATGATGAAGGAATCTGGGATGACTACTACCCCAGTAGGATGATGAAGCAATCTGGGATGACTACTACCTCAGCAGGATGATGAAGGAATCTTGGATGACTTCTACCTCAGCAGGATGATGAAGGAATCTTGGATGACTACTACCTCAGCAGGATGATGAAGGAATCTTGGATGACTTCTACCTCAGCAGGATGATGAAGGAATCTTGGATGACTTCTACCTCAGCAGGATGATGAAGGAATCTTGGATGACTTCTACCTCAGCAGGATGATGAAGGAATCTTGGACGATTACTACCTCAGCAGGATGATGAAGGAATCTTGGATGACTACTACCTTAGCAGGATGATGAAGGAATCTTGGATGACTACTACCTCAGCAGGATGATGAAGGAATCTTGGATGACTTCTACCCCAGCAGGATGATGAAGGAATCTGGGATGACTACTACCTCAGCAGGATGATGAAGGAATCTTGGATGACTACTACCTCAGCAGGATGATGAAGGAATCTTGGATGACTTCTACCTCAGCAGGATGATGAAGGAATCTTGGATGACTTCTACCTCAGCAGGATGATGAAGGAATCTTGGACGATTACTACCTCAGCAGGATGATGAAGGAATCTTGGACGACTTCTACCTCAGTAGGATGATAACCTTTATCTGTCGATCGATCTTTCCTGAAAAGGTAAAGAGTTAGTTGTATGCAATGTCATGATGTATGAATTGTGTAATGATGTTCTCAAAATAAATGAAATTTATGTTATATGTATTTTGTATGCATATGTTATGAATGTTATTGAAATGTAATTTTGTCTTGGAGAATAAATTCTTGACAAGTGTTGGGGAGTTATTAAATCCTGGACTGCTGTTGAAGAGTAGGTATGTCTTCAAACTTTGCTTAGAATGTTTCCACTGAGGATCCTTGTTTTGTTAAGGAGAACTACGTTGGGGAAAGTTGTGAACTCTGTGGAGAGTATTGATTCATTCTTGGGGAACAAGGTTCAGGAGTCTTGGTTGTTTGTTGCTCTACTGGGGAGTTGAAGTTAAACTGATATCTGGTCGGGTCTAGGTTTCATAGTAACTTGCTGGGGATTGTAGAGTAGTCTACTGGGGAAGAGGAGTTATGGTCCTCTGATTTGTAGAAGTCGGAGAGGTAGACTCAAGCTGGGGAATCTTGGTGTTGTTGGCGAAATAAACCCTGTCGTCAGTCCGCTAGAGAGGTGACATCTTCGTTGGGGAAAGTCCTCGAGGATTCTTGAGGTTGATTCAGTTGGGGAAAGGGGGTCAGAGATTATACTCTTGTTGGGGAATTATCCTATGAGAAGGACTTTGGGGAGACTTGTCATTGCCCCTAGTAGCGAATTTTTGTGGCATTGCCAAAAAGTTTGATTGTATGTAACCCTTTGTCGGGGTTGACGTTCAATGCCCCAAGTGACGGAGATGGAGACTTGCCCCTGGTTACTCTGCACTTCTTTAGAGATTTCTTGAAATCTTGAAAGGACTGCCCCAGGTGTGCTGGATAGTGACATGTCATGCCCCCTTGTTTATAGGAGATTCGTCAATGGAAGTGTCATCCTTCTTGAATTGATTTTGTTCACTGAGAGAGCTTTTGTTCACTGGATATTCATTGTGTGAATTTCTCCGCTGTCAAACAAATAGCCAAATGCAAACAGTGATGTTCAAATGATGCAAAGTTTATGTTTGTCTTGAAGTTTTGAAAAATGCGTTTATGTAAGTAAAGAAATTTTGTAAGAAAAATTCAACTCAGGATTTAGAGCAAAGCCTTACAGGAGTCAGGATACCTTTGGTAACAATATGCTTTCGAACTAACACATGCTTCAATTAGGACTTTTGAAGGGTTGTAACGTGGCTTGGTTCACGATTTAAGAAACAAAGGATAAAGGCTCAAAGTGTATTTGTACCCCCCATTCTTCGTGATGTTCTTCAATCCTAAACTCAGTTAATTGTGCATTTGAACTCCAAATGAGTCTGGAACGACATTTTTGGTGATGGTTCACACAAGTTGAATTTGTTGGAAGGCAGTCATTTTTGCAACATTTTTTCATGTTGTTGAGGATTTATAGCGACCTCGTTCTTTTTATTTGTTATCCCTAACTTTTGCCTGACTGTTCCTGTTTTCCAGATTACAGTCAGCGAGATGCCCCAAATTTCTTAAGCCTCTTTTGTAGGTTTTGGCTTAGTGGGCTTTTCGTTTTTGAGAGATAATGACTGCCTATGAGATAAGGAACCACCACTGTCTTTTGATTCCAGAGGAATGCTTTTGATGTCGTTCGTTGTATTATGAACTGAGAGTTTGCAACTTAAAGCGCATTTGAATTAACTGAGAGACTACCCTGCCCCAGGTTTTGATTAAAGGTTTCAATTTGTGTTAAAATAGAAAACTTCTACTTCTTTGGCTCGAAAGGGGTTGACTAGGGATTACCTTCCTTATAACTCCAATGTTTAGGATTTGAAAGAAATGCATGTACATCGTCAACAAGGTCTGTCCAAAAGCATACTGTATGAGATTATGGCATTGTTTCGTCACCCTCCCTCTAAAGGCTTGTAACTTTTAGCAAGAGTTGAAAGTCATAAAGAGAGTAAAAAGCATAGTTTAAATGTAATGGAAATGAGTGGATCAAATCAAGACAAACATATGCAATGCATTAATGAAAACAAAGTTTGACATTAATAGATAATTGTTTGAATAACAAAAGAAGTTACAACTTGAAAATTCAAAGAAACAAAGACGCTCTCAATGATTTGTCAAAGGAGCAGTGATTATGCTAGAGTCTCCGGAGGACCAAATTCAATCTCCTTGGCATCAATCAAGTCTTGAATCTTGTTCTTAAAAGTCCAACAGCCGTCGGTGTCATGTCCAGGACTGTCAGAATGGTAGGCACATCTCACACTCGGGTTATACTTAGAAGAGGAAGTATCAGGATTTTGAGGGGGATCCTTTAGCGTGATTAGCTTCAACTTCAGCAAATGTTGTAACGCTTGAGACAAAGGCATGTTGGTGTTAGTATACTGCCTTTCTTGATATCTTACCCTACGCCTATTGCTCTGTCTTTGTTGAACAGGCGTGGGATCAGAGATCAGGATTGCCCCTACATGTTGATCATGACGACTCTTTTGACCAGTCACTATATTGGACTATTTCTTCCCATTGTAGGGCTTTTTCTGATCATCAGAAGGTGTTTCTTCTTGAATCTTCCCACTTTTGATGCCAGCTTCGACCCTTTCGCCGGTCAGTATTAGCTCGGTGAACCCGGTTGAAGAGCTTCCGATCAAGTGTTTGAAGAAAGGCCATGTCAATGTTCCCATGAAGATGTCAATCAACTCCCTGTCAGTTAAAGGAGGTTGTACCCTACCAGCCAGATCTCTCTACTTTTGGGCGTATCCTTTGAAGCTCTCGTTGGAACCCATGGTCATGTTCAGCAATTGCACACGAGTTGGTGCAAGATCAGCATTGTACTGATACTGCTTATAGAAAGCAGCAGCTAAATCCTCCCAAGTGTGGATGCGAGAACTCTCTAATTGATAAAACCACTCGAGTTGAGTCCCTACCAGGCTTTCTTGGAAGAAATGGATCCAAAGCTTTGGATCAATTGTGTATGGTTGAATTTTGCGGACATAAGACTTTAGATGCATCTTAGGGCAAGAGACTCCATCGTACAGGGAAAAGGTAGGGACTTTGAACTTTGGCGGGATGACTAATCCAGAATCTAAACCTATGTCTCCTAAATCCAAGCCAGGTATTTGTTGAATCTCCATAGCACTGAGGTGATCCTCCAACTGTTTGTACTTGTCATCAGCGGGAGGATATTGTTCTTCGGAGTAGTCAGCTTCAACATCATCGATCTCCAAATTGTGGTCTTCTTCAAGACTATCCCCTATGTTGGATGGAGTTGAAAGATATAGGGTTTCAGGTCTTCTTTTCAAGTTCAGGATGCTCGTTGTCTTCTTGGACTTCTTCTTCTTGTCTTTGAGAAGGAGAGCTTTCAGGTCCTCTTTCCCTTTACCCATAGCCAGAAGCATTTGTTGGAATTGAGCGTTTTGAGCTTGGAGATCTTTCACCGTTTGTTCCATATCCATCTTACTGAAATAAACAGTAGGAAGATAAGGAGACCTGTATGGGAGAAACCTGTCATGATGCGATGCATGATATGTAGATGCATGTTTTCAAGGATCTCGCGGGATAAACACAAGAAAATGTTAGAGGTTGAATTTTGATCAACATCTTTGATTGGATAACTTTGTATCGGTGGATGTCTTTCCACGAGAATCAAACTCACCATGTCAAGTGGGTCATAGCCCCTGATTCAAGTTGTTTCACTTGATCTTTGACGGTGTTTGTTTAGAGGAAAATGAAACCTCTTATCCTTTGGTAGACGTCTGGTTCAACGTGCCCCTGTATCAAAAGACCCTCGAGATCCTTGAAATGGTTATTGAAAAAATGCTATGGTATGATGTTATGATGTTATGTACATGTATGCAAAAGTAAGCAAGTGTATATACAGACAGTCATATTCACATAAAGCAAACAAGTCCTTAGGTTTAGGCTTGCATGGGGTTTGTAGGTAAGTACCCTCTTGAAGTTAGTTGGCTCAACCTGTCCTAAAATAGAAATCGGGTTCTAAGGAGCTCAATATCACTGGATTGTTTTCTATGTTCATTGTTTTGGTTTATCCACTTAACTGACGACCAAAAATATCCCAAGAAAAACAATCCTCAATGAGTGTAGTATCGAGTATCTACCAACTTCGGACTGCACCAAAGTTGGTCATCTCACTACCCCTAAAAAGGCCAAGATGGTCAAGTAAGGTTCTAAGAGTTTGTTAGTGCTTCATGACATCACTCAGCGGCCCCGTATTCTCCTTGACTACTCAAGGGCTATCGGTACCCACAAATATGTTACACTAACGTAGCTACTGCTTCAACCATGTCGGTATACCCCGCACAGTTCCCTCACAGTTTATTGCTACTTGCCTAAAAGGTGCCCCCAAATCCGGGTGTAGGATTTAAAACAAACCCAAGCAAGGAACCCAAAAACTAAAGCAATCAAAGAAATCAAGGTAAGCATGTAAAGGTAATCTAAAAAACCCTAAGGTAACCCCACTTTTAGAAATAATCCCCAACAGAGTCGCCAGTTCTATGATACGGTGGGAGAACTGACTTGGGTTTTGCATTTGTGTTCACAAATGTTTCGGTTTAGCAAGAGTCGCCACCGAATTTTTATTTTTTCCTAAGGAAAGGCCAAAAAGCACAGGAAAGACCTTTGAGATGTTTTCTTGAGTTCGGGGAGTAGATTATAGAAAGGGAAGGTATTAGCACCCTTTCTATCCATGGTTATCCATGGGCTCTTAGTTACTTGCTTAGATCACTTGCTTTTGCTTTTCAATTGTTTGGAATGGTGCTTTGTGTGTGATTTTGGAAAATATTTTGAAAAGAGGCCATTTTTGTGGCAACCTTTGTAATGATTCTTGTGTGAATGTATACAAAGGTGTCTTTGTTTTTTGAAAGGTTTTCAATGTTTGAAAGTAGGGTTTGAAATTGTGTTGTGAAGTGTGTTTAAAAAAGTAGAAAGGATGTTTTTTGCAAGCTTGATCAAGTAACTAAGAGCTATCTACCCTATTTTACTCAAAGATCTTTCTTATGTTTTTAACCCTTTTAATAGTGTTGCTTCACCATTGTATTTGGTGAACAACCTTGTGTTAGGATGTTAACGGGACAGGCGCGGGTCATCGTATGACCATGCTAGCAATGTTGTGAAATGACTTAGCACTTTTCTATAGGGACTAAGATCATTTTGAAAGGCAACTTTGATAGCGTCATCGAGGGACTATGATCTTTTTTCAATTTGTTTGTGCTAAGACATCTCACATGCATAACATGGCCATTTTTGTAAGGCAACAAGTGGAATTACCCTAAGGGTGCATGTGTGTTTGATTACATGCATTTTGTCTTTGATTTTTGGGTTGTATACTTGTTGATTTTATCTTGCCATACACATCTAATTACTAGTATTTGTACAAAGCAATAAAAATGCAGGAAATAAATATCCTACACTATTACAACCATATTGAAAGGCAAGAAAATGTAAAGGCAAAAACAAAATAGAAGAAAGGAAAATGAGCTCTTCGACCCAGGCAGGAGCACCCTTCGATTTGCATTCTGTTGGCCTCCTTCGATTGGGGCTGGCAACAGTAAAGTCACGTCTTTCGATTAGGTTTTGGCACCAGTCAGGTCATGTACTTCGATTGGAGGTTGGCACCAGCATGGGAGTGCCTTTCGTCTGAGCCTGGACTTAGTGCAAGTGTGCCTCTGGCTGGGCCTTTCTGCCTTATTGCCTTCTTCGATTGGGCCAGTGAAATCAGTTTGAGCGTGTCTCTGGATGGGCCTGGAAGTCAGTGTGGAAACCAAAGGCTTCGTTTCATACTCCTGGTTGTCTCTTTCGTTCGACCTGGAGAAAGAGGATAGAATCCAGAAGCTTCGTTTCCTATTTCCTGTTTCCTGTTTCTTTCATTTAAAGCATTAAATGGCAACATGGCCTGAGGCCATGCTAATATTTGTTTGGTAAACAGTTTAACAGTTAAAGAAAGTTCAAGTAAACAGAAAGCAAAATGAAAGGGTTAGCTCTGAAAAATATGTTAAAAATGTGGAAACGAAAGGAACAATGGTATGTACAATGTTTCAAACGAAAAGGAATTGTATTTACATGTTATGAAACAAAAAGTTCAAAGGTAAGAATAACTTACCTTGCTTCAGGCCTTGAATGGATGTGGGACCTTGAGTGGAGGCCCAGGGTTCTGGATTTGAAAGAGGGGGCCAACAGTTGTGCTTAGAATGCTGGATTCGAAGGAAGGAAAGAAACAAGTCTTATGTTTCTTTCCAAACTGGATTCGAAGGATATTGAAGAGTGTTTGTTCTTCAGAAGTAAGTATGTGATTCTGGGTTTGTTCTCACAATTGTTGAAGGGACTTGAGAGATTTGTTGTGTTTGAGAAAATTTGGGAGATTCGTTCCTCTGGTCCAAAGATCCTCTCCAGCTTTGTAAATGTTCCTCTATTTATAGAGAAAGAATGGACATGTTGTCCAAAGCTAGCCTTGCAAATAAATGATAAAATAATGTAACGTGAAAGTACATGTGGGGGCCTCTTGGCAGTTGGGGTGCAGAAAATAATAAAATAAGGCCCAGCTGGAAAGTAAATATCCACTTGTGCCACAAAAGCAAGATGAATGGTTCAGATGGGGTTGCTTCCTTCTGAAGGAAAATAGGCGCAAGGCTCAAGACAGACTTTCCTAAAAGGTAGTACTGTGCTATTAAGTGCAAGTGGTCTTAGACAACAAATGGGTACAGGCCTAAAAAGGGAAGACACGTGGCCTAGCCTATGGGTCTAAATGTTCAACTTGATCTTTTGAGTCGAATCCTCCATCTTTCTACACCTTTCGACCAGACTAGGACAAAACAGCATTCGTTTTCACCAGCTGTGTGCCCTTCGAATGGATTTCTTATGTACCCTTCGAATGGGCCTTCTTTTCCATCTTCAAAGTCCAATTCGAATCTATTTAGAACATTCCCTATTAGACAACTTTGACCAGCCCTTGGCCTTGTGATGAGTCTAAGTTCTGATTCGAAGTGTTCAGAACTTCCTTCATCAGAGCATCTTAGATTAAGAGAAACTCTGCACTGAAATGTCATTCGAAGGTCATTTCATTCTGATGTTCTTATTAAGGGAAACTCTGAAGTTCCAGTCGAAGGACACTCTGAAGTTCCAGTCCAAGGACATTTTGAAATGCCAATTGAAGGGTATTTGTCCATATACCAATCAAAGGGTACTTGTTAAAATTCCAATCGAAAGGCTTTGTTAACAGGCCAATTGAAAGGTGTTGTTCATGCTAATCGAAGGACATGGTTAACATGTCTGTCGAAGCTGCCTTGACACAATTCTAAATCGAAGGATCCTGTGGCATGCCAATTGAAAGGCTTGGCCCAGGGTGCCAAACGAAAAGGTCTTTCAGAATTCCAATCGAAGACCTTGACACAATGCCAATCGAAGTGCTTGTCCATAATGCCAATTGAAGCAATTTTGGAATGTCAATCGAAGTGCTTGTCCATAATGCCAATCGAAGGGAATTATCCATGCCAATCGAAAGGCTCCTTCAGAATACCAATCGAAGGGTCTTTCAGAATGCCAATCGAAAGGTACTTAAAGCACCACTCAAAAATTTTCTTTTTCCTTAGGCAAGGGTTTCTGGTCAACCATGCAGGGGGAAGACTTTGGAAAACATGAGAGGGCAAATTTTGGGGTACAACACTCACAAATTAATTTATAAACACTTTGTGCAAAACTAATCTTAGTGAAAAATCACAGTTTGTGATATAGCTTTCTAAGAAGCAATTTGTTTCACTATCTGTAAAGATTTAATTCTTGTAATTGTTCCTTGAGAGACCAAGTTTGGTCAGATTTATCAAGAAGGCTAGGACTATTTTGAGTCTTAGTGGTGTTAGTCACTTGTAAGTTTACTTGTGCTTTGAATTGTTAGTCACAACCGTTTGGTTGTGTGATTGTAATCAGTTTGATTATAGTGAATTAAGTCCTTGTTGAGAAAGGCGAAATCACCTTGGCGGGTGGACTGGAGTAGTTTGAGTTCAAACGAACCAGGATAAAAATAACTATGTCTTTCCATAAATGTTGAGCCTTTAAGAAAAAGAAAAAGAGAAACTTATTCAACCCCCCCCCCCCCCCTTCTAAGTGTTTTCTCACCCTCCAATTGGTATCTGAGCTTGACTCTGAGCGCAAACACTTAACCGTGTCAGATAAAGATCCTAAAGGGGAAAAACACTATGATGGGAACAAGTCAGAACATCAGCAGCAGCCCTCCAATATTTGACAGTGAAAATTTTGACTACTGGAAGGATATGATCAGAAGTTTCTTCCTAGCCTATGACGCTGACCTCTGGGATGTGGTAACTGATGGATACATACATCCTGTTGATGAAAGCGGTCAGAAGATTGATAGAAAAAGGATGACAGATCATCAAAAGCAAGACTTCAGAAATCATCACAAGGCCAGAACGATTCTCTTGAGTGCCATCTCATATTCAGAGTATGAGAAAAATCACAAACAGAGAAACAACTAAGAACTTGTTTGATTCTATGAGAATGACGCATGAAGGCAACATCCAAGTAAAAGAAACCAAGGCCCTTACGCTCATTCAGAAGTATGAAGCCTTCAGAATGGAAGAAGACGAAACCATTGAAACAATGTTCTCTAGATTCCAAACTCGTGTTGCAGGGCTAAAGGTGTTGGACAAAGGGTACTCAACTGCTGATCATGTAAAGAAGATCATCAGAAGTTTACCAAAACAGTGGAGACCAATGGTCACGACTCTCAAACTGGAAAAAGATCTGAACATAATATCTCTAGAAAAACTTGTCAGCTCCCTCAGAAGCCATGAGATAGAGTTAGAAGATGATGTGTCTCAGAAGCAATGTAAGTCTCTCGCTCTGAAATCTAATAAATATGAAACCAAAATTTTGCAGACATAAGCAGAAGCAGAAAACTCTGGAGAATCCTCGTCAGAAGAAGACGAACTATTCTTTCTATCCAGAAGAATCAATCAGCTGCAGAAGCACATGCAGAAGAATTTCAGAAACTCCAGAAGAACAGGAGATGACTCTGAATCTTTTGAAGATGGAACATAATCAGAAGATGAACAAGCCAATATAGCTTAAACAGACAACTTATTATATGTCTCCGAATCTTCTGAATCAAAATCAGAATCAGACGCCGAAGAGGTGTTTCCTGACTTTACTGTTAATTTTACTAAAGCTGAACTAGGAAAAGTCTGAGTGAAATTCTGGAAAGATATCAGCAGCTTCGAGTCAAATTCAGGAACCTGAAAAAGGACCTTTCTTCTGACTCAAAAGAAACTGAGAGTCTGAGATCAGAAAACTCTGAGTTAAAAGAAAAGATTTCAAAACTAGAAAATAATTTTTAAAACTCTCAGAAGGAAATAATCTCAGAGGATCCCAGTAATGCTGATAAGATCATAAAGGAATATGATCAAAGCTTTCAGAAGTTTCTGGCTAAAAACATAGATAGAAACAAAATGGCTTCAATGATCTATGGAGTTAGCAGGAACAATAGAATAGGTATAGGATACAAAGGCAAAGTATCCCAGTCTAAGAAAGTTAAGGATCTAGTTATCAAACACACTCCTCTCTATTCTCACTTCACCAGTGGGCAAACACATGATATAAAACATACTGGTAAGACGTTTTATACTAAACCAAAATTCAAACAGAATTTTGGAAACTCTAACTATCATGGACCCAAAAAGATATGGGTACCAAAAGACAAAATCATCTATGTTGCAGATATTTTTAATAGCAAGGTTGAAACACCAGTATTAACACATGTACTCTAGATGCTCTCTACACATGGAGGAAAGAAAGCATATGTTCCAAAGCCTAGAATCTAAAAGATTCGCAGGTTTCATAGGCAATCAGAAACAGAAGATTATTGGTTCTGGAACCTTTGGAAACGAGCTGTTAGTCAAAAAGTTGGAACAATCCTCTTTTCTGGCAAGAGAAAGAACAACATATACAAAATTGATTTGTCAGATCTTAAAACTCAGAATGTTAAATGCCTTTTGTCTGTTAGCGATGAGCAATGGGTATGGCACAGAAGATTGGGACATGTCAGCTTGAGAAAAATCTCTCAATTAAATAAACTAAATTTATTCAGAGGACTTCCCAATCTGAAGTACAACTCAGAAGCTCTGTGCGAAGCATGTCAAAAAGGAAAATTTTCAAAACCTTCTTTTAAATTAAAAAATGTTGTTTCTTCCTCTAGGCCATTAGAACTACTTCATATTGATCTGTTTGGGCCAGTTAAAACTGCATCCATCAGAGGAAATAAGTATGGATTGGTCATTGTTGATGACTACAACAGATGGACATGGGTTAAGTTTTTAAAACACAAGGATGAGTCACATTTTGTGTTCGCTGACTTCTGTAACCAAGTGCAAAACGAAAAAGATTTTAGAATTATAAAAGTCAGAAGTGATCATGGAGGTGTTTACCCTGGTTATTCGTAAACAACCGCTGATCTTCCAAATGGTTACTTATTTGGTTACTCGCAGGATCGATCAGATTGATCCTAAGACATGGTTGATTTTGGGGTTTTGATTAAGTTGGATAATGGTTAAAAGACAAGAAAATAAAGAGGCTTTAAGTAAATTGCATGAAGAAATGGGCTTGATAAAATAAAGGAAGGCTTGAAATAAAAGGCTTCGACAGGAAAAGTAAAGAAGAAAGCAAGTAAAGTTTCTGGAAAATAAATGACTTTGATTAATAAAAGTGGTGTTTCACACATACATTCTCAACAATTCTTTCTCACACGCTAGGTACTCGAATCTATATGAGTGACTTTGTATATAATTGTGAACACACGCGAAAAACTGCGTGAACTACTACTATTTATACTAAAACATCCCAAGTAACCATCGGGCAGTTACACTGCTTCGAGATGACTCCACTTGGCACGTTCTCAGCGTTCGACGCTCCAGATCTTTGCACGTTGCACTTGGTAACCGCTGGGAACCGTTTTCCCTCCAAACGCTTGAATTTCAAACCGTTCCACTCTGAACAATCGAACACCTTCGTCGAGAAGCATCTTCGACGAGAAACACCTTCGACGTCGAAGGCAACCAAATTCTCCCTTGGAAGAAATCTTCTAAGTACATTACCATCTTCCGATGGGCATTTAGACAGACCCAGCTGGTCGAAAACATCCTTCAGCTTTAATGGCTGATATTAATAAAAACAAGGGTGTCGAATTTAGGAGCCAACAGGAGGAGAATTTAAAAACCATTATTTTGAAAAATATTTTAAAGAAAATGGTATTGTTCATAATTTCTCTTGTCCTCGAACTCCCAGACAAAATGGAGTTGTAGAACGAAAGAATATAATGTTACAAGAAATGGCCAGAACCATGATCAATGAAACAAATATGGCTAAGCACTTTCGGGCAGACGCTGTGAACACATCATGTTACATTCAGAATAGAATCTCTATAAGACCTATTCTGGAAAAGACTCCCTATGAATTATGGAAAAACAGAAACCCAACATTTCATATTTCTATCCTTTTGGATGTACTTATTTTATTCTGAACACTAAAGACAATCTAAACAAGTTTGATTCTAAAGCACAAAAGTGTTTTCTGCTTGGATATTCTGAACGCTCAAAAGGCTATAGAGTATACAACACAGAAACTATGATTGTTGAAGAATTAATCAAAGTCAGGTTTGATGACAAGCTTGGCCAGCAACAGCCAAATCAAATTGATATTTCTGTAGGTACAAAAGATCGTCTCTCAAACTCTGAACAGTCAGAAGCAAAGGAAGACTCAGAAGCAAAGGAAGACTCGGAAGATCCTCCTCTTGATAATGCTCTGGATAATCTCAGAATCTATGAACAACCCACTCAGAAAAGGTTTCCCAGAATCGCTTCAGCTCATAAAGAAGACGTGATTATTGGAAGAAAAGAAGATCCCATCAGAACATGATCCTCTCTCAGAATCAATGAAGAATCATTGTTTGGATTGGTATCTCTGATTGAGCCAACCTCTATTGATGAAGATCTGGAAGACAATGATTGGATCCTAGCAATGCAAGATGAACTCAATCAATTTTACAGAAACAATGTGTGGGATCTAGTTCCAAGACCCAAAGGATTCAACATTATAGGAACTAAATGGGTTTTCAGAAACAAACTAAATGAGCAAGGAGAGGTGGTCAGAAACAAAGCACGATTGGTTGTACAGGGTTATAGTCAACAAGAAGGAATTAATTATAATGAAACCTTTGCCCCAGTCGCCAGGTTAGAGTCTGTTAGATTATTAATTTCTTTTGCTGTTCAAAATAACATTTCATTATATCAAATGGATGTTAAAAGTGCATTTTTAAATGGCTATATAGAAGAAGAAGTTTATGTCCATCAACCTCCTGGATTTAATGACTCAAAGTATCCAGAACATGTTTTTAAATTAAAAAAGTCTTTATATGGTTTAAAACAAGCTCCCAGAGCTTGGTATGAATGTTTGAGTAATTTTCTTTTAGAAAAAGATTTTACCAGTGGGAAAGTGGACACAACTTTATTCAGAAAGACATTTAAAAATGACATTTTAATTTGTCAAATTTATATTGATGATATTATTTTTGGAACCTATAATATCTCTCTTGGAAAGGAATTTGCTGAGACCATTCAGGAAGAATTTGAGATGAGCATGATGAGAGAATTAAAGTTCTTTCTGGGAATACAAATTAACCAGACTCCAAAAGGTACTTACATACATCAGACGAAGTATGTTAAAGAACTTCTAAAGAAATTTGAGATGTCAGAAAGCAAAGATGCTAAGACACCAATGCATCCAACATGCATTCTAGGAAAAGATGAGGTAAGTATGAAGGTAGATCAGGAGCTCTACAGATGTATGATTGGATCCCTTTTCTATCTGACTGCATCTAGACCTGATATATTATTCAGCGTATGTTTATGTTCTAGATTCCAATCAGATCCTAGAGAATCTCACTTAACTGCTGTTAAGAGAATTCTGAGGTATCTGAAAGGTACTACTAATCTGGGCCTGTGTTACAAAAGATCAAAAGAATTCAGACTAGTAGGTTATTGTGATGCTGACTTTGCTGGAGATAGAATTGAAAGAAAGAGCACCTCTGGAATTTGTCAGTTTCTGGGTGACAACCTTATCTCATAGTACAGCAAGAAGCAAGAAACAATTGCACTTTCAACAATAGAAGTTGAGTATATATCTGCTGCTGGATGTAGTTCTCAGATGGTCTGGATGAAAAGTCAGCTAGAAGATTTTAATCTTTATGAAAGTAAGATTCTTATCTTCTGTGACAATACCTCTGCAATTTGTCTTTCTAAAAATCCCATTTTGCATTCTAAAGCTAAACACATAGAAATTAAATATCATTTTATAAGGGACTACATTCAGAAAGGAATTTTAAATTTAAACTTTGTAAAAACAGACCATCAATGGGCTGATATTTTTACCAAACCCCTTTCAGAAGATAGATTTAAATTCATTTTGAAGAATATTTGTATGGAATTATGTCCTGAATAAAATTGTATTTATCTTCTATGTTTGCCTTCAAAATGTTCTGAAATGAATGTTCTGATTAACAACTCTTCAGAAGTTAGAAGAGAAGTTACATCAGAAGCTATATATAAAGTTATGAAATGCTCTAACGTTTCATTACAAGTGTAGTTTAGTAGTTCATTATATCAAACAGTTGTCCCATGCAACCTTCAGGAGATGAACACGTGGTGTGTTTCTGAAAGGTCACGCGTGCTAAGCTATTGACGCCGTTCCTAGGTAACTGTTATGATTCGCTCAAATCTCACGCTTTCCCCTCAATTTTCAATATCAAGCATGAAAATAGGGTTTGTATGGAAAGACTAAAACCAATCAAATAGAAAACCCTAATCAAATAAAAAATCAAGCATGAAAAACAATACACTTGCACACAAGCACCCCTAGGGTAAATCCACTTGGCTGCCTTTACAAAATAGGCATATTACGCATGTGAGGTATCTTGGCAAAAACAAGCAAATACAAGATCATAGTCCCTCGATGACGCTATCTAAGTTGCCTTTCAAATGATCTTGGTCCCTAAAAGAGAATGCTAAGATACCTTGCAACATTACTAATCATGGTTATACGATGACCCACGCCCGTCCCGTTTACATCCAAAGATAGGGTTACTTACCAAATCAATGGCAAGATAACAATGTCAAAGGAAAAGGAAAATAAACATGAAAGACTTTTGAGTAGGTAGAATGCTCATAATTACTTGCTCAATTTCAAAACATCCTTGCTATTTTCAAAACAAACACCTACACTTTCAAAACCTCTTACAAACTTGAAAACATTTTCAAAAGATCAAACATCTTTGTATACATTCTTACGAAAGAGAATCATTACAAAGATTTCCTAAACAATGGCCTCTTTACAAAATACTTTCAAAAACCACACAAAGCACAATTTCAAACAAAAACAAGTGATCTAGCTGTTAGAACAAGATTGGTTCTGATCATATCTCAGAGTTTTGATGATAACAATAAAATATATTTTATATAATTGATACTCTGATGAGCATATTTATTTGTTTCAGATAATGTTCTGACTGAAGTATTTTCCTAGATGAAAATCATTTTGACGTGCTGAGCTGAAAATAAATGAAGAAGTTCTTTGATGAAAGAACCATTTGTTTTAGCGCAAGTTCTGATGCTGACTCTGATAAGAAACTATTTTATGCATCTTCTAAAGCTTAGCAAGTTTCCATGTAAACTATGTTCAGAAGTACTTTGAAAGCAAGCGCTGATAAGAAGTTATTTGCAAGCATGCTTTGAAGCAAGACGTGAAACTAGTTATGATAGAATAAAGAAGCTAACAAGTCTTTTCAAGCTTCAGGAAACATGCTCTGACAAGTGTCGTTTGTTTATTTAATGCAAATACGACTACATGCACTCAAGTGTCTACACTAGTTCATTAGAAAATGCAATCTGCAAGCAAACACGCAAACATTAATTGCTCCACACTTTTGAAGGCAGCAACGGTCGTTTTCTTCATGCTATATATAGAAGATCACTTATTGCAAGCCAAAAACCAATGACGTGAAAATATTCTGCTGCTCACAAATTATTTTACAAACACTTTGTGCAAAACTAATCTCAGGGAAAAATCAGAGTTTGTGATATAGCTTTCTAAGAAGCAATTTGTTTCACTATCTGTAAAGATTTAATTCTTATAATTTTTCCTTGAGAGACCAAGTTTGGTCAGATTTCTCAAGAAGGCTAGCACTAGTTTGAGTCTTAGTGGTGTTAGTCACTTGTAAGTTTACTTGTGCTTTGAATTGTTAGTCACAACAATTTGGTTGTGTGATTATAATCAGTTTGATTATAGTGAATTATGTCCTTGTTGAGAAAGGCGAAATCACCTTGGCGGGTGGACTGGAGTAGTTTGAGTTCAAACGAACCAGGATAAAAATAACTGTGTCTTTCCATTATTGTTGAGCCTTTAAGAAAAAGAAGAAGAGAAACTTATTCAACCCCCCCCCCCCCCTTCTAAGTGTTTTCTCACCCTTCACTAGCAAGTAACTAAGAGCCCATGGAAAACCCTGGATGAAAAGGGTGATAATACCTTCCCTTTTCATAATCTACCCCCCGAACTCAAGAAATAATCTCAAAGGTCTTTCCTGTGCTTTTTCACCTTTCCTTTTGGATAAAAGAAAAGTCAGTGGCAACTCTTGCTAACCGCAACTTTTGCGATCAAACACAAAAAACCTTTAAGTCAGTTCTCCCACCATATCACAAAGAGCAAGAAGGGTTACTCACATAGATCCTTATTGAGGAGGCAGAAGGTAATGTAACACCAATTGTTGCATCATAGCTTGCACCCATAACGCCATGTTTATTACCTGCAAACGAAACAAATCAAACACAACAAGAAAATTCTTAGTCATTAAAAGCGTGGGTTTCCTTCCATGTAACACTTTGTTTAACGTCACATGGCTTGACAATTCACTCCTCATTGTTATGGGGGGTATTTCAGCTTCCACACCTTATTGCTTGTCCTTTCGGAAACACATAAATGATCTAGTTCAGAGGTAAATGATATATTGTGCCTCAAGTCACCCCTAATTTCCATATCCTTACATTGATGCTCATGTTTCTTTCTCTTCTTGAATGAACTTTGGAGCTTTGTTGTGTGTTATAGATGAATGAGATAGTGCAACCTGACAGATTATGCTTGAGACTTTTTCTGGAGGTGGTTTTGAACTTTTGCTTTCTCCCACTATATTGATCATGCCAACTGAAGATTGATTATCTTCATTTCCACCTTGCTTTTTGATGTCCAACACTTTTAAAGTTATTTCCTCATCAAAAGATTTCAAGATCTGAGTACCTTTTTCAATATCAACATTGCATTGAATAGTATGCAAGAATGGTCAACCAAGAATAATAGGGGTCTCTTCATCTTCCAGAATTTCTATGATCTCAAAATCAACGGGAAAGACAAATTTGTCAATTTCCACCAGTACATCTCCAACCACCCCATATGACTTCTTTATGGTGTGATTAGAAAATTTTAAATTTTTCCCTCTCTCTCTTACCTTTCCAATACCAAGATTTTGGAAGATAGATAATGGCATTAAACTCACACTAGCACCCGAATCAATTAGAACCTTCTTGAAAGTTCTATATTTTATAATGCAAGGTATTGCAACCAATCCAAGATCCTTTATCTTGATTGGGATTATCCTCTCTGGCAAGATTGCATACAATTTCTAATCATCGGGTACCGATCCATATCCTATTGGTTTCTTTTTATACAGTACCTCCTTCATGGATTTCCGGTACATGGGCATTTTCTCGAGAGATTCAAAGAAAGGCATGTTGATCTCTAACTTTTTGAACACTGACAAATTTCTCAAAGTCTTTCTCTTTTGGATCCTTCTTTTTTACTCGAGAGGTATATGGCAACTTAATCACTGGTTTAGTCTCTTTTACACCCTTCTCTTCAGTTGGCTTCACATGTGGTATCATTTTTCATGCTTTTTCTTGTTTTCTCTCACTTCCATATCTACCTATATGACATAGTTATCCTTTGTTACTTTCTCTTCTTCATCTCTTGGCAAATTTTTCAATTTCCACCAATACATCTTCAGCCACCCCATATGACTTCTTTATGGTGTAGCAAAATTTAAATATGTCCCTCTCTCTCTCTCTTACCTTTCCAATACAAAGCTTTTGGAAGATAGATAATGGCATTAAGCTCACACTAACACCCGAATCAATTAGGATATTCTTAAAAGTTATGTATTTTATAGTGCAAGGTATTGCAACCAATCCAGGATCCTTCTGATTGATTGGGATTATTCTCTCTAGGAAGATTGCACACAATTTCTCATCATCGGGTACCGATCCATCTCCTATTGGTCTCTTTTTTATATAGTACCTTCTTCATGAATTTCTAGTGCATGGGCATTTTCTCGAGAGCTTCAAAGAAAGGCATGTTAATCTCTAACTTGTTAAACACTGTGAATTTTTTTTCAAAGTATTTCTCTTTTGGATCCTTCTTTGTTACTCAAGAGGGATATGGCAACTTAATCACTGGGTTAGTCTCTTTTACACACTTCTCTTCAATTGGCTTCACAGGTGGTATCATTTTTTCCTGATTTTTCTTGTTTTCTCTCACTTCCAAATCTACCTCTATGACATAGTTATTCTTTGTTACTTTCTCTTCTTCATCTCTTGACAACTTCTGACTTCTCGTTGTGACAACATTAATATTCTCATGACTTTTTGGATTTGTCACTGTGGAGCTCGAAAAGGTGTTCGGTGCTTGCAGAAGATAATTATTGTGCAATTTGTCCCACTTAAAATTCCAAATTTTTTATTGAAGTTGTGGTATTCATGTGATTGCTCCTTGTCTCTTCTTGAAATTGAGAAGTGTGGGCAGCCATCTTTTCAATAGTTACCTCCCATTCTGCCTTATGTGGAGCTTGTTACTGATTTTGGACACTTCCTTGCTGATCTTTCCATGAGAAGTTTGGATGATTTTTCCATCCTGGATTGTAAGTATTTGAGTAGGAATTATTCTGCTTCAAGAATTTTATCTCTTCAATCTGTTGCAGAGACGCAAGACAACACACAATATAATGGAGTCCACTACAAATTTCACAACTCACATTTTGAACAGGTTGCACTTGGGTGACCTGTTGGAGGCCTATATTCATTACCTTCGATTTCTTTTCTACCTCAGCAACAACTGTGTCTTCTATCCTTATTTTGTTGGTTTCCAACTTCAGATCAATATCTCCTAAAGACTTGCTTGCACACCTATCATACAGTTCTAAATGCTCATTAGTCGTTATTGCTTCAATTATTTTCTTGATATCTGTGGCTGTTGAGAAATTAGATGAACCGCCAGTTGTTGTATCAATCAACTGTTTGGTCTTGATTCTAAGACCGTTCACAAATATTTGCACTTGTTCAGCTTGATCCATATTGTGTGTAGGACAAGTCACTAGGAGCCTTTTGAATCTTTTATAAGTATCTCTTAGAGAATCACCCTCTTTTTGCTTGAAATTCAGGATCTCGTATCTTTTTCTCAGAAACACAGATGCTGGAAAATATTTTTTCCAGAAAGAAATCTCCATCCTTTCCTAAGAAGTGATACTACCAGTTGGAAGAGAATAAAAATACTCTTCAGCATCTTTCGCTAGAGTACACAGAAACATTTGCAACTTATTAGTTTCATCAATAGACCCATCAATCTTGAGAGTCGTTCTCATAGTCAGAAATCTTTGTAGATGTTTGTTGGCATCTTCATTAACCTTTATGGTGAAAGGTCTTCTCTCAAGTTGAGTGATAGTGCTCGGATGCAACTGGAAATTAGGCACATTCACCAGTTGGTTTACAATTGTAAACCTACCACCCAGTGTGTTATACCCAAAAATATTCCCTCTCATTTCTCAAGACATTTCCCACAAGATCTTCAATAGCTCAAGCGTGCACAAGGATTGACTAGGCCAAGACACCTCCTCAAGCACTGATGACTCAAAATTAGGATTTGAGTTTGCACAAGGATAACTAGACCTCTAATACTTCAAATGAATTTCATGGATCATTATGGACCTTAAAGAATTCTCATGTCAAGTTTCAAGTCTTGTATCACAAATTATGCTCGTTCAATTGACCAGATGACCTAAAATCAGCTGTATTGATGAAAAAGTCAACTGTAGCACCAAAAGTCAAACTTTGAGTTTTTTGGTCAACATTAAGCTTCAAAGATCACAATTCATCAAGACATTCAAAAATACAAAGCTTGATTATCAAGAAATCAATAAAGTCAAAAGTCAATGTGAAAAGTCAAACTTTTTTAGACTTACAATTTTTTTCTAAGTGTTTTTGTATATGATAATTTCATTACTTCATGCCATTCTTTCACCAACATACAAGATGATTCAAAGAAAACTTCCAACATGAAAGTTGTAGATCTCAATGATATCTAAAATATTGTAGGGCATGACTCTTTCTATAAATGCTTGGATATGAAGTCATGACATTTTTGATTAAACACTTGGAGAAATTTTCAGCAGGTTTGGTCAGGTTTTTATCCCAACTTCTTGGACAATTTTCATAAAGTTCCAATTGGATTATTCAAAAATGTAAAACATGAAAGTTTTATAGGATGTTTCAAGCTTTCCAAAATATCCAAGAGCATGAATTTATCATACTTGAGCTAGGAGATTCAAGGACCTGAAGTTGGGCATTCGTTCTTGATTTACAAGGCTGATTTGTGACGAACAAGGAACCAAAATCTTAGCTACACTGCATGATCTTACTTTGCATGCCTCTTGACTTGAAAATCTATCCATAATCAAATGTTTTCACAATTGATTGAACCATTATCCAAGTGATTCAAGTATTATCCATTGCATCTTTCCATTTTTGGCACAAAGGCACCATTGCCATTCTTGCAAAGTTCACTTTAATCACATAGTCAATTTCTTGAGCCTCTAACTTGTTGTTCTAATCACACGCAACTTCTACAAGTCAGAACAAACACATTTAAAGTGATCAACCACTTTAGATAGCTTGGTACAAGCATTGGAAACATGTTCTTCATGCTTGCTTCAAAAACAAGCAAGATAACCATAACATGTGATTCAAAATATGAGTTGTTTCAAGTCTCAAACCTTCTCTATAAATAGATAGGCCAATTTCAAGAGAAAGAGGCTAGAAAAAAGAAGGAGAAACTAACACTCAAAATCACTTTTGCTGTTAAAAACCAGAATTGTCCACAAAACCTCCATTTTTTAGCTTTGAAGTCCAAATCTTTGAATCTCATACCTTGCAAGTTTTTTCCAAAAAAAAACTATCTAAACAATTCACATAGAATATATTCAAACATAAGAAAAACTTCTGTAACATCATTGTCACCACCTTCTAAACTCAAAAATCGTACTTTGCAATTTGACTTGGTTGGAGTGGTTCGGCAACTTTCAGTATAAAGTGAGGGTTGGAACAACTTTAAAAAGGTCTAAGGGAGCTCAATCAATCATCACGTTGTGCTTGAAAACATCCAAACACATTTTGATTTTTCACTTCAGGAGGTAAGTTTTCTCAAACTATAATTTCCTTGTTCATATATCATTCTACTTTCGTTTTCAAAAGAATAAAACAGGACAAATCAAAGTAAAAGAGTTGCAAACACTCAAAAATACAAAAAAAATGCTTCTGGAAGCCTGACACGGCCAGCCGTGTCGCCTGACATGGGCCGTGTTAGGGAGAAAACAAGACAAACTGAAAATACAGGATTCTGACACGGGTGCGCATGTCACAGGACACGGCCCGTGTCCCTCTTACTGGGAGAAAACTTGACAAAATGGCAGGACAGGCTCCTGACACGGGTGCCCGTGTCACGGGACACTGCCCGTGTCAGCACAGCTGGGACAAAAAAAGACATGCATAATCATTACAAGGTTCTGATACGGGTGCCCGTGTTACAGGACATAGCCCGTGTCAGCTTCAACACCAAAAATCTTGATTTTTTGAGACTTTTTTGCTATTATTTTTATTCAATTTGGTTGTAATAGTAATTAGGTTTTAATTGCTTTCATTTCCCATTCATAAACTTGTATCCCCATCCCTTAAATGATGTAATAGTGTAGGTGTGATATGTTGGGAGAGAACTGTCTGTTTTTGGAATGTTGGCTCGTGTTTTGCGTTTGTTTTTGCAAAATGTCGCGGTAAGCAAGAGTCGCCACCGTCTTTTATTTTATTCAACAAGGAAAGGAAAAAAGCACATAAAAATTCCTTTTTCGAGATGTTTCTCGGGTCCGGGGGGTAGATTATAGAAAGGGAAGGTGTTAGCACCCTTTCTATCTGTGGTTATCCACGGGCTCTTAGGTACTTTCTCAAAGTGTTTTCAAAATTTGCTTTTCTTTGTGTTTGTGGGTTTGAAAAGAGTTTTTGTTTGAAAGGTGTAAGTGCGAAGAGTTTTGTTTTGTTTTGAAGGAGCAAGTACTTAAGAACCATCTACCTACTCGAAAAAGGAATCAAATTGGGCTAATGTCCTTTAGACAATGCTATCCCACTATTGATGAGTAGGTAGCACTGTCGTTGGAGTTTTAAGGGTCAATTTGATTAAGGGACGTGTGGTCACTAAAGCAATGTTAGGACGCCTTAGCGGTAACCCTAATATCTTAGATCATTTTTCCGAGGCAACTGTTTCGAGGCAACTATGATCTTTGGACAAGAGGGAGACCTCCAAAATTTCCTATACTCAATGACCACTGTTGTACCCCAAAATTTTCCCTCCCATTTCCTCAACATTTTCTCATCACAAGATCCTTGGAGCTCAAGATCCAGCTAGGGTTTTCTCAGCTCAAGACTTTTCCTTGCACTGTTGGCCCAAATTAGGGTTTGAGTTTGCACAAAGATGTTTTGACTTAAAATGCCCAAAGTGACTTTCATGCTTCATATTGGACTCCCAAGTTTATCCATACCAAGTTTCAAGCCTTGATTCCAAACTTTGCCCAGTCAATTGGACAGTTGACCTAAAAATGAGCTGTATTGGGAAAAAAGTCAACTGTGGTCAATTGACAGTCAAACCTCATGATTCTTGACCCACATCAACATTTTAAACTCATATGAACCATTTAGTCAAGTTTGTATCACAATTCCACAAGAAATTTGATCAGATCACCAAAAGGGCAAAATGGTCATTTTTAGGGTTTTGACTGCACAAAGGCAATTTTTGACTGTTTGACCTAGCCAATGGCAAACCAAGCTCACATATGGACTCAAGGACCCAATGACATTGTCTTGACATGTTCAACAAGTTCAAAAGATCCCAAATGCATGAGACTGACAGATGAATTTTCCAGTCAATTGATTAATTTTTGACTGTATACTGAAAAGTCAAACTTTGACTTTTTGGTCAAAATCAAGGGTCAAGATTCATTTTTCACCAAAACATGTCAAAACATGAGACTTGTTCATCAAGAAATCAAAAATCAAAAATTAGGGTTTGAAATGAAGAATTTTCATAACTTAGAATTTTTCTAAGTTATGAAAATCCCTAATTTTTTCCTAACTTTGTCCCATTTTTTCACCAAGATGCATTTGGATTCAAACAAAAGTCAAAACATGAAATTTGTAGTCCATTGCAAAATCTACAACTTTGATTCACAAAGTTTCCTCAAAAGAAGCTTGTAGCTCAAGTTATGATTTTTGGAACAAGGGTGCAAAACATTCTTAACTTAGAAAAATTTTGACCTATTCTAGGCAGGATTTTTGCCTAACTTCATGGCAACTTTTCACATGCTTCCACTTGGAATTTCAACTTGCATTACAAAGATGGATTGTAGTACACATTCCAAGCTTTCCAAAATGTCTAAGAACTCATCAAACAACCTTGTGGTTAGAAAGAATCGAATTTGGCAAGTTGGAAAAAACTCACTTTGCTCATGGCCAATTTTCATGTTCATACACTTAGGCATTTTTGAACTCAGCTTGCACTCCTAGATTACAGGCCTCAAATCTCATTTACACTCATAAATTCAATGCTAATCCATTGTGCCAAGACATTATTTTGCTCATTTGGTTATTACATGGAAGTTTAAGCCATAATAAGAAAAAGCATTATATCCATTTTTGAAAAGTGAAACTTTATGTCAATTTGCAAATCAGGAGGTACAAAGCAAATCTCTTTGGCACAAGTTATTGAGCTAATCCCACTGATCAAGGGCAAGCTTAGCAGCACATTAGAGGGGCCTCCATCAGTCTAGAGAGGAGATTGACATTTTGTTGCTTAAAGGTGAAGAAACTTAGCATAACATACACCAACTCACATTGCTGCAAGAACCAACCAAGACAAACTTTCTCCACACTTTCCATACTCCCTAACAGACCTAAAACACGAGCCTTTAACCCTTGATCCCTCCTCATACAGAAAATCACCACAAAACTGCACAAAACTGGGCATTCTGCATTTGGACTTGGCTAGCTCATTTCCATCGTGCACTTTCATCCAAACCACTTCATACACCTTCCATAACATCCATATAGACTATTCTAAACATTGAACTGAGACTGTAACAGCCATAGCATCATTTGCCATTTTCATTTTTCTCTCTTGCAGGTTGACTTCTGTAGCTCGATTTAGCAAGATTCAAAGCAAACTAAAGGTTGGAATAGCATCCCTGGACCTCAAGCAAGCTGTACCAATCCTCACCTTGCACTGAAAGTACCTCCATTGCCAGATACGATTCAAGCTAAACAGGTAAGTTCATGAACTCCTATCTCTCTATCCAGGCATAGTTAGGCTTAGATTTGTGAAGAAATTATGTCATATTCATGGCCCTGAATCTGCCCATATCATTACTTTTCATTTATGTTATGTGTACTTAGAGAATTTTGAGTCTGAACATTGAACAAAAACTAGGTCAGGAATTGGGGGAGAAGAAATTCTCTCTCATTTCTGAGAGTTAGATTGACTTCTTTATATGTTTAGAATCGTGGCTTCAAGCTCTACAGGTTTCATGTTTCAAGATTTGGCAAAGGATCAAAGAATCAGGAGTTAGAGAGATGGGCAAAAGGGCGCGCGTTTTTGAATGTTTTTGTTGTTTGGAGGTTGAAGACAACCTCTATGGGCTGGGCCAGTGATTTTTTACTCTTTGCACTATGTCTTCACACCTGCACCCCCTTGGCCCATTTTGATTTTTACTTGTTATTTTCCATTTTTTCCTTTTGATTTTACTTCCATATTTTTATTTAAGTATGAAAAAATATTAAAATCATTTTTTCCACATTTTTTGCATTTATTTTGATATTTATTAGGCTTTATTTAGTTTTGTACATAAATAAATACTTATATACTATTATTTAAAAATACAAAAAAATAATACAAACTTGTTTTATTTCTGATTTTCATTTTATATTATCTCTTGAAAACATTCTACATAAAATATACTTTTTTTTTATTATTATATTTGATTTTTGTATATATAATATATATATTTAATAAATATTGTAAATACATATATATTTGTTAATATATTTAGGAAAATACAAAGAATTAATACATTTTATTTTTATTAATATTTTGACCTCAAAAATACTTTTTATATAAAGTACCTTCTTTTATTTATTTTTGTATATATTTAATAAATATTGCATATATTATATAATAGATACTTTTTATTTATAAAACTAGGGTTTTGCCCTAAATGCATAAAAATACCAAAAATTAATTAATTTTGTTTTTGTTTATTTGATACATGATAAATACTTTTTACATACATATGAAAACCATTTTGGCATTTTTTGCATATTTATTTGTATTTTTATTAATACTTGTGCAATTAAACCCCTTGTGAAATTTCAATTTTTGGATGTAATAGTTAGAATTTATTTTCTTGTCAAAATACCCCCATTTGAACATTTGTACCCCCCATCCCATATATTGTGTTGTAATAACTTAGGACCTTTTATTTTTCGCATTTAAAAGCTTTCTAATTATGCCATGTTAGAATTAGGGTTTGTATGCAAATCAATTAACCAAAAAATAGTTTGACCTAAATTCAAGATAAACAAGCATGAAAATGTACAACACTAATCACACTTGCACCCCTAGGGTATTCCACTTGTTGCCTTCAATAATGGGCCATATTGCATGTTAGGTATCTTTGGCAAAACAAAAACAATCAAATGATCATAGTCCCTCGATGACGCTTTCGAAAATTGCCTAAAATGATCAAGTCCCTCAAAAGAAAGATTGCCCAAAGATACTTGGCACCATTGCAATCATGGTCTAACAATGACCCGCGCCCGTCCTGTTCACATCCTAACACAAGATTGTCCACCTAATGCAATGGTGGAACAATACTGTTAAAAGGGTTAAAACATAGGAAAAATCTTTGAGTAAATTTAGGGGTAGACAACTCTTAGTTACTTGATCAAACTTGCAAAACAAATCCTTGCCTACTTTCAAAACACACTCCACAACACAACTTTCAAAACAAATTTCAAAACCTTGAAACATCTTTTCAAAAAGACAAAAACCTTTTGTAAAACATTCGAGTAAAGAATTGTTACAAGGGTTGCCTAGACAAGGCATCTTTTTCAAAACATTTTCAAACCCACACACAAAGCACCATTTCAAACAATTGAAAGCACCATTTCAAACAATTGAAAATCAAGGCAAGTTGATCTAAGCAAGTAACTAAGAGCCCATGGATAACCATGGATAGAAAGGGTGCTAATACCTTCCCTTTCTATAATCTACTCCCCGAACCTAAGAAAACATCTCAAAGGTTTTTGCTGTGCTTTTTAACCTTTCCTTAGGATAAAATAAAAAGTCGGTGGCGGCTCTTGCTCAACCGAAACATTTGCGAAAACAAACGCAAAAATCTAAATCAGTTCTCCCACCGTATCACAGAACTGGCGACTCTGCTGGGGAATTTTTTAAGTGGAGTAACCTTAGGGCTTAGATCACCCTCTTGCATGACTAATTGTTTGATTTGATTGCTTTATATCTTGGCTCTCTTGTTTGGGTTTGCAATCCTACACCCGGATTTGGGGAAACATTCATAGATAGCAATACGTTGTGGAAACTGTGCGGGGTATACCGACACGGTTGAAGCAATAGCTATATTAGTGCGACATATTTGTGAGTACCGGTAACCCTTGAGTTCAATCAAGGAGAGTACGGGGCCGCTGAGTGATGTCACTAAGCACTAATGACCTAGAACCTTACTTGACCATCTTGGCCTTTATTAGGGGTAGTGAGATGACCGGCTTTGGTGCAGTCCGAAGTTGGTAGATACTCGATACTACACTCATTGAGGTTTGTTTTCTTGGAATATTTTGGTCGCTAGTTAAGTGGCTAAACCAAAACAATGAACAATGAAAACAATTCAATGATATTGAGCTCCTTAGAACCCGGTTACTATTTATAAGACAGGTTTTTTTAAGCCAACTACACTCAAGAGGGTACTTACCTATGAAACCTCATGTAAGCCTGAAACTAGGGTTTTGTGTGATTTGCTTGTACATGTGTTTGTGCATACATCATAAACATCATAAAGCATCATATGCATTCACTAACCATTTCAAGGGTTTAGATCTTCATCTTTGTTCTTGTTTTGTAGGTCATGGAAATTCTTCGAAGAAAAACCATCCAAGTCAACCTTGTGAGAATCCCTCCTCAACTCAAGGAGCTCACCTCAAGGATTCCGGAAAGCTCTCCCTTCAGTGAAAGACATGGTAGACTGCTCAGCCTAGTCAACACCAACATTGAAGAGGACATGATGAAGGTGTTGTTCCAGTTCTTTGACCCTCTTCATCACTGTTTCACTTTCCCCGACTACCAGTTGGTGCCCACTTTGGAGGAGTTTTCTCAACTCCTGAGAATTCCTATCCTTAATCAACTACCCTACAACGGTACGGAAAAGGAACCAAAGCCGGAAGATGTTGCTCGAGCACTACATCTACAGCCATCTGACATCAAGGGGCAGTGGGAAACTAGAAGCGGCGTCAAAGGTTTCTTAGCAAAATTCTTGTTTGAGAAGGCACGAGAATGTTGGAATTCATTGGACCTACAAGCCTTCGAAGAAATTGTGGCACTCCTCATCTATGGGTTAGTCTTGTTCCTGAATCCTGACCAGCTGGTAGATGTCAACACCGTCAAAATCTTCTTACCCAGAAATCCAATACCAACATTACTTGGGGACATTCTTCACTCATTTTACACACGAACAATGAGAAAGAGGGGTGTTCTCATGTGCTGTACTCCTCTCCTTGCAAGGTGGTTTATTTCGCACCTTCCACAATCTGTCTTGAAGAATGACCAAGGCTCGAGGTGGTCCCAACGATTGATGACTCTTACTCACTCTGATGTACATTGGTGTTCTCGGTCCAGAGAAAATGTCATCATCGTCGATCGTTGTGGAGAGTTCCCTAATGTTCCATTACTTGGCATTAGAGGGGGCATTACCTACAACCCTTGTCTAGCTTTGAGGCAATTTGGATATGCACGGAGGGATGGCCCTCACGACATGTTGATTCTTGACCTAGTTTTTGACTTCGACAACGATGCGCAAGGACTTCGCCAAAGATTCATCAGAGCTTGGAGGATGCCCAACAAGGTTGATAGCAAGACATTGGGGCACAAGAACTCCATCCCTCTTGAGCCTTATCTCAAGTGGGTACGATCCCGAGCCCAGAGTCTAATGATGCCTTATCCTCATGTTCTCCCTGTGATTAAAGAGCCCGTTACGGAAGGAGAGGTTCCCTACACCATCCTATATCCTGACATGCCTACATCGTGGGAGGAGATGCAGAAGAGTTGGATTCAACTCAAGGAGGAACGGAACACTTTTGAAGCCAGCTTCTACGCCAGTGAGAAGAAGGTTCTAGAGCTTACTCGCCGACTCCATGAGGAAGAGACCCTCAACACCTACATCGCACCAAAAAGGATGCGCAACGTCTTTTTACCTTGAGAAGTTTTGAATATTTGGCCCATGGGGCATTTATGTACTGACAAATTTCTTCTTATTAATATGACGTGCGTTCTCTTTTGTTTGCAACAATTTTGAATATTCTAAATCCTTGAATGCATTGCATACATGAGCATACCATTCATCATGTGCATAAGCAGGTCTCTACACCAGGTTTCCTTATCTTTCTGCTGTTTATTTCAGTAAGATGGATCTCGAGCAAACGGTCAAGGACTTACAGTCTCAAAATGCACAGTTTCAACAACTCCTGATGACCTTGGCTAAGGGTCGGGAGGATCTAAAGGCCCTGCTGGGGAACAAAGACCAAGTGAAAAAGAAGAAAAAGAGACTCGGAGTGGCTACTTTAGGAAGAAGGTTTGAAGGAGAAGCCAGAAGAGTGCTTGAATTTCCCCCTACTTCTGAGGAGGGAACCAGTAAAGGGAATGCGGCTGCAGTACCTTCCGAGTCCGATATGGAAGAAGAGGAGGCTGAAGAAGACGAAGACTACTCTGATCAACAATACCCGCTGGCTGATGACAAATACAAAGGTTTAGAAGACAGGTTGGCAGCTATGGAGCTGCAGAGAGTTTCGGGTTTAGATTTCAAAGACTTGGGTTTAGTTGCCGGAATTGTGATTCCCCCGAAGTTCAAAGTGCCAGTTTTTGTAAGGTATGACGGGCTGTCCTATCCAAAAATGCATCTCAGGTCATATGTAAGGAAGATCCAACCTTATACTGCAGACAAGAACCTTTGGATCCATTTCTTTCAGGATAGCCTTTCTGGGGCTCAACTCGAGTGGTTCTATCAGCTGGATGGAGCCAGTATCCGAAACTGGGAAGACTTGGCCACCGCTTTTTATAAACAATATCAGTACAATTCTGACCTTGCTCCTACGCGTACCCAACTTCAGGGTATGTCACTGGGAACGGGCGAAGGATTCAAAGAGTATGCGCAAAAGTGGAGAGACTTGGCCGGCAGGGTGCAGCCGCCTTTGACTGACCGTGAACTTGTTGACATGTTCCTAGGGACCCTGTCTGGTCCATTCTTCAACCATCTGATTGGTAATTCTTCCGCTGGGTTTACAGATTTGATCTTAACTGGGGAGAGGATAGAAGCTGGTATCAAGTCAAGGAAGATACAGAAGGGTGTCGCTGCAAGTATTGAGAAGAAGCCTTTCAAGAAAGAAACGGCTGTTGTGTACTCTCAGAGAAGAGCAGGGAAGATTGAGCACCGGCCGACTGTGGGGGCCGTAATGATCCAAAATCCTTCAAGTGAGCAGCCTCGCTATAACCAGTCCAGACCAAATCAACAACGGGTGGAACGGCCACAACGGCAGTTCACCCGCATTAATATGACGCCAGCGCAAGTGCTTCCCCATCTGTTAAAGTTGAATCTCGCTACTATCAAAGAGGCACCAAAAAATGTGAGTACGTCCTCTCCGCATTACCATCCTAATGCTAAATGCGCCTACCATTCTGACAGTGTCGGGCACGACACCAACGATTGTTGGGCACTCAAGCATAAAATTCAAGACCTGATAGAGGCGAAAGAGGTGGAGTTCGACGCTCCAGAGAAGCCGAACATGATATCCGCTCCGATGCCGAAGCACGGTCGAAATATCAATGCTATTGAAGAAGATCTGTATGTTGTTGATGTCAATGATCTGATGACTCTGTTGTTAACCATCAAGTTAAATCTGTTGAAGGCCGGGATTTTCCCGGGATGCAAAAAAGATTGCTACTGTTGTTACTCTCTTCCGTTTGACTGTCCGTTACTGAAGAAAGGCATCCAAGGCCTAATGGACAGTCAACAAATTCTGTTTGAAAAAGTTTCTGCTATTCCAACCCATACTGAAGATGTCTCAATTATCACCATTCACGCCAATCTTTCCAAGGCCGTCAGAAAGCCTGTTAAGATTACACCAGCTACAAAGTCTGTTCCTCTGAAGATAACAATGCCAGGGCCTGTCCCCTACATATTTGAGAAGTCAATACCATGGAATTACGGCGGTGACGTCTACTACCATGGTATTAAACAAGTTGAAGTAACTGAGGGAAGCTCGGATGAAGAAGAAGCCAGCATTGGAAACATTGCGGGCACAAGCAAGATCACCCGAAGTGGGAGAATATTTTCTCCAGAGATTGCCCCCCCAAAAGCAATCTTTGGACCCTCATCTGCTGCCAAAGTTATTCCTGCACCAATAAAACTCTCCGCTAGAACCCCATTGATTGAAGATGTTGTTGTTCCTAGTGTTGTCCCTCCTACCTCTGCTGATAAAGGTAAGGGAACCCAAGATGAGCTCGTCAGGACGAGGGCTCAACCCTTGGTCATCCCGGAAACCTCCAAGAAAGAGATAGAAGAGATCTTGAAGATAATTAAAAGGAGTGATTACGACGTGGTAGAACAACTGGGGCAAACCCCCTCGAAGATCTCCATATTAGCATTACTACTGTGCTCAGAAGCGCATGCCAAGGCACTGATAAAATTCCTGAAGACAGCCCATGTGCCCCAGGAAACCTCTGCCGACCAATTCCAAGACTGCGTAGCCAGTCTTACTGCAGACAATGGCTTAGGTTTCTCTGATGCCTACCTGACCCCAAAAGGAAGAAAGCACAACGACGCGTTACATGTGTCAGTGGAATGCCAAGGAACTACTCTGGCCCATGTTCTAGTCGACACTGGTTCTTCTCTGAACGTGCTGCCCAAGAAGGCTCTCGACCTTTTAGACTGTGAAGGCTTGGAGTTAAGGCCAAGCAATATCGTTGTAAGGGCATTTGACGGGTCCAAGAGAATGGTACATGGGGAAGTGGACATTCCCATTAAGGTTGGCACAGAAGTGTTCCCCTCGACTTTCTACGTGATGGACATCCGTCCGTCATACTCTTGCTTATTGGGGAGACCATGGATACACAATGTCGGGGCAGTCACCTCTTCCTTACATCAAATGTTGAAGTACCCTGTCAAGGGAAAGATCATAACCGTCCATGGTGAAGAGGAATATATGATCAGCCACCTAAACTCCTTTCGGTATGTAGAGGTAGAGGGTGAATTCATTGAGACACCATTCCAGCACTTCGAAGAAGTCTCTCCTGAAATAACAGTAGCAAAATTGGTAGCTGAGGTACCAAAGCAGATGGCCAGGATGGCATCTCTAAAAGACGCGAAGGCCGCAATGAAGGAAGGGAAGAATTCAACATGGGGGCAGTTGCCGGATATTCCTCACAAAACAGACAAGTTTGGATTAGGATTCACTGCTGCGGGACAGAAAGCTATACGCCATTCAAAGATTGAAAGGGCGCCAATCAAGATTTCTCCTTACGGAATCAACGCTTTGGAGGGTGAAGACGAAGAAGACAACATTGAAGAGTGGATCTACCCAACTATCAAAGGAGGACTATGCAACTGGGAGGCAAAGGACTTTGTCCCCATTACTTTTATTAATCAGTAATTATCTGTCAAATATTTCCTGTGGTCTGTAATAATTACTTTTGAACAATCCGTACACTACCTTTTTACCTCATGCCTTGCCCGGGGCATGTAGGTCCATTTGTAAGGGTTTTGATTATCTTCATATCCATATGCCATGTTTAATGATTCATTGGACGTTTTTCATTTGATAAACTGTTGTGTTCATTTTCTTTCCTTTTGCATTTTTTGTTTAAGGATGGTTATCCCTTACACACACCCACACTCACGAATGCAGGTACCCATCCACTCTGGATTCCATGGGTGACTATTCTGCTATGTCCTTCAATAACTCTGAAGATCTGGTCAATCAAGTCGAGTATGAAGATGACGAAGGTTGTGAAGTACCAGGTGAACTAGCCAGACTTCTACAGCAAGAGGAAAGGGCCATCTTACCTCACGAAGAGTTGTTGGAAACTGTCAACTTAGGAACCGAGGAAGACCGGAAGGAGGTACAAGTGGGTGCCAATATGGAACCAAGTGTCAAGGAACGCCTGATACAGTTATTAAATGAGTACGTTGAAATCTTCACTTGGTCTTATGAAGACATGCCGGGTTTAGACACAGACATCGTGGTTCACCGTCTCCCCACAAGAGAGGATTGTCCACCGATCAAACAAAAAGTCCGCCGAATGAGGCCTGACATGTCTGAAAAGATCAAAGCAGAAGTGATGAAGCAATTCGACGCTGGCTTTCTGGCTGTTACATCCTATCCTCAATGGGTCGCTAACATTGTGCCAGTACCTAAAAAAGATGGCAAAGTCAGGATGTGTGTGGACTACCGGGATTTGAATAGGGCCAGCCCCAAAGATGATTTTCCGCTACCACACATTGACATTTTGATCGACAATACAGCTCAGCATAAAGTGTTTTCCTTCATGGATGGATTCTCGGGTTACAATCAAATCAAAATGGCCCCCGAAGATATGGAGAAAACAACCTTTGTCACACAATGGGGTACTTTCTGTTACAAGGTGATGCCGTTCGTACTGAAGAACGCAGGGGCAACTTATCAACGCGCCATGGTAGCTTTATTTCATGATATGATACATCATGAGATCGAAGTTTACGTAGACGATATGATAGCTCGGTCACAAACAGAGGAAGAACACCTTGAACATCTAGAAAAGTTGTTTGCCAGGTTGAAAGAATACAAACTCAGGCTAAATCCAAGTAAGTGTACTTTTGGAGTTAGGTCTGGTAAACTTCTAGGATTCATTGTAAGCAACAAAGGTATTGAAGTCGATCCAGTAAAAGTTAAAGCAATACAAGAAATGCCTGCTCCCCGTACTGAAAAGGAGGTTAGAGGGTTCTTGGGGCGCTTGAACTATATTGCCAGATTCATCTCTCATCTGACTTCTACCTGTGAGCCAATTTTCAAACTATTGAAGAAAGATCAGGTAGTCGAATGGAACGACGATTGCCAAGCTGCTTTTGATAAGATCAAGGAGTACTTACTAGAACCTCCTATTCTAATGCCACCCGTCGAAGGAAGACCATTGATCATGTATATGACCGTCTTGGATAACTCAATGGGGTGTGTTTTGGGCCAGCATGACGAGTCTGGTCGAAAAGAGCATGCTATTTATTACCTTAGCAAAAAGTTTACCGAATGTGAGACTCGCTACTCACTGCTCGAGAAAACTTTCTGCGCTTTGGTATGGGCTGCTCGCCGACTAAGGCAGTATATGTTGACTCATACTACCTTGTTGATTTCCAAAATGGATCCTATCAAGTATATCTTCGAAAAGCCTGCTTTATCTGGAAGAATAGCTAGATGGAAAATGATCCTAACTGAGTATGATATCCAGTACACCACTCAAAAAGCTATAAAGGGGAGTGTACTAGCTGATCATCTGGCTCATCAGGCTATCGAAGATTATCAACCCATGAGATTTGACTTCCCAGACGAGGACATCATGAATTTGGACAACATTGAAGGTAACGGACCGTATGACGGACCCGAAAAGGGATCCCGATGGACTCTGTACTTTGACGGTGCTTCAAATGCACTTGGAAACGGTATCGGTGCGGTACTCATTTCCCCGGAAGGTTGTCACACACCTTTCACGGCCCGACTTTGCTTCAGCTGCACAAACAACATGGCTGAATATGAAGCTTGCATCTTTGGTCTCAAGGCTGCTATAGACTTGGGGATCAAATCTTTGATCGTATTCGGGGACTCGGCTTTGGTTATCAGTCAAATCAAAGGAGAGTGGCATACCAAACATCCTAATCTTATCCCATACAAAGAACATGTCTTGACATTGTTGCCTCATTTCGAGCAAATTATCTTCGAGCATTTCCCGCGAGAAGAGAATCAGCTAGCAGATGCTCTGGCTACAATGTCTTCCATGTTTAAACTCAACTGGGATAACGAGGCTCCCCAAATCACCATCAAGCGAATGGATGAACCTGCACATTGTCACGAGATTAACACCGAAGAAGTAGTGGAACAACCCTGGTTCCATGAAATCAAAAGGTATCTCCAGACCAGAGAATATCCCGAAGGAGCTTCCGTAAATGATAAGAAGTTCTTAAGGAAATTTGCAGCCAAGTTCTTCCTGAGCAACGGTATCCTCTACAAACGAAGCCATGATTGTGTTTTACTCCGATGCGTAGACAAAGCTGAAGCAGAGTTGATCATGACCGAGATACACAACGGCATATTTGGCACTCACTTGAGCGGGAATACGATGGCTAAGAAGATCCTAAGGGCAGGCTATTACTGGTCTACCATGGAAGCTGACTGCCATCAACATTCCCGTACTTGCCACAAGTGTCAAGTCTACGCTGACAAGGTTCACATCCCTCCGGTTCCTCTCAATGTTCTGACTGCTCCTTGGCCATTTGCAATGTGGGGCATTGACATGATTGGAGAGATCAAGCCCACGGCATCCAACGGGCATCGTTTCATCCTGGTTGCCATTGAATATTTCACCAAATGGGTCGAAGCAGCTTCCTTCGCCTCTGTTACTAAAAATGTGGTTGCCCGCTTCATCAAGCAAAGTCTCATATGCCGGTATGGTGTTCCAGACAGGATCATCACAGACAACGGTACAAATCTGAATAACACGATGATCACCATATTGTGCGAACAGTTCAAGATTTATCATCACAATTCATCTCCCTATCGGCCGAAGATGAACGGTGCTGTTGAAGCTGCGAACAAAAACATTAAGAAGACCATTCAGAAAATGACAGTCACTTACAAAGATTGGCATGAGATGTTACCGTTTGCTCTGCATGGATACCGTACGACGGCGCGTACTTCAACCGGGGCAACCCCATTTTCTTTGGTGTATGGCATGGAAGCTGTCCTGCCTATGGAAGTTCAGATTCCTTCTCTAAGGATTATGAAGGACGCAGGTTTGAATGAAGATACTTGGATTCAGACCCGACTTGATCAACTCAATTTGATCGACGAGAAGCGACTCGCTGCTATGTGCCATGGTCAGACGTATCAAAAGCGGATGATCAAGGCCTTCAACAAGAAAGTCAGACGTCAGGTATATCAAGTCGGAGATCTCGTAATCAAGCGGATTATCCTGCCACAGAGTGATCCCAGGGGAAAATGGACTCCTACATACGAAGGACCATTTGTGATCAAGAGCATATTTTCTGGTGGTGCAATGATTCTGACCACCATGGACGGCGACGATTTTCCGCACCCTGCGAACGCAGACATAGTCAAAAGATACTACGCATAATATAACCCGACAAGTCGAAAACCCGAAAGGGCGACTTGGGCAAAAAATGGGCATCCCGGTGAACCGAAAACCCGAAAGGGCGATTCAGGCAAAAATTAGGGATAAAACAAAAAAAAATCTGTACACCCGGCAAGTTGAAAACCCGAAAGGGCGGCTTGGGCAAAAAGGGGTTTCCCGGTGGATCGAAAACCCGAAAGGGCGATTCAGGCAAAAGTTAGGGAATTAAAGCGTATGACTATGTCTCGTCGGATCACTTTAAGGACAATCTCTTCATCAACCAGTTCCAAGTTTCTGATCAATCCAGCCATCGGCAGACGAAGCATTGAATGGACAAATATTCAGAGTTGTGAAGGCTGTAGCAGAATGGAATCCCATGGAATTATTTCACATAGCCATCCTTCTTTTGTATAAATTTTTCAATATTTACAACGACATCCTCTTACTAGGATGATTGTCTCCTTTGTACAAATATACTCGTAGAAAGTTAATACAAATACTTTTCCAGAAATTTGCGTCGTTTTCCTTTTCTCTTTTCTTTTGCACTAATTGTTTTATTTGAGAAACGTCCAATGTTTTGTTAAATAGGCATATGCATTTGAACACAATCACTTCCTTATGAATCAAGGAAGGTGATCACTAATAAGTTAAAGGTGCAGTTAGATATCTTGATACCCTTTCAAAGGAAATCCCGAGCAGATTTGAAATCCAAATTCCTCAGTCAGAACTTAATTCCCTAAACAGAGCTAAACTTCAGGATCCTCATCAGGAAAAGCTTTCCCAATACTGATTTTCTCTCGTCAAAGAGCCTTTCAGAACTCGATTCCCCTTAGAGTTAAGTTTCAGTATCCCCAGCGGAACTAAAATTTCCAACCATCAATCCCCAGCTGAACCAAGCTAGTGAACCTTTTCCCCACAGAGTTACTTCCCGCCAAGCTGAGGATGCTCAGTCTTACCTCCCCAGTAAAGATCTCTTCAAGACAGGAATCCCCAGAAGATTGGTATACAACCCAAGCTCCTAATTCCCCAGCAACAGCCCAGGAATTATTCTCCCCGACAGCAGTCAAAATGCTTTTATCTTCAGCCATCTAGGATTCATCTATTCTCCGCAAGATAGCTCTCCAGCTTACATGCGCATTCATTTACATTCATATCATATAACATATATTGCATCATGCATCATGACATTGCATACAACTAACTCTTTACCTTTTCAGGAAAGATCAGTCGATAGACAAAGATCATCATCTTCCGAGATTCTTTCTAGAAATAGTTCAGATGTGACCCAGACATGGCGATATTCTGATACTTATTCCAGATTCATCCAGATGCAGTTTTACACGAACTCATCATCAGGAAACCCTACACCGGTTCCTCCTCCACCCCCAAGACTTCTGAAAACAGTTCACAGGTTCTCCAGTAACGGATTTTAACCTATCGCTTGTTCAGGTTCTTCTTCAGACCTCTGAAAACAGTTTATGGATTCTTCCCAACAACGGATGTTAATCTATCACTTGTTCAGATGCAATTTTTGAAAACAGTTTACGGACGCTTCCCAACAACGGATGCTGCTCTATTGCTTATTCAACTTTAAGACTTCTGAAAACAGTTCACAGGTTCTCCAGTAACGGATGTTAACCTATCGCTTGTTCAGGTTCTTCTTCAGACCTCTGCAAACAGTTTATGGATTCTTCCCAACAACGGATGTTAATCTATCACTTGTTCAAACGCAATTTTTGAAAACAGTTTACGGACGCTTCCCAACAACGGATGCTGCTCTATTGCTTATTCAACTTCAAGACTTCTGAAAACAGTTCACGGGTTCTCCAGTAACGGACGCTAACCTATCGCTTGTTCAGATTCTTCTTCAACCTCTGAAAACAGTTTACGGATTCCTCCCAACAACGGATGTTAATCTATCGCTTGTTCAGACTCTTCTCAACTTTTGAAAACAGTTTACGGATGCCTCCAGATACGGATGTCAATCTATTGCTTATTCAGACCCCCAGTTCAGAGATGGTCCAAAACATGGACACCTTTCTGATACTCATTCCAGATGGCATCTTTAAGCCCATCCCTGACAATATCCTGTCACCCCTCTAGATGGCATCTTTAAGCCCATCTCCAAATGGCATCTCTAAGCCCATTCCCACATCCATTGCTTTGACGAGTGCAAATTTAAGGGCACTCTAATGTCCAATCTCCTTTTACCTTCGAGACGCGAAAGGCAAACCTGCCAATCTAACTCTTCATGCGCAAGAAGATTGAACAGGGGCAACTGTTGTACCCCAAAATTTGCCCTCCCATTTCCTCAACATTTTCTCATCACAAGATCCTTGGAGCTCAAGATCCAGCTAGGGTTTTCTCAGCTCAAGACTTCTCCTTGCACTGTTGGCCCAAATTAGGGTTTGAGTTTGCACAAAGATGTTTTGACTTAAAATGCCCAAAGTGACTTTCATGCTTCATATTGGACTCCCAAGTTTATCCATACCAAGTTTCAAGCCTTGATTTCAAACTTTGCCCAGTCAATTGGACAGTTGACCTAAAAATCAACTGTATTGGGGAAAAAGTCAACTGTGGTCAATTGACAGTCAAACCTCATGATTCTTGACCTACATCAACATTTTAAACTCATATGAACCATTTAGTCAAGTTTGGATCACAATTCCACAAGAAATTTGATCAGATCACCAAAAGGGCAAAATGGTCATTTTTAGGGTTTTGACTGCACAAATGCAATTTTTGATTGTTTGACCTAGCCAATGGCAAACCAAGCTCACATATGGACTCAAGGACCCAATGAAATTGTCTTGACATGTTCAACAAGTTCAAAAGATCCCAAATGCATGAGACAGACAGATGAATTTTCCAGTCAATTGATCAATTTTTGACTGTATACTGAAAAGTCAAACTTTGACTTTTTGGTCAAAATCAAGGGTCAAGATTCATTTTTCACCAAAACTGGTCAAAACATGAGACTTGTTCATCAAGAAATCAAAAATCATAAATTAGGGTTTGAAATGAAGAATTTTCATAACTTAGAATTTTTCTAAGTTATGAAAATCCCTAATTTTTTCCTAACTTTGTCCCATTTTTTCACCTAGATGCATTTGGATTCAAACAAAAGTCAAAACATGAAAGTTGTAGTCCATTGAAAAATATACAAATTTGATTCACAAAGTTTCCTCAAAATAAGCTTGTAGCTCAAGTTATGATTTTTGGAACAATGGTGCAAAACATTCTTAACTTAGAAAAATTTTGACCTATTCTAGGCAGGATTTTTGCCTAACTTCATGGCAACTTTTCACATGCTTCCACTTGGAATTTCAACTTGCATTACAAATATGGATTGTAGTACACATTCCAAGCTTTCCAAAATGTCCAAGAACTCATCAAACAACCTTGTGTTTAGAAAGAATCAAATTTGGCAAGTTGGAAAAAACTCACTTTGCTCATGGCCAATTTTCATGTTCATACACTTAGGCATTTTTGAACTCAGCTTGCACTCCTAGATTACAGGCCTCAAATCTCATTTACACTCATAAATTCAATGCTAATCCATTGTACCAAGACATTATTTTGCTCATTTGGTCATTACATGGAAGTTTAAGCCATAATAAGAAAAAGCATTATATCCATTTTTGAAAAGTGAAACTTTATGTCAATTTGCAAATCAGGAGGTACAAAGAAAATCTCTTTGGCACAAGTTATTGAGCTAATCCCACTGATCAAGGGCAAGCTTAGCAGCACATTAGAGGGGCCTCCATCAGTCTAGAGAGGAGATTGACATTTTGTTGCTTAAAGGTGAAGAAACTTGGCATAACATACACCAACTCACATTGCTGCAAGAACCAACCAAGACAAACTTTCTCCACACTTTCCATACTCCCTAACAGACCTAAAACACGAGCCTTTAACCCTTGATCCCTCCTTATACAGAAAATCACCACAAAACTGCACAAAACAGGGCATTCTGCATTTGGACTTGGCTAGCTCATTTCCATCGTGCACTTTCATCCAAACCACTTCATACACCTTCCATAACATCCATATAGACTATTCCAAACATTGAACTGAGACTGTAACAGTCATAGCATCATTTTCCATTTTCATTTTTCTCTCTTGCAGGTTGACTTCTGTAGCTCGATTTAGCAAGATTCAAAGCAAACTAAAGGTTGGAATAGCATCCCTGGACCTCAAGCAAGCTGTACCAATCCTCACCTTGCACTGAAAGTACCTCCATTGCCAGATACGATTCAAGCTAAACAGGTAAGTTCATGAACTCCTATCTCTCTATCCAGGCATAGTTAGGCTTAGATTTGTGAAGAAATTATGTCATATTCATGGCCCTGAATCTACCCATATCATTACTTTTCATTTATGTTATGTGTACTTAGAGAATTTTGAGTCTGAACATTGAACAAAAACTAGGTCAGGAATTGGGGGAGAAGAAATTCTCTCTCATTTCTGAGAGTTAGATTGACTTCTTTATATGTTTAGAATCGTGGCTTCAAGCTCTACAGGTTTCATGTTTCAAGATTTGGCAAAGGATCAAAGAATCAGGAGTTAGAGAGATGGGCAAAAGGGCGCGCGTTTTTGAACGTTTTTGTTGTCTGGAGGTTGAAGACAACCTCTATGGGCTGGGCCAGTGATTTTTTACTCTTTGCACTATGTCTTCACACCTGCACCCGTTGGCCCATTTTGATTTTTACTTGTTATTTTCCATTTTTTCCTTTTGATTTTATTTCCATATTTTTATTTAAGTATGAAAAAATATTAAAATCATTTTTTCTACATTTTTTGCATTTATTTTGATATTTATTAGGCTTTATTTAGTTTTGTACATAAATAAATACTTATATACTATTATTTAAAAATACAAAAAAATAATACAAACTTGTTTTATTTCTGATTTTCATTTTATATTATCTCTTGAAAACATTCTACATAAAATATACTTTTTTTTAATTATTATATTTTATTTTTGTATATATAATATATATATATTTAATAAATATTGTAAATACATATATATTTGTTAATATATTTAGGAAAATACAAAGAATTAATACATTTTATTTTTATTAATATTTTGACCTCAAAAATAGTTTTTATATAAAGTACCTTATTTTATTTATTTTTGTATATATTTAATAAATATTGCATATATTATATAATAGATACTTTTTATTTATAAAACTAGGGTTTTGCCCTAAATGCATAAAAATACCAAAAATTAATTAATTTTGTTTTTGTTTATTTGATACATGATAAATACTTTTTACATACATATGAAAACCATTTTGGCATTTTTTGCATATTTATTTTTATTTTTATTAATACTTGTGCAATTAAACCCCTTGTGAAATTTCAATTTTTGGATGTAATAGTTAGAATTTATTTTCTTGTCAAAATACCCCCATTTGAACATTTGTACCCCCCATCCCATATATTGTGTTGTAATAACTTAGGACCTTTTATTTTTCGCATTTAAAAGCTTTCTAATTATGCCATGTTAGAATTAGGGTTTGTATGCAAATCAATTAACCAAAAAATAGTTTGACCTAAATTCAAGATAAACAAGCATGAAAATGTACAACACTAATCACACTTGCACCCCTAGGGTATTCCACTTGTTGCCTTCAATAATGGGCCATATTGCATGTTAGGTATCTTTGGCAAAACAAAAACAATCAAATGATCATAGTCCCTCGATGACGCTTTCGAAAATTGCCTAAAATGATCAAGTCCCTCAAAAGAAAGATTTCCCAAAGATACTTGGCACCATTGCAATCATGGTCTAACGATGACCCGCGCCCGTCCCGTTCACATCCTAACACAAGATTGTCCACCTAATGCAATGGTGGAACAATACTGTTAAAAGGGTTAAAACATAGGAAAAATCTTTGAGTAAATTTAGGGGTAGACAACTCTTAGTTACTTGATCAAACATGCAAAACAAATCCTTGCCTACTTTCAAAACACACTCCACAACACAACTTTCAAAACAAATTTCAAAACCTTGAAACATCTTTTCAAAAAGACAAAAACCTTTTGTAAAACATTCGAGTAAAGAATTGTTACAAGGGTTGCCTAGACAAGGCATCTTTTTCAAAACATTTTCAAACCCACACACAAAGCACCATTTCAAACAATTGAAAGCACCATTTCAAACAATTGAAAATCAAGGCAAGTTGATCTAAGCAAGTAACTAAGAGCCCATGGATAACCATGGATAGAAAGGGTGCTAATACCTTCCCTTTCTATAATCTACTCCCCGAACCTAAGAAAACATCTCAAAGGTTTTTGCTGTGCTTTTTGACCTTTCCTTAAGATAAAATAAAAAGTCGGTGGCGGTTCTTGCTCAACCGAAACATTTGCAAAAACAAACGCAAAAATCTAAGTCAGTTCTCCCACCGTATCACAATCACGTTCGAAGGCAACCAAGCGAGGTGTACCCTAAGAGTGCACATGTGCGAGTGTGTTGTTTCGGTTTATTTTATCTTTGTACATGTCATGGGTGAGCTATGTTGATTTTAAGTTCATACATTTGATCTTGTCATGCATTCCCTATTACCAAACATCTAACAGTTCATAGATTGCGGAAATTAAATTTGCGGAAATTAAATCTAAACTATTACAAGGCATCGGGTATTTATATCGCCAAAAACAACCCTTTAATTTAAAATGCGGAAAATAAAATAAAGCGGTAAAATAATCAAAGGTCCTAATTAAAGCTATTACATATCAGGAAACAATTACAATATTGGAATCAAATGGATCGCGTGCGAGAAATTAAATCGGGCGTATTTTTTAGGGTTTTGACCCTTTTGAAAGAAAATGATTTTTTTTGTTATTTTTGAGTATTTAGAGAAATAAAAAATAAATTTTTTAAAGTTAGTAAAACCTAATATTCTACATTGATTTTAAATATTGCAAAAAAAATATTAAAAGTTAAATCTAATTAAACTAAATTAATTGAATTAATTTATTTACAAAAATAAAATGATGAATTTAATTTTAATAAATAGAATTATATTTTTTGGTTTTTTGATTTTATGAGAAAAAAGATTTTAATTGGTCAGTTAGAAAATAAAATAAATAAACAAAACAAATAAATAAATGAAATAAAAAAAAGAAATAGAAATAACCCAATGGGGGGTTTGGGCCCAGATCTGGATGTGAGAATAACAACTTTGATGGCCCAAACACAAATAAGCCTGATTGACTTTTGGATCCTCCACGCGTGTGTTGACATGAGAGCATGATGATCCTTCATTCTGGGCCATCATATTTGGCCTGGAGGCCATCTGGCGCATTGAGATCTGAGGGCGTATGGTGGACCACAGTTCATGAGGCACGCAGGAATACCTGGAAGAAAAATATAACAAATATATTGGGGACCTGGGATTCGAACCCAGGTCCTGCAGGCCAATGCAAGCGTTCCACTACCAACTCAACCAGCGTGTTTACTTGTTAGTGGAATAAGTAGCAATTATTATATTTGAAAAACAAACAATATGCTGGAAAATAAAAAAAATGAGCATGAAATATGAATGGCCTAATTGGAAAAGGACGTGTCATCGTCTTCTCCACTCATCCCTGGTTTTTTTACATGCGGATTCTTATCCGCAACTAAATCCGTATGACCCTCCTAAAATCTTCTCTAGGCTATGGAAATTAATTCCAAACACATGGTTGTGTTCGTCTCCTTCCACTGATCATGTCTATGCCCTTTGTTGGTTCCAATTTTCCCTGCAAAACAAACGCCCAAAAACAAGCTTCCAAAACCCTAGATTCGGGTATGGGGCTATGGCTCATGAAAACACAATTGGTTAATGCAGAAAGTTTCTAAATGGACCGATTAGCATGATTGTGTAAAGATTTCGCCAAGAAAATGCAAGAATACGAGTATGCGATTTCAAATACAGGGCAAGGTTTAGGGAGACTTACAGCGCTATTGGGAAGGTGTGATGGCCTGATTTTGATTGCTTTAGACTCAATGGATGCCCATCAAGAGGTCTACGTTGAGATTTGACCTTGAATCTGCCTCTAGAATGGATTTCAGTTTCAAGCTTTTTTTGACAAATTTCCAAGTTTTGTTCTTCTGATTTCGCAACCTCTAGCCTCTGAAACTCGTGCCTCCCACTTGTATATCTATCAAGCAATGCATTAGGTCAAGTTTTGGGCTTTGAATCTTTGTGCATTGATGCTTGAAGATGTGATTTGATTCACCATTAAAAAGCTTCCAAAAATGTCCAAATTCCATATTTTTGTTCATGATATGGCTTTATTTGGATTTGATTGTGTACATGATGATGTTTAAGACCTATATCAATCAAAAAGATTCCAAGTGATCAATGTTTAGATTTTATTTGGATTTAAATTGATTTAAAATAAATTAATTCAATAAAAATCAAATAAAATAGAAAAATCAATAAATGGACACAAGACTGAAGATGGGACACGTGTGTAGTGTGACAAGATCAAATCAAGTGGAAAAAAGTGGGCCCATTTGACAAATTTTGAAGTTTTGGGGATAGATGACTTTTGGCAATTTTGGAAAAATTCCCAACTTCAACAATGCATAAATTCTTCAATTTTGAACTTTTGGAGGTGTTCTTGGACTTTTTAGAAACCTTGAGATGTCCTCCAACCAACCATTTTGGTCTCATCCCATTTTGATATTTCATTCTCAAGTTATAAGCTTTGGAAGAAAATGTGTTTTTGTTGACTTTCAAAAATGACCTATAATGTCCAAATTTGTAACTTTTTGTGAGTGCATTTCTTGATCTTGGGGTGTGAAGATGGATTGTAGGAAATTTCATCCTCTTCAAAATGAGCTTTGGATGGGTCATTTCTCATAAAGTATGAGAAAGTTATTCTTGGTCAAAGTTGAGTTGACTTTTCCTACAAAACCCTAATTTAGCAACTTTTGAATCTTGATGAATTTTGAGCAATCCTTGATGAATCATGATCAACCCTTGATAAAATGATGAATTATCCTTCAAAATGAGAATTTTGACAAAACAATCTTGAGGTTTGACTATTTTAAGGTCACAGTTGACTTTTGCCCTAGCATAGTCAATTTTTGGACCTCTTGAGCAATTGACTGACCAAACTTCCTCTGCAAGGCTTGAAATTTGACATGGATGAACTTGAGAACATATTAAGGCATTTGGGAGAACTTGAGGTCATTTGGATGCAAGGACCTTGATGCAACACAAAACCCTAATTTGAGATTGACTGCCTTAGGAGATGATTTGACTGTCCAACTCTTGAGCCATCTTGAGTAACTTGGAGATTATTCTTGACATGTCTTGAGAAATATGGGAGGGAAAATTTTGGGGTACAACAGCTGCCCCTGTTCAATTTTCTTAAACCTGGGGATATAGATTGGTTTTCGGGCCTTTCGTGATCCGAAGGTGGAAGATGATTGAACACTAGAGTGCCCAGAAATCTGCACTCGCATGAAGTGGTATCAGCATTGTGATGTCGGGAATGGGCTTACAGATGCCATTTGGAGACTTGTTGGTAGGTGGTCTGAACTTCAAATGGAGTGGAATCAGAAAAATCTTTAGGAATCGATTTAACTGGACCAGAGGAGGTCTTGTCTTCTTTGACTGGATCGGCATCAGAAAAATATTTAGGAATCGATTTAACTGGTTTTGTCTTCTTTGACGGGATTGGCCTCAGAAAAATATTTAGGAATCGATTTAACTAGTTTTGTCTCCTTTGACTGGATTGGCCTCAAAAATATTTAGGAATCGATTTAACTGGTTTTGTCTCTTTTGACTGAATTGGCATCAGAAAAATCTTTAGGAATCGATTTAACTGGTTTTGTCTCTTTTGACTGAATTGGCATCAGAAAAATATTTAGGAATCAATTTAACTGGTTTTGTCTTCTTTGACTGGATTGGCCTCAGAAAAATCTTTAGGAATCAATTTAACTGGTTTTGTCTTCTTTGACTGGATTGGCCTCAGAAAAATCTTTAGGAATCGATTTAACTGGTTTTGTCTTCTTTGACTGGATTGGCCTCAGAAAAAAATTTAGGAATCGATTTAACTGGTTTTGTCTTCTTTGACTGGATTGGCCTCAGAAAAATCTTTAGGAATCGATTTAACTGGTCTTGTCTCCTTTGACTGGATTGGCCTCAGAAAAATATTTAGGAATCGATTTAACTGGTCTTGTCTCCTTTGACTGGATTGGCATCAGAAAAATCTTTAGGAATCAATTTAACTGGTCTTGTCTCCTTTGATTGGATTGGTATCAGAAAAATCTTTAGGAATCAATTTAACTGGTCTTGTCTCCTTTGACTGGATTGGTATCAAAAAAATCTTTAGGAATCGATTTAACTGGTTTTGTCTCCTTTGACTGGATTGGTATCAGAAAAATCTTTAGGAATCGATTTAACTGGACCAGACAAGGTCTTGGCATAACTTCAATTGGATCTTTCCTGAAAGGTAAAGGTCAGTCATATGCAATGCATGATATGGATCAAGCAATGATGTTCTCAACATAAATGAGATTGTATTATATGAATGTATCATGATGTATGGAAATGTGATGTTTAGCTGGGGAAAATAAATCCCAGATAACTGCTGGAGAATAGAGTTGAATTCTTTGTTTTCGCTGGGGATGGTGAACGAAGGTGATTGCGGGAATAAACCTGCAGGAGAAGAGAACTTCGTTGGGGAATAAACTGACGAGGAGATTACTCTGAGGGGAATTACTCTGTGGGGAAGAGATGTTCTGTTGGGGATTCCGCTGATAAACTCCGCTTGGGATGAATTACCATTGCTGGCGATATTGAATCTGTTGAGGATTGAATTCCTGTTTGTGAAAGGAATGGACTCCGATGGGGATGATCTTTCAGTTGCAACTTGCTGGGGATAACCCTGTTAGACTTTTGTGGGGATAACCCTCTGAGTTCTGCTGGGAATGATCCTTTGAACTCGGTTGGGGAGATTTATTTTTGTACTCCGCCGGGGATAAACTTCCAGAGTCTACTGGGGATGATGATTCAACTCCGTTGGGGAAGCTTTTTCAGACCGTGCTGGGAAAATATTGACTCCACTGGTGGTATCTTGTATTCTGCCGGGGAACATTCTTATACTTCGCTGGGGAATATTAAGACTGTCGGGGATACTCTGATACTTGCTGGGGAATATTCTTATACTCCGCTGGGGAATATTAAGACCCTCTTAGTGCTGATGGTAGACCAACTCTGCTTGGGGAGAGCAATGTTGATTCACTGTTGCAAGTCTCAATTGGGGAGAGCTATCTTTACTGTCTTACTCTGCGGGGAGTGAGAGTACCTTGGCCATATTCTTCAGCTGAATCTACCTTTATACCTGGTGGACAGAGCAACTATACAACTCGGACAATTCTTATTGCCCCTGTTTCTGATGTTACCCATAATTCATCTTTTGTTTCGTATGTAAATATTTATGATCAGCAATTAATGTCAAATGCATATATCAAAAATGAACATTGGACATTCTTTGCAAAACAAAACAGATAAAGGAAAAACAGTTTGAAATTTCTTTGAAAATGAATTGTATTGATTTTGAAGTTTGGCCTGTAAATATGCATTTTTGTACAAGAGGTTGGCGTCCTAGTAAGAGAACGTCGCTGAATAATAGAATTTACACAATTTGTGAAAAACTAAACAAAACAGTTATGTGAATGATCCCACTGGGTTCCAACTCTGCTATTGCCTTTATGTCCTCGAGCATCTCATCACTTTGCTACTTGGTTGAAGGTAGATCAGATTGATCAGTGCCGTCTGAGCTTGATAGTCGATACCGAAGTCTGGATGCAAGGTGATCCAATGAGACATAGTGTTACGCTGATCCCTAATTTTTTCCTGGACCGCCCTTTCGGGTTTTCAGTCCACCAGGATATCCTTTTTTGCCCAAGCCGCCTTTTCAGGTTTTCGACTTGCCGGGTGTACATATTTTTTTCATTTTCATCCCTTATTTTTGCCTGAACCCTTTTGGTTCACTGGGAAGCCCTTATTTTTGCCTAGGCCAGTCAACCTAGCGGGTCTTTGATTATGCGTAGTATCTTTTCACTATGTCTGCATTGACGGGGTGAGGAAGGTCGTCACCATCCATGGTGGTTAGAATCATAGCTCCTCCTGAGAAAATGTTCTTAACCACAAATGGCCCTTCGTAAGTAGGGGTCCATTTTCCCATGGGATCACCTTGAGGTAGAATTATGCGCTTGATTACCAGATCCCCAACTTGATACTCTTGTCGTCTGACTTTCTTGTTAAATGCCTTGATCATCCGTTTTTGGTACGTCTGACCATGACAAATAGCAGTAAGTCTCTTTTCGTTGATTAGGTTCAGCTGATCAAGCCGGGTCTGAATCCAGTCATCTTCACTCAAACCTGCATCCTTCATGATTCGAAGAGAGGGTATCTGAACTTCAATGGGCAAGACTGCCTCCATACCATATACTAAGGAATAGGGTGTTGCCCCTGTTGACGTCCGTGCTGAGGTACGGTACCCATGAAGAGAAAATGGTAACATCTCGTGCCAGTCTTTGTATGTCAGTGTCATCTTTTGCACAATCTTCTTAATGTTCTTATTAGCCGCTTCGACATCCCCATTCATCTTCGGTCGGTAGGGATAATATTTTTGATGCTGTATCTTGAATTGCTCGCAGAGCTCAGTGATCATCTTGTTGTTGAGATTGGTACCATTGTCCGTAATGATCCTCTCTGGTACACCGTATCGACAGATCAGATTGTTCTGAATGAACCGTGCCACGACGTTCTTGGTTACAGTAGCAAAGGAAGCTGCTTCAACCCATTTTGTAAAGTAATCAATCGCTACCAGGATGAAACGATGCCCGTTGGATGCTGTAGGTCTGATCTCGCCGATCATATCAATGACCCACATTGCAAAAGGCCAAGGTGTCGTCAAGACGTTCACATCTTTTGGTATCAGAAGAGTAGTATGATTCAACATGTACTGTCTCAGCCGGAGAGCAACCCATGCCAAAGCGTATTAAGTTCTCTCGAGCAATGAGTATTGGGTCTCACAGTTGGTAAACTTTTTGCTAAAGCAGTAAATAGCATGCTTTTTTCGGCCAGACTCGTCATGCTGCCCCAGCACGTACCTCTTTGCATTATCCAGCACTTATAAGATCAACGGTCTTCCTGTAATTGGAGGCATCAGAATTGGTGGCTTGGAGGTAGTATGGCCCTCTCTTCTTGAAGCAGTAGTCTAACAAACTCAACAGACACTTCACAGTCATCTTTACCTTCGTCTTCGGCTAAGTTAATCGGACTTTCGAAGTCATAACCGGCAGTAGCAGAGTCATTATCAGTGGGATCCAGAGTGGATGTAGATCATGATACGTGAGTGTGTGTAAAATAGCTATTTTGCAATATATAATAAAGAAAAACAAGGAGCGCAAAATTTGAAATGCAAGAAATGTCCAATGCTTTTATTAATGATATATGAAAATGACACACATAAAGCCCTCACAAATGAAGCCACGGTGCCCCGGATAAGACACCGGGCCGTAAAGTTTAAAACATTGTCTGTTACATATTCAAAACAAAAGTTTCATTACTGGGTAACAAAAGAAATAGGGATAAAGTCCTTTGCTATCCAGTTGCTTGGTCCACCGTCGGTCGTAGGATAGATCCAGTTGTCGAACTCAGATTCTTCCACATCGTCTTCAATGGCATTCACTCCCGAGTTGCTGATGAACACGGGAGGTCTTCCAATTCGTGCATTCCAAAAAGCCCTTTGAGCTTCTGCAATGAAACCCAAACCAAACTTGTTAGTCTTCTGTGTAAAATCAGGGAGTCGGCCCTAATTTGCGCACCCACCTTTCTCAACAACAGTCCGGGCATCCTTAAAGGAAGCCATCTTCATAGGAGAGTCTTCAACAATAGTCTCAGCTAACGCCAGTGTCTGGGGAACCTCTTCAAAATGCTGAAATGGAGTCTCAATGAACTCCCCATCCATCTCTACATATCGGAAAGAGTTGAGGTGGCTTACCATATACTCCTCCTCTCCCTGTACTGTCACAATCTTCCCTTTGACCGGGTACTTCAGCTTCTGATGGAGCGTTGAGGTTACGGCCCCAGCTTTGTGGATCCATGGGAGACCCAGCAAACAAGAATAGGATGGCCGAATGTCCATCACATAGAATGTAGAGTTGAAAACCTGAGAACCGACCTTAATCGGGATATCAACCTCTCCATGCACCATCCTCTTAGACCCATCAAAGGCCCTAACGACAATTTTGCTTGGCTTCAGCTCCAACCCTTCACAGTCCAACCGGTCTAGAGCTTTCTTAGGCAAAACGTTCAATGAGGAACCAGTGTCCACCAATACATGTGCAAGAGTAGTGCCCCTGCATTCAATGGAGACATGCAAGGCATCGTTGTGATTCTTCCCCTTAGCAGTCAAATCAGTGTCCGAGAAACCCAACCCATTGTCAGCAGTTAAATTGGCCACGCAATCTGTAAACTGATCAGCTGATGTCTCTTGTGGTACGTGGGCAATCTTCAAAAAGGTAATCAGAGCCTTGGCATGAGCCTCTGAGCATAACAATAGTGACAACATAGAAATCTTGGATGGGGTTTGCCCCAGCTGCTCAACTACATTATAGTCACTCTTTTTGATGATCTTCAGGATCTCTTCCATCTCTTGCTTAGAAGCTTCAATAGTAATCGTCTTTGGTGCCTCCGTCTGGGCAGGAACATCAGTGGTGATTCCCTTGCCCCGAGTGTCAAATGACTCGGCGACAGGGGTAAGAATAGGAACTTGAACAGGAATGGTAGCAGGTACACTGGCAGGTGTAATAACAATAGGTCTTCGGGCAGTGGGTGGAGAGATATCAGGCGAGAAAAGTCTTCCACTGCGGGTGACTTTAGCAGGTCCAACAATATTGCTGACGTCAGTATCAGCATCCAAATCTTGCTTAACTCCATGAAAATAAACATCAGCCCCATAGTGCCACGGGACAGCTTTATCATAGGTATAGGGGATGGGCCCCGAAACAGTGATGATCACAGGTGCGATTCTTGGAACATATGTAATTCTAACAGGCTTCCTCGAGGGAGCCCTGGAAGAATTGTCGAAGATGGTGATAATGGCAACTTCTTCAGTATGGACTACAGAAACAACAGTCTTCTCAAACATAATTTCTTTACTATCCATCAGGCGTTAGACACCTGATTTCAAAAGCGGACAACCGGTAGGTAGGACAGAACACATACGGCAACCTTCGTCACAACCCGAAAATAAACCGGCTAGCAAAAGGTTCTTATTTACAGTCATTAAAGGGGTAACAACGTTATTCACAGAAACCACAAACAAGTCTTCATCTATAGCATTCACTCCATGCTTGGGCATAGGAGCAGTCACAACATTAGGCCTTTCTGGCGCCTCGAACTCAATCTCCTTCACATCAATTAAGTCTTTTATCTTATTCTTCAAATTCCAACAATCATCTGTATTATGCCCCGGGCTATCAAAGTGATAAGCACAGCGGGCATTAGGGTTATACCTCGGCGATGTTGTATTTGGATTCTTCGGGGCTTCCTTTAGAATCACCAGATTGGTCTTCAGCAACTGTGGCAGAATCTGAGACAAAGTCATGCTGAGACAGGTGAATTGCCTTCGAGGTCTCTCGTCTTTCTGTTGATTGTTGTACTGAGGAGCTGTTAGCTCCTAAATTCAACACCCACGTTCTATTATCATATAGATCATTAATTATGAGTTAGAAGAGTTTCCTACACAAGAAGGCTTCGATCAGCTGATCACATCAGAGGCTTATCAAAGAATGACAAGATACTTAGAGAAATTTCTCTAAGTTGGAATCATGTTGTTTTCAACGTCGAAGGAGCAACCTTTCAACCAAGGTCCCTGATGCCCAAGATCGAACAGTTTGAATTTCGAATTGTCGGAGGGAAAACGGTTCCCAACAGTTACCAAGCGCAACGTGGCGTGGAAGTAGGCGTCGAGGGTTGTGAACGTGCCATGTGGTGTCACCACGAAGCGATGTAACTGCCCAGCAGTTACTTAGGATTTTTTAGTATAAATACTAAGTGTTCACGTAGTTATTAAGGGTGTTCATCATTGTATACAAGTCACTCATTTAGATTCAAGTACCCAGCGTGAGAGAAAGAATCATTGAGAATGTATGTGTGAAACACCATTTACCTTAATCGAAATCTTTTACATTCAAGCAATTTATCGCTTTCACTTATTTATCTCAGTCGAAGTCATTTATTTAACAAGCCTTTAATGCTTTTATTTACTTTATCAATCTTTTCTCCATGCAATTTACTTAAAGTGTCTCTACCTTACTTGCGTTAATCACCATTAGGATTATTCGAAACTCTCTACTTTAAAGCATTTAAACGATAAAAATCAACCATGTCTTAGGATCAATCTGATCGATCCTGTGAGTCACCAAATAAGTTACCTTTTGGAAGATCAGCGGTTGTTTACCATTTTTCACGGTAAACAAATTGGCACGCCTAGTGGGACCTTGTGTTGATTTTACGAGTTTAATCGTTTTTTATAAAATATACTCCTTTTTCGAGAGTATTGCATGTTATTGAGAAGTGGTAGAATATACACCAACGAAACCAATACTAGGAGAAGAAGTAGAGAAATGGTGAATCCACCAAACAATAGAGAAAACCCACAAACAAACGTAGGAGCGACGGTTATCCCAACCATAAGCGAAGTGGTAACTGCTGGTTCAACGCCAGCAGTAACGGTTACACAAACGGGGCCAATACCTTCATTTACAGGCCCCAGAATGCCTTTGGGAACTCCCCCACCAAGGGGAAACCAAGGAACCAGACCATATGTTCCCCCAGGTTTTTCGACAGTCTGGTTAAATTGAGAACCACCCTACGACATGCCAACTTCTGAATTGACTAGCCTGACGAACTCTACGTCCACCTTTTCAGAACCTTTAGTGAGCGCCTCTTCGTCACTCCAAGGCTCTGGAGTTGGTATGGCGAACATGGGTAGGAACCAACTCTTAGGAGGAACGTCCCACGTAATTCCTGGCCTTACGAATGCCTCGACAACAGTCTTGAGGCAGCAAATGAACGAAAGCAACCACGACATGGTTCAAATGTTGGCGCAAACTTTAAGTACAGTGCTAAATCCTCTAATATAGAATACAACCCAGTCGAATCAGCAAATGACAGCGCAAATGTCGTGTCTGGATGACTTTTTTGGGGTACCCCAACCCATTCGACAGCTCCAAAGGGCACAGATAAGGGGAAACCAAGGCATACTTCTAGAGGAAGAAACCACTATTAACCAAGTCCAACATCCTGTCGAAGAGAACCTTAGGGTACAAATGGAACAACCCGGGGTCGAAGAGCCGAGAGTCGTAGCCCCGAAAATAAGGATGGTTAATAGAAACCAAAACGCTGACGAAGTAGTTCAGCAAATCCAATACCAGAATGTTGGTTTGGAGAATAACTTGACAGCCATGATTGAAAGAATCATGATGCAAAACGGGATGAATACGGGCTTCCGTAGGCCCAACTTCACATCCCCGCTGTCGGAATATGTGTTACAAACGGACTTGCCTCCTAGATGCAAAGTCCCTAAGTTCACTAAGTTTTCAGGGGACACGACAGAATCCACTTTCGAACATGTGGCAAGATATTTAATCGAAGCGGGAGAAATCTCAAACAATGAGAACCTAAGGATTAAGTATTTCCCAAGTTCCCTAACAAAGAATGCGTTTACTTGGTTCACAACTCTCCCCCCCAATTCGATCCACCATTGGACCCAGTTGGAGAGATTGTTCCATGAGCAATTCTACATGGGACAAACCAAGATAAGCTTGAAAGAGTTGGCTAGTGTAAAGAGAAGATTCACTGAGCCTATAGACGAATACCTAAATAGGTTTATATTGCTCAAGGCAAGATGCTTTACGCAAGTGCCAGAGCACGAGTTAGTCGAAATAGCCGCTGGAGGTCTAGATTACTCCATTAGGAAGAAATTAGACACTCAGTACCTGAGGTACATGGCCCAATTGGCCGATAGGGTTCAACAGGTAGAACGCCTTAAAGCTGAAAAAGCTAGGGCGTCGAAAACTCATAAAAGAGAAAAGATAGCATATGTCGAAATGGACGATGAAGATCCAGAAACATTCGACGAACTTATAGCCGTCAAGGAGAGTGAGGTCGATTTAGCTGAGTTAAAACGAGGGCCACCATACTCTTGCAAATTACTAGTCCCTTCAAGTGGGAAAAACCCCACTGAGTCTGAAAAGGCCAATGATAGGTTCCCTAAAAAGACTTACAGTTTCGATATTACGAAATGTGATGAAATTTTTGATTTACTTGTAAAAGATGGCCAAATGATAATACCCTCAGGGGTAAAAGTGCCTCCTCTTGATCAAAGAAAGAAAATAGGCTATTGTAAATATCATAACTTTCTGGGCCATAAAACATCTCAATGTTTTCTTTTCAGGGATCTCGTGCAAAATGCTATCAAAGAAGGGAGGCTGAAGTTCGCTGACAAGGCCCCCGTGAATGTGGATTCGAGCCCTTTGCAGGCGGAAGCCCACTATGCTGAACCCTCGGGGGTAAATGTGATCGAAGCTTCCAGGAGTTAGGTGAAAAGGCCAGGGATAACTATGGTCGAAGTCACCAAAGATCATATCAATATGCCAATATTTGGCAGTTTTTCTGGGAACCTTTCTAGAAAAACAATCGAAGCAGTCCAAAAGGCCGCTGAGGGCCCAAAACTGGAAACAAGTGGAGTCTCAAAATGTGGAACTAAACCCATTTCCTACTTGGCTGCGGTGCAAGGCCAAACAAAAGACCTAGAGGCTCAAATGAAACAAATGACTCTTGCTACTAAAGACAACATGAATGTCAACATGGTCGAAATCTCTAAATCAAAAGTTTAAGAGGAAGCCATCAGGCAAGAGCAAGAAAACAGAACAACGTTCCCCCGAGAGAACGAAAATCTGGCAAAATTCTTGCAACGATGCCAGAAGAAAAAATCAGAAGTAATGCCGTGTCCTCGATGCAGCTCTATTTTTGACAAGAAAGCTGCTGAACACATTGAAGGTGTGAGAGCAGCAAACAAAAAATGGAGCAGAAATGCCCAAACAAGTGCAGGCTCTGATGTTCGACACGATCCTAGAAGAACCTATCAAAAGGGTTCAAGTCAGGAAAAGAGGGCACTAACTTTCAGGCCTCCAACCAATGTGTCAGTCGATACATGGCTCAAAACATCGAGTCGAAAGAGACCCAACGAAGAAAGGTGGAATTCCTTTGAAGTGCCAAGAGGTTCATCTTTGACACTCAAGAAAGAACCTCATGTAGGTGCCACCAAAATTGCTCAAGTATCGAGTAACTACAAGGGAAAGAACCCAATGTCTCGATCCCAGTGGAGAAGGTATCAAAGGCGGCGCAAGGCTGAGAGAGAGGCTGCCAACGAACCAAAACCATAGTCGAGCTCAAATGTCCCCCAGCGAAAGCAAAGAAAGCCTTTAGAGAGGGAACCAGTGGCCAATAGATTGGTATGGCCTGATCAAGACGAAGCTGGTGACGAAGATAGCTCCGAGTCCGACGACACATTAGACATCATGATAAATATAGTTTCGGTATTGCCAAGAGAATTTGACCGCCAAATGGAAGTCGAAGCAAACGACTGGGAAGTCGAACAAGAGATGGCCAAGCATATGCCAGTATGCTACTTTGTCATGGGTAATGGTTGCACTGAAGAGCAAAATGGTTTCTTCGAACCACCAACTGAGGCGATGAAAAGTCACCTCAAGCCTTTATTCATAAGGGCAAAGCTCGAAGAGGCCACTGTAAATAAAATCTTGGTGGACTGTGGGGCGACTATCAACATAATTCCCCACTTCATGCTAAGAAAAGTAGGCAAGAATGATGAAGACATTAAGCCTCATAATATGGTCCTATCGAACTACGAAGGCGGAATAGGGACCACCATGGGTGTGATTCAACTAGACCTCAAAGTGGGATCCATCCTTCGACCAACCATGTTCATGGTCATATCGGCTAAACCAAATTACAACCTACTGTTAGGCCGATAATGGATACATGGTGTCGGAGCAGTACCATCGTTGATGCACCAAAGGGTGATATTATGGCGTCTCGATGGGATTGTCGAGAATATAGAAGCAGATCAGAGCTACTACTTAGGCGAAGTTAATCACCTAGGGAGAGCTGACTTCGACAAAAATTTGACTCACATTGGGCCATGTTCAGCACCTGACTTCGACATGGCGCCATCGCCAAATGCTTTTTGTTCCTTGTACCTGCATCCTGATCATGGGTTTCAATGGGATAAAGAAGACTTGTCTCACATTGATTTCAGTGGGCTAACTGACATCCAGCCAACTGGTTGGGGAAGCGAATTCAGTGATAATGACTGAGTCGCAAGCGTTACAGCGAATTTCGGCTTACGTAGCCGAAACAAGAATGATAGCGGCTCTCGAAGCCGAAGTAAAATATATGGCCACCAAGGCCAATGACCAAGTACTACCTTCTGCAGGTCCTGGAAAAAATTTCGACCCAGAGCCACCAGATATAGGTCTTGGAAAAGATTTCGACCCAGAACCTCCCGATATCTCGACAGAAGGAATGCAGGAACAGAGGCTCGACGCCATCTACGACGATGAGCCTTTGGGTTTCGAAAAGGACACCATGGCGAACAACATCAAAATGTTAGCACAGGATCCTTTAGAAGAAATCGACTTGGGCGAAGGGTTAGATAAAAGACCTACTTACATCAGTGCCAAAATAGACCCAGAGCTCAGGGTCGAAGTGATCCAATTACTGAAGGAGTTCAAGGACTGCTTTGCATGGGATTACGACGAGATGCCTGGTCTCAACAGAAGATTGGTAGAACTTCAGTTGCCAATCAAACCTGGGAAAAAGCATGTCAAACAAACTCCAATACGCTTCGCTCTAGAAATACTGTCGAAGATCAAAACGGAAGTCGAAAGACTTCTAAAGTGCAAATTCATACAAACTACGAGGTACGTCGAATGGATTGCAAACATTGTGCCAGTTATTAAGAAAAATGGTACATTGAGGGTGTGCATAGATTTCAGAGATCTGAATGCTGCAACACCCAAAGATGAATATCCTATGCATGTGGCGGAAATGCTTGTCGACTCTGCCGCTGGCCACGAGTACCTGAGCATGCTCGACAGTTACTCAGGATACAATCAAATTTTCATTGCTGAAGAAGATGTGTCGAAAACAGCTTTTTGATGCCCTGGGGCCTTAGGCACTTACGAATGGATAGTAATGCTTTTTGGCCTAAAAAACGTTGGGGCAACATATCAGTGAGCAATGAACTCTATCTTCCATGATTTTATTAACACTTTCATGCAAGTATATATTGACGATATTGTTGTAAAATCTGTTTCCAGGAAGAACCATATAGACCACCTTCGACAATCATTCGAAAGAATGAGAAAGCATGGTCTGAAGATGAACCCTTTGAAGTGTGCGTTCTGTGTGAAAGCTGGAGATTTCTTGGGCTTCGTCGTCCATAAGAAAGGAATTGAAATCAACCAGAACAAGACGAAGGCAATCTTGGAAGCGAAAGCGCCAACGAACAAGAAGGAACTGCAATCTCTACTGGGCAATATAAACTTCTTAAGGAGATTTATATCTAACCTAAGTGGAAAAGCGCAAGCCTTCTCACCCTTACTTCGATTGAATAAGGAAGGGTTCGAGTGGGGGCAAGAGCAACAAGAATCCTTCGACAAGATCAAAGGGTACCTCACCAAGCCACCTATTTTGGTGCCTCCTTGTAGAAATAGGAGTATGAGATTGTACATAGCTGCATCCGACAAAACTTTGGGAAGCATGTTATCCCAAGAGGATGAAAATGGAGTCGAAAGACCCATTTACTACCTTAGCAGAGTTTTGAACGATGCAGAAACTAGATATAGCGAAGTTGAAAAATTATGTCTATGTCTTTATTTCTCTTGTACAAAGCTCAAACAATATATAAAACCAGTTGATGTGTATGTTTCGTCCCATTTTGATGTTTTCAAATACATGTTGTCGAAACCCATCTTGCACAGTCGAATTGGCAAGTGGGCGCTAGCATTAACTGAGTATTCGTTAACCTTTATGCCTCTCAAAGCAGTAAAAGGACAAGTGGTAGCAGACTTTACAGTCGACCACTCAATCCAGGTACAAAATATAAATTACTTGGAGATAGAACCCTGGAAATTTTATTTCGATGGTTCCAGCCATAAAGATGGAACGGGAGTGGGGCACGTGGCACGCATTGGCGCTGTAACCATTCTGAAAACGGAAACGTTGCAGCATGCTTCCTCGATTTCAGAGAATGGTCATGATGACAGTGTATGAAAGGCCATCGTGCGTGCGAAGTGCCTTACTGAAGTGACATCTTGGGAAAAGTTGAAATGATGATTTTTTGAGATTGTCAGATGGTTGGTAGGAGACGAAAAGCGCACAAACTAATTTGTGGTTGAGAGTGAAGGACAGGTGTCGAATGGAATATCAAAGAATGCCTCTTTCTTCTAAGCATCGAAATAAGACATTCTTGGGGGGCAATTTGTTGGCTCCTAAATTCGACACCCACGTTCTATTATCATATAGATTATTAATTATGAGTTAGAAGAGTTTCCTACACAAGAAGGCTTCGATCAACTGATCAGATCGAAGGCTTATCAAAGAATGACAAGATACTTAGAGAAATTTCTCTAAGTTGGAATCATGTTGTTTTCAACATCGAAGGAGCAACCTTTCGACCAAGGTCCCTGATGCCCAAGATCGAACGGTTTGAATTTCGAATTGTCGGAGGGAAAACGGTTCCCAGCAGTTACCAAGCGCAACGTGGCGTGGAAGTAGGCGTCGAGGGTTGTGAACGTGCCATGTGGTGTCACCACGAAGCGGTGTAACTGCCCAGCAGTTACTTAGGATTTTTAAGTATAAATACTAAGTGTTCACGTAGTTATTAAGGGTGTTCATCATTGTATACAAGTCACTCATTTAGATTCAAGTACCCAGCGTGAGAGAAAGAATCATTGAGAATGTATGTGTGAAACATCATTTACCTTAATCAAAATCTTTTACATTCAAGAAATTTATCGCTTTCACTTATTTATCTCAGTCGAAGTTATTTATTTAACAAGCCTTTAATGCTTTTATTTACTTTATCAAGCTTTTCTCCATGCAATTTACTTAAAGTGTCTCTACCTTACTTGCGTTAATCACCATTAGGATTAGTCGAAACTCTCTACTTTAAAGCATTTAAACGATAAAAATCAACCATGTCTTAGGATCAATCTGATCCATCCTGCGAGTCACCAAATAAGTTACCTTTTGGAAGATCAGCGGTTGTTTACCATTTTCACGGTAAACAGGAGCACCAACAGGTTTTGAAATAACAACCGCATTGACAGCTTGGCGGTGTTCTGGTCTATTCTGTCTTTTCAAACTGTAGACAACACTGGACTCTTTCTTAAAGGGCTTCTTCTCGGTGCTCGATGAAGCACCTTTTTGTATCTTGCCAGCCTTAATGCCAGCCTCAATCCTCTCACCGGTCAAAATAAGCTCTGTAAACCCAGATGAAGAGCTTCCAATCAGATGGTTGAAAAATGGACCGGACAAGGTCCCCAGGAACATATCAACAAGCTCCCGATCAGCCAAGGGTGGTTGTACTCTTCCGGCGAGGTCCCTCCACTTCTGAGCATAATCTTTGAATCCTTCACCCGTTCCCTTTGACATACCCTGGAGTTGAGTACGCGTAGGAGCGAGGTCGGAGTTGTACTGGTACTGCCTATAGAAAACAGTGGCCAAATCTTCCCAACAGCAGATAGTGGCTCCGTCTAACTAATAAAACCACTCAAGCTGAGTCCCTGAGAGACTGTCTTGGAAGAAGTGGATCCACCAATTTTTATCAGCAGTGTACGGCTGAATCTTCCTTACATATGACCGGAGGTGCAGCTTCGGACAGGAAACTCCGTCATACTTAGCAAAGTCTAGACCAGGAACTTTCTGAACTTCCATAGCACTCAACCGGTCTTCCAGTTGTTTATACCTATCCTCAGCTGGAGGATACTGTTCTTTATCGAAGTCTGTCTCGTTGTCGGAGACCACAGGGCTAGGAGCCCTCCTTTCTTCCTGACTATCTTTCCCTCCAGACGAGGTGGTCAAATCAACTTCATTCTGTAGCCTGTTTCCAAACCTGTGCCCAGTGTTGAACAAGATTGTCCTCTTATTCTTCTTCTTCTTCTATTTCAGAATCAAGGTCTTCAAATCTTGCTGACCCTTAGCTAGATTCATGAACAGCTCTTGAAATTGGGCATTTTGGGCCTGAAGGGCCTTGATGGCTTGCTCAGTTGAAGGTTTAGCAGACATGATGAGTGCTGAAATAAACAGCGAAGAAGATAAGAGACCTGTAACGGGTACCTGTTTATGAAGTGCATGGGATGAAATGCGTATGACATGATTTCAAAGACAATCGAGAGATTCAAATTTGTAAACAAGAAAGGAAACACACTTTATTAGATAAACTTTTGAAATTCAAATTGTTCAACTGATGCCCTTAAGGCGTTACAAGAAAGGAAATACTAAAAAGTAAATAAAAACTGGAAAGGAAATCATCAAAGGCCCATCAATGCTCCCATGGTCTCTTCTTCTCAGTGCGGACATAGTCATTCAGGATCTGCTCGTTCTCCAATTTCCTAGTCAACTTCTGGATCTTCTGCTCTTGCTCGTTGAACTTTTCTCGGTAAGAATCCCGTTCCTCCCTCAGCTGCATCTAAGACCTTTTCAGTGCCCCAATGTCAGTGGGCATATGAGGATGGAGGATGGTTGGAAGAACCCCTTCTTCATTAGCAACTTCAACAATGATAGGTCAGACGGCTTCATAAGGCATACCCAGCTTTTGGGCACGGATACGGACCCACCTGAGATATGGCTCCATTGGAAGAGAAGTCTTTGGACCCAGCTCATGTGGATCAGATCTGTGAACTCTGTCTCAAGCCCTTATGAATCTACGACGTTGCTCGTCGCTATCCCCTTGAAAATCAAAGATGATACTAGGCATTAGCAGCTCATGAGGTCCTTCTCTTCTGGCTCGCCCAAACTGACGTAGATCTAAGCATGGGTTGTAAGAAATTCCTCCACAGGTTCCTATCAGTGGAACATTAGGGTACTCCCCACAGCGATCAATAATAGTCACCTCGTCCATACCCTTGAGAGTCCAGATGATGTCATTATGAGAGAGAGCCATAACCCTATAGGCCTAGCCCATGCCTTCTTTGTTCTTCAGCACTTATTTGGGAAGGTGCAAAATAAACCACCTTGCCAACAACGGAACACAACACATCAAGGTTCCCTGCTTTCGGGGCAGTACGAGCATAGAGCTGATGAAGGATGTCACCCAAGAGAGTGGGTACAGGATTACGAGAGATGAATATTTTTACCGCATTAACATCAACAAAGGAATCAGAGTTCGGAAACAATACCAATCCATATATCAAAAGAGCCGGAATATCCTCGAATGCCTTAAAGTCTAGACTATCCCAGAAATAGTTAGCCTTACCAACCAAAAACTTAGTCAGAAAGCCCTTTGCTCCACTTCTAGTCTCCCAATTAGCCATTACCCCATCCTTTGTCATATGAAGGGCTGCAGCAATCTCTTCGGGCCTAAGGATCTTCTCCCAACCAGTAAACGGGGTCTATTCCAGAATAGAGATACCGAGCAACTCAGAGAACTCTTCTAAGGTGGGGACCAACTGGTAGTCCTGGAAAGTAAAGCAATGGTACAGCGGATCATAGAATTGGGCCAAAACACTCATCATCTGCTCGTCTAATTTGGAGGTGACCAAACTGAGAAGATAACCATGTCTTCTGATGAATGAGGTAGTATCAGGCATATTTGCAACCAACTCTTTAAGCAAGGTGGGAACCTGGACAAAGTTAATCCGGATGGTATTCCTACGCATGGGCATCATGATGACCTACAAAACAGAACAAAGATGAATCCCTCCTATCTTTGAAATTGGTTAGTCCAATGCAAGATGTATGCAATGTTATGATGTCATGATGTCATGATGGTAAGCACACCACAAGTATCTACAAATAACAAACATGGTAAAGGCACACAAGTCACACAGAGAGCCCTTAGATTTCAGGCTGGCAAGGAGCTTAGGTACTACCCTCTTTCAGTTCAGTTGGTTTAAACCTGTCCTAAAAATAGTAACCGGGTTCTAGAGGATCTCAATATCACTGACTACCCTCGATCGGTCATAATTCCAGTTTAGCAACCTTTTCTTGTGGCCGGAATCATCGCGAGAGTTTAGTCTCAATGAGTGTAGCATACTTCTACTGTTCTATGGCCAAGTTGGTCAATTTAAAGGTTCTAAGGTCAGTTGGTGCTTAATGACCCCTTAGAATACCCATATTCTCCTTGTTCCAACACAAGGGATATCGGTACACACTAAGTTGCCACACCAATGTAGCTACTGCTACAACCGTATCGGTCTACGCCGTACAGTTCCCTCACAGTTTATTGCTACTTACCTAAAGGGTGTTCCCCAGATCCGGGTTAGGATCTATAGTAACTCCGATACAAGCCCACAAATATAAGTCATACAAATCAAGCAATTGAAAACATTATGAACTATTCCTAAGGTACACCCCACATTTTAAGTTTCCCCAGCAGAGTCGCCAGTTTTGTGATACGGTGGAAGAGAACTGACTGTTTTTGGAATGCTGGTTCGCGTTTTGCGTTTGTTTTCACAAAATGCCGCGGTAAGCAAGAGTCGCCACCGTCTTTTATTTTATCCAACAAGGAAAGGAAAAAAGCACAGAAAAATTCCTTTTTCGAGATGTTTCTCGGGTCTGAGGGGTAGATTATAGAAAGGGAAGGTGTTAGCACCCTTTCTATCTGTGGTTATCCACGGGCTCTTAGGTACTTGCTCAAAGTGTTTTCAAAATTTGCTTTTCTTTGTGTTTGTGGGTTTGAAAAGAGGTTTTATTTTAAAGGTGTAAGTGCGAAGAGTTTTGTTTTATTTTGAAGGAGCAAGTACTTAAGAACCATCTACCTACTCGAAAAAGGAATCAAACTGTGCTAATGTCCTTTAGACAATGCTATCCCAGTATTGATGAGTAGGTAGCACCGTTGTTGGAGTTTTAAGGGTCAATTCGATTAAGGGACGTGTGGTCACTAAAGCAATGTTAGGACGCCTTAGCGGTAACCCTAATGTCTTAGATCATTTTTCCGAGGCAACCGTTTCGAGGCAACTATGATCTTTGGACAAGAGGGCGACCTCTAAAATTTCCTATACTCAATGACCACGTTCGAAGGCAACCAAGCGAGGTGTACCCTAAGAGTGCGCATGTGCGAGTGTGTTGTTTCAGTTTATTTTATCTTTGTAGATGTCATGGGTGAGCTATGTTGATTTTAAGTTCATACATTTGATCTTGTCATGCATTCCCTATTACCAAACATCTAACAGTTCATAGATTGCGGAAATTAAATTTGCGGAAATTAAATCTAAACTATTACAAGGCGTCGGGTATTTACATCGCCAAAAACAACCCTTTAATTTAAAATGCGGAAAATAAAATAAAGCGGTAAAATAATCAAAGGTCCTAATTAAAGCTATTACATATCGGGAAACAATTACAATATTGGAATCAAATGGATCGCGTACGAGAAATTAAATCGGGCGTATTTTTTAGGGTTTTGACCCTTTTGAAAGAAACTGATTTTTTTTGTTATTTTTGAGTATTTAAAGAAATAAAAAATACATTGTTTAAAGTTAGTAAAACCTAATATTCTACATTGATTTTAAATATTGCAAAAAAAATATTAAAAGTTAAATCTAATTAAACTAAATTAATTGAATTAATTTATTTACAAAAATAAAATGATGAATTTAATTTTAATAAATAGAATTATATTTTTTGGTTTTTTGATTTTATGAGAAAAAAGATTTTAATTGGTCAGTTAGAAAATAAAATAAAAAAACAAAAACAAATAAATAAATGAAATAAAAAAAAGAAATAGAAATAACCCAATGGGGGGTTTGGGCCCAAATCTGGATGTGAGAATAGCAACTTTGATGGCCCAAACACAAATAATCCTAATTGACTTTTGGATCCTCCACGCGTGCGTTGACTTGAGAGCATGATGGTCCTTCATTCTGGGCCATCAGATTTGGCCTGGAGTCCATCTGGCGCGTTGAGATCTGAGGGCGTATGGTGGACCACAGTTCATGAGGCACGCTGGAATACCTGGAAGAAAAATATAACAAATATATTGGGGACCAGAGATTCGAACCCAGGTCCTGCAGGCCAATGCAAGTGTTCCACTACCAACTCAACCAGCGTGTTTACTTGTTAGTGGAATAAGTAGCAATTATTATATTTGAAAAACAAACAATATGCTGGAAAATAAAAAAAAATGAGCGCGAAATATGAATGGCCCAATTGGAAAAGGACGCGTCATCGTCTTCTCCACTCATCCCTGGTTTTTTTACCTGTGGATTCTTATATGCAACTAAATTCGTATGACCCTCCTAAAATCTTCTCTAGGCTATAGAAATTAATTCCAAACACATGGTTGTGTTCGTCTCCTTCCACTGATCATGTTTATGCCCTTTGTTGGTTCCAATTTTCCCTGCAAAACAAACGCCCAAAAACAAACTTCCAAAACCCTAGATTCGGGTATGGGGCTATGGCTCATGAAAACACAATTGGTTAATGCAGAAAGTTTCTAAATGGACCGATTAGCATGATTGTGTAAAGATTTCGCCAAGAAAATGCAAGAATACGAGTATGCGATTTCAAATACAGGGCAAGGTTTAGGGAGACTTACAGCGCTATTGGGAAGGTGTGATGGCCTGATTTTGATTGCTTTAGACTCAATGGATGCCCAGCAAGAGGTCTACATTGAGATTTGACCTTGAATCTGCCTCTAGAATGGATTTCAGTTTCAAGCCTTTTTTGACAAAATTCCAAGTTTTGTTCTTCTGATTTCGCAACCTCTAGCCTCTGAAACTCGTGCCTCCCGCTTGTATATCTATCAAGCAATGCATTAGGTCAAGTTTTGGGCTTTGAATCTTTGTGCATTGATGCTTGAAGATGTGATTTGATTCACCATTAAAAAGCTTCCAAAAATGTCCAAATTCCATATTTTTGTTCATGATATGGCTTGATTCGGATTTGATTGTGTACATGATGATGTTTAAGACCTATATCAATCAAAAATATTCCAAGTGATCAATGTTTAGATTTTATTTGGATTTAAATTGATTTAAAATAAATTAATTCAATAAAAATCAAATAAAATAGAAAATCAATAAATGTACACAAGACTGAAGATGGGACACGTGTGTAGTGTGACAAGATCAAATCAAGTGGAAAAAAGTGGGCCCATTTGACAAAATTTGATGTTTTGGGGATAGTTGACTTTTGGCAATTTTGGAAAAATGCCCAACTTCAACAATGCATAAATTCTTCAATTTTGAACTTTTGGAGGTGTTCTTGGACTTTTTAGAAACCTTGAGATTTCATATAACCAACCCTTTTGGTCTCATCCAATTTTGATATTTCATGCTCAAGTTATAAGCTTTGGAAAAAAAAGGTGTTTTTGTTGACTTTCAAAAATGATCTATAATGTCCAAATTTGTAACTTTTTGTGAGTGTATTTATTGATCTTGGGGTGTGAAGATGGATTGTAGAAAATTGAATCCTCTTCAAAATGAGCTTTGGATGGGTCATTTCTCATAAAGTATGAGAAAGTTATGCTTGGTCAAAGTTGAGTTGACCTTTCCTACAAAACCCTAATTTAGCAACTTTTGAATCTTGATGAATTTTGAGCAATCCTTGATGAATCATGATCAACCCTTGATCAAATGATGAATTATCCTTCAAAATGAGAATATTGACAAAAAATCTTGAGGTTTGACTATTTTTAGGTCACCGTTAACTTTTGCCCTAGCACGGTCGATTTTTGGACCTCTTGAGCAATTGACTGACCAAACGTCCTCTGCAAGGCTTGAAATTTGACATGGATGTACTTGAGAACATATTAAGGCATTGGGGAGCACTTGAGGTCATTTGGATGCAAGGACCTTGATGCAACACATAACCTTAATTTGAGATTGACTGCCTTAGGAGATGATTTGACTGTCCAACTCTTGAGCCATCTTGAGTAACTTGGAGATTATTCTTGACATGTCTTGAGAAATATGGGAGGGAAAATTTTGGGGTACAACATTAGGACTTTAATTTCCGCAATTTATCGCTTTCCAATAAAAATGCTAGTAATTAGGGTTTGTATGGCAAGATAAAATTAATCTTAGAGAACCTTAATCTCGAGACAAAAATGCATGCAATCAAAACACGGTTCACACTTGCACCTCTAGGGTAATCCATACTTGTTGCGTCAGATTAGAATAGTCACATCCCTCGAACGTGAGATGTTTTAGCAAAGACCCTCGAATAAAAGATCATAGTCCCTCGATGACCCTTCAAATGTTGCCTTCGGTAAATGATCTTAGTCCCTTACGACAATTGCTAAAACATCTTACAAGTTGCCTTCTATGACTATACGACGACCCACGCCCGTCCCTTCACATCTAATGATAGGGCTTCTTATCAATCAATGGTAATATAGCAACATCTAAAGGAGGAGAAAATAAACAAAATACTTTTTGAGTAGGTAAAACGTTCTTAGTTGCTTGCTCACAATCCATCTTTAAAAACAAACATCTTTTCAAACACACCAAACACTTTCAAAGCATGAAATATTTTTAAAAAGTCCAACACTTTGTATGCATTCTTATAGAGACGAGAATCATTACAAAGTTTTCCTAAACGAAGGCGCTTTTCAAAAATACTTTTAAAATCCACCACAAACACATTTCAAACAAAGCAATTTCAAAAGTGAGCTAACAAGCAACTAAGAGCCCGTAGATAACTACATATGAAAAGGGTGCTAACACCTTCCCTTTTCATAACCTACCCCCCGAACTCAAGAAAAATTCTCAAAAGGTCTTTCCTGTTCTTTTCACCATTTCCTTTATTGGATAAAAGAAAAGTCGGTGGTGACTCTTGCTATCTGCAACAATTGCGATAAAACGCAAAACATCTAAGTTAGTTCTTCCACCGTATTACACAGTGCATTTTCTTTACCATAGTCCCCAAGAAGTCTCTCAGCTGGTGGTGGATCTGCAACCATAGTAACACCTTCTTTGTCTGACTCTGAATCTGAAGTGTCAGAGATATGCTCTGGTTCGGATTCCAGTCTGACTTGTCTGAGTCTTGCCGCAAAGTTATTTCAATTTTTGTGTCAAAAAGAAAATTAGTTGAGGGTTCTCCTCGCATACAAAAGTCAGACGCAGATTAGTAGCAACAAAATAAAAATGATAATAATAAAACTGAAATAAAATTTTAGTTGACGAGCAACAAAATTTCAATTGAACTAAAATTAAAACTCTATATTTTGGCAGTCCCCGGCAACGGCGCCAAAAACTTGATCAGAAAAATAACAAGTGTACTAATTTGCCTATGCAGTAATAATGGAGAAATTCCTGAATATCGATCTCAAGGACTGCGTATGAATATCGAGTTTGAATTATTATTCAATTAAACAAAAACTATGGTTTGGTTTGAATTTGCGAATTAGTAACATACTTGTGAATAAAGTAGATAAATTTGCAAGGCGGTTTTGACAAATATGAGTAACATGCTAGGGAATGTGTGTGATTCATTCCTGTAACAACTCTGAATTTACATTGCAATAACACATTTTAAAAATTTAATTACCGGTTCTTAAGGGTGTTTACTCCTAAGTTCTTAGTGAGAAAATCTTTAATCATTCATCATAAGCCATATGTCCATAAAAACTTACTGATGGAATTAAGTATAATTAAATCAAGAATAATCCGATTACTATAGGGTATCCCTACTCCTAGTTGATATATACTATAACATATTCTCATGAAAGCATTATAAATGGTGGTCTAACCTAATTGGTAATCATACAACAATCTCAATTTGTCCGAAAGAGAAAGAATTAAGAACATCAAGAGAATAAATTAATAGTTAAAAATACGATTGTTATTGCAAATACGAAATCTAAGTCATTACAGATTCAAATCAGGGACACCCCTAGTATTGGAGAGTTTAGCCACTCAAAATATTAAACAACAATAACGAAATTCTAGGATTAGACATTACATATATTGTGGTAGAATTGGATCTTCAATCACTTTCGTTCAGGAAAATCTATCGTTCATCGACGTCTCTGCGTTCTCCAATCTTCGTTATCTCTATGTTTGTCGTATTGCCAAAAAATCCCTAATTCTTATTCCAAACACGCTTAAGAAAAGTTTCTCCTGCCAATGATTCAAATTTGGACAAATAAAATTCGGTCGAGCATGTCCAAAACACCCTTTCTGGCCGAAACAATGACGAAACAAAAGCAGAATTCGGAATCAGCGTGAACGCCTGACACATGCAGTGTCAGGCTTACACAGGCAGTGTCAGCTAACACGAACGGCCGTGTCAGACCCCTATTTTCTGAACTTTTCTTGATTTGGTCCCAACCATCCTGACACGGGCAGTGTCAACTGACACGCCCCCCCGTGCCAAACCTCTGATTTCTGTTTTACAAATGCTACTTGCCTGTCACAGGCAGTGTCAGCTGACACGGATGGCCGTGTCAGACTTCCTGAAGTGTGCAGGAAGTTGTTCCAAATTCTTGTGATTTTTTTTTGTTTTCGCTTCGATTCTTCTTGAATGCTTACATGAACCTAAAAATATTTAAAGAGACATAACCAAAACATAAAATGCAGAAAAAGGGAAATAAAACGTTTAAAAACAATGACACAATTAACTAAAATTAACGGTAATTAAAGATGTAAAACCCACATATCACTAAACATATAATTACGTGACTTATCCATAAATTTTAACTTTATATTAGTAATTTATTTCATAAATAGTTCGATCGTATATTTTACCAGTTGGACCAAATAACCTTGAATAAAAAGTCTTGTCGGTTTGATCTCCGGTCCGGTTTTTAAAACATGAATAAAATACTAGGGGTCTTTGCGGGCCGGTTTGGTTCAATTTTGAGAGAATCCGATATCCAAACCGATTAAAATTATATGGATTTGTTTGGATTGGATATGCAAATTTTTGCGATAAAGCCCAAACCGAACTGAACTGAAAAATAACAGGTTGGTTTGGATTGGATTGATCGGGTAGATAAAAAACACAAAAATATTTTAAAAAAATAACTTATCTACGGAAATTATTTTTCATAATAATATAAAAAATATAGTATTAATAGTGTTTAATCGTAAATATTAGATTAACAATTTTTCCAAATAGATTCTAAAATATCAATCAAGAAAAATATATAACATCAAGACTTTTGAATCTATAATTAGTCACTCGAGTTAGCATGATAATGAATGTATTTCATAGCTTTACGCTCAATTACGATAATATTAATTTAATAACAAATTAAGATAGAATAACTTGTCTATATATGACATTTCACTTTTTTCTTCTTGAACTTGAATGATTGGTAGTAATTTTTATGATAATTAATTATGATTGATTTGAGTTGGGTTTGCGGAGAGAAAATTGAAAATCTAATACCCAAATTAATTGTCATTGAATTTTATTAGTTTAGTTCGGTTCTTACTTTAACTGAAAAAATATTCAACCCAAACACTATAATTTGGTTCGGATTTCGGTTTAGTTGGGGCCGTGTAAAACACTACTGCTCACGTGTGAGACATGTTGTGTTGCGAATTTGGGTGCATTCAGTGTGTTTCCTCTCCAAAAATTCTGTAATTTGAAAATAAAAGACCGCGCCCTCTCCGGCTTCTCTCAAAGACAGTCACTCACAGTCTGATAGTTCATAACCGTTTCGGTTTCAAAATCTCAGCAACAACAAACAGGTAACACTTCTTCCTCATTTCTCAGGTACCGTTTTCATCATCAACAAATCTTCATCATTATTCTGATTCTTACAATAATCTCATCATTATTCATCAACTATTACTCTTGACATTATTATTGAACAGATCCACTTTTCAATTTAGAGTTCACATAAATCTCATTTAAATCTGTAATTTGTTGTTACATTCTTCAATTTATTAAGGTTAATGAATGTATCTGTTAATAATAAATTCAAATCAAATCTGTATGTATTTTATTTTTTTGTTTGATAATGAGGACAAAATTTGTATGTATTTTTAGGGAGAAATTAAAGAATGGAGGATAATTTCAAGACAGAGTTAGATGATGTTAAAAAAGAATTGGAGAAGTTTAGGGCAGAATGCCGAGTTAAAACTCAATACATAGAAAGTTTGAAGAACGACCGCGCCGAGCGATTTCAAGAAATTAAGAATCTTGCTGAGAAACGAGCGGGTGAACTCGATCTCAAGTCGGGGAAGATTTATGAACTGAAAAGAATTAATGAGGATTTGAAGTCTAGTTTGAATGAAAAGGAAAAACACATTGCACATTTGAGTTTAGAGAATAAAAAGATTCAAGAAAGGTTAACTGAGAGGGTTTTGAAATTGGAGGGGAGTAATTCTGAACTGGTTTCGTCTTTGGATGAGGTTAATGCTAGAAATTGTTATTTGGAGCAGAATGTTTCGGCTAGCAGCGAGGAAATTTCGTGTTTAAAGTCGTTGTTATTGGCTGCAGAGAAGAAGTATATCGAAGCTGAGGAGAGAGCTATGCGAGCGAAGACGCTGGGATTGAGAGAGGATGTGATAATGCAGTTGCAGGAACAAAATGTTTGTGTGCAAGACAAAATGAAATGGAGGAATGAACAGTTTAAGCATCTTGAAGAAGCTCATAAACAGCTTCAAGATAAGTTTCGATTGAGCGAGGAGGAGTGGGAAAAGGAGAGGTCTTCGTTGCTCGATGAATTATCTTCCTTGCAAATCAGTTTGGATTCTCAGACAAGAGCTTTGGAGGGGGTTCAATCTCGTTTGGAAATGTGTAACCATGTGTTGGCTCGCGAAGAAAGTAAGAGGAAGCTCTTGGAGGCTGAAATATCGGACTTCAAGACTAGTTTTGAGAATGTTTATGGTCAGTGTGAAGAAAAGAAGTCTGAGATACAACAACTGACTATTATGAGGAACGATGAGGTAGCCGAGCTGAGAAACTCACTGGGAGAGAAAGAGGCTCTTGTGAAAGAATTGAAGAGGAAAATAGTTTACCTTGAACAAGATAATCAGGAATTGGGAGATTCACTTAAAGAATTTAGGGAAGCTCAGATTTGTGACGCTGGAGGGAATTCTATGACATCAAAGCTTCGCAAGAAGCTGAAAAAGTTGGAGGATGTTCATAAAAACTGTTCTTCAACTCTCAAGTCTAAAGAATGCCAATGGAATGATCAGATAGCAAAGATGGAGGCTGATACTGTAGGTTATAAATCTGCTTTGACCGGCAAAGAAGAAGAAATTAGGGAGCTTATGATGGAATTGGAAAAAAGTTACTATGCCAATGAAGAGAATCATATTGAACTGTTGATCTTTAAGTCAGTACTTGCTGAGGGTTACTCCAATTCATTCGGTATAGAAACGGGTAAAGCGGTCTGTGTTGAAGCGAATGAACATATGATTCTAAACTTTACTGAGCAACTGAGAGTGAAAGATGATTCTCTAAAACATCTGGCACAACAACAGTTTCTGTTGGAGGAAGAGCTTCAACAGCAGAAGAAATTGCTCGAGGAATCATCTGTGGATCAGTTTATATTGAAAGAGGAACTCTTGCAGATGGAAAACACTCTAAAACATGAGAGAAAAGTTGCATTTGAGGCTCTCGAAATGCTAAAACACGAATTGGCCAGTAAAAATGATGAGCTGTCTCGGTTGGATTGTGAAGCACAGAACTGGAAGTCTACTGCTGAAACGCTTAAGCAGGAGATGGAAACTTCTCTTCAGTCACGGATCGAGAACGAGCAAGCTCTTAAGCAGGAGAACAAAAACCTTCTCTGTATTGTCAAGGATCAGGAGAGGGAAACTGAAGATCTTCAACTGCAGATAGGTTTACTGGAATCCTGCAATGCCGAGAAAACAAAGGAAGTAGAGAGGTGTAAGCAAGAGAATGATGAACTTGTCAAAACCGTAATGGAGAAGGATTGTTGCATAAAAGATCTTCAGAAAGATATAGCCGTTACGTGCCTGAAGCAAGAGTCCATGAAAAAAGAATTAGAAGATGCAGTTCTCGCACATCTGGATGCTCAAAAGGCCCTTGTGCAGAAGGAGGACCATCTTTGGAAGATTACAGATGAGAAAGATCAAACTATAAAGCACTTTCAGGAGCTAGCTAAAGCCTCAGAACAAGATCTAGTGGATGTTCTATGCTTCTCTTTTTCAAAACAAGTGGAAAAGTTGGTTGAAGTATGCATGCTTACCGAGGCTATGAAGAATGTAGAATACCTGACAAAGTTAGAAATTGAAGAGAAGAACACGAGAATAATGAAGTTAGAATTGGAAATCAACAGTTTGCTTGAGAATTTGACACACACTGAAGAATTGTGTTCCCATTTAAAACATGAATCGAAGAAATTTCAAACATCATTGGAAGACATGGAGTTAGAAACTAAAAAGTTGACAAAGAAAAAGCAGGAGATAGAACAGATAATTGCAGATATCAAGTTTGAGAAAGGAAATTTGCTTCAAGTCATCACAAAATTATTGACAGAAAGGGAAGACATGTTGGCACTGATTGAATACATCTATGACAAACTTGGTGATTTCTCATCTAGTGAGGGTTTGCAGTTGAAGGAAGAACTAAGAAATATGTTGCATACTTCTGAAAATGAAACGGCAATGGATTCCGTTGTTTGTGATAAGCTACATGGTTCTGCTCAAGATAGTGCAAATGATATTCTTTGTCCTCCCACAAATAAACAAATTGAAGAAAATTTCGATGCGCGATTGCCATTGAGAGAAGTTAACAGTTTGCATATGTAGACCATAGAAGAAATTCATGCTGTTGCTGAAGCACAAGATATACAAGTTCAGATATTGTCATGTTTAGTTGCTTATGTCTTTATATACCTATTACTGATTTGTGTAAAATATTGCTGTTTTGTTTAGGAATGCAAATGATTGATTGTGTAGCTAGTCTCGTCTCGTTCATTGTTATACTGTTTTTCCCTTGATAAATCATCTGAGAAATTTTCCTATGGACCATGCAGGTGTTATTTGTTTCTCAAGCAAGCTGAAACTGAACTGGGAACTTTGAACCTAGGATATTGACACATGTATTCTGTTGTTTCATTAATTGTTCACTAGTTGACACATTGTTTTAGAGATGTTTGGATTAGTTGAATGCTAAGTCTGTTGAACAATGTTGTTGGAAAAATTCCAGTCTATACAATGATTCAATTCTTTCAAACTTTCTCCAGTGGTTGCATAATTTTTTTGCCCAATATAAATTTTATAGGACCAAATAATTGCAAGGTAACCATTGATCACAGTGTGAGAAGGGTAAGTCATTTTTAATCCGATACCATAATTTAGAAGAAGAGGCCATGTCACGCAATCACCACAAAAGCACCCTGATATCATTGCCATGACTAATGACAGGTAAAGGTCCATAATGACTATTCTAATTTTTATTCTAACACTATGAGCACTGACGCTGAATTTGTGAGGGCATAGATCTGAAGAATTTAGTTGAGAATTCTCTATCAATCAATGAATATATAGAATTCTAACATGGTATTAGAGACATTTCTCGCTTCAAAGGTCTCTGCTCCTCCATCTTGTGTTTTGCACATTGAATCATCTTCTCCAGCGCGCAAACATCCATTTTCTACAATCTCTAAAAAGCTTGATTCAAAAAGCTAGTATCTTTTATGATGTCAACAAGTGGAAACCGTGATCAAACTTCACCATTTTATGTTAAATCCTCAAATTCCAATGAAATTTACCCCATTTAAATTTGTTGAGCCAATGTTTACATCATGATGGTATTTTCATGTGTATTCAATTGAAATTTTTCTTGTAAACACAACTCGCATAGTAAAAATCTGCATAGATATTTGATATATGTAATAGGTTTATAGCATAAATTTCAATCCGCAAATCTCTATTTCTCTCCACTTAATCTGGAATTTTGCTAAAATGTAGTATCTTTTTAAGAAGTAATATTATGAGTATATTTTCCGTTAAATATAAGAGATTTACACAGAAAATGTACCTTTTAATTTTAAATCCAATGTCATCTCAAAGATTTTTGGAGGTGTAGATTAACGGTAGTTTAACTATGACAAGTCTCAGTTTTTGGAGAGGTGTAGATTAGTAATAGTTTAATGATAATAAGATAGTAGTCGTAGTTTAATCAAACAAAACAAATAGAAGTTATATTTGAAAATAATTTAACCATAACAATATTTTATAAATCTTGTTTAGCCAACCTTGACAAATTTTAAGATTGTTATAAAATCTTATTTAGTCAACTTTCACAAATTTTAGGTTTTGTTCAAAGGATTGTTATAAAATCTTATTTAGTCAACCTTCACAAATTTTAGGTTTTGTTCAATGGTCCCTAGTACACGTTTAGGTTTTGTTCATTAGTCTATCTTACACATTTCAAAGACGACTATGATAAAATCATTTCCAATATATCATTAGATATCTTTACAATTGGATGACCATAAATCTTTTCTTTTCACATTGTCCATGCATATTTGTTAAAATCTAATACAAATAAAGTTTGTAGTAAGCAATAAAATCGAAATTCGGGGTTAAATTTTCATACAGATCACCAATATTGGTTGACAACTTTTAAAAAGAAGTCCATATTCTTCAACCCCATAAAAATCAAATCTGCATATGTTATGGCTTGCATCAACACCCACACAGAACACCTGTTATTGGAGGATTGTTCTTGTACCCTTACCAAAGTGCTGAGAGTGAAGTTGGCCTCGATAGAAAATTTACAGAGAAGTTTGTGTTGCATGTTGTGTTGGAGGCTGCTGGTTATGAAGTTCATAACAAAGAAATTAAAGTTAGCTTTTGGTATAGTAACTATATTTTCAAAGGCAAACTCCAAAGATTTTGTAGTCAGAAGTGCCCTTAAAAATGGAGGTGAGATTGGTCCTCTTTGGGATCCATACAGAAAACAATTAAATTTCTGTGTTCTTCAACACAGTCAATATAGACAGCAAAGCTAGAACGACGCAAAGTAATATTAATGTCGAGTACAACAACATCACGACAAAGATAGCATATTTGGCCGTATTAATGTTACATGAAAATGAAGGCGGTGCCTTCAAAGCTACCTAGCTTTGTATTGATTGAGTAATTTGATTGAGAATATCATTCAAGTAATGACAATTACAACATATATTCAAATTCATCAAGATTCCAAATAAAATCCGGAGAAATGTTTTACTTGGATGTTGAATTTGATGGGGCGGGGTTGGAAGAATCTGGCTTTTTAGAATAGTTGGAAAGCCATTTCTGCTTGTTCTTCTGTGATGTATTCCAGTTTCGTGAAAACTGTGCAAGACCTTGAGACAAAGCTCCAAGATTTACTCCATTATCAACCAAAATGCTAGTTACTCCCATTTTAGAGACCTGTCAAAAATTATGTAACAGTAGTAACTAAGATGGATCAAATTAAGAGAAAAAAACACTCCATTAATATGACTAGTACAATATATTATGCGTATATTTTCATTTTGGATTAATGATGAACTTGACAAAATCATGTTCGGGGTGTTATTGGTTCTGCAACACTAAAAAATGATTTTGACTTCAAAATAAGTGCTTTTATATTTGAATACATTAATGTAAAAGTGTGTTAAACAATCTAATCAATGGTAGAGGAAAATTCTCTCAATTCTCCAAATTTTAACTAAAAGGAAAAATCAACTCTAAAGTCAAAATCAAATTCTCTAAGGGTTCGTTTGGGAGTTTGTTTTCAGAGGGAAGACTTAGGAGGGCTGCGTTTATATCTTAAAATGTGTGTTATATTTTTAAAAAGTTTAAAAAGCAACATACTACATTAGCATATAAAATCATATTGTTTTTTAAACTTTTGAAAAATATCAAACACATTTCAAGATATAAACACAACCCTCCAAAGTCTTCCCCTCCAAAACCCTCTAAAAACCAACTCCCAAACGGACTCTAAGTGTGTGTTTGATTCAACAATGTCAAAAGTTGATTTTAAATAAATTGATTATGTGTGTTTAGTTTTACAGTGACAAGAATTGATTCCGAGTGAAATGCAGCAACAAAATGGTATTGGCATGTGCCAATATATTCACGGTTTTTATGTTAAAGAACAAATTATAGTTAATTCACACTAGGACGACCGCAATTAGTGTTGCAACTGGTGTATAGTTAATTCAAACATGCAGTATGATTATTATTACCGCTTGGATGTTCCTATTCTCATCATCAAAAAAGAGCATATCCTGAAACGAAATTCCAGTAGTTGAATGAATCCTCTGAAAATGATCCGTTTTATGACTCCAACTAGAATATATTTCCTGAACAAAAATTAGTTCAACACAACACAAATTAGGTCAACAAAACCCTAACTAGTAAAATTCAACAAAAATTAGGTAAAAAATATAAACCTGAGCAACAAAGAATGATGTGATTCCCAATTTGTTGAGGAAAGCCTTCGCAATATCTGCGGTTGGCGATCGAGAAGCGACGGCAATGTCGATTCCCTTGTGTTTGAGAGCTAACAAGATTCCCATGGCGTGGGGATAGAGAGAAGGGGATTCGCGTTTGGATCGACATTCGCAGTAGAATGGCCAGAGAGTGTAATCGAGATCGAAAACAACTAGTTTTGGTAGAACTTGGAATGTTTCGATTATCTTTACGGCTTCGTTTTTCATCTTCTCGGGAGATTCTCCCATTTCGTTTCAGCGATACCAACTATTAGTTTGAATCAGCGATAGAGATTTTGAAAGTTGGATATTTAAAATATCTTATAAACCCAACACATTGATTGGTCTACTTTCATAAACATAAATAATCACTATAAAAATGTAACTATCTTATAAATTTGGGTATATTAAATGAGATTAAAGCTACCACACTTTAATAGAATTATAACATTTAATTATGTCATATAAGAGCACATCCAACAGAGGTTTTTAAACTTGATTCGCGAGCATGGATTATAAAATAAGGCTATATTTTTCAATAAAATATCATTAGAGTTGGACAGCATGGCGGACCATCGCATCATGATGCAATGTTGCTTCGATTATAATAATAATAAATATAAAAGATAATTAATTTTATAGGTTTTATTTTATTTTATTTTTATTCTTATTTTAATAATTCTTTTGCTTTTTAAATGATGATAATTTAAATTTTTTATATTTGAATATTTAAATTATAAGTTTAATTTGAATTTTATTTATTTTATATCAATTTTAATTTAAATAATTAAAATTATTATTTTAAATCATATAAAATTTAATATGAATAAAATATTAATATATAAAGTAAAGTTGTGGGACCCAATATGAGTTATTTAGAGTTGCACAGTTAAAATGAAAAACTAGTTGATTTGTTTCAAGCTGACGTGACTTAATAGGTCCCGCAAGAAACTCAAAAATGGATTCACGGTTGAAGATGCTCTAAGTATTTTAACATTAAAGGTGTAATTTGGTTAACCAAGTACATGGGTTCTAGTGGAAAAAGAGTTTCTATTAAGAACGAATCGTTTGGCTATTAGCATAAATTGATTTTGGTTTACTATGTGGATCGAAACGGGTGACTAAATAAAAAAAAGTAATTTAGTTGGATATATGTTCCTGATTGATTGACAGTGTAAAAATATTTTACACCATCAGTGTATATTCTTCAACACTCTCCCTAAACCTAGAGCATATAAGTTAAATGCACCAAACTGGCCACATATATAATTAGTTTTGGGACTTCGCATGAATTTTGTAAACACGTCTGTCAATTGATCATTAGAGTTGACAAAGCTCGTGACTATGTCGCCTGATTCAATCTTCTCTCTAACAAAGTGATAGTCTATCTTAATATGTCTGGTCCTCTCATGGAAGATTGAATTTGAAGCAATGTGCAATGCAACTTAATTATCACAAACAAGTGTCATTGGTCTTGTTTCTTCAATTTGAAGTTCTTTAAGCAACTGTTTTAACCAAATGAATTCACATGTTGCCATGACCCTATACTCTGCCTCGACACTTGATCTTGCAACTACATTTTGTTTCTTACTTTTCTAGGATATAAGGTTTTCTCCAACAAGTACACAATACCCAAAGGTGGATCGCCTATCAATAGGTGACCCTGCCCAATCAACATCAGAATATTCAACTATCTGAGTATGTCATTTATCTTCATACACTAGACCTTTTCTTGGAGCACATTTGATGTATCTCAGAATCCGGATAACAACATCCATGTGTTCCTGACAAGAAATATTCAGAAGAGTGACTGTGAGATGATTCAACTTTCCAACCAATCTCCTATACCTTCCTAAGTCACATAGAGGCTCCCCCTGATTGGATAATAGTTTGACACTTGGATCCATAAGAGTATCAACTGGTTTAGCATTCGACAAACCCGTTTCTTCCAAAATATCCATAGAATATTTCCGTTGAGAAATCACCAAACCATCTTTAGATTAGGCTACCTCAATACCCAAGAAATAACGGAGTTTACCAAGATCTTTTGTCTGAAATTGACTCGAGAGATGTTGTTTCAACTGGAGTATTCCCTATTAATTACCACCAGTTATGACAATATCATCTACATGCACAATAAGATAAATACACTCTTGGGTTGAGTGACGATAAAAACGGAATGGAAAACTTCACTAGAAACCATACTAAATTGTTGTACTACAATGTTGAATCTGCCAAACCAAACTCTCAGAGATTGTTTGAGACCATAAAGAGACATGTGTAGCCTACACACATATTCGATGACTCCTCCTGAGCAAAAAACCCAGGTGGTTGCTCCATATATACTTTCTCTTCAAGATCACCATATAAAAATGCATTTTTGATGTCAAGTTGATGAAGAGGCCAATGTCGAATGACTGCAATGGCTAGAAGAAGTCTAATAGATGCCATCTTGGCTATAAGAGAGAAGGTATCACTATGATCCAATCCAAATTCTGATATGCTATCAAGAGTCTCGTTTAAGATTCGGTAGGCCACCTACTATGGTTTCCACTATCGAGCCACCCACCATTTCTTTCCATGCTCTAGTTGTCTAGTCCTGGGTGTGAGGGGGTGTATTAACAGTCCTACATCGGACAATATATGGCATGAACATGTGCTTATTGTTAGAATAATATAGCAAGTGTGAGTAAGTGGGGAAATAGTCCCATATTGGATAGGAATATGGAGACTTAATCATATATAAGTGGGATAACCTACTCACCTATCACCTTAAAGTTTTAGGTGGATAAGTGATGTGCCTCTCACAAAGGTGCTTATTCTTACACTATATATCAATGCACCTAGTATCTCCCCGCAATATGGTATCAGAGCCTTTGGTTCGAGAAATGGACCGGAAGAGACTTGTATCGAAATGCGCCAAGGAAGTGGTGTCCCGTTGCAAGAGGTCAATGGCGGTACAAGTGAGGGAGCATTGTGGACTCACACTTGAGGAGGAGTGTTGGAATAATATAGCAAGTGTGAGTAAATGGGGAAATAGTCCTACATTGGATAGGAATATGGAGACTTAAGCATATATAAGTGGGAGAACCCACTCACCTATCACCTTAAGGTTTTAGGTGGATAAGTGGTGTGCCTATCACAAAGGTGCTTATTCCTACACTATATATTGATGCTCCTAATATCTCCCCCAACACTTATAAGTAGGGCAATCCTCATTCTACAAGTTGATTTTGTAGGGTAGTTAGGTCTAATCACATCGTCGGGATCGACCAAATCAGAGGAGACGCTTATTTTGGTAGGGTTAGTTTATCGAAAATAGAAACGACGATGACGGATGACAGCGGAAATCTGGTGGTGACCAGAGAAATTCGAAAACCGATGCCAGTATGAGTCACGATATTGTATGGAAGGTAAACCGAAATTATGAGAATTGTGATATTTGAGTGGAATTTAGGATTATTGGAAAAATTTGAGTGAAAATAAGAATAAGTTGAGAGAAGAGTAAAATAATAAAAAATTGAAAATTAGGTTAAGGTTAAAAAGAGGTTTAATGTTGCCTTTGTTTTATTAGTACGTGAATTAGAGAGATTAGGAGAAAAAGGCAAAAAAAAAAAGCAAGTGCTTGTGAGAGTGAAAGTCATAGCTAGAGCTTGGATATTACTGAAAATTGAGGTAGGGGAAATTGGTTCACTTTAAGGTGTAATTTTTCATAAAGGATAGAGAAAGGTTTTCCTTTTTCTTTCCTCCATTAATGGAGTTTTTGAGATTAATGATGGTTGTACAAACCTCTATAATCAAGTATGTTGATTGTTCTGATTTAATTGTGTTGTTATGCTGAATTTGTTTCTAAAATTCGTGTGCCATTATTTGATCAATTCTTACATTAAGTGTTATTGATAATATGTTGTGATATTGGTGAATTTGATGAAGAAATTATGCAAAATTGATGATATAATGCATAATTTGTGTAGTGTGATGTGTAGAATGTTATATATACTCTTGTATGTGTTAACTCCTAAATTCGACACTCACACATATTAGCCTTATTGGCTAAAAATAGATTGAAGAAATCTAAGTTGAAGACACTTCGACAGAAGAGCCTATAAAAGGGGTTGTGTCGAATTCATCTTTGCTAAGAAGGAGAAAACACTTAGAGGATTTTCTAAGTTAAAGGTGGTCTTTGACCGAGAGGCTCTTGTATCTCTAAGTTAAAGGTGGTCTTTGACCGAGAGGCTCTTGTATCAGCAGCAAGTGGATTTGAATTCGAATAAAGGAGGGAAAGACAGTTCACTTGGTAGTTAGGAAAAGCAGTGTGGCATGAAGATAGGGGTCGAAGAACATGCAGAGGACACTTGTCCTCATCCTGGAATGAAGCAATTGTTCGACATTTACTTTTTACTAATATAAATATAGGAAATTTGTGTAAAATTACGCGTGTTCAACTTATTAGTACAAGTCACTCAAATTTATTCAAGTACCCACTGTGAGAGAAAGAATATTGAGAATGTACGTTTGAATCACCATATTTTAATTGAAGTCAAAGTCTTTATATTTCTTTACAATCTTTTCCATTTAACATTTCTGCAAACTTTACCATTACAACCTTTTACATTATTACAAATTTACTTTGTCTTTCACTTTACTTGTGTTTTTATCAAGTTTTTTTATCTTCATCCTGCCTTTACTCTTAGTATCTTGTCGAACCTGTTTATTTAAGCCTATCCAAACACACAAAATACTTAGCATATGTCCTAGGATCAAACTGATCAATCCTGCAAGTAACCAAAATAACCTTTTTTGGAAGATCAGTGATTGTTTACCAATTTTCACGGTAAACAAATTGGCACGCCCAGTGAGACGTTGCTAAGTTTTTGTTTTTTTACAAACTTTGATAAAAACAGTTTTTATCATAAATACTTTAAGTAATTTTCCTTTCTCTCGAAGAGTGTTGTATGTTATTGAGAAGTGGCAAAGCAACCACCAAAGAGTACATACCTAAGATAAGAAATAAGAAAATGGCTAATCAGTCTAGTGGAGAAATGCCTCCACCAATTCCTGGCAATGGAACTACGGTTATGCCAACAATTAGTGAACCTATGCCATAAACGGTTGGTTCGACACCAGTATTAATAGTTACACAAACATGACCAATACTTTCTTATATAGGTCCTAGGGGTCCACCAGGAACACCCCCACCAAGGGGAAATCTGGGTGTTCGACCTTATGTCCCTCCAAGATTTTCGACAGCTTGGATGGGTCGAGACCAACCTTATGGCATGCCAACTGCTAAAATGGAAAGCCTTATGAATGCTTCATCCATATTTTCAGAACCGTTGGTGAATGCATCTTCACCATTACAGGGATCTGGAACTGGTATGGAAAATCTGGGTAGAAACCAACTCTTAGGAGGGACGTCACATACAATGCCAAGCCTCACAAATGCTTCTGCGAAAATTTTGAGGCAACAAATGGATGAAAGTAACCATGACACGGTGAAGATATTAGCACAAACCTTGAGTACATTGCTTAACCCTATGATACAAAATACCACCCAGTCGAATCAGCAAATGGCAGCGCAAATGACGTGCATGGCCGAATTTTTTGGGGTTTCTCAACCTATTCGACGCCCCCAAAGAGAGCTTATAAGAGGAAATCATGGTGTGGTTTTAGAGGATGACATGACCATTAACTAGAATCCACAGTCAGATGGGATGGACCATAGAGTAGAGGTCGAACAACCTAGAGACAAAGTACCCAGAGTTTCTCCACAAATCCCAAGAGCTGTCGAACAAGGTATAGTTATGGTAAATAGAAACCAAAATGCTGATGAGGTAGTACACCAGGTTCAACACCACAATCATGTAGTAGATAATAACTTTACAACCATGGTCAAAAGAATCATGGCACATAATTGAGTGAACATTGGCTTTCATAGGCCAAACTTTACATCTTCATTGTCAGATTATATCTTGCAATTAGATTTACCCCCTAGGTGGAAAGTTCCAAAGTTCACCAAGTTCTCAGGGGATACGACAGAGTCCAATGTCGAACATGTGGTAAGGTATTTGATAGAGGCGGGGGAAATATCAAATAATGAGAATCTTAGGATTAATTATTTCCCAAGTTCCTTAACCAAAAATTCATTCACTTGGTTTACCACACTCCCAGCGAATTCGATCCACAATTAGAATCAGTTGGAAAGATTGTTCCATGAACAGTTCTATATGGGACAAACCAAAATAAGTTTGAAAGAACTGGCTAGTGTGAAGAGGATATTTACTGAGCCAATTGATGAGTATCTGAACAGATTTCGACTACTTAAAGCCATATGCTTTACACAAGTTCCTGAACATGAGTTGGTCGAAATGGTTGCAGGGGGTCTAGATTATTCCATTAGGAAGAAATTAGATACTCAAAATACCTGAGAGATATGGCCTAATTGGCCGATAGAGTTTGATAGGTGGAACGCCTCAAGGCTGAAAAGGCTAAGGCGAATAAAAATCATCGAAGAGAAAGGGTAGCATATGTCGAAATGGATGATGATGATCCGGAGACATCTAGTGACCCTATAACTGTCGAAGAGAGTGAGGCCGATCTAGCGGAATTAAAACAAGGACCACCCTACTCTTGCAAACTTTTAACACCCTCAAATGGGAAGAATCCTACTGAATCTGAGAAGAATAGTGATAGGTTCCCAAAGAGAAAGTATAGTTTCGACGTCACAAAATGTGACGAAATATTTGATTTGTTAGTTAAAGATGGCCAGATGATAGTTCCCCCAGGGGAAAAAATTCCTCTTTTAGATCAAAGGAAAAAGAGAGGTTTTTGTAAATATCATAATTTTTGGGCCATAAAACCTCACAATGTTTTCTTTTTAGGGATCTCGTTTGAGGCGCAATAAAAGACGGCAAACTTAAGTTTGCTGACAAACCACCCATGAAGATTGATGCAAACCCGTTGCAGGCAGATGCCCATTATTCTGAACCTTCATGCATCAATATGGTCGAAGTCTCAGAAAACTTCATCAACAAACTTGTTTTTGGCAGTTTCACTGAGGACATTAGCAGAAAAGTTGTTGAAGAAATACATAAAAAGGTTACTGAAGGCCTAAACAAGGGAGCCACTAATGGTTCAAACAAAGGAACTACTAAAGTTTCCTACCCGACTGCTGTCACAGGTTCGACAGAAAGCCTAGAAGCCAGAATGCAGAAACTAAGTGTATCTGGTAAGAACAACCTGGGAATAAATATGGTTGAAGTGTCTGAAACTAAAGCTGCAGATTCAGATGACAACATTAGACAAGAGGAAATTAACAAGCTTGATTTTCCTAAGGATAACGAAAATCTGGTAGATTTTCTACACAGGTGCCAGAAAAAGAAGTCAGAGGTTATGATGTGTCCAAGATGCAGTTCTATCTTCGACAAGAAAGCTGCTGAGCACATACAAGGTGTGCGTACAACAAAGAAAAAGTGGGGTAACAATGCCCAACCTAACATGGATCTTGAAGTAAGGTATGACCCTAGAAGGGATACCAAAAGGGGCCAATAAACCAGGTAAATAGGCCATCAACTTTCAAGCCTCCAACAAATGTCCCTGTGGATACTTGGTTGAAGACATCAAATAGGAAAAGGCCCAATGAGGGGAAATGGCAGACATTCGATATGCCAAGAAGATCCTCTCTGGCCTACAGGAGGGAATTTCAGTCAACAAAAACAAACAAGGTTGCTCATGTGTCAAACAATTACAAAGGAAAGAACCCTATGACCCGCTCCCAATGGAGAAGGTATCAGAGACGGCGAAAGGCTGAAAGAGAAGCTGAAGGAGGGACCCAACCAGAAACAAGCACCAACATGCCGCAAAGAAAAGAAAAGGCTAAACCAAGAATGCCTTTGGAGAGGAAGCCAATTTCTAGAAGGTTGATATGGCTAAACAAGGCGAATCAAAAGAAGAATATGATTTTGGGTCTGATGCTACATTAGACATCATGGTAAATATGGTATCTGTACTGCCCAGAGAATATGGCCAACTGGTCGAAGTCGAAGAGACAGAGTGGGAGGTCGAACAAGAAATGGCCAAACATAGGCCAATATGCTACTATGTTATGCCCAATGGATGTGTAGAAGAGAAAAATGCCTTCTTCGAGTCTCCTACTGAAGCAATGAGGAATCAACTTAAACCTTTGTTCATAAGGGAAAAAATAGGGGAGGCAACCATCAACAAAGTTTTGATTGATTGTGGGGCCACAATTAACATAATCCCTCAAATTATACGGAGAAATCTGGGCAAAGGAGATGAAGACATCAAGCCCCATAACATGGTCTTATCAAACTATGAAGGTGGAATTGGGACTACCATGGGATTGGTCTACTTTGGTAAACATAAATAATCAGTATAAAAATGTAAGTATCTTATAAATTTGGGTATATTAAATGAGATTAAAGGTACCACACTTTAATAGAATTATAACATTTAATTATGTCATATAAGTATTTTAATATTAAAGGTGTAATTTGGTTAACCAAGTACATGGGTTCTAGTGGGAAAAGAGTTTCCATTAAGAACAAATCATTTGGGTATTAGCACAAATTGATTTTGGTTCATTATATGGATCAAAACGAGTTGACTAAATAAAAAAAGTAATTCGTTGGATACATGTTCCTGATTGATTGATAATGTAAAAATATTTTACACCGTCAGTGTATATTCTTCAACACCCCCCATTAAGTTGGAGCATAAAAGTTAAATGCACCAAACTTGCCACATATATAATTAATTTTGGGACTTCACATGAATTTTGCAAACACATATGCTAATTGATCATTAGAGTTGACAAAGCTTGTGACTATGTCGCCTGATTCAATCTTCTCTCTAACAAAGTGATAGTCTATCTTAATATGTTTGGTCCTCTCATGGAAGACTGAATTTGAAGCAATGTGCAATGCAACTTGATTATCACAGACAAGTGTCATTGGTCTTGCTTCTTCAATTTGAAGTTCTTTAAGCAACTATTTTAACCAAATAAGTTCACATGTTGCCATGGCCCTATACCCTGCGTCGACGCTTGATCTTGCAACTACGTTTTATTTCTTACTTTTCCAGGATATAAGGTTTTCTCCAACAAGTACACAATACCCAAAGGTGGATCGCCTATCAATGGGTGACCCTGCCCAATCAACATCAGAGTATCCAACTATCTGAGTATGTCATTTATCTTCATACACTAGACCTTTTCCTGGAGCACATTTGATGTATCTCAAAATCCAGATAACAACATCCATGTGTTCATGACAAGAAATATTCAGAAGAGTGACTGTGAGATAATTCAACTTTCCAACCAATCTCCTATACCTTCCTAAGTCAGATAGAGGCTCCCCCTAATTGGATAATAGTTTGACACTTGGATCTATAGGAGTATCAGCTAGTTTAGCATTCAACAAACATGTTTCTTCCAAAATATCCATAGAATATTTCCGCTGAGAAATCACCAAACCATCTTTAGATTAGCCTACCTTAATACCCAATAAATAACAGAGTTTACCAAGATCTTTTGTCTAAAATTGACTCGAGATATGTTGTTTCAACTGGAGTATTCCCTGTTGATCACTACCAGATATGACAATATCATCTACATGTATAATAAGATACATACACTCTTGGGTTGAGTGACGATAAAAAACAGAATGGCCAGCTTCACTTGAAAGCATACCAAATTGTTGTACTACAATGTTGAATCTGCCAAACCAAACTCTCAGAGATTGCTTAAGACCATAAAGAGACATATGTAGCATACACACCATATTCAATGACTCCCCCTGAGCAACAAACCCAGGTGGTTTCTCCATATACACTTTCTCTTCAAGATCACCATATAAAAATGCATTTTTGATGTCAAGTTGATGAAGAGGCCAGTGTCGAATGACTGCAATGGCTAGAAGAAGTCTAACAGATGCCATATTGGCTACAGGAGAGAAGGTATCACTATGATCTAATCCAAATTCTAAGATGGTATCAAGATTCTCGTTTAAGATTCAGTGGGCCACCTACTATGGTTTCCACTATCGGGGCACCCACCATTTCATTCCATGCTCCAGTTGTCTAGTCCTGGGCGTGAGGGGGTGTATTTACAGTCCCACATTGGAAAATATATGACATGAAAATATACTTATAAGTGGGGTAATCCTCATTCTATAAGTTGATTTTGTAGGGTTTAGTTAAGCCTAACCACATCGTTGGGATCAGCCGGATCAGAGGAGGCGCTTCTTCCGGTAGGGTTAGTTTGCCAAAAATAGCAGCGGCGATGGCTGTTGACAACGGTAATCCGGTGGTGACCGAAAAAATTCAAAAACTGATGTCGGTATGAGTCACGACATTGTATGAAAGGTAAACCAGAATTATGAGAATTGTGATATTTGAGTGGAATTTAGGATTATTGGAAAAATTTGAGTGAAAATAAGAATAAGTTGAGGGAAGAATGAAATAATTAAAATTTGAAAATTAGGTTAGGGTTAAAAAAAGGTTTAATGGAGCCGTTATTTTATTAGTACGTGAATTGGAGAGATTAGGAGAAAAAGGAAAAAAGAAAAAAGAAAAAAGAAAAAGCAAGTGTATGTGAGAGTGGAAGTCATAGCTAGAGCTTGGATATTGCTTAAAATTGAGGTAGGGGAAATTGATTCACTTAAGAGTGTAATTTTTAATAAAGGATAGAGAAAGGTTTTCCTTTTTCTTTCCTCCATTAATGGAGTTTTTGAGGTTAATGATGGTTGTACAAACCTCTCTAATCAAGTGTGTTGATTGTTCTTATTTAATTGTGTTGTTATGCTGAATTTGTTTATAAAATTCGTGTGCCATTATTTGATCAATTCTTACTTTAAGTGTTATTGATAATATGTTGTGATATTGGTGAATTTGATGAAGAAATTATTCTAAATTGATTATATAATGCATAATTTGTGTAGTGTGATGTGTAGAATGTTATATATACTCTTGTATGATGTTAGATTCATGGTGTGAATGCTTGAGCATGTTAGAATAGGTTTGGATGGGGGGTTTTAAATGGTTAAAGATTGAAGAAGATGAGTTTAGAAGATGAGTTTGGAACAATCAATTGGTCTTCTGTGTCAATCAATTGGTTCCATGTGATGAGTGAAAAATACGGGGCAGTGAGTTCAAAATAATCAATTGGACATGTGTCAATCTATTGGTTCCCCTATTGTTTTCGTCATAACTTGAGCTTCGTGACTCTGTTTGAGGCACAATTTGAAGCGTTGGAAAGCTAGCGTGTAGTACTATCTCATGATGACGTTCTAAAAGGTTAAATGTGCATTTAAGAGCGTGAATAAAATGTTTTATTGTGTAATGTTATGAATGGTTAATGATGATGAAAAAAGTTTACTTGTTGTGATTGATTAAATGTACTTTGGAGATTATTAATGTTGATGTTAGGATGCGTATTGATGATAATTTATAAACCATTATTATAATTATTATGCTAAATTTTTATGAATATATGTTGATGTTTTTAATAATTAATGTGCTTATGTGTTTGAATCAGAGAGGGATTGATTATTGTGTGGCCTTGAGTTATGGCACTATCATACTGGTGTATTTGGTTCAGAGATGGAATCAATGTTAAGTTTATGCAGGTGGAAGTTGATATAAACCTTGTATGATGTTTAATTGTCATTCATGCATCATACATGTTGGAGTTATGTGATGATGTTGCCAGGTTCAAAGATGGAACTAATGGCGTGTCGCGGGTTCTGTGATGTAACCAACAATGATATGACTTCAGTAATATATCTCAGAGTTTCCAAAATCTTGGTACCACTTGCATTGAAGAAGATTCAATAAGTGCATTGTATACTATCACGGTGTGAAAAATACCCGAGCGCAAGGAACTCAAGACATATACGAGGAACTCAAGACCATGTAGTTCTTGGTAGAAAACCATGTGTTGGTTGATTTCTTTTAGAAAGTTATATTTTAGACATTTTGAGCGTTTAAAAAAATCAAACATGGAACTCTCAGGACACATACCCTCGGTTTTTAGCATGTTTGAGATGAAAGCTTCATAATTGAAAGTGTTATTCGTTATAGTGTGAATGACCAAGAAAGAAACAATATCCTGTTATAGATCTTCAAGTATCCAAGTAGCCACCCTAGTCAACATCACTTAATCCCTACAACTGAATAAAAAAATTTCTGGGAAATATAAGGCCACAACCAGGTGCACTCGTTAAGTACCTCAACACTCTCAATGCTTCCTTGCAATGAATTTCAGTAGGAGAAGAAATATATTGTTGAGTTGTTAAGTAGCACGTGTTATGTTAGACCTGGTTGTAGTGAGGTATATTAACTGACTAACATGCTTTCTATAGGCTCCCACACCAATTAAAAGAGGGTTGTCATCATTGTCGAGCTTGACGGTTGGACCTAGTGGAGTACTAGCAGGCTTACAGTTACTTGTGCCTGAAGTTTCAAATAACTCAAGACAATATTTTTGTTGACAAATAAATATTCCTCTTGTAGACTGAGATACTTTTAATCCTAGGAAAAATTTTAATTCTCCTAAGTTCTTGATGTAGAAGATTGAGTTTAAAGCTTCTTTAATAGAATTAAATTTTGTTAGGATAAGTTCAACAATTGATTTAATGAGGTAGTTTCCCCATGAGGTAGTTAAGTGAATTCCCAAGTTTGATTAGCATGGAGAGAATAAATCTTCGCCTTCATAACATTTATCCACTAAGGATCTTTGCTAGCTGTAACACCCTTCTAAATCCACATACATTTCGCATATATTTTACGAAATTAAATCAAAATAAAATCACCAAAAAGGGTGTCACATCTTCATAAAAACATCATACAAAACATCTTGCTCCGTAACACGGGTTTTTAAAATATCTAAAACAAATGATTCTTTAATATCATCGAATATCTAAAGTTCAGATTATTGCAGCAAAATCATAGTATCAAAATATCTTTATTGAAAATACTTCACAAAGTCTTCCTTACACATCATCATTCATGATTCATAAATCAAACAACTAAATACCATGAAAGGTAACTCATCATCTTAAAATAAACAAGAAAACATAATAGTTTCACAACAAACTTTCCCAACCCCGATGTTACATATCAGAGCAATACTCTCTTATTCAACAAAAATAAATGACACACTCCGAAGCTAATCCTTTAAGCTTCGACGCACTAATCCTGATCACCTGCAAGTTACCAACGTATAGAGGCAACATTTTAAAGCAGAAAAGGTGAGTAATCATAATCATTATAAAGGACATAAAGAATAGATATAGTAGTTACAACGCAATAGAAAAAAAATCACACATCATCAAAGCTTCATGTTATACTCACACCTTCAGTTCATCATTTATTCATAGAATCCTCATATCATCAGTCAAAAATCATTACCAAGAAATCATTAGTTCACATATTCACAAAGCATAACTTAATCAACCATTATGCAATGCCACAAAGAATGTAATGTAACTTCATTAAACTCATATATGTGGTACCAAAACTTAATTGATAACTCAGTCATTGTTTCTCCAAAGATTGCCACCAATAGGATCGATTCCCTCTTAGAAACAGAGCACATCATAATATTGCACTCAATTCACACTATTGGATTGAGGCCATCACTGGACTATCATCCTACCATTATCATTGGACCAATTGTCCTAACAAAATCATTGGACCGAAGTCCTAAAATATGCCATAAATGCATGATGTGCAACAACACAATAAACATGACCACGACTAGTCAAAACACATCATCATCCATGAATCCATCACATGTAATCACACATATCATAATAAATAAAGCATCACCATCACAAACATCAATCTATCATTGTTGGCTCCCAAATTCGACACTTGCTATATTTGGTCTTTTAGACCAAAAAACTGGAATAAACCAAGCCAAGAAGAATGTTCGACGTATGAAATAACTTAGAAAAAAAATCTAAGTTATATGTGAGCCTTCGACCAGGGCTCACTTTCAGGTCTTTTCGACTGAAGAAGACTTATGTCCTTCGACTGGGAGAAAATACTCTCGCTTTGACACATGATACGAGGGATATTTGAATTTGAATTGTTGGAGGGAAAGGCAGTTTCGCCAGTGGCTAAGAAGAAGCAACGTGGCTAAAAGCCATAGGTCGAGGGACATGCAGAAGACACTTGTCTTCATCTTAGCATAGAATCATCCCTCGACGGTTACTTAGTTTTTAGTATAAATTAGGAAACCTGTGTATTTTCTAAGGGGGGTTCAACCGATTGTACTAGTCACTCAAATATTGTCCAAGTAACCGCTGCGTGAGAAAGGATAAAACTGAGAAATGTATGTTGGAAACACCTCTTTTTATTGATGAAAGTCTTTTACATTTCTTTAATCTTATCTTGCAAAGTCATCTTTCTTGCTTCTTTACCTGCATTTCTACATTTCTGTCTACTTTTCCAAAATCTCAAACATCTTTTCTCTGGGTCGAACGTGCGTTCTCCTGATTATCTGTCTTACGTAAAAATTAGCATATGTTCTGGGATTAATATGATTGATCCCGTAAGTAAACCAAAAAGAACTTTCCTTTTTGGAGATCAGCGGTTGTTTACCAAAAACCACGGTAAACAAATTGGCACACCTGGTGGGACGTTGCTAATTTTTAAAAATCTTGTTTATGTTATTGTGTTTTTCCTGTACAGTTATAACGTTGCGTGTTATTAAGAAGTGGTAGAGTAACCAACGAGTATACTGTTAGGAAGAAAAATAGTGAGAGTAGTATGGCTAACGAGCCAAATCATGGAGAAATACCTCCACCAATTACTGGAACAGTGGTTAATACCGCTGTCGAAGGGAATATCCCAACTTCCGTTGGATCCAACATTAACTACAAATCAAACTGGACCCTTACTTTCGTATGTAGGTCCAAGAGGTCCATTAGGAATGCCTCCACCAAGGGTAAACCTGGGATCTCGATCATTTGTGCCCCAAGGATTTCGACAACCTGGATGGGTCGAGAGAAGCCATATGGCATGCCAACTACTGAAATGGCTAGCCTTATGAATGCTGCTTCCACTTTTTCAGAACCTTTGGTGAATACAACATCGCCATTACAGGGGTCTGGAGGAAGTAGAAATCAATTCTTAGGAGGGCCATCTCATACAATACCTAGCCTCACAAATGTTTCGACAACGATTTTGAGGTAACAGATGGACGAAAGTAATCATGACATGGTACAAATGTTAGCACAAACTCTAAGTACAGTGCTAAACCCCCTCATTCAGACTGCCACACAATCGAATCAACAGATGACAACGCAAATGACGTGTATGGCTGAATTCTTTGGGGTACCCCAAGTTGTTCGATAACCCCAGAGAATACCAATAAGAGCAAATCAAGGGGTAATCATGGAAGAGAATTTGACCGTTAATCCAAACCCCCAAATTCCTAGAGCAGAAATAGAACAACCAAGGTTTAAAATACCATGAAACCCTAGAGAAATCGATCAAGGAGTTATTATGGCTAATAGAAACCAAAATGCTGACGAATTAATACAACAAGTTCGACACCAAAACTATGGGACAGACAATAATCTAACTGCCATGATCGAAAGGATTATGATTCAAAATGGGATGAATGTTGGTTTTCACAGACCAAACTTTACATCCCCATTATCAGAATATATTCTGCAAACAGACTTACCACCTAGGGGAAAGGTCCCAAAGTTTACCAAATTTTCAGAGGATACGACAGAGTCTACTGTCGAACATGTGGCTAGATATTTGATAGAGGCTGGGGAAATAGCAAACAATGAAAACCTTAGAATCAAATATTTCCCAAGTTCCCTAAGAAAGAATGCTTTCACTTGGTTCACCACCCTCCCAGCCAATTCGATCCATAACTGGAACCAATTAGAAAGATTGTTCCATGAACAATTCTACATGGGCCAAACCAAGATAAGTCTAAAAGAATTGGCTAGTGTGAAGAGGAGGTTTACAGAGCCAATTGATGAATATTTAAATAGGTTTCGATTACTCAAAGCTAGATGCTTTACCCAAGTGCCTGAGCATGAATTGGTCGAAATAGCAGCAGGGGGCCTAGATTATTCGATTAGGAAAAAGTTAGATACACAATACCTAAGAGATATGGCCCAACTGGCTGATAGAGTTCGACAAGCAGAACGCCTTAAAGTTGAGAAAGCTAAAGCTGCCAAAACTCATCGATGAGAAAGGGTAGCCTATGTCGAAATGGATGATAACGATCCAGAGATATCTAATGATCCTATAGATATAGAAGAAGGCGAAATAGATTTAGCAGAATTAAAACAAGGACCACCATATTCTTGTAAATTGCTAGTGCCATCAAATGGGAAAAATCTTGTAGAGCCTGAGAAAAACAGCGACAAATTTCCTAAGAAAACTTATAGTTTTGATATATCCAAATGTGACGAAATATTTGATCTGTTAGTTAAAGATGGCCAGATGATAGTGCTCCCAGGGGCAAAGTTGCCTCCTTTAGAACAGAGAAAGAAAAGAGGTTTTTGTAAATACCATAATTTTTTGGGACATAAAACCTCACAATGTTTCCTTTTCAGGGATCTCGTTCAACAAGCGCTAAAGGAAAGAAGGATGAAATTTGCTGATAAGCCAGGAATGAAAATCGAAACAAACCCTCTACAGATGGAGGCACATTATGCTGAACCAGTTGGAATTCACATGGTGGAAGTTTCTGAAGATTTCATCACTAAACCTATCTTTGGGAGTTTTACTGGAAATATCTCAAGAAAAACTATTGAAGGGGTGAGAAAGGCCACTGAAGGCCTAGATTTGAAAAAGGAAGTTACCCAAGGGTCAAACAAGAAGGCCGCTGAAAGCCTGAAACTGATTAAACGGGTTACTGAAGACCCACACAAAAGAAAAGGAGTTACTGAGAGCTCCAACAAAAGAACCACCACAGGTTCTTATTTGGCTGCTGTAAAAGGTTCGACAGAGAATCTAGAGGCTAAAATGCAGAAAATGAACCTTGTTGCCAAAAGCGACATGCAGGTCAACATGGTTGAAGTCTCTGGCATCAAAGCCTCAGAGGAAGCCATTCGACAAGAAGAAGTAAACAAAACGAAATTTCCAAAGGAGAATGAAGATCTGGCAGATTTTCTGCATAGGTGCCAGAAAAAGAAATCGGAAGTAATGCTATTCCCTAGATGTAGCTCTATTTTCGACAAGAAAGCCACATAACACATACAAGCTATGCGGATTATGAAAGAAAAACAGGGCACCAATGCCCAACAAAAAATGGGTTCATAAACCAGATTCGACCCCAGAAGAGGGCATCAACAAGGACTCATGAGCCAGGTAAGGAGGCCACCAACTTTTAGGCCTCCAACTAATGTACCTACAAATACTTGGCTAAATACCATGGGAAGAAAGAGGCTGAATGAAGAAATATGGCAGGCGTTCAACGTGCCAAGAGGTTCCTCTTTAGATTACAGAAAGGAGTACCATGCTTCTGCGTCGAATAAAATGACCCATATATCGAGCAATTACAAAGGAAAAAAATCCTATGTCTCGTTCGCAATGGAGAAGATTCCAAAGACGGTGAAAGGCCGAAAAAGAGGCAGTTAGACCTCATCTAGAGGTTAGCACTAATGTGAAAAGGAAACAAAGGAAGCCTATAGAAAGGAACCCTATGCCTTAAGTCGAGAGTGGATACATGGCATCGGAGCAGTGCCATCTTCGATGCACCAAAGGGTTACAATATGGCGCCCCGACGGTATTGTGGAAAACATTGAAGCAGATCAGAGTTATTACTTAGGTGAAATCAACAGTGTTGGAAAGAATAGTTTCGACAGAAATTTGGCTCATATAGGGCCATGTAATCCACCTGAGTTTGATTTAACCCCAACTCCTAACGCCTTCTGCTCCCTATACCTACACTCCGACTACGGCTTTCAGTGGGATAGAGAAGACTTATCTAACATCGACTTTGGAGGAGTTGATGATATACGGCCAACAGGCTGGGGAAGTGAGTTTGATGATGATGACTGAGTCACAAACTCTACAAAAGATTTCGGCGTATATGGCCGAAAGTAGAATGATAGCGGCCTTGGAGGATGAAGTTAAGTACATGGCTTTTGAAGCCAATGAACAAGTCCTTTCTAAGACAGGCCCTAGAAAAGATTTCGACCCTGAGCCTCCCGACTTAGGGACGAAAGACCTTCGAGATCAGAGGTTAGACGCCATCTATAATGATGAACCTCTAGGTTTCGAAAAGGACCCGTTGACGAACAATGTTAAAATGTTAGCGCAAGATCCTCTAGAAGAGGTAAATCTAACTGAAGGTCTTGTGAAAAAGCCAACGTACATAAGCACAAAAATGGATCCAGGACTCAGGGTCGAAATGATCCAATTACTAAAAGAGTTCAAGGATTGCTTTGCATGGGACTATGACGAGATGCCTGGTCTCAGCAGAAGTTTGGTAGAATTGCAGTTACCAATAAAGCTTGGAAAGAAGCCCGTTAAGCAGACTCCAAGACGGTTTGCGCCATAGATTTTATCAAAAATTAAAACGAAAGTCGAAAGGCTGCTGAGATGCAAGTTCATACGAACGACCAGGTACGTAAAATGGATTGCAAATATTGTGCCTGTTATAAAGAAAAATGGTACTTTAAGGGTGTGCATCGATTTCAGAGATCTGAATGCTGTAACACCCAAAGATGAATATCCAATGCCAGTGGCGGAAATGCTAGTGGATTCTGCCACTGGTTTCAAGTACATGAGTATGCTTGATGGCTACTCTGGATATAATCAAACTTTATTGCTAAAGAAGATGTGTCGAAAACGGCATTCTGTTTCCCTGGGGCCTTAGGCACTTATGAATGGGTAGTGATGCCCTTTGGCCTAAAGAATGCAGGGGCAACGTACCAGAGAGCCATGAATTCGATCTTCCATGATTTTATTGACAATTTCATGCAGATTTATATTGATGATATTGTTGTAAAATCTGTTTCAGGGAAGACTCACATGGATCATCTTCGACAATCCTTCGAGAGGATGAGACGCTACGGCCTGAAGATGAATCCTCTAAAATGTGCTTTTGGTGTCAAAGCGGGAGATTTCTTAGGTTTTGTGGTCCATAAAAAGGGCATTGAGATAAACCAAAACAAGACCAGAGCTATCTTGCAAGCCAAAGCGCCAACTAACAAAAAGGGATTGCAATCCTTACTTGGGAAGATAAATTTCCTGAGGAGATTTATATCTAACCTCAGTGGAAAAATGCAAGCCTTTTTGCCACTACTTCGACTTAACAAAGGAGGATTTGAATGGAGGAAAGAACATCAAGAAGCCTTCGACAAAATCAAAGAGTACCTCACCAAACCACCTATTTTGGTGCCTCCTTGTTGAATTAGAAATATGAGACTGTACATAGCTGCGTCTGATAAAACTTTAGGGAGCATGCTGGCTCAAGAGGATGAGCATGGTGTCGAAAGGCCCATATACTAAGCAGAGTTTTAAACGATGCAGAAACTAGATATAACGAGGTTGAAAAACTGTGTTTATGTCTTTATTTTTCATGTAAAAAACTTAAGCAATATATAAAGCCAGTTAATGTTTATGTTTCGTCTCATTTTGATGTTTTCAAATATATGTTATCGAAACCCATTTTGCACAGTAGAATTGGCAAATGAGCACTGGCATTAACTGAGTACTCATTAACCTTTATGCCTCTCAAGGATATGAAAGGTCAAGTGGTTGCAGACTTTATAGTCGTATATTTTATACAAGAGGGATCACTGAATTATTTGGAGATCGAACCTTGGAAACTATACTTTGATGGTTCTAGTTATAAAGATGGGACTGGAGTCAGAGTCCTCATCATTTATCCAAACAAAATTCCAACAACATTTAAGTACAAGATATATAGGGATTGCTCTAATAATGAGGCTGAATACGAAGCGTTAATCGTAGGCCTTGAAATCCTGTTGGAATTGGGGGCAACTCAGGTCGAAATAATGGGAGACTCAGAGTTAGTCCTAAAACAAATTACGAAAGAATAAAAATGCATAAAAGAAAATCTTATTATGTATTTCGTAATATCTAGATGGTTGTTGAAGAACTTCGAAGTAGTTAATATTCGACATATACCCAGATTGGAAAATCAAGTAGCTAACGACTTGGAGGAGATTGCTTCCGGGTATAAAGTTTCGAAAGACAGGCTACAACAAGCAATCGAAGTTAGAGGGAGAGTAACTTCCACTAAGTTATCTCCATTGGATTTAAGGACCACAACATTGGGATGCACTGATCACGAACATTTTGAAATTTCATTCATAGACAATCTAACAGAACAAGATTGGAGAAAGCCTGTAGTGGATTATTTGCAAAATCCAACAACTTCGACAGAACGAAAGACAAAATATAGAGCACTGAGTTATGTGTTGATGGGAAATGAATTATTCAAGAAAACACCTGAAGGTGTGCTTCTGAAATGCCTAAGTGAAATAGAAGCATACATAGCTCTTTCCACCATACACGCTGAGGCATGTGGAGCACACCAAGTAGGCTAAAAGATGAAATGGTTATTGTTTCGACAATGATTATATTGGCCCACTATGTTAAAAGATTGCGTTGAGTTTGCAAAAGGATGCCAAGAATGTCAAATACATACAGGTATTCAGCATGTACCAGCAAGCGAACTTCACTCAATTGTGAAGCCTTGGCCTTTTAGAGGATGGGCTTTGGATCTTATTGGAGAAATTCGACCAGCATCTTCCAAAAGCCAGAAATATATATTGGTGGGCATTGATTATTTTACTAAGTGGATTGAAGCAATCCCTTTAGTCAATGTGGACCAAGAGAATGTCATTGAATTCATTCAAAAGTACATCATATATAGATTTGGAATTCCCAAAACAATAACTACAGACCAAGGGTCAGTCTTTACTGGTCGAAAGATGCAAGACTTTGCTGCGGAAATGGGGTTTAAATTGTTAACATCTACACCCTATTATGCACAAGCTAATGGCCAGGTCGAAGAAGCGAATAAAGTAGTGATCAGTTTAATAAAGAAACACGTGGGAAAGAAACCCAGAAACTGGCACAAGACGCTAGATCAAGTTCTGTGGACATGTCGAACTTACCCGAAAGAAGCCACATGAACAACACCATTTCGCTTAACCTATGGTCATGATGCAGTGTTACCAGTGGAAATCCACTTTCAGGCGACAAGGATTCAGATACACCATGATATCCCTTCTGAGGTCTATTGGAATATGATGTTAGACAAACTAGTTGACTTAGACGAAGAAAGGTTGAAAGCTCTGGATCTTTTGAGACTGTAGAAGAAGCGAGTTGAGAAATCCTATAATCGCAGAGTGAAATCTAAGACATTTCAGCCTGAAGATCTAGTTTGGAAAGTAATTCTTCCGATGGATCGAAAAGATAGGAATTTGGGAAAATGGTCTCCTAAGTGGGAGGGACCTTTTAAGATTATCCAGGCTTTCTCTAGTGGAGCTTATGAGATTGAAGAGTTAAGCGAAGATCAAAGACTTTTGAAGGTGAATGGTAAATACCTGAAAGCGTATAGACCTATGCTTCAAGAGGTAAAAATAAGTAATATATAGTCACTGTTGAATAGAGAATGCCAAAATGGAAACTTAAATTTTCATTAAAAGTGCCAAAATGGCTCTGAAATCGTTACAAACAAGTGATTACATAAATGAAAGAAACATGATTCAAAAGGGGAGATTGGCCTTAATCTGAAGATACTTGATTCTTTGTAATTCTAGCCGTCGATCACATAAAGCTTTCGATTAATGATGGGTCTCGAGCTTAGCATCAAGAGATTGGGCTCGATCAGCATGTCTTAACCCTTCAGCAAGTTCCTCTTGGCTCTCTGATTCAGTGTTAACAGCGAGAAGTTCCTCCTTCTTTTTGTCGTTGGCAGCAATTTTAGCTTCCAACTCTGCAATCTGCACCCTCAGTTGAGCATTATCTCGATCTATCTCTTTGAAATCTTTTTGTCTAGCCTCCTGGGCCTTCGATAAATCCTTTACCTTAGAAGCTGATTCAGTAGCAGCATGTCAGGCAGTAGCCACTTGACCATTGGCTTCTTCAATCTCACGATTGAGAGTCCTTTGACGATTATAATCCGCTGATACTTGGTCGACAATGGAGATTAAATCCAAGATTACACTGGCCACGTCCGGAGAAGCGATGAGGAGATCTACAGCCCTCAGAGTAGTCTTCAGACAAGAAGGAGCCGCTGGTTCCCCCTCCAAGGTTAACATTAAATCTCTTTTAAAGATTTGTGCCTTAACTTTCTGAAGGGCCTCATCGAGAGGAGAGGTCGAAGTAGATCTTCCAGACGCAGTTGAGGTACTATGATCAGAGGAACTTTCTCGACCTTCTAGAATTGCAGTCAGATAGCCTACAGGATTTTGCTGTTTCAGCAAAGCCAAATCCTCCTTAGTTCTGGATCCCGTCGAAGGGACACTTTCGTTGGCAGTAACAACCACGTTGTCCACTTGCTCTGGAATTTCTTCAGTGCCTGGAGGATTCTGGTTTCCTTCAGCAGAACCCTCTTCGCCATCAGCTCATGGGATCCCTTCATTTCCCTCACTATTACAGTCTCAACATCAGGGATCCTCTCCTCTTCATTTTCTTGCACGTCAGCCAACGGAGCCCTAGTCTCTTCGTGATTTCCTACAGGTTCTTCTTCATTAGCTTCTTCTATGGTTTCGTGCTGAGGTTCGGAAGTTTGATTCACTTCGTCAGCTGAACTCATGAAAGAGCCTTTCGCTGAAGAAGGCCTATAAGTAGGCTCTCCTTCACTATTCAAGAGGGTGATAGAGCCTTCGACAGGAGTAGGGACTCGTTTGGAAGTGCCAGCAGTGTCCTGGAAAATAAAGAGAGTTCGTTTCGTTCAGAATTCTCATAAGCAAAAAAGGGAGTCGAGAAGTAAATGATGGTTTGTCGAAGCAAATACCTGGACTGTGATTTCAGCATCGGGAATGGAGTTATCACTCTCGCTAGGATTATTTATCCTGGTATCCACTTCCTGTTCAGTAGGCTCTTTGATAACTACAGGCGGAGGCCTCGCAGCTGTGGTATTAATCCTAATTTTGGGACGAGATTCAATGGCAGGAACTGGTTTCTTTAACCTTCGTCTCTGTAGAGGGACATGAGGAGACTCCTCTTCTTCGTTGCTAGAGATTTGGATCTCCTGGACCTTCCGTTTTTTGGGGGTAGTTTTCTGAATACCCAGGAAGACAAGTCAAAGGAATCAGTACCCATGTCAGACAATCATAGAAAATAAGGGTATGGAAGAAAGTGAATACCTTGGGAGAGGGGTTGACAGTAGAATCTCCCCCTTTTATGCTCTCAGCAGCCTTCTTCGAAGTGGTTCTCTTGACATCTACACAAAAGACAAGAAAACTAAAGTAAATCGAGCGTCGAATGACAAATCTGAAGCGAAGAGAAAGAAAAGAAGTAATACCTTTCTTGATCTTGTCGAGAACCAGCTTAAACGCCTCACGAAGGTGGTGGGCGAAGTCCTTCTCATCGAAGAACTCTTCGTCATAATACTGTTTCCACCACCCCTCAAAATTAACAGAACTCAAAAAATTGAGGTTAAAGTCGAACAGGGTCAGTATAGTTTGACCGGTGTACCTACCAATAGGCTTGGTAGTAGCATCTTCTGAGTAGTCTGCATTGTAAAATAATAGCAGCTTCTCTCGAGGATAAATGGGTGAGGGAAGTGACTGAACAATACCAAATTGTCGAGAGACAAGGTTTGGTTGATAAGCGATCAAGCTCAATTGATTTTTGGAGCTCTTGAATCTCAATGGCATGATCCTAGGGTGAAGAAACGATTCCCACATGCTCACGTATTCATCAGTCACGTCTTCCTCCTCATTCAAAGGAAATGGTCTGGTGAACCATTATGGACCAACTTTTCGACTGGAAAAAGGAGCCATGGTCGAAACAAAGCATTTGCGCTCCACAAACATCATCACAAAGCTTGTGAAAGCCTTCTGAAACTGTTGGCCTTCATCAATAGGAGTCAGCAGCGCAAGCCTGGTACCTTCGACCCTCCTGTTCAGGATTTCTGGGGCCTCTTCATTAATCTTATTCTTCTGAGGGAGAAAAGATTCAAAAGTGGCATTGAGCCAAAGCTGGAGAAGCCAAAAAGAGCCAGATAGCAGCAGGCTCCCCTTGTCCCCTATAACCTTAAGTTGAGTCACACCATTACTGATGGACTCATATAGATTGGCCAAAATTAATTCGGCCAAACAAGGGTGATAACCATGGTGAAGCTGCGTCGCAAGTGTGAGCATCTTCTTAGTCACATGAAGTGACTTAGTGCAAAAAATGAAACGAGACAACCACATAACCCAGAAGGCTATATGCTCCACCTCCGACACAATACTAGAGGCTTTGTTGTGGAAGTGGTTGATAAAGGTGGTGTAGGTGGGTTTTGCAGCTGCAAATCCAATAGCATCTTCAGACAAGTCCTCAGGGTCGAAATAGTCGCCAGTCGGTCAAAGACCGGTGCGGCTAGATCGAATAGAGTGGGGGTCATCATCCCACAGGGAAGATGAAAGGTAAAATATGCGCTATCCCAGAAATACAGTGAAGATACCAGCATGAGGGGACAGTAAGGCAATCCTGTCTTCGACAGCATCACTAAGTCATAAATGCCCATTTCCTTCTAGACGGAAGCTTGCGCCTTCTCCATTTTATTTAACCAGTCTGAATACTCTGAGGAGAGGTTAGGGCTTGATCGAAAGATTCGGTTCCCTTTTTTCATGAATTGGAGGTTGATATCCTCTGTAGTCTGAGCGTGTTGCTGGTTGGCCGGAGTAGCGTCTTCAGGGTCATCCCTAGGCTTCTTCGTGCAACGTATGGGTCTGAGCCTTGGGTGAGTAGGGAAGAAGGCGTGATTCTTCGAGGGATTTTCGATGCATGAAGACAAAGGACCAGACATAGCATACATGTCTCCACTGTATCTAATGGGAATGGGGAGCTGAGAATCATATGCTTCTCGCCACTCCCTCGTTATGGGTTCAGCAACGTACCGATCAATCGAGGAAGGAGAAGGGTTGGTAGAAAAGACCTCTGGTGGGTTTTGGATATCATCAGTGTTTTTAGGCTGAGGATTGTTTGGTGCATTGGAAAGAAAAGCCATTGTTGCAGATTTGGAGAAAACAAAGTTGATAGTACAAGGTGTTTGAAAGCAAGAGATTTGGAAATGCTTGGAATGGTAAAAGTTCCAAATGAAAAGGCTCAGAAGTATTTATAGCCTTTAGAAAGGAATATGTCTCGTCAAGACCATTTAATGCTGTGAAGATAGTGGGGCACGTGGCAAAAAATGAAGCAGTTACCGTGCAGACGTTGGGAAATGTTTTGGCATGCTTGCCTAGGTTATAGGAATATGGTCATCATGGCAAGCGTGGTAACGGAAGTTAGAAAAGACATCTTGGAGAAAGAGTAATGATGGCTTTCTCAAGTGCAACAGCTGTTGGAAGACGAAAAGCACACGTCGAGACCTTGTGGACAACTAGAAAGACAAGTGTCGAATGGAAAGATCAAAGAATGGCTATTTCTTTAAGCGTCGAAATAGACATTCTTGGGGGGCAATTTGTTGGCTCCCAAATTCGACACTTGCTATATTTGGTCTTTTAGACCAAAAAATTGGAATAAACCAAGCCAAGAAGAATGTTCGACGTATGAAATAACTTAGAAAAAAAATCTAAGTTATATGTGAGCCTTCGACCAGGGCTCACTTTCAGGTCTTTTTGACTGAAGAAGACTTATGTCCTTTGACTGGGAGAAAATACTCTCGCTTTGACACATGATACGAGGGATATTTGAATTTGAATTGTTGGAGGGAAAGGCAGTTTCGCCAGTGGCTAAGAAGAAGCAACGTGGCTAAAAGCCATAGGTCGAGGGACATGCAGAAGACACTTGTCTTCATCTTAGCGTAGAATCATCCCTCGACGGTTACTTAGTTTTTAGTATAAATTAGGAAACCTGTGTATTTTCTAAGGGGGGGTCAACCGATTGTACTAGTCACTCAAATATTTTCCAAGTAACCGCTGCGTGAGAAAGGATAAAACTGAGAAATGTACGTTGGAAACACCTCTTTTTATTGATGAAAGTCTTTTACATTGCTTTAATCTTATCTTGCAAAGTTATCTTGCTTCTTTACCTGCATTTCTACATTTCTGTCTACTTTTCCAAAATCTCAAACATCTTTTCTCTGGGTTGAACGTGCGTTCTTCCTGATTATCTGTCTTACGTAAAAATTAGCATATGTTCTGGGATTAATCTGATCGATCCCGTAAGTAAACCAAAAAGAACTTTCCTTTTTAGAGATCAGCGGTTGTTTACCAAAAACCACGGTAAACAATCATACGTACATACACCATGTTGAATCAATCACATAATCACATCAGTTCATCATAGTATTAACATATTTCATCATTTGTGATCTAGTTTAATCCTAGTAAGGTACTGGAAAGATAAATCATATGACTCAATTTATTCCACCAAAGCATGGTGTGTCACGTTAGCTTCCTAACGCTTCAAACGATACATCAAACGAAGTCTTGAAACTCAAGTTACTCCATGTTAAAGTTTCTGCCAGACACCCCATTGCCTGAGGCTCGCCCGGTGAAGCAGGATGCTCGCCTGGCGAGGACGGGGAGAATCAGCTTCCCCCATAAAAAATCTAGAAGCATGCATTTCCCTCTTATCTCCTTTGCCCGGCAAGAGCTCTCCCGAAGAGCTTAGCTCGCCTCTGCTTCGCCCGACGAAGCTGAAGCGAGTCCTCTTCTCTCATACAATAGTCCAGTGCATCTATTTTTCACCCTTTTCCTTTGCCTCACGCTCACCTAGCCCATCAGGGGTGAACTTCCTTCACTCGATGATGCATCATGCTCGCCCAACGAGCCAGTGCAAACATGAATTCCCTGTTGCGATCTTTGCACTGCACCAGTCCAATTTTTACACGACTTCTTCATATTACAGGTCTCAATTCATCATGGTTGCACATAGTTTCATCATACATACGAACGCAAGTTATCATGCATCATATGCCTCAGTTTATTGGAAAATAATCTCATAAATTCATCAATTTTCATCATATCATCACCCTAAAACCCTAACACAAACCTACAATTATCTAAACCTTAGATCAATTATAATACAATGATAAACTCCTATTACCTTAGATTATTCCTAGCAATTGATTCCTCTTCGCATTATACAGAACCTTCTGAGTTCCTCAATGCCCTAGCTCTCTTCACCGCGTTCTTCTCACTTTCACGATCACACAAAATAAGACACTTTTTCTTCTATTCCTTGTTTAACCCTTGGACCCTTTCTATGATCTTCCCATCTTACCCTCACTTACATAACAATATTATCACCTTGTCCTCATAGTCTCACCTCTTATTATTATTATTATTATTCTATTTAATTAATTAAAATAATTCCAACTAATTATTCTAATTATCCAAATTATCCTAAAAATACTCAATATCATCTTAATCCTCACTACCCCATCATACACCACACAAAACATCATATCAAGCATCATGTTCATCACAACAACACATATACTTCACAAATACGTCACAAATACTCATCATAAATCAATTAAATAATCAAATAAGTAATATAATTATTTTGTGGTGTTACAACTCTCCCCCACTTAAAAGAATTTTTGCCCTAAAAAATTACTTGGCAGAAACAAAATCGGATAAGACTCTCTCATCTGATCCTTAAGTTCCCACGTCTAACTTTCACTAGTTGGTCCACCCCATAATACTTTCACTAAGGAGGCATCTTTACCCCACAATTGCTTCACTTTCCGTCCTTCTATCCGAACTAGTGATGCTTCAACAGTCAGGTTATCTCTCACTTGTACATCATCCATTTGGATCACATGCAAAGGATCCGGGATATACTTCTACAATTGAGACACATGAAACACGCCATGAAGATTCGCAAGCAACGACGATAAAGTAATCCAATAGGAAACTTCACCTATCTTCTTCGATATTTGATATGGACCAAAAAAATGCGGTGTAAGCTTTCTTGACTTCAAAGCTCTACCAACACTAATCACTGGAGTAACTCTTAAAAACACATGATCATCTATTTTAGATTCAAGTTCTTTCCTCCTCTTATCGTGATAACTCTTCTGAAGAATATGAGAAACTTTCATCCTCTCTTGGATCATCTTGATCTTCTCAGTCGTCTCTTGCACAATCTCAGGTCTGAATACAACACTCTCGCCTGACTCATACCAACACAATGGAATTCTACACCTCCTACCTTATAATGCTTCATACGATGCCATCCCAATACTCGCATGAAAATTATTGTTGTATTTAAACTCAATCAATGACAAGTGATTGTCCTAAGCACCTCCTTGTTCCAACACACAAGCCCTTGAAAAATCCTCCAAAGACTGAATAATCCTCTTTGTCTGACCATTCGTCTGTGGGTGATATGCGGAACTCAACCCCAACTTAGTACCGAAAGCATTCTGCAAACCTTCCCAAAATTTAGACTTAAACCTCAGATCTCTATCTGACACTGTTGTACCCCAAAATTTGCCCTCCCATATTTCTCAAAACATTTCAAGAAAAATTCACAAGTCCAACCCGGCGCGTCATATTCAGGTATTCTTTCGTCAAGATATCTCTGATAACGTATTCTCAAATTCAGGTTCGGCTCAAGAGTCAATTCTTTAAAGAAGGTATCCGAATGTGTGAGTTTTCTCGAAGAAATATGGTGAAAAAGTATGCTGAAAGTGCAGTTTTTACGCGCTAAAAAATTCATAACTTGAAGATCGTGGCTCGTTTTGAACCCGTTCCGGTGGCCAAAATTCCGTCTTGACATTATCTACGTTTTCATCTCTCACGGCTGGAAGCCAATTTCGATCATAAGGTCTTCAAAAATATGGATTTATCAAGTATTTTCATACAGAAAAATTGTGACAGAAGTTTATTTGCGTCATGTTCAGAAAATCATAACTTGGTCGATTTTCATCGTATCGAGCTGGTTCCGGTGCCAAAATTTCACAAATTGAGTTGGATACATTTTCACAGAAGGTATTGAGTTCAAACGGTATTCAAAAGGCCTTCGTTTTTTGCTCAGAGTGCATGACACGCTGAAAATCCTGAATGCTGAATATTATTTCATCTGGGCCGAAACTTCGAAAATTCATAACTCGGTCAATTTTTATCGGATTGGACTCATATTTTTACACAAGGTCACTGACTCATAGATCTACAACTTTGCTTCAAAGGTCGAGACCGGATTATGCTCCGATCAATACCAGTTTTTTATTGAAGAACGTGTCAGAGTCGACACTGAAGCCCAAAATAAGTTTGTCTGAGCTGAAACTTCAAAATTTCATAACTAATTCACCGTTTATCCGATTGAGTCGATTTTCGGACAGGAGTTAGTTCTCGATGTCGGCTACATTTTGTTTTCACATTTCAACTTCAAAAAATTCACTTAAGTCCCTACGATTTAGCTTGGAAAGTGATGAATTCAAGTGAATATTGGAGGCCCAATTGCACATTCAAAGCCCATTTGCTTTACCCTAATTTTCATTATATAATCACCTTCTTTTCACACAAACCGGGGAGGAGGAAAAAAGAGAAAAAACCTTGCCACAACACTGTTAGAATATCAAACTCTTTTAAGAACCCTAAAACCTTGAAATCCTTATTACAAATCCCTCTCTCACTACAAACAAGCCATCACAGTTACAAACCAACACCTCACTACTTCTTCAGTAAGGGTAAGGCTGGCTTGATCTCCATGATCCTAATTTTCCAGTAAGGCATAAAAGCATTCAGGCCACTGATTTTCCAGTAAGGGTAAGATTGATTTGATCTCCATGATCAAAAGGGTATAATCATTCATACATGCCATATTGTGCCTAAATATTAAATTTCTTCATATATTGACTTTATTTGCATTTTATGATTTTATTTAATGTGTTCGTGAGATTCAACTGCAGATTTAGACAGGATCCCAGGTTCATTAAGGAACGTTGAGGCCAAAAGCCAAATGGCCAAAAGCCAAAAGCCAAATGGCCAAAGTAGAAAAACTTATGCATGACACCAATACATGGCGAGACAGACATCCTGAGAAGATTAAGGAACGTTGAGGCCAAAACGCAAATGGCCAAAAGCCAAAAGCCAAATGGCCAAAGTAGAACAACTTATGCATGATGAGGCCAGAACACAAATGGTCAAACCACTCCAATTCACCTCCAAAAAGGGGACAGAAACCCCCCAAGGTATTGTATTTTCTTTCTTTTCCTTATTTTATTTATTTCAATTATTTCTTTTTTTAATTAATTCCTTTAATTTAACTTATTTTCATAAAATATAAAAAATAGTAAAAAACAGAAAAGTCATAAAAATCAAAATATATTTATTTAATTAATATTTTTTTGTAAATAAATCTCACTAATTAATTAGATTTTAAAATTAGGTTTAATTCAAATATTTTTCATAATAAACTTAAAAAGTGTAGAATTAGGGTTTTAAGTATTTTTCATTCTTTTTCTTTTAATTATTAATTATTAATTATTATTTTTGTAAATACTTGCAATTAATTAATTAGGGTTAATTTTAGGTTAAAGTTTAATGCTTTTCTTAATAAATGAAAAAAAACTAGAATTAGGGTTAATTAATATTTTAATTTCATTTAATTCTCATAAAAAACCATAAATACAAAAAACCTCAAAAATAATTTCTTTTTTTATTTTAATTTAATTAATTTGCTCAATATAATTTAATTTCATTAAAAAGGGTCCAACGCCCTCGCTTTCAATTTCAATTCAATTCGCGCATCTTTATTCCTTCTTTTAAATATTTATGTAATTCTCCCAAAGCCATGTAACTCGGACATTTTATATTTCTCGCACTTTAGTTCTTTATTTTTTGTCAAATCGGGTCCTGGATTTTAATTTGGCGATGTGGACCCGCGCCTTTGTAATAGTTTAGGAACTTTAATTTCCGCAATTTTTTTAACTGTTAATAATTGCATGCAAGAATGAATGTCTAAATAAAAACAAACGCATAGATCACCTTGACATGAATAAGACAAAATAACTGAACATGACACACAAATCACACACCACCCCTAGGGTACGCCTCACTGTTGCCTTGCCTCGAAAGGTGATCGTCGAGTAGAGGATGTCTTAGTAAGTCCTCATGATCCGGGAACCTGGCATGAGGGTAGCTTCTAAGGTGTCTTCCCATTGCTCTGGTGATCACCATGTCCCGAACCTCGAATTGACCCGAACACCTCCAACGGTGGTGCTACCTACCTCTCAATGGTGGGATGACACTGCTTTAAAGGACATTTACACAGACGAATTCCTTAGGGTAGGTAGACGACTCTAGATACTTGCTCTAATTTCAAAAAACAAATCAAAAATACTTTTCACACTGACACCTTTTCAAAAAGCTTTCGAAAGTAATTTTTCAAACACTCTTGAGGACCGATACAAGAGTCGAACTGGAATTTTCAAAGAAACTTTTTAAAACCCACAATTGAAAAGCAAACACTTTTGAAAACACAAATGAGCAAGTATCTAAGAGCCCATGGATAACCATGGATATAAAGGGTGCTAACACCTTCCCTTTCTATAATCTACCTCCCGAACCGAGAGCAATCTCTATAAGGAATTTTTCTGTGCTTTTGTCCTTTCCATTTGGAGAAAATAAAAGACGGTGGCGACTCTTGCTTCCGCGACATTTCGCGATCCAGCGTTAAACAGTCAGTTCCAGATCCACCGATCACAGAACTGGCGACTCTGCTGGGGAATCTTATAAAGTGAGGTGTACCTTAGGACTAAGATCACTTGTGTTTTCAATTGTTGTGCTTGTTTGCTTTATTATTGTGGGTTGCATGGGAGTTACATAGATCCTAACCCGGATCTGGGGATACCCTGTTTAGGTAGCATAAGCTGTGAGGGACCTGTCCGGCGTAGACCGACATGGGTGAAGCAGTGGCTACGTTGGTGTGGCACCTTGGTCTGTACCGATATCCCTTGTGTTGCAACGAGGAGAATATGGGTCTTCTGAGGAGTCATTAAGCACCAACAACCTTAGAACCTTAAATGACACAACTTGGCCATTAGCACAGTAGCAGTATGCTACGCCCAGTGAGGCTAAACTCTCGTGATGGTTCCGGCTGCAAGAAAAGATTGTGATGCTGGAGTTATGACCGATGGAGGGTAGTCAATGATATTGGGATCCTCTAAGAACCCGGTTACTTTGATAGGACAGGTATGAACCAACCAACTTCAAGAGGGTAATACCTAGACCCCATGCTAGCCTAAACTCTAAGGGCTCTTTTGTGTGACTTGTGTGCCTTCGTACTTGACTATTTGCATGCTTGTTGTCTGACACTTGAGCTTCTTGCAGGTTTTGTTTGTAGTCCTTAATTAGGACTCATAACAAGGTTTACCGAGTTTCTTACAGGTTTTGTTTTAGTCCTTAATTGGGACTCATGACAGGTTTTACTTGAGTTTTTTGTAGGTGTTGGTTTATAGTCCTTAATAAGGGCTCATAACAGGGTTTATCCATAGTACCCCATGCATAGCATAACATCATACCATTGCATACATCCTAACTCATTTCAAGGATCTCAAGGGCTTGTGATGCAGGTCATGATGAATCAAACATCTAGCAAGGGGCAAAGAGGATTTATTTTCCTCTAGCCAAGGTTGTCAGGGGCTATGACCCACTTGATATGGTGAGCTTTGACTCCTGAAGAAGGTTCCCCTAGCCAAGGTTGTTTGGAAAGCAAAATAAGGTTGATGACTTAAGTCAGGGGCTATGACCCACTTGATATGGTGAGCCTTTGACCCTTGGAAGAAAAGCTCTCAACAAATATGAAGTTCTTTCAATCAAGCTACCGGATCCAAATGCTAACAAATTTTCTTGTTTACCCCGCGAGGTCCTTGAAAACATTACATGCATGACATACTCATCATTGCATCACAGGTATCCTTGTTGCAGGTCACTTACCTTTCTCACTATTTATTTCAGCAATGGCTTCACAACCAGATAACCTGGACCTTCACGCTCAAGAGACTCAGTTCAAGGAGATCTTCCTAAGCCTATCCAAGGGGCAGGAAGAGTTGAGGACACTCCTCATGGGGAATCTGATCAGAAAGAGTCCTGAAAAGGGCAAGGACGAGCAGCTGAAGCGTCTACAAGCTGAGGTAGACACATTAAAAACCCAGATGCTGGGGCAAAGGGCCCTCATTCAAGGTTTAGCTCAGGAGCAAGGAGAGCTGAGGGCCATGATCAGCCAGCTTCATCAAGACATGAAGCAACCAGCCCAAGTCAGGGACCCGGTCATTAATCAACTTCCAAGAAGTCAAAGGTTTGGGCCTCTCCAAGCTGCTATTACTTCACAGGTCCAACAACGACCTCGCCCAGAACAACGGGCTGATCAGAGCAAACCAGACAAGCCTAAAAGGCAGTTCACCAAGATCAACATGTCGCTGGATCAAGCACTACAACAAATGTTGAAGGCAGGGCTGATCACCTTAAGGGCTCCTCTCCGGAATCCAAACACTTCTGCTCCTAACTATCATCCCAACGATAGGTGCGCATACCATTCTGATAGCCCGGGGCATACTACGGACAACTGCTGGCCTCTCAAAAACAAGATTCAAGACATGATCGACGCTGGAGAGATTCAGTTTGAAGTACCCAAGACTCCTAACGTGATCACTGATCCCTTGCCAAATCATGGCTAGGATTGAGAAATTTTTGTTCATTCGAATGTTCAAGTTGCAATTTTCTTTTGTTCAAACATTTACTCATGTTAAACATTGTTATTTCATTAATGCATCGCATATGTCTGTTCTGAAACAATATATTTGTATTCACTAAATGCAAATTATTTTCATATTTTTTCTGATGTCAGCTCTTGATCTAAAATTCTAAGCCTCTTGAGGGAGGATGACGAAAATGATACCATAATCTACAGTATGCTTTTGAACAGACCCCGCTGATGAGGTACAGGCATTGTTTCAATCCCTAAACACTGGAGTTATAAGGATGATAATCCCTCGTCAACCCCTCTGAGCCAAAGAAGTAGGAGTTTTTCTTTTCGAAATTCAAAACCCTTCATCATAACTTGGGGCAGGGTAGTTCTCTCAGTTGATCCAAGTGCATAACGAATGGCACCAAAAAGATCCTTACAAAACAAAGAAAGACAGTGATGGTTCCGAATGATCAATAAAGAAAGGCAGTCATTATCTTTCAAAATAAAAAAAAACCCATTAAGTCAAAACCCATGAAGGAGACTTACAAAACTGGGGCATCCCGCTGACTGTAATTCCAAAAAAGGAAACAGTTCAGGCAAAAAAGAAAGGGATAACAAAAATCAGACAAGAAAGAGGTCTTACCAACCCTCAACAAGAAAGGAATGACTGCCTATTCAAAATAAGTTATCAATATCCGAATCATCACCAAAAAATCAGAGCAAAGACTCAAACAAGGTCTAGCGTATGATCAACTGAGTTTAGGTTTGGAGAACATCACGAAGAGCGGGTGGGTACAAATAATTTGAGCCTTTATCCTTTGTTTCTTGAACCATGAACCAGGCCACGTTATAACCCTTAAAATTCCTAGCTGAAGCATGGGATAGTTCGAAAGCATACTATTACAAAAGGTATCCTGACTCCTTAAGGCCTACGGTAAATACGGAGTTGACATCACGTTTTACAAACATTCACTTGTTTTATGAAAAAGAATGCATTTTCAAAATCTTCAAGACAGACATAAGCTTTGCATTTTTGATATAACATTGTTTACATATGACTATTTGTTTGAATAGCAGGGAAATTCACACGATGAAAGCCTAGTGAACATAAGCACTTCCAATCAAGGGGCACGACATGATCATTGTCCATCATCTGGGGCAGTTAAGTCAATTCAGAGAATCTCTCAAAACGCCTAATAGCCTGGGGCAAATCTCCGCTCGAGTCACTTGGGGCATTCCAACAACGAATCTCGCCTGATCAAACACCTTCTGGTGACATGACAAAACACTTCTAACAGGGGAAACTCCCTACATTCTGAAAGCACGGACATAGTCGAAAAAATACGCATAATCAAAGACCCGCTAGGTTGACGTACCTAGGCAAAAAGTAGGGCTTCCCGGCGAACCAAAAGGGTTCGGGCAAAATAAGGGATGAAATGAAAAAAATTTGTACACCCGACAAGTCGAAAACCTAAAAAGGCGGCTTGGGCAAAAATGGGTATCCCGGTGGACTGAAAACCCGAAAGGGCGGTCCAGGCAAAAGTTAGGGATCAAAGCGTATGACTATGTCCTGGCATCTCGTCACCTGTCTACCAGAAGATTTGTCAATTACCCCCCACAGGTGCCTTCTCCCACTGAAACAGGGGCAATGATGAGTTGCCCAAACGATCTAATGGCTCTGTCCACCAAGGTACCAAGGTAGGTTCAGCGGAAGAACATAACCAGATATCTTAATTCCCCAGAGAGTGAGCCAACAAGTCAGTGCACTCTCCCCAAGCAAAGCTACTATCAAACTTAAGGAAGTTGGGTATCCTCCCGCAGATCTCAACATTCCCCAGCAATATACGTGCGTTCTTAACAAGCACCCCCGGCAATCTTGACCTAAAGACTGTTCCCCGGCGGTATATCAAACATTCAAAGGAATCAATTCCCCGATACAGTTCAAAAACTTACCCAGGAGAGTCCAATCCAGTTTCCCCAGGAAAGTTGGAGTCCATCTCCCCAAGCAGTAAGCTTATCCCCAGTAGACTCGGGAAGCTTATCCCCGCAGAGCACGAACGCGTCCCCTGGCTTCATTCAAAGAGTTATTTCCTTACCAGGATAATTGGGTTATCCTCAGCCAAAAGCCACGAAAAGATCGTCCCCGACAAAGTCTCCTTATCCCCAGCGAAGTCTATTAACACTTCCAAAAGAACAGTGGTATCCCCAGCGAAGTTACCATCAACATTTCAGCAAAGTATCTATCTCCCCACAGAGTATTGTTCCCCAGCAAGATCATTAGAGTACTTTTCTCCCCGCAGAGTAATCCATTCGCCAAGTTTATTCCCCAACGAAGTTATCTTCTCCTACCGATATTCTTGCAACTATCATTCCCAGCGGAGGCAAAAATATATTCGCCAACATCAGCCCAGGAGTGACTTCCCGGCACCCGTCAAGGATTTACTTTCCTAGATGACAAACACATATTCATAAACATCGCACTTCCATACATCATTATAGCATGCATATACGCATCACATCTTACAAATCTCATTTATGTTGAGAACATCATTGCTTGATCCATATTATGCATTGCATATGACTGACCTTTACCTTTCAGGAAAAGATTTAGTTAAGTTCTCATCTATTTCAAGACCTAGACCGGTTCAGTTAAATCGACTCCAAAGATTTCTCTGTTTCTTATCCAGTCAAAGGCCTTCTCTGGTTCAGTCAGATCGACCCTAAGATCTCCCTGTTTCTTACCCAGTTGAAGACATTTCAAGACCTAGACCGGTTCAGTTAATCGACCCTAAGATTTTTCTGTTTCTTATCCAGTCCAAGGCCTTCTCTAGTCCAGTTAAATCGACCCCAAACAGATTTTCCTGATCAAGACTCAGTAGAAGTTATCCAAGATTCTCTCAATGATTGCTATTGAGGTTGTAGTCGCCTATGGTTCTCTCCCCGATCCTGCGGAGGTAGTAATCATCCCAAGATTCGCTCAACGATTGCTGTTGAAGTTGAAGTTATCCAAGATTCTCTCAATGATTGCTATTGAGGTTGTAGTCGCCTATGGTTCTCTCCCCGATCCTGCGGAGGTAGTAATCATCCCAAGATTCGCTCAACGATTGTTGTTGAAGTTGAAGTTATCCAAGATTCTCTCAATGATTGCTATTGAGGTTGTAGTCGCCTATGGTTCTCTCCCCGATCCTGCGGAGATAGTAATCATCCCAAGATTCGCTCAACGATTGCTGTTGAAGTTGAAGTTATCCAAGATTCTCTCAATGATTGTTGTTGAGGTTGTAGTCGCCTGTGGTTCTCTCCCCGATCCTGCGGAGGTAGTAATCATCCCAAGATTCTCTCAACGATTGCTGTTGAGGTTGAAGTTATCCAAGATTCTCTCAATGATTGCTGTTGAGGTTGTAGTCGCCTGTGGTTCTCTCCCCGATCCTGCGGAGGTAGTAATCATCCCAAGATTCTCTCAACGATTGCTGTTGAGGTTGAAGTTATCCAAGATTCTCTCAATGATTGCTGTTGAGGTTGTAGTCGCCTGTGGTTCTCTCCCCGATCCTGCGGAGGTAGTAATCATCCCAAGATTCTCTCAACGATTGCTGTTGAAGTTGAAGTTATCCAAGATTCTCTCAATGATTTCTATTGAGGTTGTAGTCTCCTATGGTTCTCTCCCCGATCCTGCGGAGGTAGTAATCATCCCAAGATTCTCTCAACGATTGCTGTTGAAGTTGAAGTTATCCAAGATTCTCTCAATGATTGTTGTTGAGGTTGTAGTCGCCTGTGGTTCTCTCCCCGATCCTGCGGAGGTAGTAATCATCCCAAGATTCTCTCAACGATTGCTGTTGAGGTTGAAGTTATCCAAGATTCTCTCAATGATTGCTGTTGAGGTTGTAGTCGCCTGTGGTTCTCTCCCCGATCCTGCGGAGGTAGTAATCATCCCAAGATTCTCTCAACGATTGCTGTTGAGGTTGAAGTTATCCAAGATTCTCTCAATGATTGCTGTTGAGGTTGTAGTCGCCTGTGGTTCTCTCCCCGATCCTGCGGAGGTAGTAATCATCCCAAGATTCTCTCAACGATTGCTGTTGAAGTTGAAGTTATCCAAGATTCTCTCAATGATTGCTATTGAGGTTGTAGTCGCCTATGGTTCTCTCCCCGATCCCGCGGAGGTAGTAATCATCCCAAGATTCTCTCAACGATTGCTGTTGAGGTTGAAGTTATCCAAGATTCTCTCAATGATTGCTGTTGAGGTTGGGGTCGCTTTTGGTTCTCTCCCCGATACTGCGGAGGTAGTAATCATCCCAAGATTTTCTCAACGATTGCTGTTGAGGTTAAAGTCATCCAAGGTTCTCTCACCGTTCCTGTTGAGGTAGTAACCATCCCTGGTTCATTCATCACCGTTTGAAGCTCCAGATCCAGCTCCTGTAACCAGTCAGGACACATCTATACAAAGCATTTGAAGACCAGCTCCTGCAACATGTCAGGTACTCATCTTTCTTTTGCAGGTACGCAGGTTCTCGCTAAGGAATCTCTTATGCGATCAACATCCAGATGGCATCTATAAGCCCATCCACCCTCCGTCATCTCCAGATGGCATCTATAAGCCCATCCCCCTATCCATCATCTCTCCAAATGGCATCTATAAGCCCATTCCCGTCATCACGTTGCTGATACTCTACTATGCGAGTGCAAATTTCTGGACACTCTAGTGTTCAATCATCTTCCACCTTCGGATCACGAAAGGCACGCAAGCCAATCTACATCCTCAGGTTTAAGAAGATTGAACAGGGGCAACTGTTGTACCCCAAAATTTGCCCTCCCATATTTCTTAAAACATTTCAAAAAAATTCACAAGTCCAACCCGGCGCGTCATATTCAGGTATTCTTTCGCCAAGATATCTCTGATAACGTATTCTCAAATTCAGGTTCGACTCAAGAGTCAATTCTTTAAAGAAGGTATCCGAATGTGTGAGTTTTCTCGAAGAAATATGGTGAAAAAGTGCGCTGAAAGTGCAGTTTTTACGCGCTAAAAAATTCATAACTTGAAGATCGTGGCTCGTTTTGAACCCGTTCCGGTGGCCAAAATTCCGTCTTGACATTATCTACGTTTTCATCTCTCACGGCTGGAAGCCAATTTCGATCATAAGGTCTTCAAAAATGTGGATTTATCAAGTATTTTCATACAGAAAAATTGTGACAGAAGTTTATTTGCGTCATGTTCAGAAAATCATAACTTGGTCGATTTTCATCGTATCGAGCTGGTTCCGGTGCCAAAATTTCACAAATTGAGTTGACTACATTTTCACAGAAGGTATTGAGTTCAAACGGTATTCAAAAGGCCTTCGTTTTTTGCTCAGAGTGCGTGACACGCTGAAAATCCTGAATGCTGAATATTATTTCATCTGGGCCGAAACTTCGAAAATTCATAACTCGGTCAATTTTTATCGGATTGGACTCATATTTTTACACAAGGTCACTGACTCATAGATCTACAACTTTGCTTCAAAGGTCGAGACCGGATTATGCTCCGATCAATACCAGTTGTTTATTGTAGAACGTGTCAGAGTCGACACTGAAGCCCAAAATAAGTTTGTCTGAGCTGAAACCTCAAAAATTCATAACTAATTCACCGTTTATCCGATTGAGTCGATTTTCGGACAGGAGTTAGTTCTCGATGTCGGATACATTTTGTTTTCACATTTCAACTTCAAAAAATGCACTTAAGTCCATGCGATTTAGCCTGGAAAGTGACGAATTCAAGTGAATATTGGAGGCCCAATTGCACATTCAAAGCCCATTTGCTTTACCCTAATTTTCATTATATAATCACCTTCTTTTCACACAAACCGGGGAGGAGGAAAAGAGAGAAAAAACCTTGCCACAACACTGTTAGAATATCAAACTCTTTCAAGAACCCTAAAACCTTGAAATCCTTATTACAAATCCCTCTCTCACTACAAACAAGCCATCACAGTTACAAACCAACACCTCACTACTTCTTCAGTAAGGGTAAGGCTGGCTTGATCTCCATGATCCTAATTTTCCAGTAAGGCATAAAAGCATTCAGGCCACTGATTTTCCAGTAAGGGTAAGATTGATTTGATCTCCATGATCAAAAGGGTATAATCATTCATACATGCCATATTGTGCCTAAACATTAAATTTCTTCATATATTGGCTTTATTTGCATTTTATGATGTTATTTAATGTGTTCGTGAGATTCAACTGCAGATTTAGACAGGATCCCAGGTTCATTAAGGAACGTTGAGGCCAAAAGCCAAATGGTCAAAAGGCAAAAGCCAAATGGCCAAAGTAGAAAAACTTATGCATGACACCAATACATGGCGAGACAGACATCCTGAGAAGATTAAGGAACGTTGAGGCCAAAACGCAAATGACCAAAAGCCAAAAGCCAAATGGCCAAAGTAGAACAACTTATGCATGATGAGGCCAGAACACAAATGGCCAAACCACTCCAATTCACCTCCAAAAAGGGGACAGAAACCCCCCAAGGTATTGTATTTTCTTTCTTTTCCTTATTTTATTTATTTCAATTATTTCTTTTTTTAATTAATTCCTTTAATTTAACTTATTTTCATAAAATATAAAAAATAGTAAAAAACAGAAAAGTCATAAAAATCAAAATATATTTATTTAATTAATATTTTTTTGTAAATAAATCTCACTAATTAATTAGATTTTAAAATTAGGTGTAATTCAAATATTTTTCATAATAAACTTAAAAAGTGTAGAATTAGGGTTTTAAGTATTTTTCATTCTTTTTCTTTTAATTATTAATTATTATTTTTGTAAATACTTGCAATTAATTAATTAGGGTTAATTTTAGGTTAAAGTTTAATGCTTTTCTTAATAAATGAAAAAAAAAACTAGAATTAGGGTTAATTAATATTTTAATTTCATTTAATTCTCATAAAAAACCACAAATACAAAAAACCTCAAAAATAATTTCTTTTTTTATTTTAATTTAATTAATTTGCTCAATATAATTTAATTTCATTAAAAAGGGTCCAACGCCCTCGCTTTCAATTTCAATTCAATTCGCGCATCTTTATTCCTTCTTTTAAATATTTATGTAATTCTCCCAAAGCCATGTAACTCGGACATTTTATATTTCTCGCACTTTAGTTATTTATTTTTTGTCAAATCGGGTCCTGGATTTTAATTTGGCGATATGGACCCACGCCTTTGTAATAGTTTAGGAACTTTAATTTCCGCAATTTTTTTAACTGTTAATAATTGCATGCAAGAATGAATGTCTAAATAAAAACAAACGCGTAGATCACCTTGACATGAATAAGACAAAATAACTGAACATGACACACAAATCACACACCACCCCTAGGGTACGCCTCACTGTTGCCTTGCCTCGAAAGGTGATCGTCGAGTAGAGGATGTCTTAGTAAGTCCTCATGATCCGGGAACCTGGCATGAGGGTAGCTTCTAAGGTGTCTTCCCATTGCTCTGGTGATCACCATGTCCCGAACCTCGAATTGACCCGAACACCTCCAACGGTGGTGCTACCTACCTCTCAATGGTGGGATGGCACTGCTTTAAAGGACATTTACACAGACGAATTCCTTAGGGTAGGTAGACGACTCTAGATACTTGCTCTAATTTCAAAAAACAAATCAAAAATACTTTTCACACTGACACCTTTTCAAAAAGCTTTCGAAAGCAATTTTTCAAACACTCTTGAGGACCGATACAAGAGTCGAACTGGAATTTTCAAAGAAACTTTTTAAAACCCACAATTGAAAAGCAAACACTTTTGAAAACACAAATGAGCAAGTATCTAAGAGCCCATGGATAACCATGGATAGAAAGGGTGCTAACACCTTCCCTTTCTATAATCTACCTCCCGAACCGAGAGCAATCTCTATAAGGAATTTTTCTGTGCTTTTGTCCTTTCCATTTGGAGAAAATAAAAGACGGTGGCGACTCTTGCTTCCGCGACATTTCGCGATCCAGCGTTAAACAGTCAGTTCCAGATCCACCGATCACAGACACAATACTCGAAGGTATCCCATGCAATTTCACAATCTCCTTAATATAAATCTCAGCTAATTTCTCTATAGGATGATTGATCTTCATCTGTAAGAAATAAGTCGACTTAGTCAACCTATCCACTATCACCCAAATTGAATAATTTCCCTTAGCAGTCTTTGGTAAACCTGACACAAAATCCATAAATAAACTGTCTCATTTCCATTATGGAATACTTAAAGGTTGCATAAGACCCAACGAATTCTGACGCTAAATCTTCGACTTCTAACAAGTCATACAAGCATAAACAAATTTGGCAACTTCTTTCTTCATACCCGACCACCAAAACAACTTCAAGTCTTAATACATCTTCGTAGCACCAGGGTGAATACTCAAACCAATTCTATGCCCTTCTTCAAGAATACTCCTCTTAGGAACATCCGAAACACACACTTTATTTTCGAACCTCATCATGCCATTCTCATCAACTCGGAGCTCATCTCTTTTACATTGGTTAATCAAAGTTAATTGATTAACCAACTTCAAATTGAACTTCTGACCTTCTCGGATTTCTTATATAATACCACTAGTTATTTTAAAAATTCCTAACTTCACACTATTAGGAGTCTCTTCACACACCAAACTCATATCTCTGAATTGTTCAGTCATTTCTAACTCTCAAACCATAAGCATCAACATATGTAATGACTTTCTACTCAATAAATCCGCTACCACATTTGCTTTACCAGGATGGTAAATCAAGTCAAAGTCACAATCTTTTAAAAGTTTAATTCATATTCTCTGCCTCATGTTCAACTCTTTCTGATCAAATAAGTACTTAAGACTCTTATGATCACTGAATACTTCAAATTTAGAGCCAACAAGAAAGCGTCTTCAGATATTTAACACAAACACCACCGCTTCTAGATCTAAATCATGTGTAGGATAATTCCTTTCATGAACCTTCAATTGTCTAGAAGCATAAGCAACAACCTGTTCATTTTTCATCAACACACCACCAAGACCTATATTAAATGCATCACAATATACCACAAAATACTCACTCGGATCAGGAAAAATCAATACTGGAGCAGTCGTTAGCTTCTTCTTTTAACTTTATAAAACTTTCTTCATATAAAACATCCCACACATAAGATTGACGCTTTCGAGTCAATTGAGTTAACGGTAACACCAACTTAGAAAATCCTTCAATGAACCTTCGATAATAACCTGCTAAACCAAGAAAACTTTGAATCTCAGTCACAAACTTCAGAGTTTCCCATTATAACACCGTGTCAACTTTAGAAGGATCCACAACAATCCCACCACTAGAAATCACATGGACAAGGAAACTCACTTCCTTCATCCAAAACTCACACATCGACAACTTTGCATACGATTTCTTCTCTTTCAACACTTGCAACATAATTTGCAAATGCTCAACAAGTTCTTCTTCCGTTTAGAATAGATCAGAATATTGTCAATAAAGACCACAACAAACTTGTCCAGATAAGAATGGAAAATTTGGTTCATATTCTCCATGAAAACACCTGGGGCATTAGGTACCCCAAATGACATCATGTACTCATAATGATCGTACCTCGTTCAAAAAGCCATCTTTGGAATATCATCTGGTTTAACACGAATCTGATGGTAACCCGATCTTAAATCAATCTTGCTGAACACATAAGCACCCACTACCCGATCCATCAATTCATCAATCCTCGGAAGTGGATACTTATTCTTAATAGTCACTTTATCCAACTGTAGGTAGTCTACACACAGTCTAAAACTTCCATTTTTTTCTTACCTTACAACATATGAGAACCCCATGGAGAAACACTCGGTCGAAGAAACTTCTTCTCAAACATTTCTTCCAGTTGTTTCTTCAACTCATCCAGCTCTGAAGCAGACATTACGTAAGGAGCCACTCATGCCATACTTGTACCTGACACCAAATCTATAGAAAACTCTACTTCACGTTCTGGAGGAAAATCACTTATATCGTCTGGGAATACCTCTGGAAATTCACAGACCATAGGAAGTTCAACACTCGCAGCTTCATGATCAACTTGAAATGATGAAAATATTGCAGACATCAAAGCTTTGTCTCCCAAGAGTTCATTCAGTTGCTTCGCAGTCAACAACATCAATTCCCCATTATCACTGATCTTAGGGAACCTCAAAGTCTTATTATAACAGTTGATGTAAACATAGTTGAACTCCAACCAGTTCATTCCAAGAATAACATCAATTTGGTGTAAGGGCAGACACACCAAATCCATCACAAAACTCTTACCATAAATGGTCAAAGGACATCTAAAACAAACATAAGTAGTATTAACATAAACACTAGCAGGAGTATCTATTATCATACTACCATTCATATCAGACAACTTCAATCCCAACATGTTAGCACATTCACGCGAAATAAACGAATGAGTAGCACCAGTATCAATTATATCAACTGTTGTACCCCAAAAGTTTCCCTCTCACTTATTAAGAATTTGCTCACAAGATCTCCTTGGGCTCAAGACTGCACTAGGGTTTGATCAGCTCAAGACACCTCCTTATGCACTGATGACCAAAATTAGGGTTTGAGTTTGCACAAGGATTTTTGAACTTCTAATGCCCCATATGATTTTCATGGATCATTATGAACCCCCAATATTACTCATGTCAAGTTTCAAGCCTTGGATCACATTTTTGCTCAGTCAGTTGAGCAGTTGACCTAAAAATCTGTTGTATTGGGGAAAAAGTCAACCATCGCCAATTTACAGTCAAAATTCATAATTTTTTATCCACATAAATATTTTAAACCCATATGTATCATTTGATCAAGTTTGGACCATAATTCCTCAAGAAATTTGATAAAATCTCCAAAAGGGCAAAATGGTCAAAATTAGGGTTTTGACTGGGAAAGGGCAATTTCTGATTTTTGACCTAGCAAATGGTTAATTGGTTCAAGCCATGACCTCAAGAGTCCAATTTCATCATTTTTACCTAATTCCATGATTCAAAACATTGCAAATCCATTCGATTGACAAATGAATTTTGCAGTCAACTGATCAAAAGTCAAATGTATACTGAAAAGTCAAACTTTGACTTTTTGGTCAAATTTAAGCACCAAAGATCACAATTCATCAAAACATGTCAAAATAGGAAACTTATTCATCAAGAAATCAAGATTTCATTTTGAAAAGTCAAAATTTCTAAACTTAGAAATTTTTCTAAGTGTCAAAAATTTCTTATTTTTTCATAACTTTGAGAAATTTTTTCACTATGATGCAAGATGATTCAAAGGAAACTTCCAACATGAAAGTTGTAGATATCCATGAAATCTACAACTTTTATTCACACAACTTCTTCCAAAAGTGCTTAGATCTCAAGTTATGATTTTATGAATACATGCTCATGAACTAAAAAAGACTTGGTGAAATTTTGCCCTAGTTAGGCAGATTTTTGACCTAACTTCATGGCAATTTTTCACATAGTTCCAAGGGGAATATTCAAAAGAAATTCATAGATGAGTTGTAGAGAATATTGCAAGCTTTCCAAAATGTCCAAGAACTCCTTGAGATCATTCTTGAGTATGGAGAATCGAAGAAATGAAGTTGATGTTTTGTAACTTGAATTATAGGTCATTTTCATGATGAACACAAATGCAAATCAATGTTAGGATGCATAATCTTTGTTTTGCAGGCCTCAAACTTGTTTGTCACTCAATAATTAATGGATTACACAAACTTTTGAGCTATAATCCAAGTGATTTAAGCTTTATCCAATTCACATTGCCATTTTGGGAAGAAAGTTAACAATATCATTCTTGTAAAGCAAGCTTTATGAATAAAGTCCACTCTTGAGCCTCTAACTTTTTCCCTCTGATCACACTTCATCTACAAAGTCAGAAGCAAGTGTGTTTAAAGATTAACCACTCTATCTTAGCAAGTACACAAGACATTGAAACTTGTTTTCTCAATAAATCACATGTTTAGCTTAAGGATACAAATTCAAATTCTGATCAATAACAAGTCTCTATACTTTTAGCTTATAAATAGAAGCACTATTTGTAAGCTAGGACACGAGTTTGAACACCCTAAAATACACCAAAACTCTCTCAAATCAAAAAATGCCCAAAAACTCCATTGTTGCACAGTTTCTGACCTTGAACCTCAAACTCACATTTCCCTCGTGTGTTTCTTGGAATTTTAGTTTCTAAAGCTTCCTTGCATCAAGAGTAACTCATCCCTGTACCTGTTTCACTTCTGTAATACCATTTTCCCTGTCGTCCATAACCAAAAACAGAGCATCACAGTTGGAATTCTCCAGACCATTCCAGCCATCCTTAGCTCAAGCCAACCATTGCATTAGTTTCCTAGAGGTCAAAGGAAGCTAACCTGATCATCAACACTGCCTGAAACAAGCTCAAATCCATTTCACAATTTCCAGTTTTGAGGTATTTTTCTTGAACTTCCATCTCATTATTTAGACATTGTTAGGATTGCATTTGTGAAGATAAAATGTAGACCTCATTCCCACGAAGCTGTACATATCCATAGTTTGCATTTACATGGCCTGAGCTTAGAGAATTTTAGAGTTGAAGTTTCTAAAATTTTTAGGGTTCAAATTAGGGCCAGAGAAATTCTCATTTATCTTTGACTTTTAGCTTTAGTTATTTACATGGTTAGATTCGTGAGGAAGAATGCAACAACTTTCATTTTGTCATCTTCCATTTTTGTTGAGAAATGAAGAAGTTACAGGTACACCGACTGGAGGTTGAAGATGAAGTCATCAGGACTTGATTTACCTTATATGATCGGTGGAAATAGAACTGACTGTTTTTAATGCTAGTTCGCGAAATGTCGCGGTAAGCAAGAGTCGCCACCGTCTTTTATTTTCTCCAACAAGGAAAGGACAAAAGCACAACAAAATTCCTTTTCGAGATGTTTCTCGGGTTCGGGAGGTAGATTATAGAAAGGGAAGGTGTTAGCACCCTTTCTATCCATGGTTATCCACGGGCTCTTAGGTACTTGCTCACTATGTTTTCAAAAATGTTTGCTTTTCTTGTGTTTGTGGGTTTTGAAAAAAGTTTGTTTTGAAAACTTCTAGGTAACTCTTGTATCAGTCCTCAAGAGTGTATGAAGTGTTTGTTTGAAAACTTTTGTTTGAAAGTGTAGGTGCGAAAAGTAATTTTTTTTTGAAAGAGCAAGTACCCAGGAGAAATCTACCTACTCAAAAGAAATTAAGCTGTGTAAATGTCCTTGAGACATTACTATCCCACTATTGAGAAGTAGGTAGCACCATCGTTGGAGTTTTCCGGGTCAATTCGATTATAGGGACATGTGTGGTCACCAAAGCAATGATAGGACGCCTTAGCGGTAACCCTAATGTCCTAGATCCTTTTTTATCCGAGGAAACCGTTTCGAGGCAACTGGATCTTTAGACAGGAGGGCGACCTCTAAAACACCCTATACTCAATGACCACGTCGAGGCAACCAAGTGAGGCGTACCCTAGGAGTGGCATGTGTATGTGTGTCAGGTTTCATGTTTAAGTTATCTTTGCACATTTTTATGGTGAGCTTACGAGTTGATTTTAATTTTCAGGCAAGTCTTGTCATGCATAGCTAACAGTTAATAATTTGCGGAAAATAAATTGCGGAAAGTAAATCTACGCTATTACAAGGCGTCGGGTATTTACATCGCCAAAAACATAACCCTTGAAAAGTAAATGCGAGAAAATAAAGAAAGCGATAAAAAGTCCTAATTAACGCTATTACATCCTCGGAGCAATTACATAAATATAATCAAAAAATAATATGCGCAAATAAAAATTAAATCGGAGAAGTCTTTAGGGTTTTGACCCTTTTTGAGAAAGAATGAGTTTTTGGTCCTTTTTGCATTTAATTAAATTAACCATAAAACTAATCAATTAATTAAAAAAAAGTATTTTGTAGTTTTTTATGTTTTTAATGAAAATAAAATAATAAAAAAGTCACAAGTTAGTAAAACCCTAATTCTAATTTATTTTATTTATTGCAAAAAATTGTTGAAATTTAACCTAATTAAAAGACTAAATTAATTAATTATATTTATTTACAAAAATAATAAATTAATAATAATAAGAAAAATATTATACTTTTAGTTTTCTGAATTTTATTATGAAAAATATTAATTAGGTTAATTAAATAATAATGATAATAATAATTAGTAAAACAATTAAATAGAAATTAAAATAAAAAAGAAAAAGAATAAAGAAACCAGGGGGTGATGGGCCAGCTTTGGAGGTGAGGAAGTAATTTTCAGGCCCATCAAGTTATTAAGCCACATTTGACTTTGGTAATTGTCCAGGCGTTGGTTGACTAGGGAGTACCATGATCACCATCTCCTGGCCATTAGATCTGTGTTGGCAGCCACATGGCGCGTGAGGGATTGAGGCACATGGTGGAACACTTCCAGAAGCCTGCATGTAATCATGTTAAGAAAAATATTATAAGAATTTTGGGGGACCTGGGATTCGAACCCAGGTCCCAACGCCTATTGAACACCTGGCCAACCACTCCACCAACTTGCACGCTTTGATATTATAATACTACACAATCATTATATTAAAAAGCCAAACAATATGCTATAAAAACAAATAAAACGCGCGTATTTTGAATTGTCCAACCATACGCTCACACGTCCTCGTCTTCCTCGCTGAACCTGTAAAAGCAACATTAGATAGCGGGGGTTTTTAACCCCCACAAACTGTAACGACGAAAAATAGCGAATAGCTCTACAGTTTATATAAATGTTTCGCGAGGGTCCAGCTATGCTCGTCTTGTTCTGACGGTCTCAACCATATGCCTTAAGGGTTCTAATTTTGCCTGGATTGTAAACCCCCAAATTCACAGCATAAGAACCCTAGAATTCATCCATGGCAACTCTTGATTCTGTGCATCATAATTCAATTAACCTGTACCATTAGCTTCATATGGATTCAAGCAATGCAAAACAAACAATAAATCATGTTAATGATGCATGAATTAATCTATTCGATTTTCAAAATAACAAGCAAACCGTGAAACTGTTCTTGGTGATTCCTTGAGCTTCAACGCTTGGTTTTGATTCCTACACGTTCCTGGGGACTCCTGCAATGTGTTAGAATCAACAACAGCCTTTGAATCGTGCTAGAATATGGAAATCAGTTTTCAAGTTTTCTTGAATTTTTTCAATGTAGTTATGGCTTTTTCTGCAGAGATTTCACGTATGCATGATTAGGATTAGCTTGTGTACTTATAGGAGAATGAAACTAGGTCAAATCTTTGAGCAAAAATCCATTAGAATGATGATTAAATATTTGATTGGAAATCAAATAATTTTAAATCTTCATGATTGGAAAAAGTTGCCTAATTTGGAGATTTTTGTCTCTTTGATTTGCACACGAAATTTTCAGCATATCTTGACCACATTTGCTTCACAAAAAGATTGAAAAATCAAATCTTTGTATTTCCTACAATTTAAATTAATTAAATGAATTAAAATCAATTAAAAATCCAATTAATTAATAAAAAATAAGAAAATAATTCAATTAAGCTTGGTGGGTCGTGCATAGGCCATGAATGAAGTTTCAAGAAGAAATTTGAGGCCCATTAGCAAAAACAAGATATTTTGAGCAAAGTTGACTTTTGCAAATTCATGAAAATTTCCCAACTTCTCCAATGCATATCTTGCTCAATTTTGATCATATGAACATGTTCTTGGACATTTTGGAAAGGTCTTGAAGTTCTCTAACCAATTCCTTTGGTCCCATGTCATTTGGATTTACCAATCTCAAGTTATAGTCTTTGACTTAAAGTGCATTTTTGTTGACTTTTGAAATTGACCTATAATGTAGAAATTGATAACTTTTTATGAGAGCATTTCTTGGACTTGGAATGTGAAGATGGATTGTAGGAAATGTCATTCCCTTCAAAATGAGCATTGGATGGAATTTTTCTGACAAACCATGGAAAAGTTATGCCCTGGTCAAAGTACAGTTGACTTTTCTACTGTCCAAAAATAGTAACTTTCTGCACCTTGATGATTTTTGAGCTACCCTTGTGGAATCATGATCAAGACTTGATCAAATGATGATTGTGGACTCAAAATAAGATGTTGACAAAAAATTCTGACTTTTGACTATAAAATGACCATTTTGCCCCTATAGTTGACTGTTGATCAAATAGGGCCTTTGACTGTGCAAATTGGCATTGTGAGCCTTGAGACTTGACATGTAGGTGCTTGAGCATGCATATAGGCTTATGAGACTTGATTGAGCCATTGAAAACCTCAAATTCCTTGAAAGAACCAAAACCCTAATTTCAGCTGGCTCAGGAGGTAGTTTGGACTGTGCAATCCTTGAGTAGACTTGAGCAGTTTGAGATGATTCTTGAGGAACCTTGAAGAATATGGGAGGGCAAATTTTGGGGTACAACACCTTACATATTTATTGTTTTGTTTATATAAACGAATGTATAGCCACCCCAGCGGTAAAGCGCGCGCCTGTTCACCCCATGGTCTTGGGTTCAAGCCCCAGCGTGACCATTTTTACATTTTTACATATTTTTGACATTTTTCTGATTTGTTTGCAGGCGCTGGGCCCTTTGGGCCCGACTCTTTTTTTTTGTTTTTGCTGATTAACCCCCTATTTCACTTATACGCCCCTGGCCCAGTTTTGTTTTATTTTATTTTTTATTTCATTTTATTTTCTTAAATATTTTTTCTAATGTTAAAAAATCATAAAAAATATAAAAAAAATTAGATTTTTATTTTAACTTAGTTTATTTTATTTTTCTCACAATTTTTTTTAAACTATATTTTATTTATTTTTTACTAACTAGTTTTGTAAATTTAATTTAAAACTAGGTTATTATTTATTTTCTTTTACACTAATTAAAATATATTTACTTTAATATAAAAAAGGCCAAAAATATTTTACAATACCATATATTATTTTCAAGACAAAAATACAAAAATACTTTTCTTAAACTTAATTTATTAATAGACTTAGGGTTTTATTTAAAATCTTTTCTTATTAAATTAAGTTTACTTTCATTATTTTAATTAATTATTTTCTTGTAATTAATTAGGTTAAACAAAAAAACCCTTTCATATAAAAAATCCAAACAAAAATCATTTCTTTCCATTTGCATTTGTACTTTATATTTATTCATTTCCTTGTACATTTATTCAATTTGGTTGTAATAGATTAATTAGGTTTATATTATTGCAATCCCCATTCACAAATTGTATAACCCCCTCCCACAAATATTGTAATAGCGTAGTAACTTTAAATTTTGCAATTTATCGCTTTCATATATACAATGCTAGTAATTAGGATTTGTATGGAAAGACTAAAATCAATACTTAGAAAAACCCTAATTCAAGACTAAATCAAGCATGAAAAACAATGCACTTGCACACAAACACCCCTAGGGTAAACTCCACTTGGTTGCCTTATACAAAATGGCCATATTATGCATGTAAGGTATCCTAGCAAAAATAAGCAAATACAAGATCATAGTCCCTCGATGACGCTATCTAAGTTGCCTTACCAATGATCTTAGTCCCTAAAAAATAATGCTAAGATACCTTGCAACATTGCTAATCATGACTATACGATGACCCACGCACGTCCCGCTTACATCCAAAAATAGGGTTGCTTACCAAATCAATGGTAAAATAACAATGTCAAAGGAAAAGAAAATGAACAAGAAAGACTTTTGAGTAGGTAGAATGCTCCTAATTACTTGCTCAATTTCAAACAAACATCCTTGATATTTTCAAAGCAAACACCTACACATTGCAAAACATCTTACAAAACTTGAAAACATTTTCAAAAGATCAACATCTTTGTATACATTCTTACGAACGAGAATCATTACAAATATTGCCTAAAAAATGGCCTCTTTACAAAATACTTTTAAAAAACCACACAAAGCACAATTTAAAAAAAAAGCAAGTGATCTAGCAAGTAACTAAGAGCCCATGGATAACCATGGATGAAAATGGTGCTAATACCTTCCCTTTTCATAATCTACCCCTCGAACCCAAGAAATAATCTCAAAGGTATTTCCTGTGCTTTTTCACCTTTCCTTTTGGATAAAAGAAAAGTCGGTGGCGACTCTTGCTAACTGCAACATTTGCAATCAAACGCAAAACACCCAAGTCAGTTCTCCCACCGTACCACAGAACTGACGACTCTGTTGGGAAAATTCTAAAAGTGGGGTTACCTTAGGGCTAGATCACATTTATTTGCTTACATTGTTTGACTTGTATGCTTTACATTATGGTTCTTTATTTGGGTTTGAATCCTCTACCCGGATTCGGGATACATTATAGGTAAGTAGCAATACATTGTGGAAACTGTGCGGGGTATACTGACATGGTCTAAGGAATAGCTATGTTAGTGTGACATATTTGTGGGTATCGGTAGCCTTTGAGTTAATCAAAGAGAATACGGGGTCGCTGAGTAATGTCATGAAGCACTAATGAACTTTTAGAACCTTTACTTGAGCAACTTGGCCTTTAGGATGTAGTGAGATGACTGGCTTTGGTGCAGTCAAAAGTTGGTAGATACTCGATACTATACTCATTGAGGTTTGGTTTCTTAGGATATTTTGGTCGCCATTAAAGAGGCTTGTGCTGAAACAATAACCAAGGAAACAAACCAGTGATAGTGAGCTCCTTAGAACCCGGTTACTATTACTAGGACAAGTTTAAGCCAACTAAACTTCAAGAGGACACTTACCTATAAAACTCCATGCAAGCCTAAACCTAAGGACTTGTTTGCTTTGTTTGTATATGCATACTTGTACATAACATCATGAACATCATGAACATCATATACATCATATACATCCACTAACCATTTCAAGGATTTCGGGATTCATCTTTGTTCTTGTTTTGTAGGATATAGATTCACTTTGCAGGAAAACTATTCAAGTCAACCTTGCAAGGATCCCTCCACAACTTAAGGAGCTAGCTTCAAGGATTCCTGAAAACTCTCCATTTACCGAGAGACATGGTTTCCTACTCAACTTGGTCACCTCCAACACAGATGAGGATATGATGAAGGTTCTCTTTCAGTTCTTTGATCCTTTACACCATTGCTTCACATTTCCCGACTATCAACTTGTGCCTACTTTGGAAGAATTATCCCAACTCTTGAGGATTCCCATTCTCAATCAACTACCTTTCAATGGTATGGAAAGAGACCCAAAGCCAGAAGAGATTTCTCAAGATCTACACTTGCACTCATCTGATGCCACAACTCATTGGGAAACAAGGAGTGGTGTCAAAGGTTTCCTAGCAAAGTTCCTGTTTGAGAAAGCCCAAAGCTGTTGGAATTCCTTGGACTTGCAAGCATTTGAGGAAATTATGGCTCTCCTCATCTATGGGATGGTTTTGTTTCCAAATTCTGACCAACTCATAGATGTCAACACCGTCAAAATCTTCATATCCCGCAACCCGGTGCCTACGTTGCTAGGAGATATCCTACACTCTTTCCACACTCGCACTATGAGGAAAAGAGGTGTTCTTATGTGTTGCACTCCTCTCTTGGCAATATGGTTTATTTCTCATCTTCCCCAATCTGTATTAAAGAATAAGCAAGGTTCAAGGTGGTCACAAAGGTTGATGACGCTCAAACATTCAAACATATATTGGTGCTCTCGATCCAAAGAGAATGTTATCATTGTCGACCGCTGTGGAGAATTCCCTAATGTCCCTTTACTTGACATTAGGGGAGGTATCACCTACAACCCATGTTTAGCCTTAAGACAGTTTGGTTACGCCCGAAGGGATGGCCCGCACGAGATGCTGATTCAAGGTTTGGTATTTGACTACGACAACAATGATCAAGGTCTTTGCCAGAGATTTATCCGAGCTTGGAGGATGTTAAACAAGGTGGATAGCAAGACTATGGGGCATAAAAATTCCATCCCTCTTGAGCCTTACCTCAAATGGGTACGAACTCGTGCTCATAGTCTTATGATGCCTTACCTCTCCATTCTCCCGGTAATCGTTGAGCCTGTCATGGAGGGAGATGTTCCATACACTATCCTACATCCTGATATGCCCACCTCTATTGAAGACCTACAAAGGGATTAGATACAACTCAAGGGGGAGAGAGATACTTTCGAAGCCCAATTCTACGCAAGCGAGAAGAAGGTTTTGGAACTCATGAGGCTACTTCATGAGGAGCAGACTCTGAATGCCTACATCACACCAAAGAGGATGGGAACTACCTTTTTATCTTAGAGTTTTTGTATTATTTTTCCCGAAAAGGCATTGATGTACTCAAGCTTTAACCTATTAATATAACGTATGTTTCCTTTTTGTCTAAAACAAATTTGAATCTTTGAAATCCTTGAAATCATTACATATGCATATACAATTCATCATAACATAAGCAGGTCTTTTGCAACAAGTCTCCTCATCTCTCTATGTTTATTTCAGTGAGATGGATCTCGAGCAAACAGTGAAGGACCTCCAAGCTCAGAATACACAGTTTCAACAGTTTCTCTTGACCCTAGCCAAAGGACAAGAAGAGTTGAAGACTTTGCTAGCTGAGGAGAAGAAAAAGAAAACAAAGAAAGTAACCGGAGTCCTAAACATGGGAAGAAGATTTCATGGGCAGACAAGAAGGACCTTAAATTTTGCAACGACATCCGGTGAGAGAGACAATCAAGATGGGAAAGGAAAGGAAACAGTTGTCCCGTCAGAATCAGAAGAGGAAGAGGAAGAAGAAGACTATTCTGAAGAACAATACCCTCCAGCTGATGACAAGTATAAACATATCGAAGAGCGTTTGAGTGTGATGGAAATCCAAAAAGTGCCTAGCTTGGACTTTGAGGAATTGGGGTTAGTGTCGGGGATTGTCATTCCTTCCAAATTCAAAGCACATGTGTTCGCCAAGTATGACGGAGTCTCATGCCCTAAAATGCATCTCCGGTCCTATGTAAGAAAAATCCAGCCCCATACCGCTGACAAAGACTTATGGGTACACTTCTTCCAAGACAGCCTGCCTGGAACTCAACTTGATTGGTTTTACCAGTTAGAAAGAGCCAACATTCACAATTGGGAAGATCTTGCTTCAGCCTTCTACAAACAATACCAATACACTGCTGATCTTGCGCCTACCCGTACTCAACTCCAGAGTATGGCCATGGTTTCCAATGAAGGTTTCAAGGACTATGCGCAAAAATGGAGAGACTTGGGTGGAAGAGTTCAACCCCCTCTATCTGAGAGAGAGTTAGTAGACATGTTCTTGGGCACCTTGTTTGGTACCTTCTTCAATCATTTAATTGGAAGTTCATCTGCAGGTTTTACTGAATTGATATTGACCGGAGAAAGGGTAGAAGCCGATATAAAGAATGGAAAAATCCAAAAGGATACATCCTCCTTTGCCACCATAAGGAAGCCATTTATCGGAAAGAAAGAAGTGGTTGCCGTTTATCCTCAGAGAAATCAAGATAGGGCTGAACACCGTCCAATGGTGGGGGCTGTGATGATCCCTAAACCTGCGCCTGATCAGCAAAGAAATAACCAACCAAGGATAGAAAGGCAAGTCAGACATTTCACCAGAATTAACATGACCCCGTCTCAGGTATTACCGCATCTACTAAGATCCAATTTGGTGACCTTGAAAGAAGATCCGAAAAACCCCAACACAACATCTCATCACTATCATCCCAATGCCCATTGTGCATATCACTCTGAAAGTCCCGACCATGACACTAATAACTGTTGGGCTCTAAAGAACAAAATACAAGATCTCATTGAAGCAAAAGAGATTGAATTTGATTCGCTCGAAAAGCCAAATTTCATTTCTGCCCCTATGCCTAGACATGGCCATAATACCAATGCCATTAAAGAAGAAATGTTTGTTACTTTAGTTGATGAACATATGACCCCACTCCTGACTATTAAAATGAACTTATTGAATGCCGGTGTGTTCCCAGGCTGTGATGAAGTCTGTCATTTCTGTTTATCCTCACCAACCAGTTGTCCTTTGTTGAAAGCAGGCGTTTAATGCCTAATAGATAACAAAGAAATTTTATTCGAGAAGACTTCTGTTCCACCTGTTCCTTTTGAAGATGTTTCTATCATTACCATTTCCGCCAATTCTTCCAGGGTATCCACCAAAAGACCCATTAGAATTACATCAGTTCCAAAAGCAACTCCTTTAATAATTACAATGCCTGGACCAGTCCCATATTCGTCAGACAAAACCATACCATGGAATTATGGAGGGGATGTCTATTACCATGGTATCAAGCAGGACTGGCCAGCTGCCGAAGATTCGAGTTCCGAGAAAGTCAACTCTGACATCAGTAATATTGCAGGAACTAGCAAGATTACTCGAAGCAGAAGGATATTCTCTCCAGAAATTACTCCCCCAAAAGAAGTTTCCGGACCCATAATCATTCCTGTTGTTGCTCTCCCAAAAGATGTTCCCGGTCCTACAATCATCTCCACCAATACTCCAAGTGACAAAGCTGTTACAACCCCTATTATCATTCCTACTAACACTCCTGCTGCCGAGTTAACCGAAACTCAAGGTAAAAGTATTCTGATTGAGCCTGTACGGATGAAGGCTCAGTCATTGGCTGTTCCTGAGACCTCCCTGAAAGAGATGGAGGAGATTCTGAAGATCATTAAAAGAAGCGACTACGATGTAGTTGAACAACTGGGGCAGACTCCCTCTAAAATTTCCATGTTGGCATTACTATTATGTTCTGAGGCGCATGCAAAAGCCTTGGTAAAATTCCTGAAAACTTCCCACGTACCCCAAGAGACATCTGTCGATCAATTCCAAGACTGCGTAGCTAGCTTGACTGAAGATAATGGTCTAGGTTTTCCGGATGCTGATTTAACACCAAGAGGAAGGAAGCATAATGAGGCATTGCATGTCTCAGTTGAATGTAGGGGCACAACCTTGGCCCATGTTTTGGTGGACACTGGCTCATCTCTGAATGTATTGCCAAACAAATCTCTTGATAGGCTTGACTGTGAGGGATTGGCATTGAAGCCAAGTAACATAGTAGTAAGGGCTTTTGACGGCTAAAAAAGGATGGTACATGGGGAGGTAAACATTCCCATAAAAGTTGGAACACAAACATTTGATTCAACTTTTTACGTCATGGATATCTGTCTCTCATATTCTTACTTGCTAGGCCGACCATGGATTTACAATGCTGGCGCTGTCACTTCTACATTGCACCAAATGCTGAAATATCCGATTCAAGGGAAGATTATCACCGTTCATGGAGAAGAAGAGTATATGATCAGCCATCTCAATTCCTTCAGATATGTGGAATTAGATGGTGAATTTATTGAAACTCCATTCCAGCACTTTGAAGAGGTCCCGCAAGATGTGGCAGTAACCAAGGCTGTTCCCAAGATCACAAGGCTTCCACTCCAAATGTCATCTTTGAAGGATGCCAAAGCAGTGGTAGAAGAAGGTGGGTGCACTATCTGGGGACAACTCCCAGATATCCCATATAAGTCTGACAAGTTTGGTCTGGGTTTCACTTCAGGTGCCCAGAAGGTTGTGTGCCGCGCTCGTGCCGGAGGACCACCCCTGAAGATCAGCAACCGCGAGGTCAACGCCGTAGAAGATGATGAAGATAATTATGACTTGGGGGACTGTATATTCCTAACTGTCAATGAATGGCTCAACAACTTGGAGGCTAGAGATTTTGTCCCAATCACTTTTATCCCACAGTAATTTGTATTTACATTTTGTTGGATCTGTAATACTAAAACAATTCGTAATCTTAAAACCTTGTGTCTTACCCGAGGCACAACGGTCCATTTGTAATGGTTATTATCTCATTTTCATATGACATCAATGAATCATGGACGTTTTTGCATACAAACTTTTGTGCTCATTGTTTTTCTTTTTACATTTTTTTATTTCTTTGAAGGATAGCTATACCCTTACACACACACTCACACTCACAATGTAGGTATACATCCATTCGGGATCCCATGGGTAACGATATTGCTATGGCCTTTTGTGACTCTGAGAATATAATCTACCAAGCCGAAGACGAAGGTGAGGAAGATTGTGAAGTACCAGGAGAACTTTCCAGACTACTACAACAAGAAGAGAGAACCATTCAGCCTCACGAGGAACCCGTGGATACAATCAACCTAGGTACCAAAGAAGACAAAAAAGAGGTCAAGGTGGGTGCCAATCTGGAATCCAGTATTAAGGAGTATATGATTCAGTTATTACACGATTATGTTGAAGTCTTTTCCTGGTCGTACGAAGACATGCCGGGACTTGATGTAGACATTGTGGTACATCATTTGCCTACAAGAGAGGATTGTCCGCCAGTAAAACAAAAGGTTCGTCAAATGAGGCCTGATATGTCAGAAAAGATTAAAGCAGAAGTCATGAAGCAGTTCAACGCTGGATTCTTGGCTGTCACCTCTTATCCCCAATGGGTTGCCAATGTTGTTCCTGTGCCTAAAAAAGACGGCAAAGTGCGAATGTGTGTGGACTACAGAGATTTGAATAGGGCAAGCCCTAAGGATGATTTTCCACTCCCCCACATTGATATTCTAATTAACAATACGACACAACACAAAGTGTTTTCCTCCATGGACGGATTCTCAGGTTACAACCAAATCAAAATGGCACCTGAGGACATGGAGAAAACAACGTTTGTCACGCAGTGGGGCACTTTCTGCTATAAGGTGATGCCATTTGGACTGAAGAATGCTGAGGCAACCTATCAACGTGCCATGGTAGCTCTATTTCACGACATGATACATCACGAAATAGAGGTCTATGTGGACGACATGATAACTAAGTCTCAAACAGAAGAAGAGCATCTTGATCACTTACAAAAACTGTTTCAGGGACTGAAGAAGTATAAACTGAGGTTGAATCCAAACAAATGCACATTTGGGGTACGGTCTAGTAAACTCCTAGGCTTTATCGTCAGCAACAAAGGTATTGAAGTAGATCCTGCCAAAGTTAAAGCAATACAAGAGATGCCTGCTCCTCGTACTGAGAAGGAAGTCAAAGGGTTGTTGGGACGTTTAAACTACATTGCCAAATTCATCTCTCACCCGACAGCTACTTGTGAACCAATCTTCAAATTGTTGAAGAAAGATTAAGTAGTCAAATGGAATGACGAGTGCCAAGTTGATTTTGACAAAATTAAAGAATACCTACAAGAGCCTCCTGTGTTGATGCCACCAGTCGGGGGAAGACCATTGATCATGTATCTGACTGTTTTAGAAAACTTAATGGGGTGTGTATTGGGGCAGCATGACGAGTCTGGCTGAAAAAACATGCTATTTATTACCTGAGCAAAAATTTTACCGACTGTGAAACCAGATATTCATTGCTCAAGAAAACTTGTTGTGCTCTGGCATGGGCTGCTCACCGACTAAGACAGTATATGCTGACTCATACTACTTTGTTGATATCTAAAATGGATCCGATAAAATACATCTTCGAGAAACCTGCTCTCTCCGGGAGAATAGAAAGATGGAAGATGATCCTGAAAGAATATGACATACAATATACTACACAGAAAGCAATAAATGGAAGTGTATTAGCTGATCACCTTGCTCACCAAGCTATAGAAGACTACCAATCCATGAAGTTCGAATTTCTAGATGAAGACATCATGACAGTAAATAACTATGAAGAATTCAGGCCATATGACGTACCTGAATAAGGATCCTGATGGACCCTGTTCTTTGATGGGGCATACAATGCACTTGGCAATGGTATCAGTGCTGTACTCATATCTCCGGAAGGGTGTCATACTCCCTTTACCGCAAGACTCTGCTTCAATTGTACAAACAACATGGCGGAATACGAAGCATGCATTTTTGGTCTCAAAGCTGCCATAGACTTGGGGATCAAATCTTTGAATGTATTCAGAGATTCGGCTTTAGTCATCAGTCAGATCAAAGGGGAATGGGACACCAAACACCCTAACCTTATCCCTTATAAAGAACATGTTTTGACATTGTTACCACATTTTGAGAAGATTACCTTCGAGCATTTCCCGCGAGAAGAAAATTAGCTAGCAGAAACTCTAGCCACAATGTCATCTATATTTAAACTTAATTGGGATAATGAGGCTCCCCAGATCACCATCGAACGAATGGATGAACCAGCACACTGTCACAAGATTAATACTGAAGAATTAGTGGACCAACCTTAGTTCCACGAAGTCAAGAAGTATCTCGAGGCTCAAGAATATCCAGTAGGAGCTTCAGTCAATGATAAGAAGTTCTTAAGGAGATTCTCTGCTAAATTCTTCCTTAGTAATGGCATCCTGTACAAACGTAATCATGATTCTGTGTTACTTCGGTGCATAGATAAGGTTGAAGCTGAAAGGATCATGGCTGAATTGCATGAAGGCACTTTTGGCACCCATTCCAGTGGGCATACGATGGCAAAGAAAATCCTATGGGCAGGCTATTACTAGTCTACCATGGAAGCAGATTGCTATCAACACTCTCGAACCTGCCATAAATGCCAGATTTATGCTGACAAGGTGCACGTACCTCCGGTTCCTCTGAATGTCTTGACAGCTCCTTGGCCCTTTGCTATGTGGGGAATAGATATGATTGGGGAAATCAAGCCGATGGCCTCCAATGGACACTGCTTCATCCTAGTGGCCATTGACTATTTTACAAAGATGAATGGTGTTGTCGAAGCTGCAAATAAGAACATTAAAAAGATCATACAGAAAATGATAGTCACATACAAATACTGGCATGAGATGCTACCATTCGCTCTCCACGGATATCGTACCACCACTTGCACATCAACCGGGGCAACACCCTATTCTCTGGTTTACGGCATGGAGGCTGTCTTGCCTATCGAGGTCCAAATCCCCTCTCTGAGGATTATGAAGGATATAGGGCTGAACGACGACGATTGAATCCAGACTCGACTTGATCAATTAAACTTGATTTATGAGAAGAGACTTACTGTTGTCTGCCATGGTCAAATGTATCAAAAACGGATGATCAAGGATTTCAACAAAAAGGTCAGACACCAAGTGTATCAAGTTGGGGATCTGGTAATCAAACACATCATACTTCCGCAAGGTGATCCCAGGGGCAAATGGACTCCCACATACGAAGGACCGTTTGTAATCAAAAATATATTCTCTAGTAGAGCAATGATCTTGACCACCATGGATGGCGACGACCTGCCGCATTCTACGAACGCAAACATAATCAAAAGATACTACGCATAAGAGACCCACTAGGTTGACACACCTAGGAAAAACAAGGGCATCCCAGCGAACCAAAAAGGTTCAGGCAAAAATTAGGGACAAAACAAAAAAATCTGTACACCCGGCAAGTTGAAAACTCTAAAGGGTGGCTTGGGCAAAAAAGGGTTTCCCGGTGGACTGAAAACCCGAAAGGGCGGTCCAGGCAAAAGTTAGGGTATTAAAGCGTATGACTATGTCCCATTGGATCACCTTACAGACAACCTTTGGCTTCAACTAACAAACTCAGAGGTTCTGATCAATTCAATCATCTTCGGACGAGGCAATAAATAGACAAAATGCTCAGAGATACAAAGGCTATAGCAGAATGGGAACCCCATGGGATTAATTCACATAGCTATCTTTTCTTTGTATTAAAATTTTTCTTTTCTTACGACGACGTTCTCCTACTAGGATGTTCGTCTCATTGCACAAAAATACTTACTCAAAGTCAATGCAAAGATATTCCTTTGAAAGTGCAAAAATATCTGTTTTTCTTTACTCTTGTGTTTTGTTTACAAAAACGTCCAATGATTCATTGTTGAACATATGCATTTGAACATAATTACTGTTTACAAATAAACGAAATAAAAGACAATTACTAATGGCTTTAAGAGGTAGGGAAATATCTCTAAGCTATTTCCATAAATCCCCCATAATTTGCAGTTTAATTCCCAGCAGAACAAGCTTCCAATTATCAATCCCCAGTATAAGTCATCAAATTTCTCAAGATTCCCCAATGGAATTTTACAAGAAGTATACAACATTTCCCTTACAACAGAGTTTATTTCTCTAAGAAGAAATTCGTCAACACTTAGACTTCACAATATGAAGACTTATACTCCATATCCTCAACAGCGGTCAAGGATTTATTTTCCCCAATCCAACAGTAGTGCAACAAACTAGCTCACATACGCATACATGGCATCCATATATCATAAACATTGATAATGCGAAAGCATTATATCATACATTTCATACAACATGACTTTGCATTTTAGCTAACATTTTACCCTTTTCATGATAAGATTAACAACTATCATTAACAATGTTCAGAGTTTTTGATACAGTTCATATATGACCCGGATACGGATGCCATTCTGATACTCATTCAGATTCAACTTTCAGATACATTTCAGATACGCTCCAGACACGGATGCCATTCTGATACTCATTCAGATACATTTCAGATACGCTCCAGACACAGATGCCATTCTGATACTCATTCAGTTTCAACTCTCAGATATACTTCAGATACACTCCAGACACAGATGCCATTCTAATACTCATTCAGATTCAACTCTCAAATACAGTTCAGATACGCTCCAAACACGGATGCCATTCTGACACTTATTCAAAACTAACTTTCAGATACAGTTCAGATACGCCCCAGACACGGATGCCATTCTCCTCATGTTTGATGTATCCTTGTTTTGAATTGTTTGGGCTTTGATCTTAATTAATCAATTGTTAAGATTAACTTCCAAATAATAAGGGTTTTGTTGTTTACTTAGCAAGTTTCCATTTCAAAATCAACTTGCCTTGAGTTTCAATTGAAGTTAACTCTTGTCTGAAGTTCATAGATGGATTGAGAGTCTAAACAAGATTTTTCTTGAATTAATTGACTTGGTTTGATATTTTTTCCTCAAGTCATTTTGAAAACTTGTCTAGTTTGACATTTTGTTCAACTAATTTTGATTCTTGAAGCTTGTTTGACCTCCTCCTCATTTATACATGAACTTGAGACTTATTTTCCGACCTCTATACATTTCAAGGATGTTAAGGAATTTTTGGTTTGAATTATTGAAGTCCCTTTCTATTTTTGATGAATTCTCAAACTGAAGGTGTCCAATTGATGTTGCATATCTTATTGCAATTTGCTTGGTGGCCAATGAACTTATATGAGGCCTATAATTTGACACTTAATGATCATGTTGCTTTTGTTTCCTCACACTGATTCAAGTCAATCCTCTTGATTTCCCATAATTGGTTGATGAGTCCTTTTTATCCATGCTTCCTAAATAATGATTCACTTTTTGTTCTTGCTTTGAATTTTGAATTTTTGCCTTGAGTTTAAAGTCATCAAATGACCAATGATGACATGTTGAGTAATGATACATCAAGGATAGTCTCATAAATACTTGAGATCACTTGACCTTTAATATTTGAACCAATTTCATGCATATATGAATTTGATGTTCCTTTCTTCTTTCCTTTTTGAATCTTTAAGGTATATTGAAGGCACTTGTGCAACATGTATGAGAATCAACTTTCTAAAATTTTGATCATATCCTCATAGCGTGTTAGAAGCTTGATTTCAAATCTTTGAATGGTTTAAGCCTTCTAACTTTGTTTTGTTTGACCTTCTTCCATTGCTAACTTGTGATCCAAGCTTTATGATACATTTTGTAGAATCCCTCTTCTATTATGCTTGTGAACCATAATGAATTAAATATGTATGGTTGAGTAATGATTGCTACTAACTTCCAACGTCTTTGATTGTATTATTCTCTAGCTCCTTTGATCCTTGACGGATACTTACTTGTCAATTCAACATGGTGATAAAAAGGAGCAACAATTCTTTTAGCTTTGACCTAATTGTTGCATATGCCTACTTGGTGTTTCTCATGTTTAATGCTTTGATATTTGCTATCATGTTTTCCCATTGCCTTATCATGCCATCATCCATCTCTTATGTGATTCAGCATTTTTTGTGAGATGACTAATTTGTCTGTTGAATGTGCGAGGTACTCTGAGAAAAGTTTCCCATTTTTTGACTTGATATTGCAGTGTTCCACTTTATTTGTGGAACACAATTAGCTATGCTTTCACCATTATTGTGCTTTGAATATTTGATAGTATTTTCAGGATATATGTGACTATGACTGTTATATATCACCCATGGGATATGTTCATATTTGAAGCCTCAGTGCTTATATTTGACGGCATGATTTCTGACTTGATTTGTTTGCTAATGCTAGCTTGCTTGAAGATTCTCTGGGTTTCTTTTTCTTGCTCAGTTTCTACGGACAGTTATCCGTTTGGTATTGCACTACTTCTTAATGTCTCTGCCATTTATTTCTTTCTAGAAATCATGTGAAGTAGGAAGCAGGAAATAAAGAGAGTGCGCTCGAAGGCATTGTTTAAAGACCTATAATAGGCATTCCTCACTTTATTTGCTATATGTGTTGTGCTTGTGTTTGTTTCTTTATTGTTGATCAATGAGTCACTCAATTTAGAAATTGAGATCATGACTTCGCTCTCATTGCATGCTCCCTATATGACCTCATTGTTTTCCTTTATTTCTTGTTGGTCGATGAGTCACTCAATTTAGAAATTGAGATCACAACGTCGCTCTCATTGCATGTTCCCTATAGGATAGTTTTTGTTAGACTCCCTTTGGCATATTAACCTAGATAGGATCCCTCTAGGTGTGCTCTCTCGAGCTTTTTGGCTTGTTTACTTGATTTCATCTTTGTGTGTTTATTTTGAGATGATATACCCTCACCATGCTCCCTTAGGACCGCTCATGTAGGTTTAGTCCTCAAGTTAGACATTAGGATAGGTATCCATGCATTCCAACATAGGATAAAAATTCCTTCTTTCATCCTCAACCTTAGGGTCAATCATTGTATGATAACATTAGGGGTAGTTCTAGGTTAGTCTCCTTTAGTTATTTTTCCTTTCTTTGTATATTGCATCTTAAAACTAAAACTTCTTCTTGGCAAATCATAAAACATCTTTAATAAACTTAAATCTTTCTTCAAGGTAAAAGATACAAACCAATCTTATTTGTTTGTGCGCCTTTCGGCTTTGTTTTAAACCTTGTTAATGATGTTTTGTCATCCTTACCATGATGTTTTACCATCCTTACCATGATGTTTTTCCATCCTTACAATTTATGTTTTGCCATCCTTGCCATGATATTTTGTTATCTTTTCGCCGATGTTTCGCCATCACGCACATGTTTGTTATCCTACTTTGATTCTCAATATCATTGTTAGGTGTGATGTTTTATCATCTGGTTTATTGATGTTTTGCCATCTTTGCCATATTATCTTGCTGTCTTTTTCCCTATGTTTCACCATCGCACATATTCTTTTACCGATGTTTCGCCATCGCATATGTTTGTCATCCTACTTTGATCCTTGATATCATTATTAGGTGTACTGTTTCATCGTCTTTTCTAATATTTTGTTGTCATGCTTACGTTTTATCATCTTATCTGAGTTTGTGTTGCCATGCGATGTTTTGTCATCCATTTTTGTTGCTTTATCATTGTAGTTGATGTTTTGTCATTTATCTGATGTTTTGCCATCTTGATTGTTGCTTTTGTCTTCTTAATTGAAAAATAAAAATCAACCAAAATATATGAGCCGAACTACGGCTGCTCTGATTCCTTAAAAGGGATACGTAGGCATTGGGGTGGGGCCCAGATGAGAACAACTTTTATTTTCCCTACATTCTTTTCTCCTTTCTTTTGCATGCATTTCCTGTACAACTTAGATATATATTTTTACACACCCATTAGATTAGACAACAAGAGTGGATATCATAGAGTACTACGGGCGTGTGGGGTGCTAATACCTTCCCCTTGCATAATAAACTCCCTTACCCGATCTCTCGGTCGCAAGACCGTGATTTCTCCCTCTTCAGGTTTTCTCGATGTTTACCTTTCCCTCTCAGAGGGATAAAAGACGTTCGGTGGTGTGATCGGTGGATCTGGAACTGACTGTTTTAAAGCTGGTTCGCGAAATGTCGCGGTAAGCAAGAGTCGCCACCGTCTTTTATTTTCTCCAAATGGAAAGGACAAAAGCACAGAAAAATTCCTTTAAAGAGATTGCTCTCGGTTCGGGAGGTAGGTTATAGAAAGGGAAGGTGTTAGCACCCTTTCTATCCATGGTTATCCATGGGCTCTTAGATACTTGCTCAATGTGTTTTCAAAAATGTTTGCTTTTCAATGTGGGTTTAAAAAGTTTCTTTGAAAAATTTCAGTTCGACTCATACGTCAGAGTGTTTGAAAAATTTGCTTTGAAAACTTTTGAAAAGTGTTGGTGTGAAAAGATTTCTTTGTTTGAGATTAGAGCAAGTATCCTTGAGAACCTACCTACCCTAAGGAATTCGTCTGTGTAAGAGTCCTTTAAAGTAGTGCCATCCCACCATTGAGAGGTAGGTAGCACCACCGTTGGAGGTGTTCGGGTCAATTCGAGTTTGTAGGGACATGGTGATCACCGGAGCAATGGGAAGACACCTTAGAAGCTACCCTCATGCCAGGTTCCCGGATCATGAGGACTTACTAAGACATCCTCTACTCGACGATCACCTTTCGAGGCAAGGCAACAGTGAGGCGTACCCTAGGGGTGGTGTGTGATTTGTGTGTCGTTTTCATTGATATTTGTCTTGTCATGTTCATTGTGATCTACGCTTGATTTTATTTTTAAGGCCATTCATTCTTGCATGCTTTGTTAACAGTTAATATTTGCGGAAAAGTAAATTCTAAAGCTATTACAAATGGCGCGGGTCCACATCGCCAAAATTAAACCGGACCCGATTTGACGGAAAATAAATAAAGCAAATAAAATAAAAGTGCGAGAAGTTTAAGTTACAACGCTTTGGGAGAGATACATAATTATTTAAACGGAATAGAATAAATATGCGCAATTAAATAAGAATTATTGAAACGAGGGCGTTGGACCCTTTTGCAAATTAAATTAATTAATAATCAAAATTAAGATTAAATGAAAATGTTTTTTTTTGGTATTTTGTGTTTTTTAAGATTTAATGGAAAAAAGAGAATTAATTATAATTAAAATAAATGTCAAACCCTAATTCTAATTATTTTTAGTTATTATGAAAATGTTAAATTAACCTAAATTAAACCCTAAATTCTTTTATATACAATTTAATCATGAAAATAAATAAATAATAATATTATGACAAAAAGGAAAAATTAAAAGGAATGAAAATTGTCAATTAACCTAATTCTACCTTTTTTATATTTATTATGAAAAGAATTAAAATTGCAAAAATCCTAATTAAAACTAAATTCATTACATGTTAATTTATTTACAAGAAAATATCAAAATAAATAATCATTATATTTTTTTCTCTTTTTCTGAGTTTTTAAGGTATTTTTTGTATTTGGTAAATAATTAATTGAATTAAAACAAATAAAGAAAATAAAATCATAATTGAAAATAAAATAAATAATAAAAAAAATATAGAGAAGCAAACCAGGGGGGGTTCAGTCCCAATTGTGAGGTATAGGCCTTAGAATGCTGGCCCATTAAGCTTTGGTCCATTTGACCTTTTCAGTTCGTGTGTCAGCGCGTTGACCTGGGCGTAGCATGCTCTTTGAATCCCTGCCCTTGATTTGAATTCATGAGACTCGTGTATGCTTAGATTATGGGGATGTATGGTGCACTCCAATGATGAACCTGCATATGAATGTGAACAAGAAAATAATATTGAAATTATTGAAGACCTGGGCATCGAACCCAGGTCTTGTGCATTGCCCATACGTTCGCTTGCCATCTGTGCCATTTAACCAATTTGTTATATAATAAGCAAAGAAATATTATAAAAGAAAAACAAGATTAGTGCTGGAAAACGCGCGAATTTTTAAACCAACGAATCATAGCTTGCCACGCTTCATCGTCTTCATCGTCTTCATCGCCCCTGTAAACAAAACACAAAGGCAACGTTTTTCATGCGTTTCATTAGGTGGGCTACTGGAAAATAGCGATTAGGTCCTCATTGAATATAAATTAGGCGCGACAATTGGTTCTTCTTCGTCTCCATACGCTGAATCCAACCATGGTACTGTGGTGATCTAATTTCACTTGGTCTGAAAACCCCTAATTTAAAAACCTGCAAACCCTAGAAAGCTAACATGGTGAAATCGCGTGTATGGCATAAAAATGCAATTAAAGGCATTGGTTAGCATCAGAACATTATGAGGAACAAGAATCCATGAATCAAATGTTAAAAAAATGCTTAAAATATGAAACACGATGATCAATTTTTTCCTATACAGTTCATGTTTATTCTACCAATTCTTGGCGTGGTGATGGATGGTTCTGGTTGGAATTTGTTCAGTAAGCCTTGAGGATGCTATTGGAAAAGGAATTAGGCCTTGAGTCCACCCCTATCAATGATTTCAGTTTTGCTTTTTATGGAGAAAACTTCAAGTTTGTCTATGGTCTTTGAGCGCAGCATTCAGTGTCCTGTGATTAGGGTTAGACTCAGTACTTATGAGGGAAGGGAATTAAGTCATTAGCTGGCCTTGATCCATGCCCATGAGAGAACTAGTCTTAGGTTTTTCACCATTAACAAACTTTCCCTTTTTTAAGCAAAACCAAGACTTGGTGTACAACCTAACCCTAGCATGAGTTTGTGAGCTGGCACATGATATATGGAAGCTATTCAAATTCAAATGACACTATTCCATTGATTTTTAAATTTTATTTGAATTTTTAAAGATTTAAAATGAATTAAATTAATAAAAAATTAAATAAAATAGAAAATAAATGCTTGATCTTGAAATTAATCATGGGACACGTGTGTGGCATGACAAGGCTGAATCAAGTGGAAGAAAGTGGGCCCTTTTGTCAAAAATTGAAGTTTCAAGGATAGTTGACTTTTGCCATTTCACAAAAATTTCCCAACTTCTCCAATGCATAACTTGCTCAATTTTTAAGCTTTTCTCATGTTCTTGGACATTTTGGAAAGGTCTTTGAGTCCTTTAACCAATGCCTTTGGTACCATGTCATTTTGATTTTCCAATCTCAAGTTATGGCCTTTGACTTAAAGTCCTTTTTTGTTGACTTTTGAAAATGACCTATAATGTTGAAATTGATAACTTTTTGTGAGAGCATTTCTTGGACTTGAAGTATGGAGATGAGTTGTAGGAAATGTCTTTCTCTTCAAAATGAGATTTGGATGGAATTTTTCTGATAATCCATGTGAAAGTTATGCCCTGGTCAATTTCAGTTGACTTTTTCAGCTGTCCAAATAAGGAAACTTTTGCATCTTGATGATTTTCTGAGCCAAATTTTGAGAATCATGATCAAGCATTGATCAAATGATGTTTGTGGCTTCAAAATTATATGTTGACCAAAAATTTGAACTTTTGACTGCCAAATGACCATTTTGCCCCTACAGTTGACTGTAGTGCAATTTAGGGTTTTGACTGTGCAATTTTGAGCTGAATGCCTTGAAACTTGATATGAGGATGCTTGACCATATTTGTAGGCATGTGAGACTTGATTGGGCCTTTGAAAACTACCTTTTCTTGGTCAGAACACAAACCCTAGTTTTGACTGTATAGGAGACAGTTGGACTGTGCAACCCTTGGGGGAGTTTTATGACTTGGCTTGGCAATTTCTTGAAGAATATGGGAGGGAAAATTTTGGGGTACAACAGTTGCCCCTGTTCAATCTTCTTAGACCTGAGGATGCAGATTGGCGGACGTGCCTTTCGTAATCCGAGGGTAGAAGATGATTGGACACTAGAGTGCCCAGAAATTTGCGCTCACATATTGGCAGTGATGGTGGAATGGGCTTATAGATGCCATCTGGATGTTTGATTGCGTAAGAGATTCCTTGGCGAGAACCTGTATACCTGCAAAACAGAAAATGAGTACCTGACACGTTGCAGGAGCTGATTTTTAGATGCCTGGTATAGATGTGTCCTGACTGGTTACAGGAGCTGAGTCTGGAGCTTCAAACGGCGATGAAAGAACCAGGGATGGTTACTACCTTAGCGTGAATGGTAAGAAAACCTTGGGCGACTTTAATTTCAACAACGCTCGTTGAGAAAAAATCTTGGGTGACTTTAACTTCAACAACGCTCGTTGAGAAAAAATCTTGGATGTCTTCTACTGGGATAAGAATCAAGGAGATCTTAGGGTCGATCTGACTGAACCAGAGAGGGCCTTTGACTGGATAAGCATCAGGAAAATCTTAGGGTCGATTTAACTGAACCGGACAAGGTCTTGAAATATCTTCAACTGGATAAGCATCAGGGAGATCTTAGGGTCGATCTGACTGAACCAGAGAAGGCCTTTGACTGGATAAGCATCAGGAAAATCTTAGGGTCGATTTAACTGAACCGGTCTAGGTCTTGAAATGTAGCTTGAGAACTTTAACTGGATCTTTCCTGAAATGTAAAAGTCAGCCATATGCAATGCATGATATGGATCAAGTAATGATGTTCTCAACATAAATGAGATTCGTAGGATATGATGCGTCTATGCATGCTATAATGATGTATGTGATGTTTTATGTATGTTTTTGTCTAGGAAAGTGAATCCTTGACGGGTGCCGGGAAGTCGTATCCTGGGCTGATGTCGAAGAATAGATTTTGCTTCCGTTGGGGATGATAACTGCAAGAATACCGGTAGGAGAAGATGACTCCGTTGCGGAATAAACTTGGCAAATGGAGGATTCTGCGGGGAGAAAAGATACTCTAGCGACCATGCTGGGAAGCAATACTCTGTGGGAAGAGGGATGTCTTACTGAGTGTTGATAATAGTTTGCTGGGGATAGGAAGACTTTGTCGACGACACTCTTTCCGTGGCTTTTGGCTGAGGATAACCCAGTTATATCCTGTTAAGGAAATAACTCTTTAAATCAAGCCGGACGACGCGTTCGTGCTCTGCGAAGGATAAGCTTCCAGAATTTACTGGGGATAAGCTTACTGCTTGGGGGGATATGAATTCCAACTTTCCTGGGGAAACTAATTGGACTCTCCTGGGGAGTTTTGATATGCTGGGGAAGTGATTCCTTTGAATGTTGATGTATGCCGCCGGGGAACAATCTTTAGACCAAGACTGCCGGGGATGCTTGTTAAGAATATATGCTGCTGGGGAATGTTGAGATCTGCGGGAGGACACCCAACTTCCTTAAGGTTGATAACTGTTTTGCTTGAGGAGAGTATACTGCTTGCTGTTTCACTCTCTGGGGAATTTAAGATGCCTGGTTATGTTATTTAGCTGAACCTACCTTGGTACTTTAGAGGATAGAACAATTAGATTGCCTAGACAACTCCTTATTGCCCCTGTTTCTAATGTCCCCTGTAATTAATTTTTTGTTTCGTATGCAAATATTTATGAGCTAGCAAATTATTGTCAATGCATATATCACAAATTGAACCTTGGACGTTCTTCGCAAAACAAAACAGAAAAGGAAAAAACAAAAGGCACATTTTAACTGAAAAGTATATTTGTATTGATTTTTGAGTGGCCTGTGAATAGGCATTTTGTATACAAAAGGCTGACGTCCTAATAAGAGAACGCCACCAAGCAAAAAGGGTTTATACAAATTTTGTACAAAAGAAAATAAAACAGCTGTGTGAAATGAATGATCCACTGGGTTTCAACTCTGCTATTGCCTTTATAACTCCGAGCGTCTCATCACTTGATGACCTTGGTTGAAGGTGAAGCTGACTGATCGATGCCGTCTGATCTTGATGTAGATACCGGATTCTGGATGCAAAGTGATCAATGAGACATAGCATTACGCTTTTATCCCTAATTTTTGCCTGGACCGCCCTTTCGGGTTTTCAGTCCACCGGGATATCCATTTTTGCCCAAGCCGCCCTTTCAGGTTTTCGACTTGCCGGGTGTACAGATTTTTTCCATTTTCATCCCTTCATTTTGCCCGAACCCTTTTGGTTCGACGGGAAGCCCTGATTTTTGCCTAGGCATGTCAGCCTAGCGGGTCTTTTTTTTTTTCATGCGTAATATTTTTTTACTATGTCTGCATTGGCGGGGTGAGGAAGGTCGTCACCATCCATATTGGTTAATATCATTGCTCCTCCTGAGAACACATGCTTAACCACAAATGGCCCTTCGTACGTAGGGGTCCATTTGCCCCTTGGATCACTCTGAGGAAGGATGATTCGCTTGATTACCAGATCCCCGACTCGATATTCTTGTGGTCTGACCTTTTTGTTAAATGCCCTGATCATCCGTTTCTGATACGTCTGACCATGACAGATAGCAGCAAGTCTCTTTTCATCAATAAGGTTGAGCTGATCAAGTCGTGTCTGGATCCAATCATCTTCGTTCAGATTTGCATCCTTCATTATCCGGAGAGAGGGTATTTGCACTTCGATTGGCAAGACTGCCTCCATACCATAAACCAGAGAGAAAGGAGTTGCCCCGGTTGACGTCCTGGCTGAGGTACGGTACCCATGTAGAGCGAACGGTAACATCTCATGCCAATCTTTATAAGTCACTGTCATTTTCTGCACGATTTTCTTGATGTTCTTATTTGCTGCTTCTACAGCCCCATTCATCTTCGGTCTGTAAGGAGAAGAATTGTGGTGCTGTATTTTGAACTGTTCGCAAAGCTCAGCGATCATCTTATTGTTCAGATTGGTACCGTTGTCTGTAATAATTCTCTCAGGGACGCCGTACCGACAGATCAGGTTATGCCGAATGAACCGTGCTACAACAGTCTTGGTTACCGTAGCATAGGATGCTGCCTCAACCCACTTCGTGAAGTAATCAATTGCCACTAGGATGAAGCGATGTCCATTAGATGCCGTAGGTTTAATCTCGCCGATCATGTCCATGCCCCACATTGCAAACGGCCAAGGCGCAGTCAGAACATTCAGGGGGACCGGAGGAACATGCACCTTGTCTGCATAAATCTGGCACTTGTGGCATGTCCTGGAATGTTGGTAACAGTCAGCTTCCATTGTGGACCAATAGTATCCTGCCCGTAGGATTTTCTTAGCCATAGTGTGTCCACTGGAATGTGTACCAAAGGTCCCTTCATGTAGCTCTTCCATGATTCTTTCTGCTTCAGTTTTATCCACACAACGCAGTAAGGTTGAATCATGGTTTCGCTTGTACAAGATGTTGTTGCTAAGGAAGAATTTGGATGCGAATCTTCTCAAAAATTTCTTATCGTTGATAGATGCGCCTTCAGGGTATTCCTGAGTTTCCAGATATCTCTTCACTTCGTGGTACCAAGGCTTCTCAGTCACCAATTCAGTTTCGAGATCACAACAGTATGCCGGCTCGTCCAGTTTCCAGATGATGATCCGGGGAGCCTCATTATCCCATTTGACCTTGAACATTGAAGACATTGTAGCTAACGCGTCCGCCAACTGATTCTCTTCTCTTGGAAAGTGCTCAAATGTTATCTCTGTGAAGTGGGGGATCAGGGTCAACACACATTCTCTGTAAGGAATCAAGTTTGGATGTTTCGTATCCCACTCTCCTTTGATCTGATTGATCACAAGAGCGGAATCTCCGAAGACACTCAGAAATTTGATCCTCAGGTCGATCGCAGCTTGAAGACCCATGATACACGCCTCATACTCCGCCATGTTGTTGGTACAGTTGAAACACAGCCGGGCGGTGAGTGGAGTATGAGTACCTTGTGGAGATATGATGATGGCGCCAATACCATTTCCCAAAGCGTTGGATGCTCCGTCAAAATGCATAGACCATCGGGATCCTGGTTCAGGTCCTTCATCCGGTCCAGGTACTTCACAGTCAGTTACTATCATAATGCTTTCATCCGGAAACTCGAAGTTCATTGATTGGTAGTCATCCACAGCTTGATGTGCTAAGTGGTCTGCCAATACACTTCCCTTGATGGCTTTTTGGGTCGTGTACTGAATGTCGTATTCCGTCAAGATCATCTGCCATCTTGCAATTCTCCCAGACAGAGCAGGCTTTTCGAATATGTACTTTATAGGATCCATTTTTGAGATCAACAAGGTAGTGTGAGTCAGCATATACTGTCTCAGCCGGCGAGCAGCCGATACCAAAGCGCAGCAAGTTTTCTCAAGCAGTGAGTATCGGGTCTCACAGTCGGTAAACTTTTTGCTAAGATAATAAATGGCATGCTCTTTTCGGCCAGACTCGTCATGCTGCCCCAGCACACACCCCATTGAATTATCAAGCACTGTCAGGTAAAGTATCAAAGGTCTCCCTTCAACTGGTGGCATAAGGATGGGTGGTTCTTGGAGATATTCTTTGATTCTGTCAAAAGCAGCCTGACATTCATCATTCCAATGTACCACCTGATCTTTCTTCAGCAGCTTGAAGATTGGTTCACAGGTAGTAGTTAGGTGTGAGATGAACCGAGCAATGTAATTCAGACGTCCGAGAAAGCCTCTGACTTCCTTCTCTGTCTTAGGAACTGGCATCTCTTGAATGGCTATGACCTTAGCAGGGTCCACTTGAATTCCCTTGTCACTTACCACGAAGCCTAGCAACTTTCCAGATCTTACCCCGAAGGTGCACTTGTTCGGGTTCAACCTCAGCTTGTACAGTTTCAAACGGTCAAACAGTTTCTGCAGATGATCAAGGTGTTCTTCCTCAGTCTGGGACCTAGCGATCATGTCGTCAACATACACTTCTATCTCATGATGGATCATGTCATGAAATAAAGCAACCATGGCACGTTGGTAGGTTGCCCCAACATTCTTTAGTCCAAAAGGCATGACTTTGTAGCAGAAGGTGCCCCACTGAGTAACAAATGTAGTCTTTTCCATGTCTTCAGGAGCCATCTTGATCTGATTGTAGCCTGAAAAACCATCCATAAAAGAGAACACTTTATGCTGAGCTGTATTATCAACAAGGACATCAATGTGAGGTAGAGGGAAGTCATCCTTGGGGCTGGCCCTGTTCAGATCCCTGTAATCGACACACATTCTGACCTTGCCGTCCTTCTTAGGTACCGGCACCACATTAGCAACCCACTGAGGGTAAGAAGTCACTGCAAGAAACCCGGCATCAAACTGCTTCATAACCTCGGCTTTAATCTTCTCAGACATCTCTGGACGCATACGGCGGACCTTTTGCTTAACCGGAGGGCAATCTTCTTTAGTTGGTAAGTGATAGACCACAATGTCGGTATCTAATCCGGGCATATCTTCGTAGGACCAGGCAAAGATCTCCATATAGTCATGCAGCATCTGAGTCAACCGTTGCTTCACGCTGAGCTCTAGGTTGGCACCAATCTTTACCCCTTTCTTGTCTTCTTCAGTACCCAGGTTTATTATTTCCACTGGCTCTTCATGGGGTTGAATTGCCCTCTCTTCCTGTTGTAACAGTCTTGCAAGTTCACCAGGCACTTCGCAATCATCTTCACCTTCGTCTTCGGCTAAGTTGATCGGATTTTCGAAGTCATAACTGGCAGTAGCAGAGTCGTTACCAGTGAGATCCAGAGTGGATTGAAACCTGTATGAGTGAGTGTGTGTGTAAATACAGCTGTTTTGCAATATGTAAAGAAAGGAAAGAAAAGGAGCACAAAATTTGAAATGTGAAAAACGTCCAATGCTTTTATTTATGATATATGACAGTGACAAACAAAAGCCCTCATAAACAAAACCACGGTGTCCCGGGTAAGACACCGGGCCATATAGTTTCACATTATTGTTTATTTCAAATCCAAAACAAAGAAGTTCATTACTGGGGAACAAAAGTTATGGGTGTAAAGTCTTTAGCAGTCCAATTGGTCAATCCACCGTCGGTCGTCGGGTAGATCCAGCTATCGAACTCTGACTCTTCCACTTCGTCTTCCTCTCCAATAGCATTCACTTCTGAGTGGGTGATGAGCACAGGAGGTCTTCCAATTCTCGCCTTGCGCACTGCTTTCTGAGCTTCTGTGGTGAAACCCAGCCCAAACTTGTTAGTCTTAGGAGTAAGATCAGGGAGCTTGCCCCAGTTTGCACATTCACCTCTTTCGATCACAGCCCGGGCGTCCTTTAAGGAGGCCATCTTCAAAGGAGAAACCTCTTCATCCACTGCTTCTGCTGCTGCCAAGGTTTGTGGCACTTCCTCAAAATGTTGAAAGGGGGTTTCAATGAACTCCCCATCCATTTCTACGTATCTGAAGGAGTTGAGGTGGCTGACCATGTACTCCTCTTCCCCTTGCACCGTTACGATCTTCCCCCTGACCGGGTACTTGAGCTTCTGATGCAACATGGAGGTCACAGCTCCAGCCTTGTGGATCCACGGGCGACCCAGCAAACAAGAATAGGACGGATGGATGTCCATCACATAGAATTTTGAATCAAATACCTGTGACCCAACCCTGATTGGGATGTCCACCTCACCATGTACCATTCTTTTGGACCCGTCAAAGGCCCGGACAACAATGTTACTTGGTTTGAGCTCTAGACCCTCACAATCCAGCCTATCCAGAGCCTTCTTGGGCAGCACGTTTAATGAAGAACCTGTGTCAACCAGCACATGAGCAAGAGTAGTGCCCCTGCATTCAATGGAGACATGCAGGGCGTCATTATGGTTCTTCCCCTTTGCTGTCAGATCGGCATCAGAGAAACCCAGGCCATTATCAGCGGTTAGGTTGGCCACACAGTCGGTGAACTGGTCAGCAGACGTCTCTTGGGGTACGTGGGCTGTTTTTAAGAAAGCAATCAGAGCCTTGGCGTGGGCCTCTGAACACAGCAGCAGTGACAACATGGAGATTTTAGAGGGGGTGTGCCCCAGCTGTTCTACAACGTTGAAATCACTTTTCTTTATTATCTTGAGGATTTCTTCCATTTCCTGCCTGGAAGCCTCAACAATGGTCTTTGGTGCCTCCGTCCTGGCAGGCACATCAGCAGCAATCCCCTTGCCCCGAGTATCAGATGACTCGGTAGCAGGGGTGGATACTTGGTCAGGGGGAGAAACAGGCACCCTGGCAGGTGTGAAGACCAAAGGCCTATGAATTACCGGAGGAGCAATGTCTGGCGAGAACAGTCTTCCACTACGAGTGACCTTAGCAGGCCCAGTGATGTTGGAGACACCAGCATCAATGTTGAACTCTTGTTTCACACCCAGAACATAAACATCCGCCCCATAGTGCCATGGGACAGCCTTATCAGATTTGTAGGGGATAGGCCCCGGAACAGTAATGGTGATGGGAGCAATCTTGTGAACCGGCAAAATTTGGACAGGCTTCTTTGAAGGAGCCTTGGAAGGGTTGTTGAAGATGGTAACGATCGACACTTCTTCAACAGGAGCAGCAGGAACAACAGTCTTTCTGAACAAAATTTCTCTACTATCTATCAGGTTTTGGACGCCTGACTTCAGCAGAGAACAACCAGCAGGGGAAGAAACACATAGAGGGCAACCTTCGCTACATCCCGGAAATAAACCGGCTAGCAACAGGTTCCTCTTGACCGTCAGCAGCGGAGTAGCAACATCATCCACCGAAGCTACATACAAATCCTCCTCAACAGCATTCACTCCATGCTGGGGCATGGGAGCGGTTACAACATTCGGCCTCTCGGGCGCCTCAAACTGTATTTCCTTTGCATCAATGAGGTCTTGAACCTTATTCTTTAGGGCCCAACAGTCATCTGTGCTATGCCCCGGGCTATCAGAGTGGTAAGCACAGCGAGCATTTGGATTAAACTTGGGGGATGCAGTATTGGGAAACTTTGGAGCCTCCCTGACAGTCACTAAATTGGTGGATAGCAACTGTGGCAGGATCTGTGATAAGGTCATGCTTAACCGGGTAAACTCTCTCCGGGGTCTTTCAAACTTTTGAGGATTAGTTGGCCGAGGAGCGGCAGCAGGTTTGGCAATCATTACCGCACTGACAGATTGGCGGCGTTCAGGTTGCTCTGGTCTCCGGGAGCTATATACAGCATTAGCCTCCTTTTTGAAGGGTTTCTTTTCAGTACTGGAGGAGGCAACCTTCTGTATCTTCCCCGATTTTATACCGGCCTCGATCCTTTCACCAGTCAGGATCAGATCAGTAAACCCAGCAGAGGAATTACCAATGAGATGATTGAAAAATGGACCAGATAGGGTCCCTAAAAACATATCTACCAGCTCCCGGTCCGTCAATGGTGGCTGCACCCTGCCAGCCAGGTCTCTCCATTTCTGGGCGTACTCCTTAAAACCTTCACCCGACCCTAGCGACATACCCTGGAGCTGGGTTCGCGTAGGAGCGAGGTCGGAATTATATTGATACTGCTTGTAAAAAGCAGTGGCCAGATCCTCCCAGTTACGAATGCTGGTTCCATCCAGCTGATAGAACCATTCGAGGCGAGTCCCTGAAAGACTCTCCTGGAAGAAGTGGATCCAAAGGTTCTTGTCTGCTGTGTAAGGCTGGATCTTCCTTACATAAGAACAGAGGTGCATCTTGGGACAGGAAGCCCCGTCATACTTCACAAAGGCAGGTGCCTTGAACTTGTGCGGAATCACCACCCCAGTAGATAACCCCAAGTCTCCGAAATCCAGTCCAGGCACCTGCTGAACTTCCATAGCCTTTAATCTGTCTTCCAGCTGCTTGTACCGGTCTTCAGCAGGAGGGTACTGTTCGTCGTTGAAGTCTGTTTCAGTATCAGAGCCCACAGGAGTAGGGACCTCCCTTTCTTGGTGACTACCTTCCCCCACAGATGGAGTAGTCCTTTCAGCCTCAACCTGTAAGGTGTTCCCGAGTCTGCGCCCAGTGTTAAATAGCACAGTCCTCCTCTTCTTCTTAGTATTCTTCAGAAGCATGGTCTTCAACTCTTGTTGACCCTGAGCCAAGCCCTTGATCAGCTCCTGAAATTGGGCGTTCTGCGCCTGAAGAGCCTTGATAGATGCCTCGGTTGATGATTCAGGGTTCATGATGCTGAAATAAACAGTGAAGAACAGTAAACAACCTGAAAAGAAGAGTACATGTGATGCACATGATGAATGATATGTGTTTATGCAATGCATTCAAGAGTTCGAAAATTCAAATTTGTTGTAGACCAAAAGGAACACACGTTATTTTTAAGAAAATCATTGTTTAATACATCAAAGCCTCATGGGCAAAAGTACAAAAAATCAAATCAATCCCAAAATATGTTGCGCATCCTCTTTGGAGCTATGTAAGTGTTGAGGTTCCTCTCCTCATGCAACAGGCGGGTGAGCTCCAAGACCTTCTTTTCACTGGCACGCAGACTAGTCTCAAGAGAATTCCGCTCTTCCTTAAGCTGGATCCAGCTCTTCTGCATCTCTTCCCAGGATGTGGGCATATCAGGGTGCTGAATAACGTGAGACACTTCTCCTTCCAAGGCAGGCTCTTTGATTACTGGAAGCATGTGAGGATAAGGCATTACTAACTTCTGAGAGCGGGCTCGTACCCACTTGATGTAAGGTTCCAAAGGGATGGAGTTCCTGTGCCCCAGTGTCTTGCTGTCTATCCTACTAGGCATCCTCCAGGCTCTGATAAATCTCTGGCGAAGTCCTTGAGTATCGTTGTCGAAGTCAAAAACTATGTCAGGAATTAACATGTCATGAGGACCATCCCTCCGAGCATAACCAAATTGTCTCCAAGCCAGGCATGGGCTATAAGTAATACCCCCTCTGATTCCAAGTAAAGGAACATTAGGATACTCCCCGCAACGATCAATGATAGTGACATCTTCTCTGGACCTAGGGCACCAATGTATATCTGCATGTGTAAGAGTCATCAACCGTTGTGACCATCTCAAACCCCGCTCGTTCTTCAGGACTGATTGTGGAAGGTGCGAAATAAACCACCTTCCCAGGAGAGGAGTGCAACACATAAGGACACCTCTTTTTCTCATGGTTCGAGTGTAACATGAGTGAAGGATGTCCCCCAGCAACGTAGGTATAGGATTCCTGGACATAAAGATCTGGACAGCACTGATATCAATGAGCTGATCTGGGTTAGGGAACAACACCAAACCATAAACAAGGAGGGCCACAACCTCTTCGAAAGCTTGCAAGTCAAGGGAGTTCCAACATTCATGGGCCTTTTCAAACAGAAACCTGGCTAAGAACCCTTTGATACCACTTCTAACTTCCCAATGTCCCTTGAGGTTAGATGACTGTAGGTGCAAGGCTTTAGCAATCTCTTCAAGCTTAGGTTCCTTTTCTGTACCGTTGAAGGGTAGCTGATCAAGGATGGGGATCTTCAGGAGCCGGGAGAACTCCTCCAATGTAGGTACCAACTGATAGTCCAAGAAGGTGAAACAGTGATGCAGAGGGTCAAAGAATTGGAACAAGACCTTTATCATATCTTCCTCAATGTTGGTGTTGACCAAGCTGATGAGGCTTCCATGCCTTTCACTGAATGAAGAGTTCTCGGGAATCCTGGATATAAGCTCCTTAAGCTGAGGAGGGATCCTTACAAGACTGATTTGAATTGTCTTTCTACGAACAGTTTCCATGTCCTACAAAACAAGAACAAAGATGAAAATTCGAACCCCTGAAATGGTTAGTTAATGCATATGATGCTGGATGATGTCATGATGCTATGATTAAACACACCACAGATATGTACGAAGACAAACATGTAAGGCACACAAGGCACACAAGACAAGCCCTTAAGGTTTAAGGCCAGCATGGGGTCTGGGTAGTACCCTCTTGAAGTTGGTGAGTTCAACCTGTCCTAATCAAAGTAATCGGGTTCTAAGGTTCCCAATATCACGGGATTGCTTTCATTGTTCATCGTTTCGATTTAGCCACTGAACTGGCGACCGAAATATTCCAGGAAAGCAACCCTCAATTGAGTGTAGTATCGAGTATCAACCAACCTCGGACTGCACCAAAGTCAGTTATCTCACTACCCTAAAGAGGCCAAGATGGTTCAATTAAGGTTCCTAAGGTCTGTTGATGCTTCATGACACCACATGGAGGCCCCGTACTCTCCTTGACTGAACTCAAGGGTTACCGGTACACACCAAAGTGCCACATCAACGTAGCAGACTGCTTCAACCATGTCGGTATACCCCGCACAGTTCCCTCACAGCCTTGTTGCTACTTTCTAAGAAGGTATCCCCAGATCCGGGTTAGGATCTATAGCACTCCCAAGACAGTCCCACAATTTAAAGCACACAAGTCAATACAATTGAAAACACAGTGATCTTAGTCCTAAGGTACACCTCACTTTAAAAGAATCCCCAGCAGAGTCGCCAGTTCTGTGATCGGTGGATCTGGAACTGACTGTTTTAAAGCTGGTTCGCGAAATGTCGCGGTAAGCAAGAGTCGCCACCGTCTTTTATTTTCTCCAAATGGAAAGGACAAAAGCACAGAAAAATTCCTTTAAAGAGATTGCTCTCGGTTCGGGAGGTAGGTTATAGAAAGGGAAGGTGTTAGCACCCTTTCTATCCATGGTTATCCATGGGCTCTTAGATACTTGCTCAATGTGTTTTCAAAAATGTTTGCTTTTCAATGTGGGTTTAAAAAGTTTCTTTGAAAAATTTCAGTTCGACTCATACGTCAGAGTGTTTGAAAAATTTGCTTTGAAAACTTTTGAAAAGTGTTGGTGTGAAAAGATTTCTTTGTTTGAGATTAGAGCAAGTATCCTTGAGAACCTACCTACCCTAAGGAATTCGTCTGTGTAAGAGTCCTTTAAAGTAGTGCCATCCCACCATTGAGAGGTAGGTAGCACCACCGTTGGAGGTGTTCGGGTCAATTCGAGTTTGTAGGGACATGGTGATCACCGGAGCAATGGGAAGACACCTTAGAAGCTACCCTCATGCCAGGTTCCCGGATCATGAGGACTTACTAAGACATCCTCTACTCGACGATCACCTTTCGAGGCAAGGCAACAGTGAGGCGTACCCTAGGGGTGGTGTGTGATTTGTGTGTCGTTTTCATTGATATTTGTCTTGTCATGTTCATTGTGATCTACGCTTGATTTTATTTTTAAGGCCATTCATTCTTGCATGCTTTGTTAACAGTTAATATTTGCGGAAAAGTAAATTCTAAAGCTATTACAAATGGCGCGGGTCCACATCGCCAAAATTAAACCGGACCCGATTTGACGGAAAATAAATAAAGCAAATAAAATAAAAGTGCGAGAAGTTTAAGTTACAACGCTTTGGGAGAGATACATAATTATTTAAACGGAATAGAATAAATATGCGCAATTAAATAAGAATTATTGAAACGAGGGCGTTGGACCCTTTTGCAAATTAAATTAATTAATAATCAAAAATAAGATTAAATGAAAATGTTTTTTTTGGTATTTTGTGTTTTTTAAGATTTAATGGAAAAAAGAGAATTAATTATAATTAAAATAAATGTCAAACCCTAATTCTAATTATTTTTAGTTATTATGAAAATGTTAAATTAACCTAAATTAAACCCTAAATTCTTTTATATACAATTTAATCATGAAAATAAATAAATAATAATATTATGACAAAAAGGAAAAATTAAAAGGAATGAAAATTGTCAATTAACCTAATTCTACCTTTTTTATATTTATTATGAAAAGAATTAAAATTGCAAAAATCCTAATTAAAACTAAATTCATTACATGTTAATTTATTTACAAGAAAATATCAAAATAAATAATCATTATATTTTTTTCTCTTTTTCTGAGTTTTTAAGGTATTTTTTGTATTTGGTAAATAATTAATTGAATTAAAACAAATAAAGAAAATAAAATCATAATTGAAAATAAAATAAATAATAAAAAATATATAGAGAAGCAAACCAGGGGGGGTTCAGTCCCAATTGTGAGGTATAGGCCTTAGAATGCTGGCCCATTAAGCTTTGGTCCATTTGACCTTTTCAGTTCGTGTGTCAGCGCGTTGACCTGGGCGTAGCATGCTCTTTGAATCCCTGCCCTTGATTTGAATTCATGAGACGCGTGTATGCTTAGATTATGGGGATGTATGGTGCACTCCAATGATGAACCTGCATGTGAATGTGAACAAGAAAATAATATTGAAATTATTGAAGACCTGGGGATCGAACCCAGGTCTTGTGCATTGCCCATACGTTCGCTTGCCATCTGTGCCATTTAACCAATTTGTTATATAATAAGCAAAGAAATATTATAAAAGAAAAACAAGATTAGTGCTGGAAAACGCGCGAATTTTTAAACCAACGAATCATAGCTTGCCACGCTTCATCGTCTTCATCGCCCCTGTAAACAAAACACAAAGGCAACGTTTTTCATGCGTTTCATTAGGTGGGCTACTGGAAAATAGCGATTAGGTCCTCATTGAATATAAATTAGGCGCGACAATTGGTTCTTCTTCGTCTCCATACGCTGAATCCAACCATGGTACTGTGGTGATCTAATTTCACTTGGTCTGAAAACCCCTAATTTAAAAACCTGCAAACCCTATAAAGCTAACATGGTGAAATCGCGTGTATGGCATAAAAATGCAATTAAAGGCATTGGTTAGCATCAGAACATTATGAGGAACAAGAATCCATGAATCAAATGTTAAAAAAATGCTTAAAATATGAAACACGATGATCAATTTTTTCCTATACAGTTCATGTTTATTCTACCAATTCTTGGCGTGGTGATGGATGGTTCTGGTTGGAATTTGTTCAGTAAGCCTTGAGGATGCTATTGGAAAAGGAATTAGGCCTTGAGTCCACCCCTATCAATGATTTCAGTTTTGCTTTTTATGGAGAAAACTTCAAGTTTGTCTATGGTCTTTGAGCGCAGCATTCAGTGTCCTGTGATTAGGGTTAGACTCAGTACTTATGAGGGAAGGGAATTAAGTCATTAGCTGGCCTTGATCCATGCCTATGAGAGAACTAGTCTTAGGTTTTTCACCATTAACAAACTTTCCCTTTTTTAAGCAAAACCAAGACTTGGTGTAGAACCTAACCCTAGCATGAGTTTGTGAGCTGGCACATGATATATGGAAGCTATTCAAATTCAAATGACACTATTCCATTGATTTTTAAATTTTATTTGAATTTTTAAAGATTTAAAATGAATTAAATTAATAAAAAATTAAATAAAATAGAAAATAAATGCTTGATCTTGAAATTAATCATGGGACACGTGTGTGGCATGACAAGGCTGAATCAAGTGGAAGAAAGTGGGCCCTTTTGTCAAAAATTGAAGTTTCAAGGATAGTTGACTTTTGCCATTTCACAAAAATTTCCCAACTTCTCCAATGCATAACTTGCTCAATTTTTAAGCTTTTCTCATGTTCTTGGACATTTTGGAAAGGTCTTTGAGTCCTTTAACCAATGCCTTTGGTACCATGTCATTTTGATTTTCCAATCTCAAGTTATGGCCTTTGACTTAAAGTCCTTTTTTTTGACTTTTGAAAATGACCTATAATGTTGAAATTGATAACTTTTTGTGAGAGCATTTCTTGGACTTGAAGTATGGAGATGAGTTGTAGGAAATGTCTTTCTCTTCAAAATGAGATTTGGATGGAATTTTTCTGATAATCCATGTGAAAGTTATGCCCTGGTCAATTTCAATTGACTTTTTCAGCTGTCCAAATAAGGAAACTTTTGCATCTTGATGATTTTCTGAGCCAAATTTTGAGAATCATGATCAAGCATTGATCAAATGATGTTTGTGGCTTCAAAATGATATGTTGACCAAAAATTTGAACTTTTGACTGCCAAATGACCATTTTGCCCCTACAGTTGACTGTAGTGCAATTTAGGGTTTTGACTGTGCAATTTTGAGCTGAATGCCTTGAAACTTGATATGAGGATGCTTGACCATATTTGTAGGCATGTGAGACTTGATTGGGCCTTTGAAAACTACTTTTTCTTGGTCAGAACACAAACCCTAGTTTTGACTGTATAGGAGACAGTTGGATTGTGCAACCCTTGGGGGAGTTTTATGACTTGGCTTGGCAATTTCTTGAAGAATATGGGAGGGAAAATTTTGGGGTACAACAGGTGGCGACTTCATTGATATTTCATATATCGGATGACGGCTCGGCCGGTTGTTTTAGCTGGCGACTTCATTGGGGAAAGATTGACCTATTGCTGGTCCATCCCGGAGTCGATCCTAGCTCTTGTTTGTTTATTTCTTTGGGTGTTTATTTATTTCCAGTTATTTACAGCTTTATATACACTGCTTGCATGTGTTTGTACATGCATTTTATCATTTTCCATATATTTGGTTATCTGCTGTGCTGGCTCTGCTATCATGTTGGATGGGTGTTACAAGAGGTAAAAAGCCCAATACCCAGGCCAAGTGACAACCATAGGAACCCTAGGAATAGAGTAGAACATGAACGTCTAGTCAACTTTGGTTTGCTGGTGGGATCATGTCGTCCACGCTCATATGAGATTACAAATGGGGTGATATTCTTTCATATAGGTGTTTCGATGATAGTGGCTCCAAGCGTACCCATGATTCTGAGTTACCCTTGCTTTACCCTGACCTAGTTTCACCCGTGAGTAAGGAGGGATGATTGATTCTTACAGGTACAAATGGTAACTCTAGTTCTAACGGTAACTTTGGTTATGTTACTGACTTGAGTTCTGTTGATAACCATGTTCTGATAATTAATGTGTGCTTTTAATGGTGACTTGATATTGTTGGTGAATGTGTGTTCTCTCGGTTTTGCTCTGGACTTCTCACCTTGTGATGGCCGTGTATTTCGGTATTTCTGCAGTTACCTTTTATGATAGGGAGATTTTGGGCTCATACAGTTGCATATCCACTTGGTACTTGGTTCTTTTATGTTCCAAGATGGTGCCAGACCTTTGATCCGGTGATATTCTGCATCCAGTGTAGAGACAGTGCAACCATTTTCCATGTTTATGGAACCTTGATCCTATGTTATCACACATAATCTGTTAACATTATTTTGAAACACATGTTCTTTCCATTTCCAAGGAACCATGCTTGTGATCTTTGTGTTGGACTTCTCCACCTTTTACTAGTTTAAAATCAAAACTAAAAGCGTGTGAGTTCCTTGGAAATGATTGAACATGGCATTACATCCACTTATACACCTCATGCATATTCATGCATTCATAACAGGTACTCAGAGTGGGAGATTCATATTCAGAACTGGTATTCTCTCCAGGGTTATAGATTTGAATCCTTGTTGTTACATGTTCAGATATCAGTTATGGAACAACTTCATGGGGTATTGGCCGGGATGAAGATTCAGATATGGTTGTTTGTGTTATACATGCAAGCCTTGGCCCGTAATCAGGAACTTTTCAAAAATTAAGATAATTAATTGAAGACTCAGTGGGGCCAGGTCATGGAAGTCTTGATGATAGTGTCGGCAATCCTATATTGATTGTTGCAACATGAGTTATTCTTTCTCCTCATATTTTAGGATCTCTTTCAAACCATGGAGTGCCTTGTGGGTCTCATCTATTATTTTGAGTACCTGGAACATTTTATCAGCAGATGGTTCCCATTCCCCAGTGGAATTCAAGAGGATGTCTTTTATCAGCAAGGGCATAATAGGTCTTGAGAGAGGTTCTGATCCCATCTCAGTGCTTTATTCTCATTTGTTTCCACGCTTGTTTGAGCTGCAGTGGGTTAGGCTCTGTACTTCACTACCATCTACAATTCTCTTCCCAAATCTTGTTATCAACACCATATGTGGTTACCACACCGGGGTACCCGATTATTCAATCAGGGACACTCTCCACCACTTTGAGCTCTCTGATCTTCTCGTCAGAAGTCAGTGTTTGTTCCTCCAAGTGAATCCACGGGGCAAAGCTTTTAAGCAAAGATAGAAAAAGCCCGAGAAGTATGTTATTACCATCTCAATTCCTTACTGTTGTATCCCAAAATTTTCCCTCCCATATTTCTCAAGACATATCAAGAATAATCTTCAAGTTACTCAAGATGGCTCAAGAGTTGGACAGTCAAATCATCTCCTAAGGCAGTCAATTCAAAATTAGGGTTTTGTGTTGTATCAAGGTTCTCACATAAAAATGGTCTCAAATACTACCCAATGTCATAATATGTTCTGAAGTTCATCCATGTCAAATTTCAAGCCTTGCATAGAAAGTTTGGTCAGTCAATTGCTCAAAAGGTCCAAAAATCGACTGTGCTAGGGCAAAAGTCAACTGTGACCTAAAAACAGTCAAACCTCAAGATTTTTTGTCAACATTATCATTTTTAAGGATAATTCATCATTTGAATAAGGGTTGATCATGATTCATCAAGGATTGCTCAAGATTCATCAAGATTCCAAAAGTTGCTAAATTAGGGTTTTGTAGGAAAAGTCAACTCAACTTTGACCAAGCATAACTTTCTCATACTTTATGAGAAATGACCCATCCAAAGCTCATTTTGAATAGGATGCAATTTCATACAATCCATCTTCACACCCCAAGATCAAGAAATGCTCTCACAAAAAGTTACAAATTGGGACATTATAGGTTATTTTTGAAAGTCAACAAAAACACCTTTTTTTCCAAAGCTTATAAATTGAGCATGGAAGATCAAAATTAGATGATACCAAAAGGGTTGGTTAGAGGACATCTCAAGGTTTCTAAAAATTCCAAGAACACTTCCAAAAGTTCAAAATTGAAGAAGTTATGCATTGGTGAAGTTGGGCATTTTTCTAAAATATCCAAAAGTCAACTATCCTCAAAACTCCAATTTTTGACAAAAGGGCCCACTTTTTTCTACTTGATTTGGTCTTATCACACCACACACGTGTCCCATATTTAATTTCATGACCAATCATTTATTTTTCTATTTTATTTAATTTTTATTGATTTAATTCATTTTTAATCAATATTAATTCAAATAAAATCCAAAAATTAATGGAATGAGATTCTTGTGGTCATTACAGCTTGCAAATATCATGAGAAACTCAATCAAACTCGTGCCAAGTCAAAACATACACAAAATCTCAGATTTGATGCAAATATGGAAACTTGATAATGGTGATCAAATCAAATCTTGATTCTTTAATGCTCATGGATTAAGGCCCAAGTTTTGACCTAATTCACTTCCAATATACATGTACAAGTGAGGAATAGCAAGAACACGACCCAAGCATTGCAGAAACGGCCAACTCAGAATTGAAAAAACTTTGAAAAAAAGTGGAGATCGAATTCTTGTTTGGAGGCGCTTTCAAGGCAAAATCTTCACATAGCTCTCTTGCTGACAATCTCCTGAAGCTGTAGCAATCAAAACCAAGTCCTAAAACCTCATACATCACGCTGTAAGTCATCACGAATATACCCCTGTACATGAAAACATAACCCATCATTCTTGCATCTTTTTGACCAAACATTAGCATATTCTTGTTCCTTGTGTGATTTCTAAGCGTTTTGTAATACTCAATTTCATTCTCATGGCCTATACTGTAACACCCGAATCTAGGGTTTTCTTGTTTTGTTTTTAGGAATTCTTGGCACAGGTACAATTAAGGCAAACCATGGCCATATTCGTGCTCAAGGAAGAGAGACGATCACATTGGTACCCTTAGCTTGCGTTTATATGGCCTGGGAAGGATTTTTGAAACATCCCACGAACTTTCCTGCAGATAAAAATCTGCAGGTAAATAACCAAGGATATTTGGAGAAGATGATAACGTGGCTAGGCGTAATTGGCCAGTTCAAATTATTGGCGCTTATTTTTTTATTTCAGGCTTAGTGCGTTGTTTTACATATATTATTTGTTGCTTATTCTAATAACAAATGAGTAAGCCAGCTGAGTTGGTGAAGGAGGCGTGTCAAAACCCCTTTGGACCTGGGTTCGAATCCCAGGTCCTCCAATATTTGTTACATTTTTTCTTCAGGTATTCACATGCAGCGCCTAGAGTGTAGTGCACCATATGCCTCAAATATCAACACGCCAGGTGGCTTCAGATCTAATCCAGTGGCCAAAGGATGGAGGACTACCATGGTCTCAAGTCAACAGGCATGTGGGCGATCCAAAAAGTCAAGCAGGCTGATTGAAATTGGGCCTGGAAATTGCTGATTCCACCATCAAAATTAAGCCCACACCCCCCTGGGTTATTTCTTTTTTCCCTTCATATTTTCATTTAGTTATTTTGTTCTAATTATTTATTTTATTGTTAATTAACTAACCAATTATTTTTCTTAATAAAATCAGAAAACAAAATATAATATTTTAATTTCATTATTTTATTTTTCGTAAATAAACAATAATTAATTTATTTAGTTTTAATTAGGTTTAACATTAATGTTTTTTGCAATAAATTAAAATCAATTTAGAATTAGGGTTCTTAATAGCTTTTAACCATTTTTATTTTATTTTCTCAAATATTGAAAAATCCAAAAAATATCTTTTTATTAATTAATTAATAATTGGTTTAGATTTAATTTAATTTAATCCAAAAATAACAAAAATATGCTTTCTTTAATAAAAAGGGTCAAAACCCTAAAAACACTCCGATTTAATTTTCTCGCACGCGTATTATTTTTGTCCAATAATGTAATTGCTTCGGGAATGTAATAGTTTTTAAATTTGGACTTTATTTATTTATCGCTTTTATTTACTTTCCGCAATTTAAATTAAGGGGTTTGTCTTTGGCGATGTAAATACCCGATGCCTTGTAATAGCTTAGATTTAATTTCCCGCAATTTAATTCCCGCACAATATTAACTGTTTGATGTTTGATAAATAGGCAATGCATGATAAGATTAATCTTTAACCTAAAATCAACAGTAGCTCACCATTAACATGTACATATAAAATTAACCGAATTAACACACCTGCACATGCCACTCTTAGGGTACACCTCACTTGGTTGCCTCGAACGTGGTCATTGAGTATAAGAAGTTTTAGAGGTCGCCCTCTTGTCCAAAGATCATAAGTTGCCTCGAAACGGTTGCCTCGGAAAAATGATCTAAGACATTAGGGTTACCGCTAAGGTGTCCTAACGTTGCTTTAGTGACCACACGTCCCTTAACCGAATTGACCCTTAAAACTCCAACGACGGTGCTACCTACTCCTCAATAGTGGGATAGCATTGTCTAAAGGACATTCGTACAGATTAATTCCCTTTTGAGTAGGTAGATTGTTCTTAAATACTTGCTCACTCTAAAACAAAAAAAAACTTTTCGCACTTACACTCTCTTCAAAAACAAAAAAACTCTTTTCAAACCCACAATCACAAAGAAAAGCAAATTTTTGAAAACATAATGAGCAAGTACCTAAGAGCCCGTGGATAACCACGGATAGAAAGGGTGCTAACACCTTCCCTTTCTATAATCTACCTTCCGAACCCGAGAAACATCTCAAAAAGGAATTTTTCTGTGCTTTTGTCCTTTCCTTGTTGGATAAAATAAAAGACGGTGGCGACTCTTGCTTACCGCGACATTTTGCAAAAAAAAATGCAAAACGCGAACCAGCATTCCAAAAACAGTCAGTTCTCATTCCCACCGATCACAGAACTGGCGACTCTGCTGGGGAATTAATTATAATTGAGGTGTACCTTAGGATTAAGATCATTATGTTTTCAATTGTATGCTTTGTATGCTATAATTTTGTGGGCTTGTATCGAAGTTCTATAGATCCTAACCCGGATCTGGGGATACCCTTTAGGTAAGTAGCAATAAACTGTGAGGGATCTGTACGTTGTAAACCGATACGGATGAAGCAGTAGCTACATTGGTGTGGCACTTTAGTCTGTACCGATATCCCTTGTGTTGGAACGAGGAGAATATGGGTCTTCTAAGGGGTCATTAAGCACCAACTGACCTTGGAACCTTAAATTGACCAACTTGGCCATAGAACAGTAGCATTATGCTACACTCATTGAGACTAAACTCTCGCGATGATTCCGTCCGCAAGAAAAGGTTACTAAACTAGAATTATGACCGATTGGGGGTAGTCAGTGATATTGAGATCCTCTAGAACCCAGTTACTATTTTTAGGACAGGTTTAAACCAACTGAACTGAAAGAGGGTAGTACCTAAGCTCCATGCCAGCCTGAAATCTAAGGGCTCTCAGTGTGACTTGTGTGCCTTTACCATGTTTGCTTTTTATGGATACTTGTGGTGTGCCTACTATCATGACATCATGACATCATAACATTGCATACATCTTGCATAAGGACTAACCTATTTCAAAGACAAGAGGGATTCATCTTTGCTCTGTTTTGTAGGTCATCATGATGCCCATGCGTAAGAATACTATCCAGATCAACTTTGTTCAAGTCCCTACCTTGCTTAAAGAGTTGGTTGCCAAGATGCCTGACACTACTTCCTTCATCAGGAGGCATTGTTCTCTTCTCAGTTTGGTCACCTCTAAATTGGACGAGCAAATGATGAGTGTCCTGGTCCAGTTCTATGATCCACTATACCATTGTTTTACTTTCCAGGACTTCCAGCTGGTTCCTACCCTAAAAGAGTTCTCTGAGCTGCTCGGTATCTCTATTCTGGAGCAGACCCCATTTACTGGTTGGGAAAAGACTCTTAAGCCCGAAGAGATTGCTGCAGCCCTTCATTTGACCAAAGAGGAAGTGATGGCTAATTGGGAGACTGGGAGTGGAGCTAAAGGATTTCTGACTAAGTTCTTGGTGGGCAAGGCTAACTACTTCTAGGATAGCCTAGACTTTAAGGCATTCGAGGATATTCTGGCTCTCCTGATATATGGCTTGGTATTGTTTCCGAATCCTGACACTTTTGTTGATGTGAATGCTATAAAGATCTTCATCTATCAGAACCCTGTACCCACTCTCTTGGGTGACATCCTTCATCAGCTCTATGCTCGTACTTCCCGAAAGCGGGGAACCCTGATGTGCTGTGCTCCTTTATTGTCGAGGTGGTTTATTTCGCACCTCCCTAAGTCAGTGCTGAAGAACAAAGAAGGAATGGGCTGGGCTTATAGGGTGATGTCTCTTTCTCATAATGACATTATCTAGAATCTCAAAGGTATGGATGAGGTGACTATCATTGATCGCTGTGGAGAGTATCCTAATGTTCCCTTGATAGGAACCCATGGAGGAATTTCTTACAACCCATGCTTAGCTCTCCGTCAGTTTAGAAGAGCCAGAAGAGAAGGGCCTCATGAGATGTTGATGCCTCATATCATCTTTGATTTTCAGGGAGATAGCGACGAGCTACGTCGTAGATTCATAAGGGCTTGGGACAGAGTTCACCAATTTGATCCATATGAGTTGGGCCCAAAGACTTCTCCTCCAATGGATCCATATCTCAGATGGGTCCGCATCCGTGCCCAGAAGCTAGGTATGCCATATGAAGTTGTCCGACCTGTCACTCTTGAAGTTGCTAATGAAGAAGGGGTTCTTCCAACCATTCTCCATCCTTATATGCCCACTGATATTGGGGAACTGAAGAGGTCTTGGATGCAGTTGAGGGATGGACGGGATTCTTATCGGGAGAAGTTCAATGAACAAGAGCAGAAGATCCAGAAGCTGACTAGGCAGTTGGAGAATGAGCGGATTCTGAATGACTATGTCCGTACTGAGAAGAAGAGACCATGGGATCGTTGATTTACCTTTGATGATTTCCTTTCCTGTTATATTTTTACTTTTCAGTATTTCCATTTTGTAACGCCTTAAGGGAAATTTGTTGAACAATTTAAATTTTGAAGTTTAAATCTAATAATGTGTGTTCCCTTTCTTGTTTACAAATTTGAATCTCAATTGTCTTTGAAATCATAATCATACGCATTCCATCCCATGCACTTCATAAGTAGGTACCCATTACAGGTCTCTTATTTTCTTCGCTGTTTATTTCAGCAATCATCATGTCTGCTGAACCTTCAACTGAGCAAGCTATCAAGGCCCTCCAGGCCCAGAATGCCCAATTTCAAGAGCTGGTCATGAGTCTAGCTAAGGGTCAGCAAGACCTGAAGACCCTGATCCTGAAGGAGAAGAAGAAGAAGAAGAGGAGGACAATCCTGTTCAACACTGGTCCTAGGTTTGGAAACAGGCTACGAGATGAAGTTGATTTGACTACCTCATCTGAAGGGAAAGATAGTCCACAAGAAAGGAGGGTTCCTAGCCCTGTGGTCTCCGACAACGAGACAGACTACGATGAAGAACAGTATCCTCCTGCTGAGGATAGGTACAAACAGCTGGAATACCATTTGAGCGCTATGGAAATTCAGAAGGTGCCCGGTCTGGACTTCAGAGTTCTAGGTCTATCATCTGGGGTGGTGATTCCCCATAAGTTCAAGGCACCTGCCTTTGCCAAGCATGACAGAGTTTCCTGTCCGAAGCTGCACCTCCGGTCATATGTGAGGAAGATCTAGCCTTACATTGCTGATAAGAACTTATGGATCCATTTCTTTCAAGACAGTCTCTCAGGGACTCAGCTTGAGTGTTTCTATCAATTTGACGAAGCCAGTATCCCCAGTTGGGAAGATTTGGCTACTGCATTTCTACAGGCAATATCAGTACAACTCCGACCTCGCTCCTACGCGTACCTAACTCCAGGGTATGTCAATAGGAACGGGTGAAGGGTTTAAAGATTATGCTCAGAAGTGGAGAGACCTTGCCGGAAGGGTGCAACCACCTTTGGCTGATCGTGAGCTTGTTGACATGTTTCTGGGGACCCTGTCTGGTCCATTCTTTAACCATCTGATTGGAAGCTCTTCATCTGGGTTTACAGATATTATTTTGACTGGTGATAGGATTGAGGCTGGCATTAAGGCTGGGAAGATACAGAAGGGTGCCTCATCGAGCACCGAGAAGAAGCCGTTTAAGAAAGAGTCCAGTGCTGTCTACAGTGCAAGAAGACAGAATATACCTGAACACCGCCAAGCTGTCAATGTGGTCGTTATTTCAAAACCTGTTGGTGCTCCTCAGTAAAACAATCAACAAAAGGACAAGAGACCTAAGAGGAAATTCACTCGTATCAGCATGACCTTATCTCAGATTCTGCCACAGTTGCTGAAGACTAATCTGGTGACTCTAAGGGAAGCCCCAAAGAATTCAAATACAACGTCACCAAGGTATAACCCTAACACCCGCTGCGCTTATCACTCCGATAGCCCGTGGCATAATACAAATGATTGTTGGGCTTTGAAGAACAAGATACAAGACTTAATTGATGCAAAGGAGATTGAGTTCGAGGCGCCCGAGAGGCCTAATGTTGTGACTGCTCCCATGCCCAAACATGGAGTAAATGCTGTAGAGGAAGACTTGTTTGTAGTTTCTGCGGATGAAATTGTTACCTCTCTGATGACTGTCAAGAAGAACCTATTGCTAGCTGGTTTTTTTCCGGGCTGTGACGAATATTGCCATATGTGTTCTATTTTACCTACCGGTTGCCTATTCCTGAAGTCAGGTATCCAAAACCTGATGGATAGTAAGGAGATCCTGTTTGAGAAGACTGTTGTTCCTCCTATTCCTACTGAAGAAGTTGCCATCATTACCATTTTCGACAATTCTTCCAAGGCTCCCTCGAGGAAGCCTGTTAGAATTACATCTGTTCCGAAGATCGCACCTGTGATCATCACTGTTCCGGGGCCCATCCCCTATACCTCTGATAAAGCTGTCCCTTGGCACTATGGGGATGATGTTTATTTTCATGGAGTTAAGCAAGAGTTGGATGCTGATACTGGTGTCAGCAACATTACTGGACCTGCTAAAGTCACCCGCAGCGGAAGACTTTTCTCACCTAATATTGCTCCACCAACAACCCGAAGACCTGTTGTCATTACACCCGCAAGTGTACCTACTGCCATTCCTGATCAAGTCCCTATTCTTACCCCCGTCGCCGAGTCATCTGACGCTCGGGGCAAAGGGATCGCCACTGATGTGCCTGCCCAGACGGAGGCACCGAAGACAATTACTGTTGAAGCTTCCAAACAGGAGATGAAAGAGATTCTGAAGATTATTAAGAAGAGTGATTATAACGTTGTGGAGAAGCTGGGGCAAACCCATCCAAGATTTCTATTTTGTCATTATTGCTGTGCTCAGAGGCCCATGCCAAGGCTCTGATTACCTTCCTGAAGACGACCCACGTGCCACAAGAGACATCAGCTGATCAGTTCACCGATTGTGTGGCCAATTTAACTGCTGATAATGGTTTGGGTTTCTCAGACGCTGACTTGACTGTTAAGGGGAAGAACCACAACGATGCCCTGCATGTCTCCATTGAATGCAGGGGAACTACTCTTGCACATGTGTTGGTTGATACTGGTTCCTCATTGAACGTACTGCCTAAAAAAGCTCTAGACCGTTTGGATTGCGAAGGGTTTGAGCTGAAACCAAGTAACATTATTGTCAGGGCCTTTGATGGGTCTAAGAGGATGGTGTACGGTGAAGTTGATATTCCAATTAAGGCTGGTTCTCAGGTATTCAATTCTACATTCTACGTGATGGACATTCGGCCATCTTGTTCTTGTTTGCTGGGTCGTCCATGGATCCACAAAGCTGGGGCCATAACCTCAACACTCCACCAGAAGCTGAAATACCCGGTCAAAGCAAAGATTGTGACAGTACAAGGGGAGGAAGAGTACATGGTCAGTCACCTCAACTCGTTCAGATATGTAGAAATGGATGAGGAGTTCATTGAAACCCCATTTCAGCACTTTTAAGAGGTTCCCCAGACACTGGCATCAGCTGAGACTGTGGTTGAAGATTCTCCTATGAAGATGGCTTCCTTAAAGGATGCCCGGGCTGTTATTGAGAAGGGTGAGTGTGAAAATTAGGGCCGACTCCCTAATTTTACACAAAAAACTAACAAGTTTGGTTTGGGTTTCACTGCAGAAGCTCAAAGGGTTGTTCGAAATGCACGAATCGGAAGACCTCCCGTGTTCATCAGTAACTCGGGAGTGAATGCCATTGAAGATGATGTGGAAGAGTCTGAATTTGACAGCTGGATCTATCCTACGACCGACGGTGGACCAAGCAACTGGACAGCAAGGGACTTCATCCCTATTACTTTTGTTACCCAGTAATGAAACTTTTGTTTTAAATTTGTAACAAACAATGTTTTGAACTTTATGGCCCGGTGTCTTACCCGGGATACCGTGGCTTCATTTGTGAGGGCTTTTGTGTGTCATTTTCATATATCATTAATAAAAGCATTGGACGTTATTGCATTTCAAATCTTGCGCTCCTTGTCTTTCTTTTTATATATTGCAAAACAGCTATTTTACACACACTCACATATACAGGTCCATATCCACTCTGGATCCTACTGACAACGACTCTGCTACTGCCGGTTATGACTTCGAAAATCCGATCAACTTAGCCGAAGACGAAGGTGAAGATGATTGCGAAATTCCTGGCGAACTTGCAAGACTGTTACTCCAAGAAGAGAGGGCCATACAACCACATGAAGAGCCAGTGGAAACAGTGAATCTGGGTACAGAGACAGACAAAAAAGAAGTCAAGATCGGTGCAAATTTGGAGCTTATTGTGAAACAACGGTTGATTCAGATGCTGTATGACTATGTTGAGATCTTTGCCTGGTCTTATGAAGATATGCCAGGGTTGGATACCAATATTGTGGTTCATCGCCTACCTACCAAGGAAGACTGTCCTCCAGTAAAACAGAAGGTTCGCCGTATGCGCCCAGATATGTATGAGAAAATCAAGGCTAAAGTTATGAAATAGTTCGACGCCGGTTTTCTAGCAGTTACTTCTTACCCTCAGTGGGTTGCCAATGTGGTCCCAGTGCCGAAGAAAGATCGTAAGGTTCAAATGTGTGTTGACTACAGGGATCTGAACAGGGCGAGCCCTAAGGATGACTTCCCTCTACCTCATATTGACGTTCTGGTCGACAACACCGCCCAGCACAAGGTCTTCTCCTTTATGGATGGCTTCTCCGGTTATAATAAGATAAAAATGGCTCCCGAAGACATGGAGAAAACAACCTTTGTTACTCAGTGGGGTACCTTTTGCTACAAGGTCATGCCTTTTGGACTGAAGAATGTTGGGGCAACGTATCAGCGTGCCATGGTTGCTTTGTTTCATGACATGATCCATCATGAGATTGAAGTATACGTCGACGATATGATTGCAAGGTCCCAGACTGAGGAAGAACACCTTGACCATCTGCAGAAGCTATTTGACAGACTGAAGTTGTAGAAGCTGAGGTTAAACCCGAACAAGTGCACCTTCGGAGTGAGGTCTGGTAAGCTGCTAAGTTTCGTCGTGAGTGACAAGGGTATTCAAGTGGATCCGACAAAAGTGAAAGCCATACAAGAGATGCCAGCTCCCAGAACAGAGAAAGAAGTCATAGGTTTCCTGGGACGATTGAACTACATTTCCCGATTCATCTCGCACCTAACTGCTACTTGTGAGCCAATCTTCAAGCTGCTGAAGAAAGATCAAGTGGTACGTTAGAATGATGAATGCCAAGCTGCTTTCGAAAGAATCAAAGAGTATCTCCAAGAACCACCTATTCTAATGCCACCAGTTGAAGGGAGACCTCTGATCCTATACTTGACGGTACTTGACAACTCAATGGGGGTGTGTGTTGGGTCAGCATGACGAGTCTGGCCGAAAAGAGCATGCTATTTATTACCTTAGCAAAAAGTTTACCGAATGTGAGACCCGATACTCGCTGCTTGAGAAAACTTGTTGTGCTTTGGCATGGGCTGCTCGCCGGCTGAGACAGTTTATGCTGACTCACACTACTCTGTTGATATCAAAGATGGATCCAATCAAGTATATCTTCGAAAAGCATGCCTTGTCCAGAAGAATAGCAAGATGGCAGATAATCTTGACTGAGTATGACATCCAATACACGACCCAAAAAGCAATCAAGGGAAGTGTATTGGCAGACCATTTGGCACACAAGGCAGTGGATGATTACCGGTCTATGAACTTTGAATTCCCGGACGAGAATATCATGGTAGTGACTGATTGTGAGACACCTGTACCGGATGAAGGACCTGAGGAAGGATCCCGATGGTCTATGTACTTTGATGGAGCTTCGAACGCTTTGGGTAATGGCATTGGCGCCGTGATCATGTCTCCTAAAGGCTCTCATACTCCATTCACCACCCGACTATGTTTCAACTACACCAACAATATGGCGGAGTATGAAGCATGCATTATCGGTCTTCGAGCTGCAATTGACCTAAGGATTAAGTTTCTGAGTGTCTTTGGAGATTCCTCTCTCGTGATCAGTCAGATCAAAGGCGAGTGGGATACGAAACACCCAAATCTTATTCCTTACAAGGAGTATGTATTAACATTGCTTCCCCATTTCGAGGAGATAAGCTTTGAACACTTCCCTAGAGAGGAGAATCAGTTGGCGGACGCGCTGGCTACGATGTCTTCTATGTTCAAAGTCAATCAGGACAACGAGGCTCCCCGGATCATTATTGAAAGATTGGACGAACCTTCACATTGCTGTGATCTTGAGACTGAAGAAGTAATAGGAAAGCCCTGGTATCATGAGGTGAAGAGGTACCTTAAAGCTCAAGAATATCCCGAGGGTGCATCCGTTAATGACAAGAAGTTTCTGAGGAGGTTCGCGGCAAAATTCTTCATTAGCAATGACATCCTTTACAAGCGTAACCATGATTCGACCTTACTGCGTTGTATGGATAAGAATGAAGCAGAAAGGATCATGGCGGAGTTACATGAAGGTACTTTTGGGACTCATTCCAGTGGACATACCATGGAAAAGAAAATCCTCTGGGCAGGATATTACTGGTCCATAATGGAAGCCGACTGTTATCAGCATTCTCGGACATGTCACAAGTGCCAGGTCTATGCTGATAAAGTGCACATACCTCCAGTTCCTCTGAATGTTTTGACAGCACCTTGGCCTTTTGCAATGTGGGGTATTGATATGATCGGCGAGATCAGACCTACGGCATCTAACGAGCATCGTTTCATCCTAGTAGCGATTGATTACTTCACGAAGTGGGTTGAAGCAGCTTCCTTTGCTACCGTAACCAAGAACATCGTGGCACGGTTCATTCGGCACAATCTGATCTGTCGATACGGTGTACCAGAGAGGATCATTACAAATAATGGTACCAATCTTAACAACAAGATGATCATTGAGCTTTGCGAGCAATTCAAGATACAACATCATAAATCTTCTCCCTACCGGCCGAAGATGAATGGGGCTGTCGAAGCAGAAAATAAGAACATTAAGAAGATTGTGTAGAAGATGACAGTGACATACAAAGACTGGCACGAGATGTTACCATTTGCTCTTCATGGGTACCGCACCTCAACACGTACATCAATAGGGGCAACACCCTATTCCTTGGTATATGGCATGGAGGCAGTCTTGCCCATTGAAGTTCAAATACCCTCTCTTCGAATCATGAAGGATGCAGGTTTGAGTGAAGATGACTGGATTCAAACCCGACTTGATCAACTGAACCTAATCGATGAAAAGAGACTTACTGCTATTTGTCATGGTCAGACGTATCAAAAACGGATGATCAAGGAATTTAACAAGAAAGTTAGACGATAAGAGTATCAAGTTGGGGATCTGGTAATCAAGCGCATTATCCTACCTCAAGGTGATCCCAGGGGCAAATGGACCCCTACTTATGAAGGGCCATTTGTGGTTAAGAACATTTTCTCGGGAGGAGCTATGATTCTAACCAACATGGATGGTGACAACCTTCCTCACCCCGTCAATGCAGACATAGTAAAAAGATACTACGCATAATCAAAGACCCGCTAGGTTGACTGGCCTAGGCAAAAATAAGGGCTTCCCGGCGAACCAAAAGGGTTCGGGCAAAAATAAGGGATGAAAATGAAAAAATCTGTACACCCGGCAAGTCGAAAATCTGAAAAGGCGGCTTGGGCAAAAAAGGGTATCCCGGTGGACTAAAAACCCGAAAGGGCGGTCTAGGAAAAACTTAGGGATCAAAGCGTAACACTATGTCTCATTGGATCACCTCGCATCCAGACTTCGGTATAGACTATCAAGCTCGGACGACACTAATCAATCAGATTCATCTTCAACTAAGCAGCAAAGTGATGAGATGCTCGAAGATATAAAGGCAATAGCAGAGTTGGAACCCCGTGGGATTATTCACATAGCTGTTTTGTTTTCAAACTGTATAAATTCTATTTGTTCGGCGGTGTTCTCTTACTAGGACGTCAGCCCCTTGTACCAAAACGCCTATTTTCAGGCCAAACATCAAAATCAATACAAATTCATTTTCAGAAATTTCAAGCTGTCTTTCCTTTATCTGTTTTATTTTGCAAAGAACGTCCGATGTTCATTTTTTGATATATGCATTTGACATTAATTGCTGATCATAAATATTTACATGCAAAAAGAAAGATGAATTACTGGTAATATCAGAAACAGGGGCATAAGAAATGTCCAAGCTGTGTAGTTGCTTCGTCCACCAGGTACCAAGGTACATCCAGTTGAAGAATATGGCTAAGATACCGTCACTCCCTGCAGGGTAAGACCGCAATGGCAGCTCCCTCCCAGCTGAGACTTGCAACCGTGAACAAATCAGTAATACTCTCCCCAAGCAGAGTTCATTTACCATCAGCCCTAAAAAGGCTGGGTATCCCCAGAAGGTCTTAATATTCCCCAGCGGAGTATAAAGATATTCCCCAACAAGCATAAGAGTATCCCCGACAGTCTTAATATTCCTCAACGGAGTATAAGAATGTTCCCTGGAGGAGTACAAGATACCCCCAGTGGAGCCATTTCCCCAGCGCAGTCTAAAAAAGTTTTCGCAACAGAGTTGAATCATCTTCCCCAGTAGACTCTGGAAGTTTATCCCCGGCGGAGTACAAAATCAATCTCCCCAGCCAAATTCAGAGGATTATCCCCACGAAAGATTAACAGGGTTATCCCCAGCAAGTTGCAACTGAGAGACCATCCCCAACGAAGTTCTTTCTTTCCCCAAATAGGAATTCAATCCTCAACAGATTCAATATCACCAGCAACGACAATCCATCCCCAGCGGAGTTCATCATTGAAGTCCCCAACAGAGTTTATCAGCGGAATCCCCAGCAGAGTTTATCAGTTAAAATCCTCAGCAGAGCATCTCTTCCCCACAGAGTAATTCCACTCGGAGTAATCTCTTCATTAGTTTATTACCCAACGGAGTTCTTTTCTCCTGCAGGTTTATTCTCATAATCATCTTCGTCCACCATCCCTGGAGGAAGCAAAGCATTCAACTTTATTCTCCCAGCAGCTCTGGGATTTATTTTCCCCAGCTAAGACATTACATGTCCATACATCATGATGCATGCATATATGAATCATACCATACAATCTCATTTATTTTGAGAACATCATTGCCTGATACACATCATGCATTACATATAACTAACCTTTACCTTTCAGGAAAGATACAATCAAAATTCAAGTTATGAAGCCCAGGCATGATCGAATAATACCTTGATTTCCACAACATATTGTGAAGCCCGGATGGCGACCGGATAACAATATCAGACTACCGCAAAGCCTGGATTACGGCCAGATAGTGATGTCTCTCAAAAGTAAGCTATGAAGCCCGAAGAACGACCAGATAATAGTTTATCCCCCAGTGAGCCGTGAAGCCCAGATTACGACCGAATAGCAGCTCAATAAGCACCATGAAGCCTGGATTCGACCAGATAGTGGTATATTATAAACACAAGCCTTGAAGCCCGGATCACGACCGAATAACACCTCATCAAGTTACTGTGAAGCCTGGATTACGACCAGAAAGCAATACAAGACCATGAAGCCTGGATTACGACCAGATAATGGTAGAAGATGTTGTGAAGACTGGATTACGACCAGATAGCAACCAAGAGTACTACGAAGCCTGGATTTCGACCAGATAGTGGTATGATACATCGTGAAGCCTGGATTACGACCAGACAACGTTAAGGGACACTGTGAAGCTTGGATTACGACCAAATGACAGTTTACCCAGCCAGTTACTATGAAGCCCGGATTTAACCGGATACTAGTAAACCCAACAGTCAAAGTGAAGCCCGAAGGCGACCGGATAACCACTTGATTTATTCTGAAGCCTAAATTTCGACCAGATAAGAAGTGAGGTATTGTGAAGACTGGATTACGACCAGATAGCGGTACAAGGCACTGTGAAGCTTGGATTCTGACCAAATAGCAGTTTACATGGACAGTTACTAAGAAGCCCGGAGTCGGCCGGATATTAGTACGCCCTAAATTCAAGTTGAAGCCCGGAGGCGACCGGATAACCACTTGATTTGCTCTGAAGCCTGGATTTCTACCAGATAAGAAGTGAGGTATTGCAAAGCCTGGATTACGATCGGATAGCAAGTTTAATCTCATCTCCCCAGTAAGTCACTGTAAAGCCTGGATTACGACCAGATAGCAGTCGGTCTTATCATTATGAAGCTTGGGTTACGACCAGATAATAGTTCACTCTCACCTCTTCAACAAAGATGATTCCTCAGTAGAACAAACGGACGACCGAAGCTCCTAAAAGTTCTATTTCTCCTAAGACAAAGAACAACATTCCCCAACGGAATCTCCCTCAACAACAAGGATATAAGCTCTCACTAAGGAATCTCTTACGCGATCGACACTCCTTAGGATGGAATCTTTAAGCCCATCTCCCATCATCAATCTCCAAATGGCATCTGTAAGCCCATTCCCGACATCACAAGGCGAATACTACTTCATGCGAGTGCAAATTTCTGGGTACTCTAGTGTTCAATCACCTTCCACCTTCGGATCACGAAAGGCCCGAACGCCAATCTATATCCTCAGGTTTAAGAAGATTGAACAGGGGAAACTGTTGTACCCCAAAATTTGCCCTCCCATATTTCTCAAGACATGTCAAGAATAATCTTCAAGTTACTCAAGATGGCTCAAGAGTTGGACAGTCAAATCATCTCCTAAGGCAGTCAATTCAAAATTAGGGTTTTATGTTGTATCAAGGTTCTCACATCCAAATGGTCTCAAATACTACCCATTGTCCTAATATGTTCTCAAGTTCATCCATGTCAAATTTCAAGCCTTGCAGAGAAAGTTTGGTCAGTCAATTGCTCAAGAGGTCCAAAAATCGACCGTGCCAGGGCAAAAGTCAACTGTGACCTAAAAATAGTCAAACCTCAAGATTTTTTGTCAACATTCTCACTTTTAAGGATAATTAATCATTTTATCAAGGGTTGATCATGATTCATCAAGGATTTCTCAAGATTCATCAAGATTCCAAAAGTTGCTAAATTAGGGTTTTACACGAAAAGTCAACTCAACTTTGACCAAGCATAACTTTCTCATACTTTATGAGAAATGACCCATCCAAAGCTAATTTTGAAGAGGATGAAATTTTATACAATCCATATTCACACCCCAAGATAAAGAAATGCTCTCACAAAAAGTTACAAATTGGGACATTATAGGTCATTTTTGAAAGTCAACAAAAACACCTTTTTTGCCAAAGCTTATAACTTGAGCATGGAAGATCAAAATGAGATGAGACCAAAAGGGTTGGTTATAGGACATCTCAAGGTTTCTAAAAATTCCAAGAACACTTCCAAAAGTTCAAAATTGAAGAAGTTATGCATTGGTGAAATTGGGCATTTTTCCAAAATTGCCAAAAGTCAACTATCCTCAAAACACCAATTTTTGACAAAAGGGCCCACTTTTTTCTACTTGATTTGGTCTTATCACACCACACACGTGTCCCATATTTAATTTCATGACCAATCATTTATTTTTCTATTTTATTTAATTTTTATTGATTTAATTCATTTTTAATCAATATTAATTCAAATAAAACCCAAAAATTAATGGAATGAGATTCTTGTGGTCATTACAGCTTGCAAATATCATTAGAAACTCAATCAAACTCGTGCCAAGTCAAAACATGCACAAAATCTTAGATTTGATGCAAATATGGAAACTTGATAATGGTGATCAAATCAAATCTTGATTCTTCAATGCTCATGGATTAAGGCCCAAGTTTTGACCTAATTCACTTCCAATATACATGTACAAGTGAGGCATAGTAAGAAAACGACCCAAGCATTGCAGAAATGGCCAACTCAGAATTGAAAAAACTTTGAAAAAAAGTGGAGATCGAATTCTTGTTTGGAGGCGCTTTCAAGGCAAAATCTTCACATAACTCTCTTGCTGGCAATCTCCTGAAGCTGTAGCAATCAAAACCAAGTCCTAAAACATCCTACATCGCGCTGTAATTCATCACAAATATACCCCTGTACATGAAAACATAACTAATCATTCTTGCATCTTTTTGACCAAACATTAGCATATTCTTGTTCCTTGTGTGATTTCTAAGCGTTTTGTAATACTCAATTTCATTCTCATGGCCTATACTGTAACACCCGAATCTAGGGTTTTCTTGTTTTGTTTTTAGGCATTCTTGGCACAGGTACAATCAAGGCAAACCATGGCCATATTCGTGCTCAGGGAAGAGAGACGATCACATTGGTACCCTTAGCTTGCGTTTACATGGCCTAGGAAGGATTTTTGAAACATGCCACGAACTTTCCTGCGGTTAAAAATCCGCAGGTAAATAACTAGGGATATTTGGAGAAGATGATAACGTGGCTAGGCGTAATTGGCCAGTTCAAATTATTGGCGCTTATTTTTTTTATTTCAGGCTTAGTGCGTTGTTTTACATATATTATTTGTTGCTTATTCTAATAACAGATGAGTAAGCCAGATGAGTTGGTGAAGGAGGCGTGTCAAAACCCCTTGGGACCTGGGTTCGAATCCCATGTCCCCTAATATTTGTTACATTTTTTCTTCAGGTATTCACATGCAGCGCCTAGAGTGTAGTGCACCATATGCCTCAAATATCAACACGCCATGTGGCTTCAGATCTAATCCAGTGGCCATAGGATGGAGGACTACCATGGTCTCAAGTTAACAGGCATGTGGGTGATCCAAAAAGTCAAGCAAGCTGATTGAAATTGGGCCTGGAAATTGCTGATTCCACCATCAAAATTAAGCCCACACCCCCCTGGGTTATTTCTTTTTTCCCTTCATATTTTCATTTAGTTATTTTGTTCTAATTATTTATTTTATTGTTAATTAACTAACCAATTATTTTTCTTAATAAAATCAGAAAACAAAATATAATATTTTAATTTCATTATTTTATTTTTCGTAAATAAACAATAATTAATTTATTTAGTTTTAATTAGGTTTAACATTAATGTTTTTTGCAATAAATTAAAATCAATTTAGAATTAGGGTTCTTAATAGCTTTTAACCATTTTAATTTTATTTTCTCAAATATTGAAAAATCCAAAAATTATCTTTTAATTAATTAATTAATAATTGGTTTATATTTAATTTCATTTAATCCAAAAATAACAAAAATATGCTTTCTTTAATAAAAAGGGTCAAAACCCTAAAAGCACTCCGATTTAATTTTCTCGCACGCGTATTATTTTTGTCCAATAATGTAATTGCTTCAGGAATGTAATAGTTTTTAAATTAGGACTTTATTTATTTATCACTTTTATTTACTTTCCGCAATTTAAATTAAAGGGTTTATCTTTGGCGATGTAAATACCCGACGCCTTGTAATAGTTTAGATTTAATTTCCCGTAATTTAATTCCCGCACAATATTAACTGTTAGATGTTTGATAAATAGGCAATGCATGACAAGATTAATCTTTAACCTGAAATCAACAGTAGCTCACCATTAACATGTACAGATAAAATTAACCGAATTAACACACCTGCACATGCCACTCTTAGGGTACACCTCACTTGGTTGCCTCGAACGTGGTCATTGAGTATAAGAAGTTTTAGAGGTCGCCCTCTTGTCCAAAGATCATAAGTTGCCTCGAAACGGTTGCCTCGGAAAAATGATCTAAGACATTAGGGTTACCGCTAAGGCGTCCTAACGTTGCTTTAGTGACCACACGTCCCTTAACCGAATTGACCCTTAAAACTCCAACGACGGTGCTACCTACTCCTCAATAGTGGGATAGCATTGTCTAAAGGATATTTGTACATATTAATTCCCTTTTGAGTAGGTAGATGGTTCTTAAATACTTGCTCACTCTAAAACAAAACAAAACTTTTCGCACTTACACTCTCTTCAAAAATAAAAAACTCTTTTCAAACCCACAATCACAAAGAAAAGCAAATTTTTGAAAACATAATGAGCAAGTACCTAAGAGCCCGTGGATAACCACAGATAGAAAGGGTGCTAACACCTTCCCTTTCTATAATCTACCTTCCGAACCCGAGAAACATCTCAAAAAGGAATTTTTCTGTGCTTTTGTCCTTTCCTTGTTGGATAAAATAAAAGACGGTGGCGACTCTTGCTTACCGCGACATTTTGCAAAAACAAACGCAAAACGCGAACCAGCATTCCAGAAACAGTCAGTTCTCATTCCCATCGCTCACACTTACATCCAGACACTTCCTTATTTGTTGGGAATTCATTTGATTAAGCTTTATGCTTTGTAGACTTTTCAATTGATTAATCTCTCTGCTGATGCAGATGCTAAGTGTGTCTCCCATTCCGGGGCATTTGGCTGTGATGTTGAAGATTACAAGAGAAGATGGATTCCGCCTTTCCCATGTGGTAGAAGATACTTGGTGATTCGGGATATGCAACTTCGCCTGGTACAACATTCACCTTATCTTTTAAGAGAATCTTTAAGAGAATCTTCTGTAAGTATATTCTAGGGAACTCGGCTATTCAGTCAAAGACAATTTTTCATCCGAAGACAAAGTCCAAGCTTGGAGAAATTCAGAGACTGTGGTATCCAGATAAGCGGGGAATCTCTTATCCAAATGAGCCTCAAGGTTGCTGAAGATCATTTGAAGCAATCAGTCCATACGGAGTCAAGTCTCCTCAACATGGAAATTTCAAATTTCATATGCATTTTCATTTGCAATCTTAATTGTTTTGTTTAGTACTTTCTTATATGCAAACTTGCTCATCTTTTTGAAAGATTAATCGTAACGCATTAAATATGTTTGTCTTGAACTAATCCATTTGTTATCACTCTTATTTGTTTTACTATGTTTTTGATATTGAACTCTTGTTAATAAAGAAATGACTCTGGAGGGAGGATGACAGAAATTTACCTAGAAACTCAAATGGTATGCCTTCGAGTATAAACCTTGTTGATAATGTACAAGCATTATTTCAATCCCCAAACATAGGAGATATAAGGGAGATAGACCCTCGTTAACCCCTCTGAGCCTTCGAAGTAGGAGTTTCTTTTCTGTTCGAAAAAAAACCCTTATTTTTTAACCCGGGGTAGGGTAGATGTTCAGATAATTTAATCGGGCATTCAAAACTCATAAGGAGTTTGCATCAAAGGATACAACAATGGTTATCCTTCAAAAGGTTGAGGAAGAACAAAATGACAATGGTTAACCCTCATATCAACAGTGTGTAATAAAGAGATCTATATCCCAATGAGTATCTCTCACACGACAGGAGGACAAAAGATGACGATACCACAATGGTTATCCCTCATCAACCAAGCAATAAGCCAAACGCTCAACTTCCAACAAGCCAAAAGCTTCAGGATCACACGATTTGTTCAAAATGAAAGTAAAAATAGGAAAGAGACAAAATTCCACGCTAAGTCGAAACTTGGAAACAAGTCGCTTAGGAAAAAGCTAGGGCAAATGGAAAGTCTGAAAGGAAAAAAAGGGATTACAAAAATCCTCAGCAAAGAAAAAAGTCGTGTGACCAGAAGCACAAAAGAACGAAATAGGTGAGTGACTGTCTTGTCCAAAAACCTTGTTTGACTTCTTAATCATTCCAAAACTCCTCTTTTGAGAGATGAATGCTCGTGTCAAATTACTGAATGTAGGACTGGAGAACATCATGGAGAATGGGTGGGCACCAAAAAATATTGAGCCTTAAATCTTTTTTTCTTCTAAAACTGTGAACCAGGCCATGTTACAATCCTTAAAAGTCCTAATTGAAGCGTGGGCTAATTCGAAAGCAAAATTGTTACGAGAATACGGTAACCTGACTCCTAGGAGACTTGCTAAAAAATTTTGAGTTGGTATCACTCCCTCTTTTATTTTCTTTGTACAGAAATTTTTTTCGATGTTTCGGCATCTTTTCAATAAAAGTTTTCTAACTTCAAGACAAGTATATGATTTGCATTAGATTTATCATTCATAGGATAAAACATTCTTTGCATATGAAAAGGTGCTTAAACATCAAGCGAGCTTGCACAATGAGCATCAAATGAAGAGTTTGATTATCCCGAGGGACGAAATGCTTCAGGAATCTGTTGAAAAGAATGATCTTGATCTGGGGTATGCCTTTTAGCTACTACTTTGAATTTAAGAAGACTTGTTTGATATATTGATCAAGAACTATTTGTTTAATGATGGCGTAGAAGTTTTGTTTGCCCCCAAGTCTCTGATCGAGCAATGATGAATCATTTCCAGTTGGTTCCAAAGGATAACTTTCTTCAAGCATCTGCTTGAGCGCGAAGCAGTTTGAGTTGAGAAGTATGGTTGTGTACTAGATTTTTATAAGACGTAAGTCAATTATCTTGAGGAGGTGTTATCTTCGAAACTCCATGAAATTCTCATTCCTCTGTAAGCATGAGGTAAGGAAATGGTTTGCCAAGATTCTGCTAATCAGGGGCAATCAAGTAAAGATCCGTTGACTCCCAAAGTTTTGTCAATTTAGGGCAGTTATGTCAATATTTGACAAATATCTCTAAAAAATCGTTGGTTAGGGGAGAATCTTTTCAGAATATGAAGATGCACGAGCATTCACTCAGGCATGGTTGAAATTGCTTCCAACTTTGGTTAGTCGGAGGCCGTGTTTCAAAGTTTGTAACATTGGGGCAGTTTATTTGGATGGTACAGACCTTAATAACTCCTTTTAAGGCACATTATTTAACAGCCCAACAGACTGGGGAAAGGCATTATGCAGGGGCATCTCTCCACTTCAGAGTTGATCAGGTTAAGTCCAGTCGCAGGCTAAATAACTTGTGAATTTTAAGAGCATGACAAGAAGTCGGATTTGTTATCCTTAACTCATCAGAATTTTAAGGCTTGGTATTAATGTTTCTTCACTAGAAGTTGAGATCCTTGTCTCCGACTGAATTCAGAATTGTTATCCTTAGTACAAATCTCAGGAAGTCTTCTCGAGGTGAGTCTTTTCAAAGGTTAGTCAACCTAAAGAAGTTACGTCGAGATTCGATGAATCTCTCCATGGACCTATTGCATCATAGAATTATCCAGAGCCCGAATAATCTGGGGTCGATTATCTCAAGTCAAAAAGACCTTTTCCAGCAAAGTTGTCACAATATGCCTGGGGCACGTTCATTGATCTGTTTCGCATGAGTTTTCATGTGCTTTGCTTATCTGTGTAATTCTCCATTACCAGAGCAACATCTTTCAAGATAATTAAGATGTCCCTAACCTGGATTGTTTCCTCCGAAGCAACACTAAAGGTTCTATTGCTCCCCGGTAAGTCTTCCGAAATGAGAAATTTTAAGAATGACCAACTGGAATTCTGCATTAAAAGAGTCTAGTTCTCTGGATGCATAAAGCTTTGTCTTCCGATATCACCTAGCAGAAAGTCTTTTGACTGAAAGTTGTGATATTTTGATATGGGCTTGTTCCCTTTCTCGGTAAATCTAACATGTTTGTGTTTGTAAGAGAATATCTATTCCTCGGAGCAGAGCATCTTTACCCTGACTAAAGATTTGGTTGAATATCTTTTTATTCCCCAATGAAGTCACTTCATGAAGAATAAATCTATTTGAGATTAGTCGTGGGTTTTTACAGAGATTTGAAGTTTCTATTGCTCCCTAGTGAATCTCCCAAAGCGGAGAAAATTTTAAGGATTGACTAATTGGAATTTTGGATTAAGAAGAGTCTTATCCTCCAAGTGCTGGAAGTTTTGTCTCCCCCGTATCACCTAGCAAAGAGAATGTATATTCCTTGAAGTGAAGTGTTCTCATCTCTAGCCGAAGTCGAGAGTTCCTTCGGAAATTTCTCCCGCTCCCCGGCGAAGTCACTTCATAAAGATTTCTTGTTCAAGAATTCTCTAACCTCCATAGCAGAAGCATGGTTTGAAGTTCGTCATGTTGAGAATCTTTTATTATCCCCAGTAAAGACTGTTCAAGTCTGTTCTGTTTGTAGCGAAGTCATGGGAGTATCATCTCACTTCCTTAGAGGAGGTTGATTATGAGGATCTCTGGTCCAAGATTTCTCATTCCCCAATGGAACTGCCTTATTGGGGATCTCGTTCTCAGGAGTTTTCATTCCCCCAACTGATTTGTGTCGAGGTTTATTTCATCTCTCCGGTGAATACCAATGTCTGAGATCTCTTATGCAAAATTTCTCCTTTCTCTAGCAGGGCTGCCTTCGGAAATTTCTTATTCAGAAATCCTCATCTCCCGTGTGAAATTGCCTTATCAAGAAATATCCTACTCAGGAATTCTAATTTCTCCAATGGAGTTGTTTCATCGAAATCACTTATTCACAGATTCTCTCTTTTTCGAGTAGGTCTCAATCCTGGATGTTGATAAGTGTTACTTATCCAAAAGAGTATGCTATTGTGGTTCCTAGACCCAGGATAGAGTGTCATAACAAGATTTCGTTTTGATTGAAGAACATTCTTATTCCCCGGTGGAGCCGAAGATTCTCGTATTTCTAATAGTAGCATATTTTGTTGAGTTTCTCATACGAAGAACATCTCATTCTGGACAAGAGTTATTTTTGTAAGGTTGCTTACCCCAACATGGATCTTCATACCCTTGGTAGTATAAGGGCTCTTTATCCCTAGTAATAGAGTATGGCTGAAATATTTCCTCAGGCGAGTTCTAAACATCAAGCTTAGGGTTTAAAGATACCCTTATTTTCCCCAAGTGAAGATTGGTACTCCCTAGCGGTAGTATCCCCGGGTTGGTCTGGTTAGAGTTCTTTTGTCTAAGAATTTCTACGATTCCTCAATCGAAGTCGCTTTCATTAAGGACTTACATCAGAAGGTCCCAGCTCCCAACAAGGTTCTCTTTATCCGTGGAAGGAGATATTGGATCTTTTTCCAGAAGGTTAAAAGGTGAAACATAGGTCAATATTTCTTCTGCACTGCAATTTATTTTGCGTAGTATTCTCCCCAAGAACTTATCCCCAGAGAGAAAATTTCAAGTTATCAAACAAAAGTCAGTTTTGATCTGATCTTCTCTAACGGAATTTGCAATTTATTTTTGCGAGTTTTATCAGGGTTCGACCTGTGGTTATTGGTCTTTTCATTTCGCTAATATGTGGAGGTCAAGTTGAGGATCAATCTCTCAAATTTCCACTACTCTGGGGAAACACATCAATGATGGTACGAATTCCATGAAGTCCTCTTGAGGAATTGTCATTCACTCTGTGAGTTGCAGCTTGTCAGCACCCATGCAAGAGTCTCACCTCTAACTTTTGAACTCTGGAACAGGGAATTCCCCATAGAGTTAGTTCTCCGCGGCATTTTCATATGAGAGATTCTCGAGGCAGATAAGGTTTTTGGATACCTTTATTCCCTAACCAAGTCTGGATGAGCATTATCTCGTTCCTTAACAAAAACTATTCCCAGCGGACTTTATCTTCCGATTTGAATTATCATTGAAGTTCACATTCAGAAGTTCTCATTTTTCCATCTAATTCATTGAATTATCCTTGAATCACATTTTGGACCAATCAATTGGACAGTTGACCTAAAAATCAGCTGTATTGGGGAAAAAGTCAACCATGACCAATTTACAGTCAAACCTCATTATTTTGATCCACATCAACATTATAGACTCATATGAACCATTTGATCAAGTTTGGACCACAACTCCTCAAGAAATTTGATCAGATCTTCAAAAGGACAAAATGGTCATTTTTAGGGTTTTGACCAAGGAAGGGCAATTTCTGATTTTTGATCTAGCCAATGACCAATTGGGTTCAATCATGATTTAAAGGACTCAATGGAATCATCTTGATCTAATCACAAGGTTCAAAAGATCTCAAGTGCATTGGATTTCCAGATGAACTTTCCAGTCAACTGATCAAGAATTAACTGTACACTAAAAAGTCAAACTTTGACTTTTTGGTCAAAATCAAGTGCCAAGGGTCATATTTCATCAAGATGTGTCAAAACATGAAACTTGTTCACCAAGAAACCTAATTTTGAAAATTAGGGTTTTAGTTTGAAATTTTTCATAACTTAGAATTTTTCTAAGTTATGAAAATTTCCTATTTTCCCCAACTTTTCCCAACTTTTTCACCATGATGCAATTGGATTCAAAGAAAAATTAAAACATGAAAGTTGTAGTCCTCCATAAAATCAAAAACTTTGATTCACAAAGTTTTCCCAAAAGATGCTTGGATCTCAAGTTATTAGTTTATGAATAGGGGTCCATAACTTCATGGATATTTTTCACCTAGTTCAAAGAGGTATCTTAAATTTCATTTCAAAGATGGATTGTAGAGCATGTTACAAGCTTTCCAAAATGTCCAAGAACTCTCCAAGATCATTTATGGTTATGGAGAATCGAAGAAATGAAAATGACAATTTATCACTTTTGTTCAAGGCATTTTTCACATTGGTATAAGTTGCAAATCAGTTTCAAACATGCTTGTACTTGGTTTTACAGGTCCTAATCCCTTATACACTCCATAATTGAATGCTAACACATTAGATAATGTCCTTTTTCTGACTTTTGAAGCATTGCACATTGAATTAATCCAAAAATGGCATAAAGTGCATAATACCATTTTGATAAAGCTTGCTTTTTCCAACTTTGTTTATCTTGAGCCATGGACCTAATCTTTTGCTGCAAACAATATCCACAAACTTCAGTAAAAGTACACCAACTCTCATCAGACCTTAAGCTAGTCTGTACAGGCCTTTAGCTTTGTCACTTCACCTTTTCTTCAAAAGAAAGCAAACTTGCAAAAGTCAAGCAAGCTTGTGTATCTGATAAAACCAAGACTTTGTATCATTTCAAACAATATCAGAAAAATTTTAACAAGCCTAAGATACGAATTCATAACTTCTCAAACACCCTAAAACACAAAAATCCCATTTTTCCTGCCCAAACAGAGCATCATCTGCAGAACTCAAGCCATTTCAAAATTGGCTCGTGCGTTTTGCTTTGAATCACTTCAAACACATTCCATACCTCCTACCTAAACTATCCAGGCCTTTGTCTTGCAACTGTAACCTCAGTTTCACACTTCACCATTTTCATTTTGAAGGTTTGCAGGTTGACTCGTGCAAGGAGTTCTAGCCATCTACAAGACCAGCTGAGCATTGGGATAACTTGAGGGGACTTCAAGGAAGATCACAAGAACTTCAGGTCTCACTCAAAGTTCCCACATTGCCATATCCAAACTCAACTGAACAAGGTATCTGTCAAGTTTCTATCTCTCTATTTAGGCATCCTTAAGCTTAGGTTTGTGAAGCAAAGATGTAGTCTTTAACATGCTTGAGCTGTACATATGCATAGTTTTTATTTATATTAACTGAGTAGTGAGAATTTGAAGCTTGAAGTTCATGAAAATTTTAGGTCAGAAATTAGGGGTGATAAAATTCTCCTTGATCTTTGAGAGTTAGGATCATGATTTTTATATCATTGGAATCGTGAGTTAACATGCTACAAGTTTCATGTTGCAAGATTTTGTTTTTATGCACGTATGCAAGAGTTATAGCTTGAAGCACAAGGCGTGCGCGTTGCTGTCTGGAGGTCAGGGACGAAGCTGTCCTGAGCCAGGGCCTTGGGCCTGCTACTTTTTGCACCCTCCTTTTTGCTTCTGCGCCCCCCTTTGCATTTTCTTTTATTTTTTATATTTTTTGCATATATTTTATTTTGACTTGCATTTATTTATTTTCTGAACATTATAAAATCATAAAAATATTTTCTTATTTTTTGCATTTTATTTTATTATTTTTATTAATTTTTTGGCATAAAAATAGTTTATTAGGTTTAATAGAATTTATTTTCTTAAATAAATTTGTAAATAAAATTAAAATACTTAAATATTTTATTTTATTATATTATACACATAAAATGTTATTTTCTCACATATTTTAATTTTTGATATTTATACATAATATTATTATTATTTTTCTTGTACAAAAATGAATAAAATAACATTAGAAAACAATATTTTCTTCTTAAACAAAAATTAGGGTTTTCACCCTTTCAAAAATAATCATTTTATTTTTCTTATTTCTAAGACTTAAATAAATTTATTTTCTCATACATAAAACAATTACAATAACATTTTTTGCATATTTACATTTTTATTGCATATTTAAATACTTGTTTATTTATTTATTGTACAATAATTCAATTGGGTTGTAATAGTAAATTAGGGTTTTATTTTGTGCAAATACCCCCCTATTCAAAACTTATATCCCCCTCCCCATAATTTTGTTGTAATAGTTTAGATTTACTTTACGCATTTTATTGCTTTCATATACCATGATAGTAAACTAGGGTTTTGAATGAAAAGACCAAAAATCAAAACAAATAGCATGACTAAATATAAGACAAAAATGCATGAAAAATGACAACACCTTGCACACAAGCACCTCTAGGGTTTCACCCAATTTGCTGCCTTAAAACGTGGCTATGGTATGCATGCTAGGTATCTTGGCAAAATCGAACAAAACAAAAGATCATAGTCCCTCGATGACGCTATCAAAAGGTTGCCTAAACAAAGATGATATTGGTCCCTCAAAATGCTAAAGATACTTGGCACTATTGCTATCATGGTCATACGATGACCCACACTCGTCCCGTTTTAGATCCAAAGATAGGGTTGTTTACCAAATGCAATGGTAAAGCAACAATGTCAAAGGAATAAAAATGTGTAGGAAAGACTTTTGAGTAGGTAGATGAGCTTCTAGTTACTTGATCAATTTGCAAACAATCCTTGCTATTTTCAAAAACACATACACAATTTCAAAACATTTTCAAACAACTTTCAAAAACATTGAAACATTTTTCAAAAGACAAACATCTTTGTATACATTCTTACGAACGAGAATCATTACAAAGATTGCCAAAACAATGGCCTCTTTTCAAAATACTTGCAAAACCACACAAAGCACCATTTCAAACAATTGGAAAAGCAAAGCAAGTGATCTAAACAAGTAACTAAGAGCCCATGGATAACCATGGATGAAAAGGGTGTTAGCACCTTCCCTTTTCATAATCTACCCCCCGAACTCAAGAAAACATCTCAAAGGTCTTTCCTGTGCTTTTTGACCTTTCCTTTTGGATAAAATAAAAGTCTGTGGCGACTCTTGCTAAACCAAAACATTTGCGAACACAAACGCAAAACCTCAAGTGAGTTCTCCCACCGTATCACACTTAGTCTTGAACATTTCTATCGCTACAGAAAAAAGGCGACTTCACTAGGGACAAATTGACCTCTTGCTGGTCCATCCCTAAGTGGGTTGAGTTTATCTTTGTCTATATCTGTATATGTGCTATTGTTGTTTATGTGTTATATTATTTGTTGTATATATGTTTGCCTGGATTTTCCTGGTTTTCAGGGTGCTTGGTGATTACTTATAAGTCTTATACCCGAACTTGGGAAAACTGTAATATAGGAAGGGCGATATAGTTATGTTAACTTTGAGGGAGTAATCCAAAAAAAGGAGGCATGATATCTCCCACTCAGTGGAGGCCCCTTTGACTGTAGTATCATCTACCGAGTAATCGGGAAGACATACTGCTTTCGACCTGGGAGCCTGCTGAAGCTGAGGACTGTAGAATACCTAACCCATCTTGGCCTTTTAGGTGTAGTGCGGAAGCTATGACGGAGTAATCCAGAAATAGTTGTCACGCGATACTACGCTCGAACGAGTTTTTCTTGAGAATATTACTAATTACCGAGTTAATCGGGAAGTTGGTAATATCCGAAAGAAGGATGTAGACTCTGGGAACCTCTAGAACCTTGTTTGGTATGTGATAACTTTTATACCAATACCTTATGGGTAGTACCTTTAACCTCATGCTCATGACGTTGAACCTATGAACCCTATATGTGTGATCTTGTGTGTGATTATTACATCATGCATCCATACACTCATAAGCATCTTTTGAAGAGATCTTATTTCAAGGGATTTAAAAGCTGACCATTTGTGAATATCTCAAGTAATATGGATTCTGGGAAAAGAAAGACCAGGGAAGTATAGTTTCAAGGATCCATAAGAAGAGTAGGAAGGATTTCGGACCTAGAGGTGTTGTTTCTTTGGAGCCATATCTTCAGTGGGTCCGGACGAGAGCTATTCAGTTGAAGATGTCGTATTCCCGGGAGACACCTATGCCTGATTTATTTGTGAAGACCGCTCCTCCCTCATTATATGATCTAGAAGAGCTATAACTTGCTTTAGTCAGGGTGCAACAGGAAAAGGATGCTTGTAAGAACAAGTGCAAAACTTTAGAGATTTCTTATAGAGCAGATTTGAAGGAGAAAGACGACTTGATTGAGATTCTTGAGAGTCAGGCTGTAAAGACCATGGAGAGGAAAGGGGATTTATTTTCTCATAAGCCTCAATCAGATGCTAGTTGCTCACTTCCTGACTCAGGTGATTGGAAGGAAGTTGCCACCAGGTATGCGGAAGAAAATCATAGGTTGAAGGTTCAGATTTCCAGGCTCACGGGGAAGCGCCAATGTATAGGGTGATCTCCATCAGTTTTGCTTTTCAGGGTTTTAGATTTTATTTTCATCTTGTACTTGGGATCATTTAAACTTGTAATCCATTTTGGAGTTCTTGTAATAAAATTTTCAGTATTTCAAATGCGTTATTACTTTGATATTTGCAATATGTCCATAAATTTTAAATCCCTTGAAATATTAAATAATAAAATAAAATCATGTTCATTGCATATCATGTATCATATTGCACATATTTCTTGCATTTCGTATGCATATCCAGGTGTCTTACCAAGCTTCTTTACTCTGATTCAGCAAGCTGAATCATCACTACAACACTCGGGCTAATTTAAGAAAGAAGATGGACAACTTAGAACAGGAGAATCGCGAGCTGTGCGAGGAAGTCTCTGCTTTGAAGGCCAGCATGGCTAATCTGACTGCTCTGATGGAATCTCTGGTGGCTGCTCAGAATCAGCCACCGAGTGTTCAACCTCAACCAACAAGGGAAACTACTGAAACTCCGACTATTCCTATATCTTCTACTCCAGATGTTGTTCAGAATCGCATGCCTCAAGGTTATCCATGGGGAATGCCATAGAATTTTGCGCCTGAAGGTTTCAATCTTGGTCCTCAAGAAGCTCCAGTTATTCAGACTACTGTCACTCCTGCACCTCTTGTGGTGCATGCTGCTCCTGCTGCACCTCCTTTGGTGGATATGATTCCATTTGTTAATAATGATGTGTGTCGTCCTTTCCCGCCACCGAGTGAAGACTTGGGTCTGTATGACAAAATGGATGATTTTGAAGAGCAATTCGACAGGATGCAAAGAGAGATGAAGGCCCTCAGGGGGAAAGAGCTATTTGGACAGAATGTGAATGAGTTGTGCTTGGTCCCGAATGTTAAGATACCTGCTAAGTTTAAGGTCCTGGAGTTTGAGAAGTATAAGGGCAACACTTTCCCTCGTGCTCATCTGGTGATGTACATAAGGAGAATGTCTACCCATACTGAATATCAACGTCTGTTGATTCACTTTTTTCAGGATAGTTTGACTGGTGCTGCGCTGAAGTAGTATATGAGTTTGGACAGTTTTAACGTCCCTACTTTCAATGACTTGGGAGAAGCATTTATCAGACAATAGAAGTACAATGTAGACATGGCGCCTGACCGTGATCAGCTCAGGGCCATGGTTCAAAAAGACAGGGAATCATTCAAAGAATATGCATAAAGATGACGTGAGGTAGCCGTCCAAGTGATTTCTCCCATGGAAGAGAATGAGATGACTAAGATTTTCTTGAAAACCCTGGGTAATTTCTACTATGAGAGGATGGTAGCAAGTGCGCCAAGTGACTTTACTGAAATGATAGGAATGGGTATCTGCTTAGAATAGGCTGTAAGAGAGGGTCGTTTAACGAGAAGTGAAAGCTCTGGAGGTGTGAAGAAGCCATCTTATGGATTTACCAAGAAGAAGGAAGGGGATGCAAATGCAATTATGCAAGAGAGGAGGGTTAATACTCCTAGGAGGAATTATCAGCGTCATCAGCAAGTCGCCTCAGTCACTCCAGTTGTGGGTGCAACTCTAACTACCGTTGCTTATCATAGACCGTCCCAGCAGGGGAATCAAGGGTATAATCAGATAAGGGAGAGTTATGACCTTATTCCCATGAACTATACATAGTTACTACCAACATTGATTCAGAAGAAGTTGGTTCAGACCCGACCACCTCCCGTTGTACCATCATCATTGCCTCGGTACTACAAAGCAGACCAAACATGTGCTTTTCATCAAGGAGCACCGGAGCATAATGTTGAGAATTGTTATCCTTTGAAGACTGAGGTGAAGAAATTAGTAAAGGCTGGTATTCTATCTTTCAAGGATGTGGGACCTAATGTGAAAGACAACCCTCTATCCAAGCATAAGGGAGTAAATGCTGTGAATATGGTGGCCGGTTGTCCAGACGATTTCCAGATTTTTGATATTAATATGGTTAGAGGAGACTTAGTGAAAATGCATGCAGACCTTTGTGAATTTAGCTACTATACACATGACCATTCCGGTTGTACTATTTGTAGTATAGACATATAGGGTTGCGACAAGATAAAGGATGATTTGCAGGAAATGATGGATGAAGGCCTCATCCACATAATCAGGCCTAGGGCAGAGTATGAAGAGGAAGTGAATATGGTCTCTGGATATCCTGGAGAATTCAGAATTTTGATGTAGAGTATATGAATGAGGACCTTGTGCAATTGCATGCTACTTTCTGCCACTTGGCTGGTCAGGAAGAACACCAGTATGGATCTTACCGATTTTGCTGTCGAGATTCCCGAGGATGTTCAATCGTGAAGAAGGGTGTTCATTTGTTGTTGTTAGATAATGGAACTATCAAAGTTGTAGGTCAAAGAGACGATTACCATGAAATTGATATGATTGAGGTTTGTTTGGCTAAAGAAGAGTCGGATGAAGAGTATGCCTATGCAGATGAGTATTTCTCCTCAGATGAGGATTTGTTTTCTAGAGATGACTCGATGGTGACTGAATGTGTTGAAGAAGGGGTAAACGTCATTGTACCTTGTTTTGGTGCACCTGCCCATTTTGAAGTCAAGTATTATAGCAAGCCATCTGTTACCCCAGTGGTGATTAGTTTGCCGGGTCCTATCCCCTACAAGTCAGATAAGGCTGTACCCTACAAATACAACGCTACAATATTAGAGGATGGAGTGGAAGTTCCCATCCAGCCAATGCCTGATGTTAGAAATATTACCGAGAATAGCAGGGTGACCTGCATCAGTCGTGTGTATGCACCAGTTGTTATGTTAGTGCAAAAAGAAAATTGTTGAGAATGTTGAACCCAAGAAGGCTACAGGTGAGACTAGTGGATCTATGTTAGAGAAAGAAGTGGATGATATTTTAAAGATAATCAAGATGAGCGACTACAGAATTGTAGATCAGCTACTGCAGACTCCTTCAAAAATATCTATTTTGGCTTTATTGATGAACTCATCTGCTCACATAGAGTCCTTGATGAGGGTATTGGACCAAGCTTTTGCGGAGAGTGATATGCCTGTAGACCAGTTTAGCAGTGTAGTAGGGAACATTACATCATGTCATAACTTGAGTTTCTGTGATGATGAATTTCCAGATGAAGGAAGGAATCACAACCTGGCCCTCCACATCTCTATGAATTGCAAGAACGATTCACTATTCAATGTGCTGATTGATAATGGATCCGATTTGAATGTTATACCGAGAGCACTCTTATGAAGTTTAAATATCAAGGAACGCCTATGCGCCCGAGTGGTATCATTGTGAAAGCGTTTGATGGATCAAGGAAATATGTTATTGGTGAAGTGGACTTGCCTATTGATATAGGACCACATTTGTTTCAGATTACTTTCCAAGTCATGGATATTGTACCCGCTTATAGTTGTTTGCTAGGAAGGCCGTGGATACATGAGGAAGGGGCTGCCACTTCAACTTTACACCAGAAACTGAAGTTTGTACGTGAAGGGAAAATGGTAATCATAAATGGGGAACATGCATTATTGATATCTCATTTGTCCTTGTTCAGCATTGTAGAGACGAATGAAGCTGCTGTTGGAACCCAGTTCCAAGCTTTATCTATTGACAACATAAGGGGAAATGAGAATTCCATGGTTTCACTTAAGGATGCACAATAGGTTGTGCGTAAGGGTCATAGCGAGGTATGGGGACAGATCATGGATCCACCTGTGAACATGAACCGAGCCGGCTTGGGGTTCTCTTTGAAGAATGGCAAAGGTAAGAGCATGAAGCTGAAGTATTCTACGAGCAAGTATCAAGACATCTTCCGTAGTAGAGGTTATCTTCATCCAACTGTTTTCGGGGTTAACGCCATTGTGGAAGATGAAGCAGAGTAGGAAATGCCGAGTTATGTGTCACAAGGAGTTAGGGTTCAGAACTGGATCACCATTGATGTTCCATCTTGCATACATGTTTCAAAGTAATTTGATTTGTTAAATCTTCTTGAAAATATTTCACTTTGCCCAAGGTGGAAGTATTAATGTTGTAGAGCTTATCTGTTTGTTGTGACTTTTAAAATCAATAATAAAAGTTATCTTTGTTTCCCAAATTGTGTCTTAATTTTTTGCTTTTTCTTGGAAAATGGTAATCAGAAAAAAAACCTTTCAAAATAAATAAATAATTGAAATTTAATCTGCATGATCACTTGTTATATGTGTCAGTTTCTAAATTCAATCATAAATCATATGTGCAGATTAATTAAAAAACCCGTTGAATACAATGACCCTGCAACTTCTCCCAACTTTGAATGTCCTGTGTATGGGGCCGAAGAAGAAGACTATGATGAGATTCCAGAAGAGGTCTCACGGTTTCTAGAGCACGAGGAAAATGCCATTCATCCATATAAAGATCTATTGGAAGTAATCAATTTGGGTTCAGAAGAAGGTCCAAAAGAAGTCAAGATTGGAGCATTGCTGCATCTTGATATGAAGAGCAGGTTGATTGAGCTGTTGAAAGAATATGTGGATATTTTTGCTTGGTCTTACCAAAGCATGCCTGGTCTAGATACAACTATTGTAGAGCACCTTTTTCCGTTGAATCCAGAGTGTCCACTAATCAAATAGAAGTTGAGAAGAACTCACCTAGATATGGCAGTGAAGATCAAAGAGGAGGTTCTAAAGCAGATTGATGCCAATTTTCTTGTGACGTCAGTGTATCCTCAATGGATTGCCAATATTGTCCCAGTACCGAAAAAAGACAGAAAAGTCCGCATGTGCCTAGATTACAGAGATATAAATAAAGCTTGTCCAAAAGATGATTTTCCATTGCCACACATTGATATGTTAGTGGATAGCACAACAAATTTCAAAGTATTCTCGTTCATGGACGGATTTTCCGGGTATAATCAAATAAGAACGGCTCCAGAGGACAGGGCAAAAACAACGTTTATCACACCCTGGGGAACATTCTGTTACAGAGTGATACCCTTCAGGTTGAAGAACACTAGTGCAACGTACCAGAGGGCTATGACAACCCTATTCCATGATCTAATGCATAAGGAAATCGAAGTATATGTTGATGATATGATTGCTAAATCCCAGACTGAAGAAGGGCATGTAGAAGATTTATTGAAATTGTTTCAGCGTTTGAGGAAGTATCGTCTCCGCTTGAATCCAAATAAGTGTACCTTCAGTGTCCGATCAGGGAAATTGTTGTGTTTCATTGTTAGCCAGAAAGGAATTTAAGTTGACCCTGATAAAGTCAAAGCAATTCAAGAGATGCCAGCGCCAAGAACTGAAAAGCAAGTCAGAGGGTTCCTCTGGCATTTGAATTATATTTCCAGATTCATTTCCAGATTCATTTCCCACATGACTGCAACATGTGAATCGATCTTTAAGTTATTAAAGAAAGATCAAGGATGTGTATGGACGGATGACTGCCAAAGAGCATTTGAAAGTATTAAATAATATCTGCTTGAATCTCCTATCTTGCTCCCTCTTGTCGAAGGAAGACCGTTGATTATGTATTTGACAGTGTTAGATGATTCCATGGGTTGTATTCTGGAACAATAAGATGAAACAAGGAAGAAAGAGTTTGCCATTTATTATCTCAGTAAAAAGTTTACTGATTGTGAGTCGCGGTATTCCATGCTGGAAAAGAGATGTCGTGCTCTAGCTTGGGCGGAAAAGCGTTTACGGCAGTATATGCTGAATCACACTACTTGGTTGATATCTAAAATGGATCCAATCAAGTACATTTTTGAAAAGCCTGCTCTCACTGGGAGAATTTCCCGCTGTCATATGTTGTCATCTGAATATGACCTTGAATACCGCACTCAAAAAGCTATTAAAAGCAGCATATTGGCAGATTATCTTTCTCACCAACCAGTGGAGGATCATCGGTCTGTGGAGTATGATTTCCCTGATGAAGATGTGATGTTCCTGAAAGTAAAAGAATGTGATGAACCATCGCTTGAGGAAGGTCCTCACCCTGAATCTCGTTAGAGTATGATATTTGATGGAGCTGTGAATGCTTATGGTAAAGGAATTGGTGTTGTGATTGTCACTCCGCATGGATCACACGTTCCTTTTACTACAAGGTTGACATTTGATTGTACTAATAATATGGAAAAATATGAGGCTTGCATCATGGGTCTGAAGGAAGTTATTGATCTTAGAATTAAAATTCTAGATGTGTATGGTGATTCAGCTTTGGTAATAAATAAGATTAAAGGAGAATGGGATACTCGTCACCCTGGATTGATCCCCTACAAAGATTATACTAGAAGATTGTTACCCTTCTTTAATAAAGTTGAATTCCATCACATTCCTAGAGATGAAAATCAGGTGGCAAACGCTCTGGCAACTCTGGCTTCTATGTACCAAGTGAATACTTGGTATGATATACCTCAAATTATGGTTCAGCGACTGGATATGCCCGCTCATGTGTTTACAACAGAAGAGGTAGCAGATGAAAAACCTTGGTATTATGACATCAAGCATTTTCTTCAGACTCAGGAATACCCGATTGGTGCATTAAAGAAGGATAGAAAGACATTAAGAAGATTGGTTGGCAGTTTCTTCCTCAGTGAAAATGTGTTGTATACAAGAAATTATGACATGGTCTTGCTCAGATGCGTGGATAGACACGAAGCAGATATGTTGGTGCACGAGGTTCATGAAGGTTCATTTGGCACTCATTCCAATGGACATTCGATGGCTAAAAAGATGATAAGGGAATGTTATTATTGGCTGACAATGGAATCTAACTGTTACAAATTTGCAAAGAAGTGTCATAAATGTCAGATTTATGCAGATAAGGTCCATGTGCCTATGACACTTCTCAATGTTATTTCTTCCCCACGGCCTTTATCTATATGGGGTATTGACATGATTGGGATGATAGAACCAAAAGCTTCGAATGGACACCGTTTTATCTTGGTAGCAATTGATTACTTCACCAAGTGGGTCGAAGCTGCTTCATATGCCAATGTTACCAAGCAGGTGGTTATGCGCTTCATCAAGAATAATCTTATATGTCGGTATGGTGTGCCGAGCAGAATTATTACTGACAATGGCTCGAATTTGAATAATAAGATGATGACAGAGTTGTGTCAAGAGTTCAAGATTGTCCATCACAATTCATCTCCATACAGGCCAAAGATGAATGGGGCTGTTGAAGCTGCTAATAAGAATATCAAGAAAATTATCCAGAAGATGGTTGTTATTTATAAGGATTGGCATGAAATGCTCCCTTTTACTTTACATGGATATCGAACATCTATCCGCACTTCAACAGGAGCAACCCCATTCTCCCTCGTGTATGGAATGGAAGTTGTACTCCCAATCGAGGTTGAGATTCCCTCTTTGTGTGTGATAATGGAAACCAAGTTGTCAGAGGCTAAATGGGTCCAGAATAGATTTGACCAATTGGATTTGATTGAAGAGAAGAGAATGACAGCTTTGTGTCATGGGCAGTTATATCATAAAAGAATGAAGAAAGCATTTGATAAAAAGGTTAAACCTCGTGAATTCAGAGAAGGCGACCTCGTGCTTAGGAAGATCATGTCTTTCAACGCTGATTCTAGGGGCAAGTAGACTCCCAATTTTGAAGGCACGTATGTTGTCAAGAAAGCCTTCTCTGGTGGTGCATTAATTCTTGAAACTATGGATGGCAAGAAGTTCCCGCGTCCCATGAATCCTGACGCAGTCAAGAAATACTTTGCCTAAAGAAATAAAAGAACAGCTTGCTAAGTTGAAAACCCGAAAGGGAGGCTTAGGCAAAAAAGGAGCGTCTCGGTAGGCTGAAAACCCGAAAGGGCGGTCTAGGCAAAAATTAGAGACATAAATAGAATAAGTTTCCCGCTAAGTTGAAAACCCGTAAGGGCAGCTTAGGCAAAAGTTATGGATTTTTCTTGGCAAGTAACTACGTCAGACAAGACTTGATCGTCGAAGCAACAATCTTCTCGGATCCTCATCATACTTCAACAAAAGCCGTTGCTCAGGATTTCAAAAGTTGTTAGGGAGAATAGTGGTCATTGTATCTCAATGTATCTTTTCCATTATATATTATCATTTCCCAAACTTTGTAATCATTCATGGAGTCTCGCCATTCGCAGACTACCATTTTATTAATGAAATTTGAGCTTTTGCCCAATTCTTTGTGTTCTTATTTTTATTTAGTTTGCAAAGACTCCATTTATTACTGAGAATAATTTTTAAAACAAAAAGATTAAAAAGAAAAATTGACTTTTCAAAAAGAAAGACATCTTTACAATTCAATTTACTTTGGGATTTATGATGAAACAATGACAACAAAAATGGCGATCCCAGGAACCGGTTGTTTTACAAGATTTACTTCCTTCATGAAGGTTTTTCCCAGGTCATCTTGTTGGTATGTGTGCAATCTTTATGTGTTTCTCAGATAGTTGAAGACGATACCAGGGGGTGTAAGGTACAATATTGGGTTTGTGATCCCCTTATCCCCGGCCAAATCTTGGTTCGCTTTTGATTTTGGGTTTGCATGGTCAGAAAGCCTCCATCCCAGATTACCCAACAAAGTTTTCCCTCATATGATGAAAGGTTTTATTCCCTTGGTGTGCTAAGATATCGCTCTTTTTTGCAGTATTGGCATTAGTGTTGACTTCTTGATTTCTCAGGAAGGCTATACCAGGGCATCTTTTTGTGGAATAGGTTTGTATGATATGAAGACTCAATCCAATATTCTCCAGTGAAGGCCTCGTTTATTTGATAGAAGTCCTTTCTCCCCAAAGAGGTTGGTGCAATAATTACTCTCGAAGAACGTATCTCCGGTTTCCCCAGTGAAGTATGTATCTCTGGTTCCCCCAGTGAAGTACGTATCTTCGGTTTCCCCAATGAAGAACGTATCTCTGGTTTCCCCAGTGAAGTATGTATCTCCGGTTTCCCCAGTGAAAAACGTATCTTGGTTTCCCCTCGATGATGTGGTTTTGACCTCCCCAATAAAGTCAGCATGAAGTCCCCAGCAGATGTCTCGATGATGAATCATTGTCTCCCTTAGTGAAGTCCGTATGTTTTTATTCCTTCAAATTGTCTCCCTTTGACAATTTGGTTTCCATCTGCCTTATTCAAGATCAGTTTTGCAATCCCCAGTAGGAGTACGGACCGTGAAACATTTGTTTCCCCATTGAAGTTTGTGTGCTATTCCCCGGGAAGGTTATCCCAGGGCATCTCTTGTTGGAATGAGTATTCATGATGAAAAGTTTTCAATCTGCAGTTTTTTCTCCAGGGAGGTAGACTTGAATTCCCCAGTGAGGTTTGATTGTCTCGGCGACAGTCTGCTTTATTTCGAGGTTGGTCTTGCAATCTCCAATAGGCGTATGTTGCTTTTGAAAGACTGATTTCTCTAATGAAACTGGAAGAAAGATGTTTTATCCCGGTATCTGTTTGATTTAGCTACATCCATATTATGTTTCTCCTCAGCGAAGTTAGGACAGGTAATAGATTTGGTTTCCGCAGTTGCTTTTACCTTTCTTGGATTGATCTTTCTGGTTAAAGTTTAGCCCAATGTTGTTGGTACCTGAGGCGGTTTTGTTTTCCTGATTACGTATCCTTTTACCAGCATATGCACGATATCACTCATACATTCATACATACATCATGCATTGCCACAAATAATTTTTCATTGGTATTGTGTTCTAACCTTCCTGCAGCGCTCCTTGCTTAGTTGGATTTGGTTTTCCCTCTTGAGTTTATTTCTCAAAGGATGTATCTTCGTTGGCCGTCTTGCTCAAGTTTATTTATAATTGGATTTATGGTTGCATGACGATATTATTTACTCTGGATTTTTGAGAACTTTGAGTTTTAGTTTGTACATTTATTTTGCACGAGAAGACTTTATCTCCTCAGCAGGAATAACGTGTCATTTCCCTAGGAAGTCATATCTCTTTCCCCAGGAAGTCATATCTCTTTCCCCAGGAAGCCATATTTTTATCCCCAGAAAGTCATCTTTCTTTGCATTTCCCCTTGACAATGAGTGGATGTCTCTTTATTTTAGATAAGTTTGCATATTACCCTTTCCAGGAAGAGCACCTTGGTTAAAGAAGAAGTTGAGACCCGTTCCAGGTGAAATACCAGAATTTTGGGAAAACTCATGATATTTTCAAAATCTACCTTCAGTGAACGTTGGTAGTGCATCGGCAGTGAACGTTGGTAGTGCATCGGCAGTGAACGTTGGTGTTTCTTATCTTTTTTCTATCATCAGTGAACAGTGGTAGTTCCTCGTCAATGAACAGCGGTGGGATGATATTTTCAAAATCTACCTTCAGTGAATGTTGGTAGTACATCGGCAGTGAACGTCGGTGTTTCTTATCTTTTTGCTATCATCAGTGAACGGTGGTAGTTCTCGTCAGTGAACGGCGGTGGCATGATATTTTCAAAATCTACTTTCAGTGAACGTTGCTAGTACATCGACAGTGAACGTCGGTGTTTCTTATCTTTTTGCTATCATCAGTGAACGGTGGTAGTTCCTCGTCAGTGAACGGCGGTGGGATGATATTTTCAAAATCTACCTTCAGTGAACGTTGGTAGTACATCGGCAGTGAACGTTGGTGTTTCATATCTTTTTGCTATCATCAGTGAACAGTGCTAGTTCCTCGTCAGTGAACGGCGATGGGATGATATTTTTAAAATCTATCTTCAATGAACGTTGGTAGTTCATCGGCAGTGAACATCGGTGTTTCTTATCTTTTTGCTATCATCAATGAATGGTGATAGTTCATCGTCAGTGAACAATGGTGGTATGATATTTTCAAAATATACCTTCAGTGAACGTTGGTAGTGCATCGGCAGTGAACGTTGGTGTTTCTTATCTTTTTGCTATCATCAGTGAACAGTGGTAGTTCCTCGTCAGTGAACGGCGGTGGGATGATATTTTCAAAATCTACCTTCAGTGAACGTTGGTAGTACATCGGCAGTGAACGTCGGTGTTTCTTATCTTTTTGCTATCATCAGTGAACGGTGGTAGTTCATCGTCAGTGAATGGCGGTGGTATGATACTTTCAAAATCTACCTTCAGTGAACGTTGGTAGTGCATCGGCAGTGAACGTCGGTGTTTCTTATCTTTTTGCTATCATCAGTGAACGGTGGTAGTTCCTCGTCAGTGAACGGTGGTGGGATGATATTTTCAAAATCTACCTTCAGTGAACGTTGGTAGTACATCGGCAGTGAACGTCGGTGTTTCTTATCTTTTTGCTATCATCAGTGAACGGTGGTAGTTCCTCATCAGTGAACGGCGGTGGGATGATATTTTCAAAATCTACCTTCAGTGAATGTTGGTAGTACATCGGCAGTGAACGTCAATGTTTCTTATCTTTTTTCTATCATCAGTGAACGATGATAGTTCATCGTCAGTGAACGGTGATGGCATGATATATTTTTATATTCTACCTTCAACTATTGAGTTAGTAGTTTAGCGTCATCTGTGAGTCGGTATATCTTTTTCTATCTACCTTCAGTGAATGTTGGTAGACATCGGCAGTGAACGTCGATGCTTATTATCCTCCTCTCTAATTCTATTCTTTTGCCCAACCAGTGATTTATTTTCCTGGTGGGGGTTGCTCCTTTGTTTCTTCATTTTTGTGGCATCCCCAGTGATACTTTGCATCTATTTTATTCTATTCATATGCATTCATAATCATAAAGCATTGCATGGCATCTTAGAGACAAAAATATGGCTTGTTTTATATTTAAGTATCTTCAATCGCGTCGACACGAAGATTTCTAACCTTCGTATCTCCGGATAGAAGACACTTAAATAAGGGCAGCTGTTGTACCCCAATTTTTGCCCCTAAGATTCCTCTATCATATCATATCAACTCAATTATAACAACATCACATTAGGGTTGGTTCTTCATCTTGCTCTATCTCCTATCTTTAAGGTTGCTCTTGAGGAATCTCCAAGCACCTTGGTTGTGTATTTTGTATATGTGTTGTTGACTAACTTCTAATCAAAATACAAAAAATATTTGTCTTTGTCTTTGCACAATTTGTTTTTTGCAGGTACCAAGTCAAAGCATCCAACAAATAAGGTCATGCAAAGTTGATTGATCCTATTGTGGCAAAAAAAATCCAGCATGCATCGACACATAAAGGTATGTATCGACTCATTTTGTTTTGCATAACTTGCATGTGTCGACACATGCATGTATGTATCGACTCATCCTGCTTGAATAACAAGCATGTGTCGACACATGCATGTATGCCTCGACTCATCTTGTTTGAATAACTTGCATGTGTCGACACATACGTGTTATGTATCGACTCATGCAGTTTGTGTGATTCTGTAATGTGTTGTAATAACAGTATGTATCGACACATAGAGGCATGTATCGACACATGATGTGTTATGCAGCTAGGATGTATCGACACATACCATCTATGTATCGACTCATAATGGCAAAATGCACGTGTTTTTTGAAAAAAAAGCCAGCAAATTCAAATCTATCTTATTTTTGGCTCCAATTTTTTCTGCATAATTTGAAATTATATCATTAATTCAAATTTGGCTCCAAGAATCAATTACCAAATTACCACTAATCCCAATTCTAAAATTCTATAAATAGAGACCTCATTTCATTCAAATCACAAGCTTTTGATAGCCAAAATCATCTTGCTAAAAAATCTCTCAATTCTCTCCATTCACCAAATTCACTCAAAGCTCCATTTTCAAAAAGTTAGTAAGCTTTGCATTGAAGCTTACTAATCTTTGAGATAAACCTTCATCCGAACACTTTTTCTTCATCAATTCTCTACATCCAAGCTTTGGTGATTGATTCTTGTTATTGAATTGAAGCAAATTCTGGAAGTTGTTTGATAATTCTCAAATTCTACCTTTGGTAAGTTGGATCATCATCTTTCACAATGTGATCTCTTGTGGATTTCTGGTTTTGATTCATTGAGCACTGTTTTATAACTCCATTAGTGCTATTTTCTCAAATTTGCTGGAATTTTCATGCTCAATTGGATCCATGATCATAAGGTGTTTGATGAAAAGTTGGAACAAGAATTTGATCTTTAAAATGTTGTTTTCTACTGATTTTTAACAGGTTACAATCAATTGTTGTAACATTACAATTGATTGTCACAGAAAATTAATTTATAAAAATCTGCACTGATGCAATAGGTTGCTGTCTAAGCACAATTGATTGTAACAGTGCCAAAAATACTTTTTCTGCCTTATTTTGGGATTGTTTTGACTCAAATATTTTTCTGCTCACTCTCTTTGATGGATAACTTGGATTGCAATTTCAAATGTTTAATTTGTTTTTTAAACTCAATGGACTTTGTGATGTAGATGAAGTTGGATAAATGTTCATCAATTCAAATCTACCTAAGAGTGAATTATTTAATTCATTTTTGGTGCTTTGGATTAATGATATATTTAGTGCTTTAATCCATCTAGAGGAGTGGTTGAATTTAAAGATGAAAAGATTTTGAAATGGTGATCCAAATTAGCTTATCATTCCCCTACATCTTCATCTTATCCCTTTCTTTTTTTAATTGTGCTACATGTTAAGGGATGATGATCTCTATATCATTTATTCAAACATGAAGTACATATATTTCTATTGACCGGCCTCAAAATAGGTGTGACGTCTACATAAGTCCACTTACGATTACTTAACATAGCGTTAAATTTTGTCCCGATTTGAATAAATGATCATTCGTGGCCCAAACTTATGATTGTAAGCCCAAGTATGTTAATTTGATCTCTTTGATCCAATAACCTTGAGATTCATTGTGTGGAGGCTTTGGTTCTACCAATCCTCTAATGGATCTACAATACCTTTGGTCAACGCGGATCACTTAAACATCGTTGATCATTACTGTTACTTTTTTTAGGATTCCAAAATGGATGATATACTTGACAAAAAGCAAATGCAACTTGTTGTGTGGAGGCTTTGGTTCTACCAATCCTCTAATGAGTTCCAAATGCAAGTTTCAAGATGATCATCCAACTAACCACTATTTCTAACAATTGACTTTACTTTATGCTTTATAATTTTTTATGCTTTATGCACCGTTTAATTTAAGCATTTACATTTCATGCCATTTTATTTTTGCTCACTTGAGCATTTATTTTTATGTCATTTTTATTTTGCTCACTTGATCTTTTCTTTTCTTTTTAAAGACACCTAATAATCAACATGAACCATAAAATCTTTAATGATATTTGGACTATTTGGTTACTATCATTGGCATTATGGAGCATTGGACTTCTTGGACTTAGGATTAGAAACCTTGGCCTATCTTGGAGACTTTGTGACTTTGTTTGATATTTTGTCTGGAGTTTTTGAGGTTTACCTCGAGACATTGGGTTTATTTGTTTTTTTTGTATGCAGGTTATTGTGATTACATACTTTGTTTGTAATTTGGAATTCACCCGTATACAGCCGTTACTCTGCCCAATTTTTGCGAAGACTTAATACACTTGAAGTTTTGTTCTCTCAAGAGGTCTAGTATCTTTGCTTGCTTGGTTTCAATCCAAAGAATGGGAATTCTATATTGACTCATAATGTCAAGTATTGGCTTCTTGTTGGTTAGATGTTTCTTATCCCTAGATTTTACCTTATGCTTTAGGATAATCTCTTCTTCTCCTTCTATCTTCCTTAATTTCAAAAATCTTCTCTCCCATTTTAAAAACTCTTCTTATTTCTAAACTTGAAATACTTTCATAATAAACTTGGACTTAGGTCCATGCATTTTCAAAATATTTTCATAAATAAATTTCAATTAATTTAGTAATACCTTGACATTTTTGTGAGAAGACTAAAAGTCAATCAATCTCATTTCAAACCATTTTTGCCACTTTGGCTTTTTATTTTAAAACTTTTCTTAAAAGATTAGACTCTTGTCAATCCTTGTAGTGATGGAAACAACTATACTTCTACAATATGTAGTAAAGTGAGATATTTTCCACTTGAGTGTTGAGTGAGGAATTGTTGATTTTAAAATCCAAGCCATATCCTCCACTTTGAGATGATGCAAATTCTCCTTTCTCATGATTGTGGGTAGTAAGTATGTTTTCCACACGGACAATGACGATGATGTCTTATCTCATAAAATTAACCAACACACTTGTGTTTCAAATTTTTAAAAAGAGGAACTACGTGTACCCTGATCCCCTGTTGCACGAAAGGTGGTACGTAGGCACTAAAGGTTCGCAACCGCGGCGGATGCAAAAATCATAAAAAATATTTCTTTTCTCACCTCTACAATCCATTTTTTATATAACACATTTTCATAGCCAAAATATACAGATTTTTCAAAGAGGTTCCTGTGGAGTACCGTAGATGTTTAGGGTGCTAATACCTTCCCTTTGCATAACCAACCCCCTTACCTTGAATCTTTCCCCCTTTTTTGGTTATCCTCTCTTTTCCCATTCCTTTGGAAACAATAAAGCGCGGTGGCGATTTTTATTTTGATTTGTATAAAGTCTATCCAATCCAATGGCTTAGTCTTGAACATTTCTACCTCTACACTTCCCTTTTCATGACCTACCCCCCGAACTCAAGAAAATTCTCAAAAGGTATTTCCTGTTCTTTTCACCCTTTCCTTTATTGGATAAAAGAAAAGTCGGTGGCGACTCTTGCTATCTGAAACAATTACGATAAAACGCAAAACACCCAAGTCAGTTCTCCCACCGTATTATAGAACTGGCGACTCTGCTGGGGATATTTGAAAGTGGGGTTACCTTAGAGACTAGATCACCTTTAAATTCTTTCATTGTTTGATTTGTTTGCTTTACATTTTGGGTTCAAGTTTGGGTGTCGAATTGATTCTCTACTCGGATCTAGGAAAATCATTAAGTAAATAGCAAAAATTATGGAGACTGTACGGCGTAGACCGATATGGTTGAGACAATAACTATGTTAGTGTGACACATTTGTGGGTACCGATATCCCTTATGGTGAATTAAAGAGAATATGGGGCCGCTGTGTGGTGTCATGAAGCACTGATGAACCTTAGAAGCTTTAATTGAACAACTTGGCCATTAGGAAGTTGTGAGGTAGCCGGCTTTGGTGCAGTCTGAAGTTGGTTGATACTTAATACTATGCTCATTGAGATCATACTTTTAGGATATTTTGGTCTCCAAAAAATAGAATTAATGCACCGCCAGAGAAGCTTTCTTGACAACATATGGGCCTTTAAAATTGGGAGTCCACTTACCCCTAGAATCAGTGTTGAAATACATGATCTTCCTGAGGGAGACAATGATTCATCATCGAGACATCTGCTGGGGACTTCATGCTGACTTTATTGGGGAGGTCAAAACCACATCATCGAGGGGAAACCAAGATACGTTTTTCACTGGGGAAACCGGAGATACATACTTCACTGGGGAAACCAGAGATACGTTCTTCATTGGGGAAACCGAAGATACGTACTTCACTGGGGGAACCAGAGATACATACTTCACTGGGGAAACCGGAGATACGTTCTTCGAGAGTAATTATTGCACCAACCTCTTTGGGGAGAAAGGACTTCTATCAAATAAACGAGGCCTTCACTGGAGAATATTGGATTGAGTCTTCATATCATACAAACCTATTCCACAAAAAGATGCCCTGGTATAGCCTTCCTGAGAAATCAAGAAGTCAACACTAATGCCAATACTGCAAAAAAGAGCGATATCTTAGCACACCAAGGGAATAAAACCTTTCATCATATGAGGGAAAACTTTGTTGGGTAATCTGGGATGGAGGCTTTCTGACCATGCAAACCCAAAATCAAAAGCGAACCAAGATTTGGCCGGGGATAAGGGGATCACAAACCCAATATTGTACCTTACACCCCCTGGTATCGTCTTCAACTATCTGAGAAACACATAAAGATTGCACACATACCAACAAGATGACCTGGGAAAAACCTTCATGAAGGAAGTAAATCTTGTAAAACAACCGGTTCCTGGGATCGCCATTTTTGTTGTCATTGTTTCATCATAAATCCCAAAGTAAATTGAATTGTAAAGATGTCTTTCTTTTTGAAAAGTCAATTTTTCTTTTTAATCTTTTTGTTTTAAAAATTATTCTCAGTAATAAATGGAGTCTTTGCAAACTAAATAAAAATAAGAACACAAAGAATTGGGCAAAAGCTCAAATTTCATTAATAAAATGGTAGTCTGCGAATGGCGAGACTCCATGAATGATTACAAAGTTTGGGAAATGATAATATATAATGGAAAAGATACATTGAGATACAATGACCACTATTCTCCCTAACAACTTTTGAAATCCTGAGCAACGGCTTTTGTTGAAGTATGATGAGGATCCGAGAAGATTGTTGCTTCGACGATCAAGTCTTGTCTGACGTAGTTACTTGCCAAGAAAAATCCATAACTTTTGCCTAAGCTTCCCTTACGGGTTTTCAACTTAGCGGGAAACTTATTCTATTTATGTCTCTAATTTTTGCCTAGACCGCCCTTTCGGGTTTTCAGCCTACCGAGACGCTCCTTTTTTGCCTAAGCCTCCCTTTCGGGTTTTCAACTTAGCAAGCTGTTCTTTTATTTCTTTAGGCAAAGTATTTCTTGACTGCGTCAGGATTCATGGGACGCGGGAACTTCTTGCCATCCATAGTTTCAAGAATTAATGCACCACCAGAGAAGGCTTTCTTGACAACATACGTGCCTTCAAAATTGGGAGTCTACTTGCCCCTAGAATCAGCGTTGAAAGACATGATCTTCCTAAGCACGAGGTCGCCTTCTCTGAATTCACGAGGTTTAACCTTTTTATCAAATGCTTTCTTCATTCTTTTATGATATAACTGCCCATGACATAAAGCTGTCATTCTCTTCTCTTCAATCAAATCCAATTGGTCAAATCTATTCTGGACCCATTTAGCCTCTGACAACTTGGCTTCCATTATTACACACAAAGAGGGAATCTCAACCTCAATTGGGAGTACAACTTCCATTCCATATACCAGGGAGAATGGGGTTGCTCCTGTTGAAGTGCGGACAGATGTCTGATATCTATGTAGAGCAAAAGGGAGCATTTCATGCCAATCCTTATAAGTAACAACCATTTTCTGGATAATTCTCTTGATATTCTTATTAGCAGCTTCAACTGCCCCATTCATCTTTGGTCTGTACGGAGATGAGTTGTGATGGACAATCTTGAATTCTTCACACAGTTCTGTCATTATCTCGTCGTTCAAATTCGAGCCATTGTCAGTGATGATTCTACTCGGCACACCATACCGACATATAAGATTGTTTTTGATGAAACACATAACCACCTGTTTGGTAACATTGGCATAAGAAGCAGCTTCTACCCATTTGGTGAAGTAGTCAATTGCTACCAAGATGAAACAATGTCCATTCGAAGCTTTGGGTTCTATCATCCCGATCATGTCAATACCCCACATAGAGAAAGGCCATGGGGAGGAAATCACATTGAGAAGTGTCGGAGGCACATGGACCTTATCTGCATAAATCTGGCATTTATGGCACTTCTTTGCAAATTAATAACAATCAAATTCCATTGTCAACCAATAGTAACCTGCCCTTAGCATCTTCTTAGCCATTGAATGCCCATTAGCATGAGTTCCAAACGAACCTTCATGAATCTCATGCATCAACATGTCTGCTTTGTGTCTATCCATGCATCTGAGCAAGACCATGTCATAATTTCTCTTGTATAACATTGTGATCGGTGGGAATGAGAACTGACTGTTTTGGAATGCTGGTTCACGTTTGCGTTTGTTTTCACAAAATTTCGCGGTAAGTAAGAGTCGCCACCGTCTTTTATTTTATCCAACAAGGGAAAGGACAAAAGCACAGGAAAATTCCTTTTCGAGATGTTTCTCGGGTTCGGGAGGTAGATTATAGAAAGGGAAGGTGTTAGCACCCTTTCTATCAGTGGTTATCCACGGGCTCTTAGGTACTTGCTCACTATGTTTTCAAAAGTTTGCTTTTCTTTGTGTTTGTGGGTTTTGAAAAAGAGTTTTGTTTTTGAAGAGAGTGTAAGTGCGAAAAGTTTTGTTTTGTTTTTAAAAGGAGCAAGTACTTAAGAACCTCTACCTACTCAAAAAGGAATTAAATTGTGCAAATGTCCTTTAGACAGTGCTATCCCACTATTGAGGAGTAGGTAGCACCGTCGTTGAAGTTTTCGGGTCAATTCAGTTTAAGAGACGTGTGGTCACTAAAGCAATGTTAGGATGCTTTAGCGGTAACCCTAATGTCTTAGATCATTTTTATCGAGGCAACCATTTCGAGGCAACTTTGATCTTTGGACAGGAGGGCGACCTCTAAGACTTCATATACTCAATGACCACGTTCGAGGCAACCAAGTGAGGTGTACCTTAGGAGTGGCATGTGTAAGTGTGTCAATTTTCAGTTATATTATCTTTGCATGTCATGGTGAGCTACTGTTGATTTTAAGTTAAGAGTTAATCTTGTCATGCATAGCCTAGTTAGCATACATCTAAATAGTCAATATATGTACATGAATTTAAAGTGCGGGAATTGTAAATCCTACGCTATTACAAGGCTTCGGGGAGAGGGATTATTTACATGTCCAAACTTGGGGGAATAAAGCAGTAAAGTGTAAAAGGTCTTAGTTAAGCTATTACAAACCAGTAGGCAGTTACAATAAAATAAACGCGCACGAAAAAATTGAATCAGAGTGTCCTTGGGTTTTGACCCTTTTTTTATTAAATAAAGTGTATTTTTGGTCTTTTTTGATTTAAGAATTAAGACTAACTAATGATTAATTAATTAAAAAGAAAATACTTTTTGAGTTTTATTTTATTTTGAGAAAATGATCTAAATCTACTTAATTTTAGTTTTTTTTGAAAAAAACGTTAAGATAGTTAAAAGATTAATTAACAAAATTAATTTAATAGGAAAAACTAGCCTAATGTTTTTGTGTTTTTGATTTTATGTTGATTAAAGAAAAAGAATAAAATAGTCAAAATAAGGACAAAAAACGAAGGAAACAAGTAGCAAATAAAAAAAAGCATAATTCTGGAGGCCTAGGTCGAAAGAGGTGCGGGTTGTCTTTCGACCCAGTGAAGGGGCTTGATCGAAGGTGCATGAGGGGCCGCACTTTGGGGGTGTTCGATCTGGATATGTCATCCTTTGATCTGGAAATCATGGATCCAGTTCGAAGCTAAGCTGCTAAGCTTCGAAACTCTGAACAAGATTCTAAGAATATATTTCCTGCAAAACAAAACAAATGTTAAAAGTCCAAGGGGGACTTTACCCCCCTGATTCGAATCTCCTCACAATTCTGATCCTTCCTCAACGTGAATCTGCTGAATCTGGGTCTGGGTTTGTTTTATTCTGAGGTTCGAAGGGGAAACTCAGATCGTGCCCAAGTAATGGCACAATCTCACCTTTGCACTTCAGCTTACATGCAACACAATCAGTAATAACAAAAATATATGCAATGTGTATTTAAATGTCATGAAGGTGCAATTTTGGTTTTGCAAACCCTTACCAATTGAAGATGTATGATCTGTGGCTCTGGGTGGTTGCTTTGGCTTGGATGAAAATGCTGATAACCTTTGGCAACGTATCTCCAAATCCTCCTTGTTTCTCCTTTTTCGTTCTGTTCAATTCTGTTTTTTCTCCCCTGCTCTGTGTTTTTTCGTGTTCCTTGGATATGTATGCTGGCCCTTGTATTTATAGGAGTGTGGGGGTCTAGTAACGGCAAGAGACAACCAATTAAACAGGCCATTAAAGCCATGAGACAAGAATCAGACACATTAAAATATTTCCTTTTTTGAAATATTCGTGTCTCTTGAATGAACCTGCACACTTTTATATTTAGAATGCCTTCAGGCCCTGCTCTTTGATTGGTCCTAAGTTGCCTCCTTCGAATGGACTTTTTCTGCTTCGACTGCTTGATTTGAAAAGAGTTACTCTGGTCGAATCAGCTCTTTAGGAACAGAAAAGGCAAGAATCTGGCCTTTAACTCAGGAATTAAATCCACAATCAACATTTAATTATTGCCATATTTGTAAGGAAAACATGCCATCTTCTCATGTTCAGTGTACCTGGACATGTTTTTTTGAGTGCCCTCTTGATGGCCTCTTTCGAATGGCCTGGAAGGAGTTCTTCAAATGGCTCTTGTCCAAATATCAATCGAAGGGTCCTAATTAAAATTCCAATCGAAAGGCTTTGTTAACAGGCCAATCGAAAAGTGCTGTTCATGCTAATCGAAGGACATGGTTAACATGCCTGTCGAAGCTGCCTTGACACAATGCTAAATCGAAGGATCCCTTGGCATGCCAATTGAAAGGCTTGGCCCAGGGTTCCAAACGAACAGGTCTTTCAAAATTCTAATCGAAGGGCTTTGACATAATGCCAATCGAAGTGCTTGTCCATAATGCCAATCGAAAGGCTCCTTCAGAATACCAATCGAAGGGTCTTTCAGAATGCCAATCGAAGGCCTTGACATAATGCCAATCGAAGTGCTTGTCCATAATGCCAATCGAAATGCTCCTTAAAAATACCAATCGAAGGGTCTTTCAGGATGCCAATCGAAGGGTACTTAAAGTACCACTCAAAAATTTTCTTTTTCCTTAGGCAAGGGTTTGTGATCAACCATGCAGGGGGAAGACTTTGGAAAACCTGAGAGGGAAAATTTTGGGGTACAACAGTTTCCCCTATTCAATCTTCTTAAACCTGAGGATGTAGATTGGCTTGCGTGCCTTTCGTGATCCGAAGGTGGAAGATGATTGAGCACTAGAGTGCCCAGAAATTTGGACTCGCATGGTGTAGTATCAGCATTGTGATGTCGGGAATGGGCTTACAGATGCCATTTGGAGATTGTTGGTGGGTGGTTTTATCTTTGTTGACGCGTTGTCTCTTTTGACGAGGTGTCTCCTTTGACGAGTTGTCTCAGAAAAATCTTTAGGAATCGATTTAACTGATTTTGTATCCATTGACTGGCTTCGCCTCAGAAAAATCTTTAGGAATCAATTTAACTGATTTTGTCTCCATTGACTAGCTTCGCCTCAGAAAAATCTTTAGGAATCGATTTAACTGATTATGTCTCCATTGGCTGGCTTCGCCTTAGAAAAATATTTAGGAATCGATTTAACTAATTTTGTCTCCATTGACTAGCTTCGCCTCAGAAAAATCTTTAGGAATCGATTTAACTGATTTTGTCTCCATTGACTGGCTTCGCCTCAGAAAAATCTGTAGGAATCGATTTAACTGGACCAGAGAAGGCCTTTGACTGGATCGGCATCAGAAAAATCTTTAGGAATCGATTTAACTGGACCAGACAAGGTCTTGGAATATCTTCAACTGGATCAGCATCAGAAAAATCTTTAGGAATAGATTTAACTGGACCAGAGAAGGCCTTTGACTGGATTGGCATCTGAAAAATCTTTAGGAATCGATTTAACTGGACCAGACAAGGTCTTTGACTGGATCGACATCAGAAAAATCTTTAGGAATCGATTTAACTGGACCAAACAAGGTCTTGGAATATCTTCAACTGGATCGACATCAGAAAAATCTTTAGGAATCGATTTAACTAGACCAGAGAAGGTCTTGGAATATCTTCAATTGGATCGGCATTAGAAAAATCTTTAGGAATCGATTTAACTGGACCAGAGAAGTCCTTTGACTGGATCAGCATCAGAAAAATCTTTAGGAATCGATTTAACTGGACCAGATAAGGTCTTTGACTGGATCGGCATCAGAAAAATCTTTAGGAATCGATTTAACTGGACGAGACAAGGTCTTGGAATATCTTCAACTGGATCGACATCAGAAAAATCTTTAGGAATCGATTTAACTGGACCAGAGAAGGCCTTTGACTGGATCGGCATCAGAAAAATCTTTAGGAATCGATTTAACTAGACCAGACAAGGTCTTGGAATATCTTCAACTGGATCAGCATCAGAAAAATCTTTAGGAATCGATTTAACTGGACCAGAGAAGGTCTTGGAATATCTTCAACTGGATCGGCATTAGAAAAATCTTTAGGAATCGATTTAATTGGACCAGAGAAGGCCTTTGACTGGATCGACATCAGAAAAATCTTTAGGAATGGATTTAACTGGACCAGACAAGGTCTTGGGATATCTTCAACTGGATCGGCATCAGAAAAATCTTTAGGAATCGATTTAACTGGACCAGAGAAGGTCTTGGAATATCTTCAACTGGATCGGCATCAGAAAAATCTTTAGGAATTGATTTAACTGGACCAGAGAAGGCCTTTTGATATGGCTGAGAATTTAACTGCATCCTTCCTGAAAGGTAAAGGTCAGTCATATGCAATGCATGATATGGATCAAGCAATGATGTTCTCAACATAAATGAGATTGTGTGGTATGATGCGTTTATGCATGTATCATGATGTATGGAAATGTAATGTTTTAGCTGGGGAAAATAAATCCCGGACAGCTTGCTGGAGAATAGAGTTGAATTCTTCGTTTCCGCTGGGGATGACGAATGAAGATGATTGCAAGAATAAACCTGTAGGATAGGATGACTCCGTTGGGGAATAAACTAATGGGGAGATTACTTCGAGGGGAATTACTCTGTGGGGAAGAGATGTTCTGCTGAGATTTTAACGATAAACTCCGCTGGGGATTCCATTGATAAGCTCTGTTGTGGATTTTAATGATAAACTCCGCTGGGGATAGATTACCGTTGTTGGTGATATTGAACCTGTTGAGGATAGAAGTCCTCTTGGGGGGAAAGAAAGAACTTTGCTGAGGATAATCTTTCCATTACAACTTGCTGAGGATAACCCAGTTAGGTTCTTATGAGGGTAACCTTTTGAATTCGGCTGGGGAGATTTATTTGCGCTATGTAGGGGATAAGCTTCCAGAATCTGCTAGGGAAGATGATCCAACTCCATTGGGGAAAATTTTTTAGACTGCGCTGGGGAAATGGCTCCACTGGGGGTATCTTGCATTCTGCCGGGGAACATTCTTATATTTCGTTGAGGAATATTAAGACTTCCAGGGATACTCTTATGCCTGTTGGGGAATATCCTTATACTCCGCTGGGGAATATTAAGACCTTATGGGGATACCCAACCTTTTTAGGGCTGATGGTAGACCAACTCTGTTTGGGGAGAGTATTGCTGATTCGTTCATAGTTGCAAGTCTCAGCTGAGAGAGCTATCATTACTGTCTTACTCTGCGGGGAGTGAAAGTATCTTAGCCATATTCTTCAGCTGAATATATACCTTGGTACCTGGTGGACAGAGAAACTTGTACAGTTCGGACAATTCTTATTTGCCCCTGCTTTTGCGGGAGAAGGTGCCTGTGGAGGCCCTGTGGATAGAGTATTATCCCCACCTATGAGGTGCTTGGTATCTTTCATTCAAAATGACAAGTCTTCTTCTGGTAGGCCAGTGACGAGATGACGAGACATAGTCGTACGCTTTGATCCCTAATTTTTTTGCCTGGATCGCCTTTTCGGGTTTTCAGTCCACCGGGATACCCTTTTTTGCCCAAGCCGCCTTTTCAGGTTTTCGACTTGCCGGGTGTACAAATTTTTTCATTTTCATCCCTTATTTTTGCCCGAACCCTTTTGGTTCGTCGGGAATCCCTTATTTTTGCCTAGGCCAGTCAACCTAGCGGGTCTTTGATTATGCGTAGTACTTTTTGACTATGTCCATGCTCTCAGGATGTAGAGAGGTGTCACTGTCGGTAGTGTTGTGTTGCCATACTACCAGAAGATCTTCGTTTGATCATGCAAGATTCGTTGTTGGAATTCATGTCCAATGCCCCAATTGATTCAGATGGAGATTTGCCCCTGGCTATTTGGCATTTTGAGAGATTCCTTGAATCTTGACTTGACTTCCCCAGATGATGGACAATGATCATGCCGTGCCCCTTGATTGGAAGTGTTTCTTCCACTTGAGATGACCCTTTTTATTGAAAAGGTTTTTGTTCACTAGATATTCGTCGTGCGAATTTCTCTGCTATTTGAACAAATAGTCATATGCAAACAATGTTATTTTAAGAATGCAAAGCTTATGTCTGTCTTGAAGTTTTTGAAAATACATTTTTTCAGTAAGATAGGAAAATTTTGTAAAATTTGACGTCAACTCAGGATTTACAGCAAGCCCTACAGGAGTCAGGATACCTTTTGTAGCAGTATGCTTTCGAACTAACCCGTGCTTCAGCTAGGACTTTTAAGGGTTATAACGTGGCCTGGTTCACAGTTTAAGAAACAAAGGATAAAGGCTCAAATTTTATTTGTACCCACCCATTCTTCGTGATGTTCTTCGATCCTAAACTCAGCTAATCGTGCATTTAGATCCCGTTTGAGTCTTTGCTCTGATATTCCGGTGATGGTTCGGATACTGACAGTTTATTTTGAACAGGCAGTCATTTTTGTTGAGAGTTTTTAGGACCTCTTTTTGATTTTATTATCCCTGTCTTTTGCCTGAACTGTTTCTTTTTGTATTTACAGTCAGCGGGATGCCCCAGTTTTGTAAGTCTCCTTCGTAGGTTTTGACTTAATGGGCTTTTATTTCTGAGAGATAATGACTGCCTGTCCTTACGATTATTTGGAACCATCACTGTCTCTTGTTTTGGAAGGACTTATTTGATGTCATTCATTGTGCACCTGGATCAACTGAGAAAACTACCCTGCCCCGGGTTATAAGTAAGGGTTTTTAATTTGTGAAAAGAAAAACTCCAACTTCTTTGGCTCGAAGGGGTTGACTAGGGATTATCTTCCTTATAACTCCACTGTTTAGGATTTGAAACAATGCCTGTACCTCATCAGCGGGGTCTACTCAAAAGCATACTGTAAAGATCGCGGTATCATTTTCGTCATCCTCCCTCAAAAGGCTTAGAATTTTTTTAATCAAGAGTTGGACATCACAAAAAGGAAATATGAAGCAATTTAAGCATAGTGAAAACAATTAATTCAAAACAGACACTTGTAATTCATTAATGAAATAAAAGAGTTCAACATGATAATAATTGTTTGAATAAGAAAAGAAAAATACAATCTCAGAATTCAAATGAACAAAAGTTCTTTCAATCCTAGTCATGTTTTGGCAAGGGAGCAGTGATCATATTGGGAGTCTCAGACGCCTCAAACTCAATCTCCTTTGCATCGATTAGGTCTTGAACCTTGTTTTTCAGACTCCAACAATCATCTGTATTATGCCCCAGGCTCTCAGAGTGATAAGCGCAGCGGGCGTTGGGGTTATACTTTGATGACGTTGTATTTGGATTCTTTGGGGCTTCTTTTAGAGTCACCAGATTGGTATTCAGCAACTGTGGCAACATCTGAGACAAAGTCATACTGAGACGAGTGAATTGCCTTCGAGGTCTCTCTTCCCTTTGTTAGTTGTGATGCTGAGGAGTACCAGCAGGTTTTGCAATAACAACCGCATTGACAGCTTGGCGGTGTTCAGGTCTATTCTGTCTTTTTGAACTGTAGACAACACTGGACTCTTTCTTAAATGGTTTTTTCTCGGTGCTCGACGAGGCACCCTTCTGTATTTTTCCAGCCTTAATACCAGCTTCAATCCTCTCACCAGTCAAGATAAGGTCTGTAAACCCGGCTGAAGAGCTTCTAATCAAATGGTTAAAGAATGGACCAGACAGGGTCCCTAGAAACATATCAACCAGTTCATGATCAGCCAAAGGTGGTTGCACCCTTCCGGCTAGGTCTCTCCATTTTTGAGCATACTCTTTAAATCCTTCACCCATCCCTATTGACATACCCTGGAGTTGGGTACGCGTAGGAGCGAGGTCGGAGTTATACTGATACTGCCTATAGAACGCAGCAACCAAATCCTCCCAACTGCGGATACTGGCTCTGTCCAACTGATAGAACCACTCAAGCTGAGTCCCTGAAAGACTATCTTGAAAGAAATGGATCCACAAGTTCTTATCAGCAGTGTAAGGTTGGATCTTCCTCACATATGACCGGAGGTGCAGCTTTGGACAAGAAGCTACGTCATACTTGGCAAAGGCAGGTGCCTTGAACTTATGGGGAATAACCACCCCAGATGATAGACCTAGATCTCCGAAGTCCAGACCAGGCACCTTCTGTATTTCCATAGCGTTTAAACGGTCTTCCAGTTGTTTGTACTTATCCTTAGCAGGAGGATACTGTTCTTCATCATAGTCCGTCTCGTTGTCGGAGACTTCAGGGCTAGGAGCCCCCCTTTCTTGTGGACTGTCTTTCCCTCCAGATGAGGTGGTCAGGTCAACTTCATTCTGCAGCCCGTTTCCAAACCTGCGTCCAGTGTTGAACAGGATGGTCCTCTTTTTCTTCTTCTTTTTCTCCTTCAGAATCAAAGTCTTCAGGTCCTGCTGACCCTTAGCTAGGCTCATGACCAACTCTTGAAATTGGGCATTCTAGGCCTGGAGGGCCTTGATAGCTTGCTCAGTTGAAGGTTCAGTAGACATGATGATTGCTGAAATAAAAAGCGAAGAAGATAAGGGACATGTACTGGGAGACCTGTTATGCAATGATATGTATGATATATATATGCAATGTTTTCAAGGATCTGGCGGGGTAAACAAGAAACTGTTATAATTTGAATCTCGTGGATTTGATTGAAGGAACTTCATGTCGCTGAGAGTCCTTCTTCAAGAGTCAAGCTCACCATATCGAATGGGTCATAGCCCCTGACTCAAGTTATCGTGTTTTGATCTCTAGATGGCATTGGTTAGAGGAAAATAAATCCCCTTGCCCCTTGCTAGACATTTGGTTCATCATGACCTACATCACAAACCTTTGAGATCCTTGAAATGGTTAAGGAAATGTTAAGGTATGATATTATGATGTGTATTCTACGCGTTTAAGCAAAAGTGTGAGGTGATGTAAGTAAGCCCTGCAATAAATCCAGATTATTGGATAAGGACTGTAAATAAAACCTACAAGGAACTCATGTTGTCAGATAACAAGAATGTGCAAGTAGTTCAAGTTTGAAGGCACACAAGTCACACAAAAGAGCCCTTAGATTTCAGGCTTGCATGAGGTTTCATAGGTAAGTACCCTCTTGAGTTTAGTTGGCTCAAAACCTGTCCTATAAATAGTAACCGAGTTCTAAGGAGCTCAATATCATTGGATTGTTTTCTATGTTCATCGTTTTGGTTTAGCCACTGAACTAGCGACCAAAATATTCCAAGAAAACAATCCTCAATGAGTGTAGTATCGAGTATCTACCAACTTCGGACTGCACCAAAGCCGGTCATCTCACTACCCCTAAAAAAGGCCAAGATGGTCAAGTAAGGTTCTAGGTCATTAGTGCTTAGTGACATCGCTCAACGGCCCCGTATTCTCTTTGATTGACTCAAAGGCTACCGGTACTCACAAATATGTCGCACTAATATAGCTATTGCTTCAACCGTGTCGGTATACCCCGCACAGTTTCCACAACGTATTGCTATCTATGAATGTTTTCCAAATCCGGGTTAGGATCTATAGAACTCCGATACAAGCCCACAAAATTAAAAGCATACAAAGCAATACAATTGAAAACACAAGTGATCTAATCCTAAGGTACACCTCACTTATAATTCCCCAGCAGAGTCTCTAGTTCTGTGATCGGTGGGAATGAGAACTGGCTGTTTTGGAATGCTGGTTCGCGTTTGCGTTTGTTTTTGCAAAATGTCGCGGTAAGCAAGAGTCGCCACCGTCTTTTATTTTATCCAACAAGGGAAAGGACAAAAGCACAGGAAAATTCCTTTTCGAGATGTTTCTCGGATTCGGGAGGTAGATTATAGAAAGGGAAGGTGTTAACACCCTTTCTATCCATGGTTATCCACGGGCTCTTAGGTACTTGCTCACTATGTTTTCAAAAGTTTGCTTTTCTTTATGTTTGTGGGTTTTGAAAAAGAGTTTTGTTTTTGAAGAGAGTGTAAGTGCGAAAAGTTTTGTTTTGTTTTTAAAAGGAGCAAGTACTTAAGAACCTCTACCTACTCAAAAAGGAATTAAATTGTGAAAATGTCCTTTAGACAATGCTATCCCACTATTGAGGAGTAGGTAGCACCGTCGTTGGAGTTTTCGGGTCAATTCGGTTTAAGGACATGTGGTCACTAAAGCAATGTTAGGATGCTTTAGCGGTAACCCTAATGTCTTAGATCATTTTTATCGAGGCAACCATTTCGAGGCAACTTTGATCTTTGGACAGGAGGGCGACCTCTAAGACTTCCTATACTCAATGACCACGTTCGAGGCAACCAAGTGAGGTGTACCTTAGGAGTGGCATGTGCAAGTGTGTCAATTTTCAATTATATTATCTTTGCATGTCATGGTGAGCTACTGTTGATTTTAAGTTAAGAGTTAATCTTGTCATGCATAGCCTAGTTAGCATACATCTAAACAGTTAATATATGTACAGGAATTTAAAGTGCGGGAATTGTAAATTCTACGCTATTACAAGGCTTCGGGGAGGGGGATTATTTACATGTCCAAAATTGGGGGAATAAAGCAGTAAAGTGTAAAAGGTCTTAGTTAAGCTATTACAAACCAGAAGGCAGTTACAATAAAATAAACGCGCGCGAAAAAATTGAATCAGAGTGTCCTTGGGTTTTGACCCTTTTTTTATTAAATAAAGCATATTTTTGGTCTTTTTTGATTTAAGAATTAAGACTAACTAATGATTAATTAATTAAAAAGAATATATTTTTTGAGTTTTATTTTATTTTGAGAAAATGATCTAAATCTACTTAATTTTAGTTTTTTTTTTAAAAAAACGTTAAGATAGTTAAAAGATTAATTAACAAAATTAATTTAATAGGAAAAACTAGCCTAATGTTTTTGTGTTTTTGATTTTATGTTGATTAAAAAAAAGAATAAAATAGTCAAAATAAGGACAAAAAACGAAGGAAACAGGCAGCAAATAAAAAAAAGTATAATTCTGGAGGCCTGGGTCGAAAGAGGTGTTGGCTGTATTTCGACCCAGTCTAGGGGATTGATCGAAGGTGCATGAGGGGCTACACTTTGGGGGTGTTCGATCTGGATATGTCATCCTTCGATCTGGAAATCCTGGATCCAGTTTGAAGCTAAGCTGCTAAGCTTCGAAACTATGAACAGGATTCTAAGAATATTATTCTTGCAAAACGAAACAAATGTTAAAAGTCCAAGGGGGACTTTACCCACCTGATTCGAATCTCCTCACAATTCTGATCCTTCCTTAACGTGAATCTGCTGAATCTGGGTCTGGGTTTGTTTTATTTTGAGGTTCGAAGGGGAAACTCAGATCGTGCCCAAGTAATGGCACGATCTCACCTTTGCACTTCAGCTTACATGCAACACAATCAGTAATAACAAAAATATATGCAATGTGTATTTAAATGTCATGAAGGTGCAATTTTGGTTTTGCAAACCCTTACCAATTGAAGATGTATGATCTGTGGCTCTGGGTGGCTGCTTTGGCTTGGATGAAAATGCTGATAACCTTTGGCAGCGTATCTCCAAATCCTCCCTATTTCTCCTTTTTTGTTCTGTTTTCTTCTATTTTTTCTCCCTTGCTCTGTGTTTTTTCGTGTTCCTTGGATATGTATGCTGGCCCTTGTATTTATATGAGTGTGGGGGTCTAGTAACGGCAAGAGACAACCAATTAAACAGGCCATTAAAGCCATGAGACAATAATCAAACACATTAAAATATTTCCTTTTTTGAAATATTCGTGTCTCTTGAATGAACCTGGACACTTTTATATTTCGAATGCCTTCAGGCCCTGCTCTTCGATTGGTCCTAAGTTGCCTCCTTCGAATGGACTTATTCTGCTTCGACTGCTTAATTTGAAAAGAGTCACTCTGGTCGAATAAACTCTTTAGGAACAGAAAAGGCAAGAATCTGGCCTTTAACTCAGGAATTAAATCCACAATCAGCATTTAATTATTGCCATATTTGCAAGGAAAACATGCCATCTTCTCATGTTCAGTGTACCTGGACATGTTTTTTTGAGTGCCCTCTTGATGGCCTCTTTCGAATGGCCTGGAAGGAGTTCTTCAAATGGCTCTTGTCCAAATATCAATCAAAGGGTCCTAATTAAAATTCTAATCGAAAGGCTTTGTTAACAGGCCAATCGAAAGGTGCTGTTCATGCTAATCGAAGGACATGGTTAACATGCCTGTCGAAGCTGCCTTGACACAATGCTAAATCGAAGGATCCCTTGGCATGCCAATTGAAAGGCTTGGCCCAGGGTTCCAAACGAACATGTCTTTCAAAATTCTAATCGAAGGGCTTTGACATAATGCCAATCGAAGTGCTTTTCCATAATGCCAATCGAAAGGCTCCTTCAGAATACCAATCGAAGGGTCTTTCAGAATGCCAATCGAAGGCCTTGACATAATGCCAATCGAAGTGCTTGTCCATAATGCCAATCGAAATTCTCCTTCAAAATACCAATCGAAGGGTCTTTCAGGATGCCAATCGAAGGGTACTTAAAGCACCACTCAAAAATTTTCTTTTTCCTTAGGCAAGGGTTTGTGATCAGCCATGCAGGGGGAAGACTTTGGAAAACCTGAGAGGGCAAATTTTGGGGTAAAATAAACACATTTTCACTGAGGAAGAAACTGCCTGCCAATCTTCTCAGCGTCTTTTTATCTTTCCTCGAAGCACCAATCGGGTACTCCTGAGTCTGAAGAAAATGCTGGATATCATAATACCAAGGTTTTTCATCTGCTACCTCCTCTATTGTAAACACATGAGCGGGCCTATCCAGCCGTCGAATTGTAATACTGGGTATATCATTCCAAGAATTTACTTGGTACATGGAAGCCAGAGTTGCCAGAGCATCCGCCATTTGATTTTCATCTCTAGGAATGTGATGGAATTCAACTTTATTGAAGAAGGGTAATAATCTTCTAGAATAATCTTTGTAAGGGATCAAGCCAGGGTGACGAGTATCCCATTCTCCTTTAATCTGATTTATTACCAAGGCTGAATCGCCATACTCATCTAGAATCTGGATCTGAGATCAATAGCTTCTTCAAGACCCATGATGCAAGCTTCATATTCTGCCATATTATTAGTGCAATCAAATGTTAACCTTGCAGTAAAAGGAATGTGCGATCCATGAGAAGTGACGATCACAACACCAATTCCTTTACCATAAGCATTCACAACTCCATCAAATACCATACTCCAACGAGATTCAGGGTTGGGGCCTTCCTCAGGAAATGGTTCATCATAATCTTTCACTTTCAGGAACATCACATCCTCGTCGGGGAATTCATACTCTGTAGACTGATGATCTTCCACCGGCTGGTGAGCAAGGTAATCTGCCAACACACTACTTTTGATAGCTTTTTGAGTGCAGTACTCAATATCATATTCAGATAACAACATATGCCAGCGGGAAATTCTCCCAGTAAGAGCAGGTTTCTCAAAAATATACTTGATTGGATCCATTTTGGAGATCAACCACGTGGTATGATTCAACATATACTGCCGCAAACGCTTTTCCGCCCAGGCCAAAGCATAACACATTTTTTCTAGCATGGAATACCACGACTCACAATCAGTGAACTTTTTGCTGAGACAATAAATGGAGAACTCTCTCTTCCCTGTTTCATCCTGTTGTCCTAGAATACAACCCATGGATTTATCTAACACTGTTAGATACATAATCAACGGTCTTCCTTCTATGGGAGGGAGCAAGATAGGAGGTTCAAGCAGATACTCTTTAATACTCTCAAATTCCCTTTGGAAGTCATCCATCCACACACAACCTTGATCTTTCTTTAACAACTTAAAGATCGGTTCAGACTTTGCAGTCATGTGGGAAATAAATTTGGAAATATAATTCAAGCCCTCGAGGAAACCCCTGACTTGCTTTTCAGTTCTTGGTGCTGGCATTTCTTGAATTGCTCTGACTTTATCAGGGTCAACTTCAATTCCTTTCTGGCTAACAATAAAACCCAAAAATTTCCCCGATCTAACTCCGAGGTGTATTTATTTGGATTCAAGCGGAGACGATACTTCCTCAAAGGATGAAACAACTTCAACAAATCTTTTATATGCCCTTCTTCAGTTTGGGATTTTGGAATCATATCATCAACATATACTTCAATTTCCTTGTGAATAAGATCATGGAATAAGGTTGTCATAGCCCTCTGGTATGTTGCACCAGCGTTCTTCAACCCGAAGGGCATCACTTTGTAACAGAATGTTCCCCAGGGTGTGATAAACATTGTTTTTTCCATGTCCTCTGGAGCCATTCTTATTTGATTATACCCGGAAAATCCGTCCATGAACGAGAATACCTTGAATTTTGCTGTGCTGTCCACTAACATGTCAATGTGAGGCAATGGAAAATCATCTTTCAGACTAGCTTTATTTAGATCTCTGTAATCTAAGAACATGCAGACTTTTCCGTCTTTTTTCGGTACTGGGACAATAATGGCAACCCATTGAGGATACTCTAACGTCACAAGAAAACCAGCATTGATCTGCTTTAGGACCTCCTCTTTGATCTTTACTTCCATATCTGGGTGGGTTCTTCTCAACTTTTGTTTAACTGGTGGACACTCTGGCTTCAACGGTAAATGATGCTCAACAATGTCTGTATCTAGACCAGGCATATCTTGATAAGACCAAGCAAAGATATCCACATACTCTTTCAATAACTAAATCAACCCGCTTTTCACATCAGGATGCAACAATGCTCCAATCTTAATTTCCTTCGGATCTTCTTCTGAACCCAAATTAATCACTTCCAAAGGCTCCTTATATGGATGAATGGTATTATCCTCGGGCTCAAGAAACCGTGAGACCTCTTCTGTAATCTCATCATAATCTTCTTCTTCGGCCCCAAACACAGGACAATCAAAGTTGGGAGAGGGTGCAGGGTCATTGTATTCAACGGGTTTTTTAATTAATCTTCACATGTGATTTATGATTGCTTTTAGAAACTGACACATATAACAAGTGATCATGCAGATTAATTTTCAGCTATTATTTATTTTGAAAGGGTTTTTTATTTGATTACCATTTCCCAAGAAAAAGTAGAAAATAAATACATAATTCTGGAAGCAAAGACAACTTTTATTAATGATCTTAATAGTCAAAGCAAATAGATAAGCCCATACAATACTTTCACCTTGGGCAGAGTGAAAGCTTTTCAAAAGAAAGAAACAAATTAACAAAACAAGTTACTTTGAAATATGTATGCAAGAAGGAACATCAATGGTGACCCAGTTCTGAACTCGGAATCCATACGTCATATAATTCGGTACTTCCTGCTATGCTTCACCTTCTTCAACAACATTAATTCCAGAACCAATTGGATGGAGGTAGCCTCCGCTGCGGAAAACATCATGATAACTGTTCACAGAAGATTTTGACTTCAAACCTTCGCCTTTTTCACCCTTCGAAGAGAAATCCAAACCAGTTATGTTTTTGTTCATGGGTGGATCTACCAGTTGTCCCCAAACAGCATTATGACCATTGCGCACAACCTGCTGCGCGTCCTTCAGCGAAATCACATAATTCTCATTCCTCCTTATGTTGTCAATGGATAGGGCTTGGAACTGGGTTCCAACAGCAGCCTCACCCGCTTCTACAATACTGAAAGAGGATAGATGGGATATCAACAACGACTGCTCCCCATTTATGATCACCACCTTCCCTTTGCGCACAAACTTTAACTTCTGATGCAGAGTTGAAGTGACAGCCCCTGCTTCGTGTATCCATGGTCGTCCAAGCAGACAACTATATGCGGGAATAATGTCCATAACCTGGAAGGTTATCAAGAACAAATGTGGTCCTATATGGATGGGTAAGTCCACTTCACCGATGACATATTTCCTCGACCCATCAAAAGCCTTCACAATGATGCCACTCAGGCGCATAGATGCTCCTTAATACTTTAACTTCATGAGGGTACTCCTCGGTATAACATTCAACGCAGATCCGTTATCAATTAGCACATTGGACAACGAATCATTCTTGCAATTCATAGATATGTGGAGGGCCAGGTTGTCATTCCTCCCTTTGCTGGTAACTCATCATCGCAGAAACTCAAGTTGTTACATGATGTAATGTTTCCAATTACGCTGCTGAACTGATCTAACGACATGTCATTCTCCATAAAAGCTTGGCCAAGTACTCTCATCAGGGATTCTCTATGAGCAGAGGAATTCATCAATAAAGCTAGGATAAATATCTTTGAAGGAGTCTGTAGTAGTTGATCTACAATCTTGTAGTCCCTCATCTTAATTATCTTCAAGATATCATCCACTTCTTTTTCTAATGTAGCTCCACTAGTCTCTCCTGCAGCCTTCTTAGGCTCATCATTCTCAGCAATTTTCTTCCCAGCAACAACATCTCTTCAAATAACCGGCGCAAACACATGACCGCTACGGGTCACCCTGCTACATCAGCTATATTTCCAACATCTGGAATTGGCTGGATGGGAACCTCCACCCCGTCTTCCAAGATTGTAGCATTGTATTTTTAAGGCACAGCCTTATCTGATTCATAGGGAACAGGACCTGGCAGACTAATTACCAATGGGGAAACAACTGGTTTTCTATAGTGCTCCACCTTAAGATGAGTGGGCGTACCAAAACAAGGTACAATGAAATTCACCCCTTTCTTAACACAATCAGCCATCAAAAAGTCATTTTCGGCAAACAGATCCTCGTCTGAAGAGAAATACTCATCCGCGGAGGCATACTCTTCCTCTGACTCTGCTTCCATCAAACAAACTTCAACCATATCAATCTCATGATAATGATCTCTCTAACATGTGATCTTGATAGTTCCATTGTCCAACAGCAACTGAACACCTTCCCTCACAATTGAACATCCTCGGGGATTTCAAAAACAAACTATGCAAGATCCATATTGGTGTTCTATCTGACCAGCAGTACGACAGAAGGTAGCATGCAACTGCACGAGATCCTCATTCAAATGATCCACATCAAAAATTCTGAATTCGCTCAGACATCCAGAAACCATATTCACTTCCTCTTCATATTCTGCCCTAGGCCTGATTATATGGATTAAACCTTCATCCATCGTCTCCTGCAAATCAGCCTTTATCTTTTTGCAACCCTGTATATCTATACTGCAAATAGCACAACTGGCATGGTCATGCGTATAATAACTGAATTCACAGAGGTCTGTGTTCATCTTCACCAAATCTCCTCTAACCAGATTAATGTCAAAAATCCGGAAGTCACCTGGACAACCGGCCACCATATTTACAGCATTCACTCCCCCGTGCTTGGGTAGAGGATTGTCTTTCACATTAGGTCCCACGTCTTTGAAAGATAAAATTCCAGACTTCACCAACCTTTGCACTTTAGTCCTCAAAGGATAACAATTCTCAACATTATGCCCTGGTGCTCCTTGATGAAAGGCACACGTCTGGTCTGCTTTGTAATACCAAGGCAATGGTGATGGTACAGCTGGAGGTGGTCGTGTCTGGACCAACTTATTTTGAATCAATGCTGGTAGTAGCACAGCATAGCTCATAGGAATATGATCATAGTTCTCCCTTCTCTGATTATACCCTTGATTCCCCTGTTGGGACGGTCTCTGATAAGCAGCAGTATTCAGAGCGAAATTCATAACAGGAGTAACTGAGGCGACTTGCTGATGACGCTGATAATTCTTTCTAGGAGATTTTACTCTTCTCTCTTGCATAACAACATTTTTATCCCCCTCTTTCTTCTTGGTAAACCCAAAAGCTTTCTTTTTCACACCTCCAGATCCTTCACCCTTTGTCAAACGGCATTCTCTTACTGCCTCTTCTAGGCGGACACCCATTCCTACCATCTCTGTAAAATCACTTGGGCACTTGCTACCATTCTTTTGTAGTAGAAAGCTCCCAGCGTATTTAGAAAAATCTTAGTCATTTCTTTCTCTTCCATGGGAGGAATCACTTGTGTAGCCACTTCGCGCCATCTCTGCGCATACTCTTTGAACAATTCTCTGTCTTTCTGAACCATGGCCCTAATCTGGTCACGGTCAGGCGCCATGTCCACATTGTACTTGTATTGTTTAATGAATGCTTCTCCCAAATCATAAAAAGTATGGATGTTGGCGTTGTCCAAGCTCATATACCATTTCAACGCTGCGCCAGTCAGACTATCTTGGAAAAAGTGAATCAGCAGACGCTGATCATCGGTGTGGGTAGACATTCTTCTTACATACATCACCAAATGAGCACGAGGGAAAGTGTTGCCCTTGTACTTCTCAAACTCCGGGACCTTGAACTTAGCAGGCACTTTAACATTCGGGACCAAACACAGCTCATTCACATTCTTCCCGAATAACTCTTTTCCCCTAAGAGCCTTCATCTCTTTTTGCATTCTATCAAACTGCTCTTGGAAATCATCCATTCTCTCATAAAGACCCAAGTCTTCACTCGGCGGAGGGAAAGGACGACACACATCTTCATTAACAAATGGAACCAAATTCACCGAAGGAGGTGCAACAGGAACAGTATGCACCACAGGAGGTGCAGGAGTAACAACATTTTGAACCACTGGAGCATCTTGAGGGCCAAGATTGAAACCTTCAGGTGCAAAATTCTCCGGTATTCCCCACGGATAACCCTGAGGCACACTGTTTTGAACAACAACCGGAGTAGCGGATACAGGAACAATAGGAACTTCAGCATTTGCCCTTGTTGGTTGAGGTTGAACACTTGGTTGCTGATTCTGAGCAGCCACCAAAGCTTCCATCAGAACAGTCAAGTTGGCCAAGCCAGCCTTCAAAGCGGAAACTTCTTTGCGCAGCTCACGTTCTCCTTTTCTAAGTTGTCCATCTTCTTTTTGAAATTAGCTCGAGTGTTGTAGTGATGAGTCAGCTTACTGAATAAAGTAAAGAAATTGAGTAAGACACCTGGATATGCATAACAAATGCAAGAAATATGGACAATATGATGCATGATATGCAATGCATATGATTATTTTTATTTTATCATTTAATATTTCAAGGGATTTAAGATTTATAGACACATTGCAAACATCCAAGTAATAAAGCTTTTGAAATACTAAAAATTTTCATTATAACAACTTCAAAATGGATTACAAATTTCAATGATCCCAAGTACAAGATGAAAATACAATCTAAAATCCTGAGAAGAGGAGCTAATGGAGATCAATCTGTACGCTGGCGCTTCCCTGTGAGCCTGGCAATCTAAGCTCTCAACCTCTGGTTTTCTTTCACATGTCTGATGGCGACCTCCTTCCAATCACCTGAAGCGGGAAGTGAATAATCAGCACCTGTTTGAGGCCTAGGAGAAAATAAATCCCCTTGCCTCTCCATAGACTCCACCACTCGACTATCAAGGATCTCGATCAAATCATATTTCTCCTTCAGGTCTGCTCTGTAGGAACTCTCTAAAGTCTGGAACTTGTTCTTCCAAGCATCCCTTTCCCGTTGCATCCTAACCAAAGCAAGCTGCAGCTTTTCCAGATCATCTAATACAGGAGGAGTGGTCTTCACAAACAAATCAGGCATGGGTGTATCCCAAGTATACGGCATCTTCAACTGAACGACTCTCGATCGGACCCACTGAAGATATGGCTCCAAAGAAACAACACCTCTAGGTCCCAAATCCTTCCTAGTCTTATTATGAATGTAACGCCAGGCCTTTGTAATCTGCTCCTTAGCTTCCCTGTGGTCTTCTCCTTCCTTCAGAAAGAAACTACTCAAATGAATACTATTTGGTTTATCCCTCATTGGGTAACCAAGATGTCTCCATGCAAGAACAGGGTTATAGTTAATTCTTCATTTTGTACCAAGAAGAGGCACATTGGGGAAACTACCACAACTGTCAATAATCTCCACATCCTGGTAAGCTCGATGATACCAATCAATATCCGAGTGAGTAAGTGCCATTATCTTAGGAGCCCAACGAGGTTCCTTCTTGACATCCCAAAAAGTATCAGACTGAGGCATATGAGAGATAAACCACCGGTACAACAAAGGCGTGTAACAGATAATCATTCCCCCATGATAGGAACTCCTAAGATGAACAAAGTAATAAGCATCACCCAACAGTGTAGGAACCGGGTTTCTAATCATGAAAATCCTGATAGCATTAATGTCGACAAACTTGTCCACATTAGGAAATAAGAATAATCCATAGGCGAGTAAAGCAAAGATGGCCTCAAAAGCAACCGTACTCTTCATCCTGGAAAAGTGACGAGCTTTCTCCAATAAGAATTGAGTTGGTAATCCTCTAATCCATCCTTTGGTAGTCATATGGGATTCCACCTCAGACTTCCCCAGATGAATCAAAGCAGCAATCTCATGTGGTTTTGGCTCACCCTCCAAACCAGTAAAAGGAACACGATCGGTAACAGGTAAATCCAATAGATAGGAATACTCTTCCAGTGTTGGCACCAACTGATAATCGGGAAAAGTAAAGCAGTGATACATTGGATCATAGAACTGGACCAAAGTTGAGAGAAAACCCTCCTTCATCTTTAGCTTCATGAGAGGAATAATGGATCCATACTTCTTCCGAAAGTCTGCAGGACACTCAATCTCTGGAATTAGACTGATCAACTCATCTATCTTGGGATCCTTGAAACTATATTTCCCGGTCTTTCTCTTTCCAGAATCCATGGTTTACAAGTACCTGAGACATTCACAAATAGTCAACCTTTAAATCCCTTGAAATATTATTTTCTTCAAAAGATTCTATTGAGTGCATGGATGCATGATGCAACAATCACACACAAGATCACACATATAGGGTTCATAGGTTCAATGTCACGAGCATGAGGCCGAAGGTACTACCCATAAGGTATTGGTCTAAAAAGTTATCACCTCCCGAACAAGGTTCTAAGAGGTTCCCAGAGTCTACATCATTCCTTCGGATATTACCAACTTCCCGATTAACTCGGTAATTAATAATATTCTCAAGAAAGACTCGTCCGAGCGTAGTATCGCATAACAACTAATTCCGGATTACTCCGTCATAGCTTCCGCACTACACCTAAAAGGCCAAGATGGGTTAGGTAATCTACGGTCCTCAGATTTGGCAGACTCCCAGGTAGAAAGTAGTACATCTTCCCAATTACTCAGTAAACGACACTACAGTCAAAGGGGCCTCCACTGATTGGGGGATATCATGCCTCCTTTTTTGGTATTACTCCCTCAAAGTTAACATGACTATACCTCTCATCCTATCTTAAAGTTTGCCCAAGTCCGGGTATAAGACTTATGAGTAATCACCAAGCACCCTGTAAACCAGGAAAATCCAGACAAATATATATACAAAATATAACACATAAACACAATAACACATATACAGATATAAACAAAGATAGGCTCAACCCACTTAGGGATGGACTAGCAAGAGGTCAATCTTTCCCCAGCGAAGTCTCCATTTTTCTGTAGCGGTAGAAATGTTCAAGACTAAGCCATTGGATTGACTAGACTTTATACAAATCAAAATAAAAATCGCCACCTCGCTTTATTGTTTCCAAAGGAATGGGAAAAGAGCGAATAACCCAAAAAAGGGGGAAAGATTCAAGGTAAGGGGGTTGGTTATGCAAAGGGAAGGTATTAGCACCCTAAACATCTACGGTACTCCGCAAGAAATATTTTTTGTGATTTTTGCACCCGCCGCGGTATGCGAACCTTTAGTGCCTACGTACCACCTTCCGTGCAATAGGGGATCAAAGTACACGTAGTTCCTCTTTTTAACAATTTGAAACACAAGTGTGTTGGTTAATTTTATGAGATAAGACATCATCGTCATTGTCCATGTGGATAACATACTTACTACCTACAATCATGAGAAAGGAGAATTTGCATCATCTCGAAGTGGAGGATATGGCTTGGATTTTAAAAAAAAAAATGCCTCACTCAACACCCAAGTGGAAAATATATCACTTCACTACATATTGTAGAAGTATAGTTATTTGTATCACTACAAGGATTGACAAGAGTCTAATCTTTTAAGAAAAGTTTTAAAATAAAAAAGCCAAAGTGGCAAAAATGGTTTGAAATGAGATTGATTGACTTTTAGTCTTCTCACAAAAATGTCAAGGTATTATTAAATTAATTGAAATTTATTTATGAAAATACTTTGAAAATGCATGGACCTAAGTCCAAGTTTATTATGAAAGTATTTCAAGTTTAGAAATAAGAAGAGTTTTTAAAAGGGGAGAGAAGATTTTTGAAATTAAAGAATATGGAAGGAGAAGAAGAGATTATCCTAAAGCATAAGGTAAAAGCTAGGGATAAGAACCATCTAACCAGCAAGAAGCCAATACTTGACATTATGAGTCAATATAGAATTCCAATTCTTTAGATTGAAACCAAGCAAGCAAAGATACTAGACCTCTTGAGAGAACCAAACTTCAAGTGTATTAAGTCTTCGCAAAAATTGGGCAGAGTAACGGCTGTATACGGGTGAATTCCAAATTACAAACAAATTATGTAATCACAATAAACTGCACACAAAACAAACAAACAACCCAATGTCTCGAGGTAAACCTCAAGAACTCCAGACAAAATATCAAACAAAGTCTCAAAGTCTCCAAGATAGGCCAAGGTTTCTAATCCTAAGTCCAAGAAGTCCAATGCTCCATAATGCCAAGGATAGTAACCAAATACTCCAAATATCATTAAAGATTTTATGGTTCATGTTGATTATTAGGTGTCTTTAAAAGGAAAAGAAAAGCTCAAGTGAGCAAAATAAAAATGACATAAAAATAAATGCTCAAGTGAGCAAAAATAAAATGGCATGAAATGTAAATGCTTAAATTAAATGGTGCATAAAGCATAAAAAATTATAAAGCATAAAGTAAAGTCAATTGTTAGAAATTAGTGGTTAGTTGGATGATCATCTTGAAACTTGCATTTGGAACTCATTAGAGGATTGGTAGAACCAAAGCCTCCACACAACAAGTTGCCTTTTCTTTTTGTCAAGTATATCATCCATTTTGGAATCCTAAAAAAAGTAACATATAATAATCAACGATGTTTAAGTGATCCACGTTGACCAAAGGTGTTTTAGATTTATTAGAGAATTGGTAGAACCAAAGCCTCCACACAATGAATCTCAAGGTTATTGGATCAAAGAGATCAAATTAACATACTTGGGCTTGCAATCATAAGTTTGGGCCATGAATGATCATTTATTCGAATCGGGACAAAATTTAGCGCTATGTTAAGCAATCGTAAGTGGACTTATGTAGAAGTCGCACCTATTTTGAGGCCGGTCAATAGCAATCTATGTACTTCATGTTTGGATAAATGATATAGAGATCATCATCCCTTAACATGTAGCACAATTAAAAAAATAAAGGGATAAGATGAAGAGGGAGGGGAATGATAAGCTAATTTGGATCACCATTTCAAAATCTTTTCATCTTTAAACTCAACCACTCCTCTAGATAGATTAAAGCACTAAATATATCATTAATTCAAAGCACCAAAAATGAATTAAATAATTCACTCTTAGGTAGATTTGAATTGATGAACATTTATCCAACTTCATCTACATCACAAAGTCCATTGAGTTTAAAAAACAAATTAAACATTTGAAATTGCAATCCAAGTTATCCATCAAAGAGAGTGAGCAGAAAAATATTTGAGTCAAAACAACCCTAAAATAAGGCAGAAAAAGTATTTTTGGCACTGTTACAATCAATTATGCTTAGACAGCAACCTATTGCATCAGTGCAGTTTTTTATCAAATTAATTTTCTATGACAATCAATTGCAATGTTACAACGATTGATTGTAACCTGTTAAAAATCAGTAGAAAACAACATTTTAAAGATCAAATTCTTGTTCCAAATTTTCATCAAACACCTTATGATCATGGATCCAATTGAGCATGAAAATTCCAGCAAATTTGAGAAAATAGCACTAATGGGGTTATAAAATAGTGCTCAATGAATCAAAACCAGAAATCCACAAGAGATCACATTGTGAAAGATGATGATCCAACTTACCAAAGGTAGAATTTGAGAATTATCAAATAACTTCCAGAATTTGCTTCAATTAAACAATAAGAATCAATCACCAAAGCTTGGACGTAGAGAATTGATGAAGAAAAAGTGTTCAGATGAAGGTTTAGCTCAAAGATTAGTTAGCTTCAATGCAAAGCTTACTAACTTTTTGAAAATGGAGCTTTGAGTGAATTTGGTGAATGGAGAGAATTGAGAGTTTTTTAGCAAGATGATTTTGGATATCAAAAGCTTGTGATTTGAATGAAATGAGGTCTCTATTTATAGAGTTTTAGAATTGGGATTAGTGGTAATTTGGTAATTGATTTTTGTAGCCAAATTTGAATTAATGATATAATTTCACATTATGCAAAAAAAATTGGAGCAAAAAATAAGATAGATTTGAATTTGCTGGCTTTTTTTCAAAAAACATGTGTTTTGCCATTATGAGTCGATACATAGATGGTATGTGTCAATACATCCTAGCTGCATAACACAGCGTGTCGATACACGCCTCTATATGTCGATACATATTGTTATTCCAACATATTACAGAATCACACAAACTACATGAGTCGATACATAACATGTATGTGTCGACACATGCAAGTTATTCAAACAGGATGAGTCGATGCATACATGCATGTGTCGACACATGCTGGTTATTCAAGAAGTATGAGTCGATACATACATGCATGTGTCGACACATGCAAGTTATGCACAACAAAATGAGTCGATACATACCTTTATGGGTCGATGCATGCTGGATTTTGTTTCCCACAATAGGATCAATCAACTTTGCATGACCTTATTTGTTGGATGCTTTGACTTGGTACCTACAAAACACAAATTGTGCAAAGACAAAGACAAATATTTTTTGTATTTTGATTAGAAGTTAGTCAACAACAAATATACAAAATACACAACCAAGGTGCTTGGAGATTCCTCAAGAGAAAACTTAAATATAGGAGATAGAGCAAGATGAAGAACCAACCCTAATGTGATCTTGTTATGATTGAGTTGATATGATATGATAGAGGAATCTTAGGGGCAAAAAATGGGGTACAACAGGAAGGTGTTAGCACCCTTTTCATTCGTAGTTACCTACGGGCTCTTAGTTGCTAGCTCATTTTAAAAATGCTTTTTTTGAAATGTGTTTGTGATTGTTTTTGAAAGTATTTTTAAAAAGTGCCTTTGTTTAGGCGAACTTTGTAATGATGCTCGTCTCTATAAGAATGTATATAAAGTGTTGACTTTTGAAAATATTTCATGGGAAGTGATGGTGTATTTTGAAAGATGTTTTGAAAATGGTTATGAGCAAGCGACTAAGAACGTTCTACCTACTCAAAAATTCTTTGTTCATTTCCTCTTACTTTAGATTTTGCAACCTTACCATTGATTGATAAGAAGCCCTATCATTGGATGTGAAGGGACTGACGTGGGTCGTCGTACAGTCATATAAGGCAACTTATGAGACACTTTAGCAATTTCTGTAACGGACTAAGGTCGATTTACGGAAGGCAACATCGAAGGGTCATCGAGGGACCACGATATTTTTATCAAGGGTCTTTGCTAAAGCGTCCCGTATTCGAGGGACATGACTGTTTATTCATAGACAACAAGTATGGGTTACCCTAGAGGTGCGCGTGTAAATTGTGTTTTGATTACATGCATTTTTTTGTCTTAAAATTAGGGTTATCTAAGATTGATTTTATCTTGCCATACATATCATAATTACTAACAATTATATTAAAACAATAAATTGCGAAAATTAAAATCCTACACTATTACATCATTGTAGGGGATGAGGATACAAGTAATAAAAATGCGGGAAAAGTAAAATCCTAATTACTTATTACAACCAAATTGAATGAAAATAAAGCAAAAAGTAAAAAAATCAAGATTTTTGGTTTCTGGTCTGAAACGGGTTGTGTCCTGTGACACGACCGCCCGTTTCAGGCCCCTGTAATAACCCATACATGTTTTTCTTTTGTCCCAGCTAAGCTGACACGGGTCGTGTCCTGTGACACGGGCACCCGTGTCAAGACCTTGTCTTACCAATTTGTCACGTTTTCAGTTCCAGTAGATCCAAAACGGGCCGTGTCGTGTGACATGGGCACCTGAGTCAGCACATTGTCCTCCTTTTTTGCATGTTTCTAGTTCCAGTAGATCTGACATAGGTCGTGTCTTGTGACACGTGCACCCGTGTCAGCACTATGTCATGTATTGTTTATTGGGTTTTCAAATAGTTGAGCTGACACGGGCCGTTTCAGGTGACACGGTGTTGTACCTAAATATTTTCCCTCTCTTTTCTCAATACATTTCTCACAAAGATCTTCAATGATTCAAGTTTGCACAAGTACTGACTAGGTCAAGCCATCTCCTCAATACTGATGCCTCAAATTAGGGTTTGAGTTTGCACAAGGACAATTTGACATCTAATGTTTCAAATGACTTTAATTGATCATTATGGACCCTCAAGATTTCTCATGTCAAGTTTCAAGTCTTGGATCATAAAATTGCTTGGTCAATTGATCAGGGGGTCTAAAATCAATTGTATTAGTTAAAAAGTCAATTATGGTCAACCTACAGTCAAACTTCAAGATTTTGGACCAATGTCAACATTTTGAGGTCAGATGTATCATTTTATCAAGATTGGATCATAATTCTCCAAGAAAATGGTTCAAATCGTCAAAAGGGCAAAATGGTCAAAATTAGGGTTTTGATTGGGAACGACCAATCTTTGACTTTTGACCTAGTACATGACTTATTGGTTTGAAATATGATATCAAGGATTCAGGTACATCATTTTTACCTAATCACATAATTTAATTCATCTCCCGAGATCAGTGGATTGATATAAGAAATTTGGTCAAGTGATGAAAAAGTCAACTGTACACTAAAAAGTCAAACTTTGACCTTTTGATCAAATTTTAGTTTCGAAGATCACATTTCATTAAAACATTCGAAAATATGAAATTTGATCATCAAGAAATCAAGAAAGTCCAAAGTCATTGTGAAAAGTCAAACTTTGCAAGACTTAGAAATTTTTCTAAGTGTTAATTTCATTATTTCATGACATCTTTTCACCACAATTCAAGATAATTCGAGTTGTTACAAGCTTTGAAGTAAAAAACAAGGCTTCATTTTTAAGTTAAAAATTGCAAGTTACAAATCCTAAGCTTTGTCTTGTTTGAACTTTTCCCTTTGATTCAATCTTCAAACTTTGCCACTATGCTGTCCACAAGTATGCCTTGTCTTTGTTACAAACTGCATTAATTTGTCCATAATATCAAACCTGCATCAAGCTACCACTCCACTCCAAAACTTCTACAAAACAGCCCTGATATGCTGCCTCTAAACCTGCTCCAAAACCTGCAATGTTGCCCTATAAAATTTGCATCATATCAGTCCCATATTTGCACAAACTTAGCACATAAGAGATGCATCTAAAAAGCAATGAAACAGTGTACCCAAACAGTTCAAAAACTTATCTATTTCCCTCCCAAATTTCAGCCAATTTCATCTATAAATAAGTTATTCCACAACACACAAAAGACAATTTTTTTGAAGAAAATGAGAGGTTTTGGTTAACAAATCTGAAAAATCTAACAGAAATTTTTGTAACCTTTGCTCATCTTCAGCTTTATCTTCATTCATAAAAACAAAACCTCAACCCATTGTTCCACCTAGCAAGCTTTCCCATAAACCAACTATCCAAACACTTCACATCACATAGAAATTGTTAAAAACACCAGAACAATTTATGTAATACCAATATCACCATCTTCCAAACTATAAAAAAACAGTATTGTATAACTTGACTGGGTTGGTGTGATTCTGCAGCTTTCAATACAAAGTAAGGATTGGAGCAACTTCCTGGAGGTTCACTAAATGCATTCTGATCATCACATCATTTTGAAAGGCGTTCAAACTGAAAACACGAATTTCAGTTTCAAGGTAAGATTTTATTGACTTTGAATTTTTCATATAAGCATCATTATTGGTTCACTTGTGAAGATAAAATGTAGGTATCATTTCCCTTGAAGCTAACCATATGATTTCTTTTCATTTTTATCAATCACATGTTGAGAACTGACTTGTACATGCAATAGAACAATGTTAGAGGTAAAAAACTACAGCATGATTCGATGAATACTCACATGAGTCAACTCATTTTAGTTACAGAACATGGTATGAGTCGATACAAGGCCTTATGCATCGATGCATACTGTTATCCAAATATAATACAGAGAAACAAAAGGTGAATGAGTCGATCTAAAACATGAATGTGTCGATACAAACGAGAAATGAGTCGACACAAACTATTATGTATCGACTCATACTGAGTTGATTTTGATTTTCCAAAAACAAGAAGTGTTATGTATCGATGCATAAATGCATGTGTCGATACATAAAAGTTAAAAGAAAAACAATTTTCCTTTCTTTTTGTACTATCTTTATATATATTTTTTTAATTTTTTTTATTACTATTGATTTATTCAATATGGTTGTAATAATTTCATTAGGCTTCTACATCATCCCCATTTGTAAATTGTACCCCCATCCCCCAAATGATGTAATAGTGTAGGATTTAATTTCCGCAATTTATCGCTTTTGATATAATTGTTAGTAATTAGGGTGTGTATTGTAACACCCTCTAAAACCCCGCATATAATTTTCGCAAATATTAAAAATTACAAACTCAGAGTACATGTAATAATCGAGGAATGCTACAATTCTCTTTTAATAAAATAAATTCCTGTCATGCATAATTTTAGTGGTAACTCGTACATGTCTACACAGCGGAATAATTTATTTAATAAAATCAAATGTTATAATAATTTCCAAGTCATCAGGGATTAACACCTGGAAAGTCAACATTATATCATAACAAATAAAAAAAAAGGGAATAAACGAGTCTGACTAAAGCAGCTCGACAACCAAACGTTCCCGGAGTTACAACTATCAGAGCATGACCCGGACATACTAAAACGAAACTAAACTAGACACGATAAGCCTTCGCCAAGCACCTGAGCGAAGCTCCTCAATCTGAAATATTCAACAGTAAGGGTGAGCTTCTCAAATATACATTTGGTTATACATTCATAACAATCAATTCACGAAATCATAAGCATCACCCACTAATTAACATATTTCATAGTTTACAAAACCTTTACAATTCATATATCCATGACATACTGCCTTCCATATTTGCAAATATTCATCAAACATCATCAACCATTTATCAAATCATACGTGCATGCGAACAATCAAATATAACACTGGAAAAATCATCCATTCATGTTATATTCGGGTAATGCAACACACCCATGCATGTGGTACCACTACACCGCCCCATTAAATCGCGGGTCACAGATAACTCACCGTTCCATTATATCGCGGACACGGCTACCACCTCAACGTTCCATTAAATCGCGGACACGTATATTGGCCACCATGTTAATTCCACACAATGGGAATTAACAAATGCAACATGATATGTAAGTATGTAACACTCAGCATACTATGAACATCGATCAACATATCATGCACATCAACAATATCAAACATAACATAATATGAAATAGCATGTAACCACTCAGCATGCCATTTAAACATCAACCAATCACATCAATTATATCATATCTCATGCTCGATAACATAACTAAAAGCATGGAAATAAAAATCCAACGTCAAAACACTGGAATCAAAAATTCAGAAACTCATCACAGCAGAGCAACACGGGCACCCGTGTTGTGCAACACGGCCCGTGTTGTGCAGAACGTCCAGAAAAATGCACATTTTAATTTTATCAGTACAGGGGCTCTGACACGGGTACCCGTGTTGTGCAACACGGCCCGTGTCGTGCAACCAGGAGCACACCCCTTCCAACTCAGAGGAGCAACACGGGCACCCGTGTTGTGCAACACGGCCCGTGTTGCTGAGCGCGCACAGGATTTTCCTGAACCTGCAGCAGCTCAGAAAACAGCAGTCCAAACGCGGGAAAACGTCCGCCAAAACGCGCATTTCAGCACCTAACGCATCGAGTTTGTACAATTCACAACAACATCACAATATCCAAGTTACCAACGATTATCATAATAACCTTAATCGGAAACTAACCGTCCTTTTGGGGAAATCTACTGACACGGAGGTTATCCCTACCACTTCCAAGGTAAATTCACGATCATGATATATACTCCCAATTCCTCATTTGGGACCTAAGACTCTTAATCGATTCATAAAAATTGGGAACCTAACCCTTTTCTAACAAGGTTCAGTCCTACAGTTATCGATCCCTAGAAACATCTAACAATTGGGAATTCCTACGATTACCCGAATCAACCGTACATAAACCCATAAACAAATATAAATCGAGTATAAACCCCCCTTACCTTATCAATTAGCAGCTTTGAGTTCTTGGGCGATGTTCTTCGTTCTCCGTTCTTCAGAGCTCTATTTTCCCAAATTCCAACTTCTGTTCTTACGTGAAAACCAAAAATGAGAAAATGGCCTAAGTCCCAAACATAACTTTATTTCTCTGCACCCCCACTCTTTACTAACAACATCTAAGCCCAATAACATAAAAATCCCAATATTCCTTATTTCTTTTATTTTCCTCAAATACTCCAAAATAAATAATTCTTTTTATTTTATTAATTCTAATAAAATAAATTCCCCAAATTTAAATAAATCAAAAATTGAAACTGGGGTGTTACAACTCTTCCCCACTAAAAGAGTTTTCGTCCTCGGAAACATACCTTAGACGAACAGCTCCGGATAAGCCTCTTTCATCTGGCTCTCCAACTCCCAAGTGATATTTCCATTTGCTGGACCTCCCCAAACAACCTTCACTAATGCTATCTCTTTACCTCTTAACTGTTTCACTTCCCGATCTTCTATCCTCATAGGCAATGCTTCTACTGTCAGGTTATCTCTTACCTGTACATCATCTATTTGGATTACATGAGATGGGTCTGGAATGTATCTCCTCAACTGAGAAACATGAAAAACATCGTGCAAATTCGCAAGTCTCGGAGGTAAAGCAATACGATAAGCAACTTCTCCAACCCTTTCCGTAATCTGAAACGGACCAATAAAACGCGGAGTCAACTTCTTAGATTTCAACGCTCGACCAATACCCGTCATCGGAGTAACTCTCATAAACACATGATCTCCAGCACTGAATTCTAAATTCTTCCTCCTCTTATCATGATAACTTTTCTGACGACTCTGAGAAGCTCTCATCTTCTCTTGAATCAATTTGATCTTTTCAGTAGTCTGCTGAACAATCTCTGGCCCAACTACCGAACTCTCTCCAGACTCATACCAACACAAAGGTGTTCTACACCGTCTACCATACAATGCCTCAAACGGAGCCATACCAATACTCGAATGGTAACTATTGTTATAAGTAAATTCAATCAATGGCAAGTAGCTATCCCAAGCTCCACTCTGCTCTAAAACACAAGCACGCAATAAATCTTCTAATGATTGAATCGTCCTCTCCGTCTGCCCATCAGTCTGAGGATGGTAAGCTGAACTCAACCTCAATTTAGTACCCAAAGCCTTCTGCAATCCTTCCCAAAATTTCGAAGTGAACCTCGGATCTCTATCTGACACAATACTAGAAGGAACTCCATGCAAACTCACTATTTTCTCAATATACAACTGTGCCAATCTCTCCATCGAGTAATCCATTCGCACCGGTATAAAATGAGCAGACTTAGTCAACCTATCCACAACGACCCATATTGCTTCACAATTCATAGGAGTCCTTGGCAACCCAGATACAAAATCCATAGAAATACTATCCCACTTCCATTCTGGAATAAACATTGGTTGCATAAATCCAGACGGCTTCTGATGTTCAATCTTCGATTTCTGACAGATTAGACATGCATACACAAATTCAGCTATTTCCTTTTTCATTCTCGGCCACCAAAACAATTTCTTCAAATCATGATACATTTTCGTGGCACCCGGATGAATGCTCATCCCACTGCGATGTCCTTCCTCTAATATACTTTTCTTGATTTCTGCGACATCAGGAACACAAACTCTATCGTCAAATCTCATAACATCATTTTCATCAATCCTAAACTCACCACCTTGACCTTGGTTGATCAATGTCAATTTATCAACTAAATTAACATCAGATTTTTGCCCGATCCTGATCTCTTCTAGAATACCACTAGTAAGTTTCAACATACCCAAACGAACACACTTCGGAGTACTTTCACAAACTAAACTCAAATCTCGGAATTGTTCAATTAAATCCAATTCACGAACCATCATCATAGACATATGCAAGGATTTCCTGCTCAAAGCATCCGCAACCACATTTGCCTTACCAGGATGGTAATTCAAACCAAAATCATAATCTTTGAGGAATTCTAACCACCTCCTTTGCCTCATATTGAGCTCTTTCTGATCGAAAAGATATTTCAAACTCTTATGATCACTATACACTTCAAATCTCGAACCATACAGATAATGTCTCCACAATTTCAAGACAAACACAACTGCTGCCAACTCTAAGTCATGAGTAGGATAGTTCCTTTCATGAACCTTCAACTGTCTCGAAGCATACGCAACTACCTGTTGATTCTGCATTAAAACACCACCTAAACCCAACAGAGATGCATCACAATAAACCACAAAAGATTCCACCGGATTCGGCAAAATCAGAATAGGGGCACTAGTCAATCTCCGCTTCAATTCTTGGAAACCTTTCTCACAATCAGAATCCCAAATAAACGCTTGTCCTTTACGAGTCAACTTCGTCAACGGCAATGCTAACTTTGAGAATCCTTCGATAAACTTTCTGTAATAACCTGCAAGACCAAGAAAACTTCTGATTTCAGAAACAGTCTTCGGCGCTTCCCACTGAGATACCGCTTCTACTTTTGTAGGATCCACTGCAATACCATTTTTAGAAATCACATGTCCAAGAAAACTAACTTCATTCAGCCAGAACTCACATTTGGACAACTTTGCATACAACTTCCTATCTTTCAACAACTCTAACACAATTCTGAGATGTTCCGCATGTTCTTCGTCATTCTTGGAATAAATCAGAATGTCATCAATAAAAACCACAACAAACTTATCCAGATACGGATGAAAAATCCTGTTCATATATTCCATGAAAACACCAGGTGCATTAGTAACTCCGAATGGCATAACAGAATATTCATAATGCCCATACCTCGTTCGAAAAGCAGTTTTCTGAATATCTTCCGCTTTCACACGAATCTGATGATATCCAGACCTCAAGTCAATCTTACTGAATACACTGGCTCCAATTAACTGATCCATTAAATCATCAATCCTCGGTAACAGGTACCGATTCTTGATGGTTACCTTGTTCAATTGCCTGTAATCAACACACAGTCTCATAGAACCTTCTTTCTTCTTAACCAACAATACCGGAGCACCCCAAGGCGAAACACTTGGACGAATAAACTTCTTCTCCAGTAAATCTTCCAACTGACTCTTCAATTCAGCCAACTCAGACGCAGACATACGATATGGCGCCATCGACACCGGTCTCGTACCAGGAATTAGATCTATAGAGAATTCCACCTCTCTCTCAGGAGGTAATTCACCAACATCATCCGGAAAGACTTCTGGAAAATCACACACCACTGGCAATTCACCACTCCTGACCTTTCCCGTTGCATCTAACGAAGCAAGTAACATAAACACGTTAGCACCATCTTCCATTGCTTCTTGTACCTGCCTAGCAGTCATAGTCAAATTCTCGACACCAACTGCTTCTGGAAAAATCACCGTCTTAGCAAAACAGTTCAGATGAACCCGGTTGAATTCCAACCAGTTAATCCCAAGGATAATATCAATTTGTTCAAGCGGTAGGCACACTAAATCCATACCGAAACTTCTACCAAAAATCTCAATAGGACAATTCCTACACACAAGTGAAGTTGTCACTGAACCCGATGCAGGAGTATCAACAACCATGCTACCTTGCATACCAGATATGTCCAGTTTCAACCTCTCAGCACAATCCAAAGAAATGAAAGAATGAGTTGCACCAGTATCAATAATTGCAACTAAAGGTGTGCCATGAATAAAACACGTACCTTTAATCAATCGATCCTCTGGAGTAGTCTCAGATCCAGACAAAGCGAACACTCTTCCACTTGACTGATCCTTCCTAGGCTTAGGACACTGCGGACGAATGTGACCTTCTTCGCCACAATTGTAACAAGTAACAGACTTCCCTTTGCAATCAATAGACAAATGACCGGCCTTTCCACATTTATAGCACTTCTTCTCATCACTCTTGCAATCTCGAATGTGATGACCAGACTCACCACACCTGTAGCATCTGATAGGAGCCTTAGAATCTCCCCCACTAGGCCTTTTCCAACCGCCTGATCTCTGGTTATCTCTACCATATGGCTTGCCACGGTCCATATGTTGCTTTCCCCTCTTGTCAACAGCTCCACGAGAGTGAGACGACCGATTCTTGGTAATATCTTCTTCCAAGATTCTGCTACAATCCACCAGATCAGAAAATCTACGAATACGCTGGTACCTGATTCCCTGCTTAATCTCATCTCGGAGACCATTCTCAAATTTGATACATTTAGAGAATTCTCCAGCCTCATCATTGTTGTAGTGTGCATAATACTTTGCCAGCTCAGTGAACTTAGTAGCATACTCACTAACAGTCAGATTGCCCTGCTTAAGCTCCAAAAACTCAATTTCCTTTCTTCCCCGAACATCTTCAGGAAAGTACCTCCTCAGAAAAGCCCTTCTGAAGTTAGCCCAAGTCAGTTCCTCTCCATCCTGAACCATTTCAGTCCTTGTGGCAACCCACCAGTCGTCGGCCTCTTCTGCCAACATATGCGTACCATATCTGACTTTCAGATCTTCAGTACAATCAATCACACGGAAAATCCTTTCGATTTCCTTCAGCCACTTCTGAGCACCTTCAGGGTCATGTGTACCTTTGAACAACGGAGGATTGTTCCTTTGGAAATTTCCCAATTGCCTATCAGCACCAATCACGCCTCCAGTTGGGTTTCCAGCAAGTACACCAGCTAACATCCCCAAAGCCTCAGCTAGTGCAACATCATTTCGTCCATTACCTCTTCCAGCCATATTCCTGAGAATTAAAACATACTCCACATCAGAATACAGTATCGACAGTGTTACCTTGCACTAGTCGCATACGAAAAGGAATGACTGACTCAAGACTCTGGTCACAACGACCGACTATGCTCTGATACCACTATTGTAACACCCTCTAAAACCCCGCATATAATTTTCGCAAATATTAAAAATTACAAACTCAGAGTACATGTAATAATCGAGGAATGCTACAATTCTCTTTTAATAAAATAAATTCCTGTCATGCATAATTTTAGTGGTAACTCGTACATGTCTACACAGCGGAATAATTTATTTAATAAAATCAAATGTTATAATAATTTCCAAGTCATCAGGGATTAACACCTGGAAAGTCAACATTATATCATAACAAATAAAAAAAAAAGGGAATAAACGAGTCTGACTAAAGCAGCTCGACAACCAAACGTTCCCGGAGTTACAACTATCAGAGCATGACCCGGACATACTAAAACGAAACTAAACTAGACACGATAAGCCTTCGCCAAGCACCTGAGCGAAGCTCCTCAATCTGAAATATTCAACAGTAAGGGTGAGCTTCTCAAATATACATTTGGTTATACATTCATAACAATCAATTCACGAAATCATAAGCATCACCCACTAATTAACATATTTCATAGTTTACAAAACCTTTACAATTCATATATCCATGACATACTGCCTTCCATATTTGCAAATATTCATCAAACATCATCAACCATTTATCAAATCATACGTGCATGCGAACAATCAAATATAACACTGGAAAAATCATCCATTCATGTTATATTCGGGTAATGCAACACACCCATGCATGTGGTACCACTACACCGCCCCATTAAATCGCGGGTCACAGATAACTCACCGTTCCATTATATCGCGGACACGGCTACCACCTCAACGTTCCATTAAATCGCGGACACGTATATTGGCCACCATGTTAATTCCACACAATGGGAATTAACAAATGCAACATGATATGTAAGTATGTAACACTCAGCATACTATGAACATCGATCAACATATCATGCACATCAACAATATCAAACATAACATAATATGAAATAGCATGTAACCACTCAGCATGCCATTTAAACATCAACCAATCACATCAATTATATCATATCTCATGCTCGATAACATAACTAAAAGCATGGAAATAAAAATCCAACGTCAAAACACTGGAATCAAAAATTCAGAAACTCATCACAGCAGAGCAACACGGGCACCCGTGTTGTGCAACACGGCCCGTGTTGTGCAGAACGTCCAGAAAAATGCACATTTTAATTTTATCAGTACAGGGGCTCTGACACGGGTACCCGTGTTGTGCAACACGGCCCGTGTCGTGCAACCAGGAGCACACCCCTTCCAACTCAGAGGAGCAACACGGGCACCCGTGTTGTGCAACACGGCCCGTGTTGCTGAGCGCGCACAGGATTTTCCTGAACCTGCAGCAGCTCAGAAAACAGCAGTCCAAACGCGGGAAAACGTCCGCCAAAACGCGCATTTCAGCACCTAACGCATCGAGTTTGTACAATTCACAACAACATCACAATATCCAAGTTACCAACGATTATCATAATAACCTTAATCGGAAACTAACCGTCCTTTTGGGGAAATCTACTGACACGGAGGTTATCCCTACCACTTCCAAGGTAAATTCACGATCATGATATATACTCCCAATTCCTCATTTGGGACCTAAGACTCTTAATCGATTCATAAAAATTGGGAACCTAACCCTTTTCTAACAAGGTTCAGTCCTACAGTTATCGATCCCTAGAAACATCTAACAATTGGGAATTCCTACGATTACCCGAATCAACCGTACATAAACCCATAAACAAATATAAATCGAGTATAAACCCCCCTTACCTTATCAATTAGCAGCTTTGAGTTCTTGGGCGATGTTCTTCGTTCTCCGTTCTTCAGAGCTCTATTTTCCCAAATTCCAACTTCTGTTCTTACGTGAAAACCAAAAATGAGAAAATGGCCTAAGTCCCAAACATAACTTTATTTCTCTGCACCCCCACTCTTTACTAACAACATCTAAGCCCAATAACATAAAAATCCCAATATTCCTTATTTCTTTTATTTTCCTCAAATACTCCAAAATAAATAATTCTTTTTATTTTATTAATTCTAATAAAATAAATTCCCCAAATTTAAATAAATCAAAAATTGAAACTGGGGTGTTACATGTATGGCAAGATAAAATCAATCTTAGAAACCCTAATCTCAAGACGAAAATGCAGGCAATCAAACACACTTTTCACACGCACACCTCTAAGGTAATCTCGCTTGTTGCCTCGGAAAAATAGTCACGTCCCTTGAATATGGGACGCTTTAGCAAAGAACCTCGATAAAAAATATCGTAGTCCCTCGATGAATGTGATACGGTGGGAGAACTGACTAGGGTTTTGCGTTTGTTTTCGCAAATGTTTCGGTTGAGCAAGAGTCGCCACCGACTTTTTATTTTATCCTAAGGAAAGGTTTAAAAAGCACAGCAAAAACCTTTGAGATTTTTCTTGGGTTCGGGGAGTAGATTATAGAAAGGGAAGGTATTAGCACCCTTTCTATCCATGGTTATCCATGGGCTCTTAGGTACTTGCTTAGATCAACTTGCCTTGGTTTTCAATTGTTTGAAATGGTGCTTGATGTGTGGTTTTGAAAATGTTTTGAAAAGATGTCTTGTATAGGCTACCCTTGTAACAATTCTTTACTCGAATGTTTTACAAAAGGTGTTTTGTATTTTGAAAAGATGTTTCAAGGTTTTTTGAAAGTTTGTTTTGAAAGTGTTTGTGAAGTGGGTTTTGAAAAATAGGCAAGTGTTTTGCAAATGGGCAAGTACTTAAGAGTTATCTACCCTAAAATTTTCTCAAAGATTTTTGTTATGTTTTAAACCTCTTGACAATTTTGTTCCACCATTGCATTTGGTGGACAATCTTGTCTTAGGAGGTGAAAGGGACGGGCGCGGGTCATCGTTTAGACCATAATTGCAATAGTGTTAAATGTCTTTGGGCAATTTTTCTTTAAAAGGGACTTGATCATTCATTTAGGCAACATTTTGAGGGACTATGATCATTTGGTTGTTTGTTTTACCCAAAGAAATTCAACATACAATATGGCCCAATTATTTGAAGGCAACAAAGTGGGATACCCTAGGGGTGCAAGTGTGAAATGTGTTGTCCATTTTCATGCTTTTCTTGCCTTGTATTAGGTCAAACTAGTTTGTTCATTTTATTTGCATACAAACCCTAATTCTAGCATAGTATGTTTAGAAAACGATAAAATGCGAAATTTAAATTCCTACGCTATTACAACACAATAATATGGGGAGGGGGGTACAAATGTTCAAATGGGGAGGTATTTAGACAAGAAATTGAATCTAAGCTATTACATCATTTGCTTTGAATATTTACAATATGATTAAAAGTATAAATAAAATAGAAATAAAACAAATATGCAAGAATGCAAAAAAAAAGAATTTTTAGATGTATGAAAAAAGTATTATTTATGTAAAATAAAAAGAAAATAAAAAGATATTATTTTTGGAGTATTTTCATATTTTAGGGTAAAACCCTAATTTTAAATCAAAAAAGGGATATTAATCAATTAATTCATATAATAATTATTATTTACATACAAAAATAAAATAAAATATAGTATATTTGTAAAAAAGGGTATTTTTTAGTATTAAATATTGAAAAATAAAATATGTACATTTTTTAGTATTTTTATCCTAAGTATATTAATATATATATGTATATATGTATGTTTATATTATTTACAAGATATATTAAATATGCAAAAAATAATAATATTTAATTTTATGAAAAAAAAGTATTTTTTATACAAAATGTTTTAAAAGAGAAAAATGAAATAAAAAATCAGAAATACAATATGTTTACATTATTAGTAATATTTCTAAATAATAATAATAATAATAATAATAATAATATATATATATATATATATATATATATATATATATATATATATATATATATATAGGCAAATAAATACTTAAAAAATGCAAAAATGGTGCAAAAATGATTTTTCAAGTTTTAAACATTATTAGAAAAAATAAATGAGTCAAAATAAAAAAAGAAAAAGTCAGAAATCATTAAAAATAAATGAAATGGGCTCAGGGGGTGTGAATCACAAAACATGGTGCAAAAAGCAGAACCAAAGCTGGCCCAGCCCATGAGACATCTTCTTCAACCTCTGAACAAAAACTTGTTCAAAAAACGCGCGCAAGAAGCTTCATTTGAATATCCTGATTCTTTGATTTTTTGAACAAACTTCCAACATAAGAAATGTTAAGCATTGAATCACGATTCCAAATATATAAAAAACTCATCCTAACTCTCAAAAATGAGAGAGAATTTTAACAATCCCAAATCTTGACCTAAGTTTTCTGCCATTTTCAAAGCCTAAATTCTCACAGCTCAAGCAAAAGAAATGAAAAGTAAAAACATATACATGTTCAGTGGCATGAGTAGAACATTGTTTATTCACAAACTTAGAGTTAATGATGCCTAATAAGAGAGATACGAGTTCACCAAGATACCTGTTCAGCTGGAGTTCTATCTGGCAATGAGGGAGCTTTCAGTGCAAGGTGATGATTGGAAAAGCTTCCTTGAGGTCCAGGGATGCTATTCCAATGTTTACTTTGTTTTGAAAGCTTCTGAATCGTGCTAGAGCACTTCACCTGCAAAACAAGAAACTGAAAATGGTGGAAGTGGTTAGAGGGATTACAGGTCGTGTTTCAAGGCATGGTTAGCTTGCATAGGTGCTAGGGAATGTATGTGAACTGGTTTGGGCAAGAGAGCTTGAGAGAAATGGAAGTTGGCACTCAAACTGCAGGCCTGACCCTGTTTTTGCAGTTTGAAGATGATTCTGAGATTGGGAGTGTTTGAGAGGTGCTAGGGTCGTGCAAAAGCTTGGTTGGGATCTTTGGAGTATGTTTGATAAGTTCACTTAAGGGTTTCTAAGCTGATATGAGAGTTGTTGTGAGTTATGATGTGTTTCTTACACTTTAAGCAAGCCATGGTGACATTGTGCCTCTAGCCTGTACAGGCCCTCATACTATGCTGCATAATCCCTCCTTGATCAGTGTGATTAACACATAAACTTGTGCCAATTAGATATGGCCTGTACTTCTTGGATTTGTAATTGGACATAAAGTGAAACTTTTGCAAAAATAGAAAGAATGCTTTATCTAATTTGGGATTAATCCATCATACCATGCTTTAGCTCATGAAACAAGGTCTTAACACAATGAACATGCATTAAATTATTGAGTGTTGGATGGTTTTAGGACCTGTAATCAAGGGGCATGCTGGTTTGAGAAGTTTGCACAAATCATGAACATGAAAAATAGCCAATTCAAAAGTGTGTTTTTGCCAAATTGTGAAATTCGAATCTCTCAAGTCATGAGGTTGTTTGATGAGTTCTTGGACATTTTGGAAAGCTTGGAATGTGTACTACAGTCCATCTTTGAAATTCAAATTGAAATTCCAAGTGGAAGTGTATGGAAAATGGCCTTGAAGTGGGGTAGAAAACCTTGTCAAAATAGGTCAAAAACTCACTAAGTTAAGAATGGTTTAGTGCCCTTATTCAAAAGTTTGTAACTTGAGATACAAGCCTCAAATGGGAAAACTTTGTGAACCAAAGTTGTAGAATATGCAACAAGCTACAACTTTCATGTTTTGACTTTTGTTTGAATCCAAATGGATCTTGGTGAAAAAGTGGGGCAAATTTAGGAAAAAATTAGGGTTTTTATAACTTAGAAAAATTCTAAGTTATGAAAAATTCTAATTTCTAACCCTAATTTGCATTTTGTGATTTCTTGATGAACAAGTTTCATGATTTGGCATGTTTTGATGAAAAATGAATCTTGACTCTTGATTTTGACCAAAAAGTCAAAGTTTGACTTTTCAGTATACAGTCAAAATTGATCAATTGACTGGGAAATTCAACTGTCAATCTTGTGTACTTGGGATCTTTTGAGTTTGTTGAGCATGTCAAGATAATTACATGGGGTCCTTGAGTCCATATATGAGCTTGGTTTGCAATTGGCTAGGTCAAACAGTCAAAAATTGCCTTTGTGCAGTCAAAACCCTAAAAATGACCATTTTGCCCTTTTGGTGATCTGATCAAATTTCTTATGGAAATGTGATCCAAACTTGATCAAGTGGTCCATATGAGTTCATAATGTTGATGTGGGTCAATTTTCATGAGGTTTGACTGTCAATTGGCCACAGTTGACTTTTTCCCCAATACAGCTGATTTTTAGGTCAACTGTCCAATTGACTGGGCAAAACTTGGAATCAAAGCTTGAAACTTGGTATGGATAAACTTGGGAGTCTAATATGAAGCATGAAAGTCATCTTAGGCATTTTGGGTCAAAACATCTTTGTGCAAACACAAACCCTAATTTGGGTCATCAGTGCAAGGAGAGGTCTTGAGCAGATGAAACCCTAACTGGATCTTGAGCTTCAAGGGCTTTGTGGTGAGAAATCAATGAGAAATGGGAGGGTAAATTTTGGGGTACAACAGTTGCCCCTATTCAATCTTCTTGAATCCGAAGAGTTAGATTGGCAAGTTTGCCTTTCGTGACTCGAGGGTTAAAAGGAGATTGGACACTAGAGTGCCCGGAAATTTGCACTCGTCAAAGTAATGGATGTGGGAATGGGCTTAGAGATGCCATTTAGAGGGGTGACAGTAACTTGTCGGGGATGGGCTTAGAGATGCCATCTGGAATGAGTACCAGGAAGGCGTCCAAGCTTTGGACCGTCTTCGAGCTGGGGGTCTGAATAAGCAATAGATTGACATCCGTTGTTGGGAGGAATCCGTAAACTGTTTTCAAAGGTTGATAAGAGTCTGAACAAGTTGGTAGATTAACATCCGTTGTTGGGAAGAATCCGTAAACTGTTTTCAGAAGTCTTGAGAAGAATCTGAACAAGTGATAGGTTAACATCCGTTACTTGGAGAACCCGTAAACTGTTTTCAGAAGTCTTGGGGTTGAATAAGAAATAGAGCAGCATCCGTTGTTGGGAAGCGTCCGTAAGCTGTTTTCAAAAGTTGCATCTAAACAAGTGATAGATTGACATCCGTTGTTGGGAGGAATCCATAGACTGTTTTCAGAAGTCTGGAGAAGAAACTGAACAAGCGATAGGTTAACATCCGTTACTTGGAGAACCCGTAAACTGTTTTCAGAAATCTTGAAGTTGAATAAGCAATAGAGCAGCGTCCGTTGTTGGGAAGCGTCCGTAAACTGTTTTCAAAAGGCTGCATCTGAACAAGTCGATAGATTAACATCCGTTGTTGGGAAGAATCCATAAATTGTTTTCAGAAGTCTTGAGAAGAATCTGAACAAGCGATAGGTCAATATCCGTTACTTGGAGAAACCGTGAACTGTTTTCAGAAATCTTGGAGTTGAATAAGAACCGGTGTAGGGTTACCTGATGATGAGTCCGTGTAAAACTGCATCTGAAACTGTTAAGGATAACTTTTTATTCTTATCCTGAAAAGGACAAAATGTTAGCTATACACAAAATTATGTTGCATGAAATGTATGATGCAATATATGGGATATCAATGGTATGATATGAATGTAATGAATGTGCATGTAAGCCGATGAGCTGTCTTGCTGGGGATAGATGAATCCTGGATGGCTGAAGATAAAAGCATCGTGACTGCTGCCGGGAAGAATAAATCCTTGGCTGTGACTGGGGAATAAGGAGCTTGGGTTGTATACCAAACTTCTGGGGAATTCCTGATGACTTCTTACTGGGGAGTACCAATCCTAATAGACTCATGCTGGGGATGCAAGACTGAGAATCTTCAGTTTGGCGGGAAACATCTCTGGCGACTTAACTGGGGAACTCAAGATTTATTCTCCTAAAACTCTGCGGGGAAAAGGTTCATTAGTCTGGCTCCGCTGGGGATTGATAATTTGAAGCTTTAGCTCGGCTGGGGACACTGAAACTTAAACTCTGAGGGGAATTGAATTCCGGAGGATTCTCTGGCTGGGGATTTGTAAAGACAAGTTACTGCTGGGGAATTTTGATGAACTCCACTGGGGATAGGAAGAATTCTGGCGAGTGCGATCTTCCGTGGTTGTTAGCTGAGGATAACCCAGTTATAAGTCCCTGGGAGGAATAACTTTGAATAAAACCCGGGAGAGACGTCCGTTCTCTGCAGGGAATAAGCTTCCAGCATCTACTGGGGGTTTCCTTTGAAGGGTATCAAGATGTCCAATTGTACCTTCGACCTATCGGTAATCCTCTTTTTTCCGACTCATAAGAGAATGATCATGTTTCAAATGCATATGCCTATTTAACAAAACATTGGACGTTTCTCAAAATAAAACAAATAGTGCAAGAGAAAAGAAAAGGAAATGACACAAATTTCTGGGAAAGGTATTTGTATTAATTTTCTTTGAGTATATTTGTACAAAGGAGACAATCATCCTAGTAAGAGGATTTTGCCGTAAATATTTGAAAAATTTATACAAAATAAAGATGGCTATGTGAAATAATTTCATGGGATTCCATTCTGCTACAACCTTCACAACTCTGAATATCTGTCCATTCAATGCTCCGTTCGCCGATGACTGGATTGATCAGAAACCCGGAACTGGTTGATGAAGAGATTGTTTTTGAAGTGATCCGACGAGACATAGTCATACGCTTTAATTCCCTAACTTTTTCCTGAATCGCCCTTTCGGGTTTTCGATCCACCGGGAAACCCCTTTTTGCCCAAGCCGCCCTTTCGGGTTTTCAACTTGCCGGGTGTACAATTTTTTTTGTTTTTTATCCCTAATTTTTGCCTGAATCGCCCTTTCGGGTTTTCGATCCACCGGGATGCCCATTTTTGCCCAAGCCGCCCTTTCGGGTTTTTGACTTGTCGGGTTATTTTATGCGTAGTATCTTTTGACTATGTCTGCGTTCGCAGGGTGCGGCAAATCGTCGCCGTCCATGGTGGTCAGAATCATTGCACCACCAGAAAATATGCTCTTGATTACAAATGGTCCTTCATATGTAGGAGTCCATTTGCCCCTGGGATCACTTTGCGGCAAGATAATCCGCTTGATTACGAGATCTCCGACTTGATACACTTGACGTCTGACTTTCTTATTGAAGGCCTTGATCATCCGTTTTTGATACGTCTGACCATGGCATATAGCAGCAAGTCGCTTTTCGTCGATCAGATTGAGTTGATCAAGTCGGGTCTGCATCCAATCATCTTCATTCAAACCTGCATCCTTCATAATCCTTAGAGAAGGGATCTGGACTTCCATAGGCAAAACAGCTTCCATGCCATAAACCAAAGAAAATGGGGTTGCCCCAGTTGAAGTACGTGTCGTCGTACGGTATCCATGCAGAGCAAACGGTAGCATCTCATGCCAGTCTTTGTAAGTGACTGTCATTTTTTGAATGATTTTCTTAATATTTTTGTTCGCAGCTTCAACAACACCGTTCATCTTCGGCCGATAGGGAGATGAATTGTGATGATAAATCTTGAACTGTTCGCACAATGCAGTGATCATTGTGTTATTCAGATTTGTACCGTTGTCCGTGATGATCCTGTCTGGGACACCATACCGACATATGAGATTTTGCTTGATAAAGCGGGCAACCACATTTTTGGTGATAGAGGCGAAGGAAGCTGCTTCGACCCATTTAGTGAAGTAGTCAATGGCAACCAGGATGAAGCGATGTCCGTTGGAAGCCGTGGGCTTGATCTCTCCAATAATATCAATGCCCCACATTGCAAAGGGCCATGGAGCAGTCAGGACGTTGAGGGGAACCAGAGGAATATGAACTTTGTCAGCGTAGACTTGACACTTGTGGCAAGTACGGGAATGTTGATGGCAATTAGCTTCCATGGTAGACCAGTAATAGCCTGCCCTCAGGATCTTCTTAGCCATTGTATGCCCGCTCAAGTGAGTGCCAAATGTGCCGCTGTGTATATCAGTCATGATCAACTCTGCTTCAGCTTTGTCCACACATCGGAGTAATACACAATCATGGCTTCGTTTGTAAAGGATGCTGTTGCTCAGGAAGAACTTAGCAGCGAATTTCCTTAAGAACTTCTTGTCATTCACGGAAGCTCCTTCAGGATAATCTCTAGTCTCGAGATACCTTTTGATTTCATGAAACCAGGGTTTTTCCACTACCTCCTCGGTATTAATCTCGTGACAGTGCGCAGGTTCATCCATTCGCTCGATGGTGATTTGGGGAGCCTCGTTATCCCAGTTGGGTTTAAACATGGAGGACATTGTGGCCAGAGCATCTGCTAGCTGATTCTCTTCTCGCGGGAAATGCTCGAAGGTAATTTGCTCGAAATGAGGAAACAATGTCAGGACATGTTCTTTGTATGGGATAAGATTAGGATGTTTGGTATCCCAGTCTCCTTTGACTTGACTGATAACCAAAGCCGAGTCCCCAAATACGATCAAAGATTTGATCCCCAAGTCTATAGCAGCCTTGAGACCAAAGATGCAAGCTTCATACTCAGCCATGTTGTTTGTGCAGCTGAAGCAAAGTCGGGCCGTGAAAGGTGTGTGACAACCTTCTAGAGAAATGAGTACTGCGCCAATACCGTTTCCAAGTGCATTTGAAGCACCATCAAAGTACAGGGTCCATCGGGATCCCTTTTCGGGTCCGTCATACGGTCCGTCACCTTCAACGTTGTCCAAATTCATGATGTCCTCGTCTGGGAAGTCAAATCTCATGGGTTGATAGTCTTCGATAGCCTGATGAGCCAGATGGTCAGCTAGTACACTCCCTTTTATGGCTTTTTGGGTGGTGTACTGGATGTCATACTTGGTTAAGATCATTTGCCATCTAGCTATCCTTCCAGATAAAGCGGGCTTCTCGAAGATATACTTGATAGGGTCCATTTTGGATATCAACAAGGTAGTATGAGTCAGCATATACTGTCTTAGTCGGTGAGCAGCCCATACCAAAGCGCAACAAGTTTTCTCGAGCAGTGAGTAGCGAGTCTCACAGTCGGTAAACTTTTTGCTAAGGTAATAAATAGCATGCTCTTTTCGACCAGACTCATCATGCTGACCCAAAACACACCCCATTGAATTATCCAAGACGGTCAAATACATGATCAATGGTCTTCCTTCGACGGGTGGCATCAGAATAGGAGGTTCTAGCAAATACTCCTTGATTCTATCAAAAGCAGCTTGACAATCATCGTTCCATTCCACTACCTGATCTTTTTTCAAGAGTTTGAAAATTGGCTCACAGGTAGAAGTCAGATGTGAGATGAATCTGGCAATATAGTTTATGCGCCCCAAGAATCCTCTAACCTCCTTTTCAGTACGGGGGGCAGGCATCTCTTGTATTGCTTTTACTTTTTCCGGATCGACTTCAATGCCTTTGTTGCTTACAATGAATCCCAAGAGTTTACCAGACCTAACTCCAAAAGTGCATTTACTTGGATTCAGTCTGAGCTTGTATTCTTTTAACCTGGCAAACAGCTTTTCCAGATGTTCAAGGTGCTCTTCCTCTGTTTGTGACCGAGCTATCATATCGTCTACGTAGACTTCAATCTCATGATGTATCATGTCATGAAATAAAGCTACCATGGCGCGTTGATAAGTTGCCCCTGCGTTCTTCAGCCCGAACGGCATCACCTTGTAACAGAAAGTGCCCCATTGTGTGACAAAAGTTGTTTTCTCCATATCCTCGGGAGCCATTTTGATTTGATTGTAGCCCGAGAATCCGTCCATGAAGGAAAACACTTTATGCTGGGCTGTATTGTCGATCAAGATGTCAATATGAGGTAGTGGGAAATCATCTTTAGGGCTGGCCCTATTCAAATCCTGGTAGTCCACACACATTCTGACTTTGCCATCTTTCTTAGGTACTGGCACAATGTTAGCGACCCATTGAGGATAGGACGTAACAGCCAGAAAGCCAGCATCGAATTGTTTCATTACTTCCGCTTTGATCTTTTCGGACATGTCAGGCCTCATTCGGCGAACTTTTTGCTTGATTGGTGGACAATCCTCTCTTGTGGGGAGACGGTGAACCACGATGTCTGTGTCTAGACCCGGCATGTCTTCATAGGACCAAGCGAAGATTTCAACATACTCATTCAACAATTGTACCAAGCGCTCCTTGATTTTTGGTTCCAGATTGGCACCCACTTGCACCTCCTTCCGGTCCTCCTCGGTTCCCAAGTTAACAGTTTCCAATGGCTCTTCATGCGGTAAGATGGCCCTTTCCTCTTGTTGCAGAAGTCTGGCTAGTTCCCCGGGTACTTCACAACCTTCGTCATCTTCATACTCGGCTAGATTGACCAGATCTTCAGAGTTATTGAAAGATACAGCAGAATAGTCACCCATGGAATCCGGAGTGGATGGGTACCTGCATTGGTGAGTGTGGGTGTGTGTAAGGGATAGCCATCCTTAAACAAAAAATGCAAAAGGAAAGAAAATGAACATAAGCAGTTTATCAAATGAAAAACGTCCAATGAATCATTAAACATGGCATATGAATATGAAAAATAATCAAAACCCTTACAAGTAGACCTACATGCCCCGGGCAAGGCAGGAGGTGAAAAGATAGTGTACGGATTGTTTGAAAGTAAATATTACAGACCGAATAGGAAATGTTTAACAGGTAAATTACTGATGAATAAAAGTGATGGGGACAAAGTCCTTAGCCTCCCAATTTCTCAATCCTCCTTTGACAGTTGGATAAATCCACTCTTCAATGCTGCTTTCTTCGTCCTCATCCCCCAAAGCGTTGATTCCGTGGGGAGAAATTTTGACTGGCGCTCTTTCAATCTTCGACCGGCGCATAGCCTTCTGGCCAGCGGCTGTGAACCCTAATCCAAACTTGTCAGTCTTATGCGGAAAGTCGGGTAGCTGCCCCCATGCTGAATTCTTCCCTTCCTTTATTGCGGCCCTTGCATCCTCCAGAGATGCCATCCTGGCCATCTGTCTCGGTGTCTCAGCCGTCAACTTCGCTGCTGCTATTTCAGGAAGGACTTCTTCGAAATGTTGAAATGGTGTCTCAATGAACTCTCCTTCAACCTCCACATACCGGAAAGAATTTAAGTGGCTAATCATGTACTCTTCTTCGCCATGGACAGTGATAATCTTTCCCTTGACAGGATACTTCAACATCTGATGTAAGGATGAGGAGACTGCCCCAGCATGGTGTATCCAAGGCCTACCTAGCAGGCAAGAGTATGACGGACGGATGTCGATCACGTAGAAAGTGGATTTAAACACCTCAGTGCCTATCTTGATGGGAATTTCAACCTCTCCATGGACCATTCTCTTCGAACCATCGAAAGCTCTGACAACAATATCACTCAGCTTCAATTCCAACCCTTCACAATCTAGTCGGTCCAAGGCCTTCTTAGGCAAAACATTCAGCGACGAACCGGTATCGACCAAAACATGTGCAAGGGTGGTTCCGCGACACTCGATTGAAATATGCAAAGCATCATTGTGGTTTCTGCCTTTAGGGGTTAGGTCGGCATCAGAGAAACCTAATCCATTGTCCGCAGTCAGGCTAGCCACGCAATTTTGAAATTGATCCGCAGAGGTTTCCTGGGGCACATGAGCTGCCTTCAGGAATTTTATCAGGGCTTTAGCGTGCGCTTCTGAGCAAAGTAGTAGTGCCAGCATGGAGATCTTGGAGGGGGTTTGCCCCAACTGTTCCACCACATCGTAATCACTTCTCTTGATTATCCTCAAAATCTCGTCCATTTCCTTCTTGGAGGTTTCCGGGATTACTAAGGGTTGAGCCCTCGTCCTGACGGGCTCATCTTGGATTCCCTTACCTTTGTCAGCAGCGGTAGGAGAGACAGTACTAGGAACAACGATGTCTTCAATCAGAGGAGTTCTAGCAGAGAGTTTTATTGGTGCAGGGACGACTTCGTTAGCTGATGAGGGTCCAAAGACTGCTCTCGGAGGGGCAATCTCTGGAGAAAATATTCTCCCGCTCCTGGTGATTTTGCTGGTGCCCGCAATGTTACCAATGCTGGCTTCTTCATCATCCGAACTTTCTTCAATTACCTCGATTTGCTTGATACCATGGTAGTAGATGTCACCGCCATAGTTCCAAGGTATCGACTTCTCAGAAACATAGGGAACAAGCCCTGACATTGTTATCTTCAAAGGGACAGATTTTGCATTTGGTGTAATCTTAACAGGCTTTTTGACGGCCTTGGAAAGATTGGCGTGAATGGTTATGATTGAGACATCTTCAGTATGAACTGGAACAGCAGAAACTTTTTCAAACAAAATTTGTCGACTATCCATAAGGCCTTGGATGCCTTTCTTCAGTAGCGGACAATCAAACGGCAGAGAGTAGCAACAATAGCAGTCTTCTTTACATCCCGGGAAGATCCCGACCCTTAACAAATTCAAATTAATGGTTAGCAGAGGAGTGGTCAGGTCACTGACATCAGCAACATACAAATCTTCTTCAATGGCATTGACATTTCGGCCGTGCTTCGGCATAGGTGCAGATATCACATTAGGCTTCTCTGGAGCGTCAAACTCTACCTCTTTAGCCTCTATCAGGTCTTGGATTTTATGCTTGAGTGCCCAGCAATCATTGGTGTCGTGTCCAACACTGTCTGAATGGTAGGCGCATTTAGCATTGGCATGATAATGCGGAGAGGACGTATTCACATTCTTTGGTGCCTCCTTGATGGTGGCGAGGTTCAACTTCAATAGATGGGGAAGCACTTGCGCTGGAGTCATATTAATACGAGTGAACTGCCGTTGTGGCCGTTCCACTCGTTGTTGATTTGGTCTGGACTGGTTATAGCGAGGCTGCTCACTTGGAGTGTTTTGAATCATTACGGCCCCCACAGTTGGCCGACGCTCCGTCTTCCCTGCTCTTCTCTGAGAATATACCATAGCTGTCTCCTTCTTAAAAGGTTTCTTCTCAACACTTGCAGCAACACCCTTTTGAATCTTTCCTGACTTGATGCCAGCTTCTATTCTTTCGCCTGTTAAGATCAAATCGGTAAACCCCGCGGAAGAGTTACCAATTAAATGATTGAAAAACGGCCCAGATAGGGTCCCAAGAAACATATCAACGAGCTCACGATCGGTTAAAGGAGGCTGCACCCTGCCAGCCAAATCCCTCCATTTTTGTGCATATTCTTTGAATCCCTCACTTGTTCCTAGTGACATACCCTGAAGTTGGGTACGAGTAGGAGCAAGATCAGAATTATACTGGTATTGTTTGTAGAAAGCGGTGGCCAGATCTTCCCAATTTCTGACACTGGTTCCTTCTAGCTGATAAAACCACTCCAATTGAGCTCCCGACAGGCTGTCTTGAAAGAAATGAATCCAAAGGTTTTTATCTGCCGTATAGGGTTGAATCTTTCTCACGTAGGACCTGAGATGCATTTTGGGACAGGACAACCCATCATACCTCACAAACACCGGCACTTTGAATTTTGGGGGAATCACAATCCCGGCGACCAAACCCAAGTCTTCAAAATCCAAACCCGGTACTCTTTGTAGCTCCATGGCGGCCAACCTGTCTTCTAATCCCTTGTATTTATCATCAGCTGGAGGATATTGCTGGTCAGAATAATCTTCATCCTCTTCAACCTCTTCTTCTTCCGCATCTGACTCGGAAGGCACCGCGACTCCATCTCTTTTACTAGTCCCTTCATCAGAAGTGGGAGGAAATTCAAGCACTCTCCGAGCTTCTCTGTCAAATCTTCTCCCCAAAGTAGCCACCCCAATCCTCTTTTTCTTCTTCTTCACTGGGTCCTTATTCCCCAATTGAGTCTTGATATCCTCCTGACTTTTAACCAAGGTCATCAGGAGTTGCTGGAATTGTGCATTCTGAGCTTGCAGGTCTTTGACTGTTTGCTCGAGATCCATCCTACTGAAATAAGTAGCAGATAGATAAGGAAACCTGGAGTGAGACCTGCTTATGCACATGATGAATGGTATGCTTATGTGTGCAATGCATTCAAGGATTTTGAACATTCAAAATTGTTTCAGACAAAGAAGAACGCACGTCATATTAATAAGAAGAAATTTGTTAGTACATAAATGCCCCATGGGCCAAATATTACAAAATAAACTTCTTAAGGCAGAAAGACATTGCGCATCCTCTTTGGTGCGATGTAGGTGTTGAGGGCCTCTTGCTCGTGGAGTCGGCGGGTAAGCTCTAGAACCTTCTTTTCACTGGCGTAATAGCTAGCTTCGAAAGTGTTCTGTTCCTCCTTGAGCTGAATCCAACTTTTCTGCATTTCCTCCCACGATGTAGGCATGTCTGGATGCAGGATGGTATATGGAACCTCTCCTTCATTGACGGGCTCTTTAATCACTGGGAGCACATGAGGATAAGGCATCATTAGACTTTGGGCTCGGGCTCGTACCCACTTGAGATAGGGCTCAAGAGGGATGGAGTTCTTGTGTCCCAGAGTCTTGCTATCAACCTTGTTGAGTTTTCTCCAAGCTCTGATGAATCTTTGGCGAAGTCCTTGCGCATCGTTGTCGAAGTCAAAAACTAGGCTAGGAATCAACATATCATGAGGGCCATCCCTCCGTGCATATCCAAATTGCCTCAAAGCTAGGAAAGGGTTGTAGGTGATACCTCCCCTAATTCCAAGTAAAGGAACATTAGGAAACTCTCCGCAATGATCGACGATGATGACATTTTCTCTGGACCGAGAACACCAATGCACATCAGAATGAGTAAGAGTCATCAACCGTTGGGACCACCTTGTACCTTGGTCATTCTTCAAGACAGATTGCGGAAGGTGCGGAATAAACCACCTTGCAAGGATAGGAGTACAGCACATGAGAACACCCCTCTTTCTCATTGTTCATGTGTAAAATGAGTGAAGAATGTCCCCAAGCAATGTTGGTATTGGATTTCTGGACAAGAAGATTTTGACGGCGTTGACATCCACCAATTGGTCAGGATTTGGGAACAAGACCAACCCATAGATAAGGAGTGCCACAATCTCTTCAAAGGCTTGTAGGTCCAATGAGTTCCAACATTCTTGTGCCTTCTCAAACAAGAATTTTGCTAAGAATCCTTTGACGCCGCTTCTGGTTTCCTAATGCCCCTTGATGTCAGATGGTTGTAGATGTAATGCTCGAGCAACATCTTCCGGCTTTGGTTCCTTTTCCGTACCGTTGAAGGGTAGTTGATTAAGGATAGGGATTCTTAGGAGTTGAGAAAACTCCTCCAAAGTGGGTACCAACTGATAATCAGGGAAAGTGAAGCAGTGGTGAAGAGGGTCAAAGAACTGGAATAGCACCTTCATCATGTCTTCTTCAATGTTGGTGTTGACTAGGCTGAGCAGTCTACCATGTCTTTCACTGAAGGATGAATTTTCCGGAATTCTTGAGGTGAGCTCCTTGAGTTGAGGAGAGATTCTCACAAGGTTGACCTGAATGGTATTTCTGCGAGGAATTTCCATGACCTACAAAACAGGAACAAAGATGAAGATCCAAACCCTTGAAATGGCTTGAAATGGTTAGTAAATGCATATGATGCTTCATGATGTTTATGATGTATGCACAAAACATATGTACAAGCAAATCACACCAAACCCTAGTTTCAGGCTTGCATGGGGTTTCATAGGTGAGTACCCTCTTGAGTGTAGTTGGCTTAAAAACCTGTCCTATAAATAGTAACCGGGTTCTAAGGAGCTCAATATCACTGGATTGTTTTCAATGTTCATTGTTTTGGTTTAGCCACTTAACTAGCGACCAAAATATTCCAAGAAAACAACCCTCAATGAGTGTAGTATCGAGTATCTACCAACTTCGGACTGCACCAAAGCCGGTCATCTCACTACCCCTAATAAAAGGCCAAGATGGTCAAGTAAGGTTCTAGGTCATTAGTGCTTAGTGACATCACTCAGCGGCCCCTACTCTCCTTGATTGAACTCAAGGGTTACCGGTACTCACAAATATGTCGCACTAATATAGCTATTGCTTAGACCGTGTCGGTATACCCCGCACAGTTTCCACAACGTATTGCTATATATGAATGTTTCCCAAAATCCGGGTGTAGGATTGCAAACCCAAACATAGAGCCAAAGTATAAAGCAAACAAATCAAACAATTAGTCATGCAAGAGGGTGATCTAAGCCCTAAGTTACTCCACTTATAAAATTTTGCCCAGCAGAGTCGCCAGTTCTGTGATACGGTGGGAGAACTGACTAGGAGTTTTGCGTTTGTTTTTGCAAATGTTTCGGTTGAGCAAGAGTCGCCACCGACTTTTTATTTTATCCTAAGGAAAGGTTTAAAAGCACAGCAATAATATGGGGGAGGGGGGTACAAATGTTCAAATGGGGAGGTATTTAGACAAGAAATTGAATCTAAGTTATTACATCATTTGCTTTGAATATTTACAATATGATTAAAAGTATAAATAAAATAGAATACAAACAAATATGCAAGAATGCAAAAAAAAAGAATTTTTAGATGTATGACAAATAGTATTATTTATGTAAAATAAAAAGAAAATAAAAGATATTATTTTTTGGAGTATTTTCATATTTTTAGGGTAAAACCCTAATTTTAATCAAAAAAAGGATATTAATCAATTAATTCATATAATAATTATTATTTACATAAACAATAAAAAAATAAAATATAGTATATTTGTAAAAAAGGGTATTTTTTAGTATTAAATATTGAAAAATAAAATATGTATATTATTTTAGTATTTTTATCCTAAGTATATTAATATATATATATATGTATATATGTATTGTTATATTATTTACAAGATATATTAAATATGCAAAAAATAATAATATTTAATTTTATGAAAAAAAAGTATTTTTTATACAAAAGTTTTAAAAGAGAAAAATGAATAAAAAATCAGAAATACAATATGTTTACATTATTAGTAATATTTCTAAATAATAATAATAATATATATATATATATATATATATATATATATATATATATATATATATATATATTATATATATATATATATATATATATATATATATATATATAATATATATATATATATATATATATATATATATAATATATATATATTATATATATATATATATATATATATATATATATATATATATATATATATATATATTATATATATATATATATATATATTATATATATATATATATATATATATATATATATATATATATATATATATATATATATATATATATATATATATATATATATATATATATATATATATATATATATATATATATATATATATATATATATATATATATATATATATATATATATATATATTATATATATATATATATATATATATATATATATATATATATATATATATATATATATATATATATATATATATATATATATATATATATACTATATATATATATATATATATATTATATATATATATATATATATATATATTTATGTATAATAGTATATATAAGCAAATAAATACTTAAAAAATGCAAAAATGGTGCAAAAATGATTTTTCAAGTTTTAAACATTATTAGAAAAAATAAATGAGTCAAAATAAAAAAAGAAAAAGTCAGAAATCATTAAAAATAAATGAAATGGGCTCAGGGGGTGTGAATCACAAAACATGGTGCAAAAAGCAGAACCAAAGCTGGCCCAGCCCATGAGACATCTTCTTCAACCTCTGAACAAAAACTTGTTCAAAAAACGCGCGCAAGAAGCTTCATTTGAATATCCTGATTCTTTGATTTTTTGAACAAACTTCCAACATAAGAAATGTTAAGCATTGAATCACGATTCCAAATATATAAAAAACTCATCCTAACTCTCAGAAATGAGAGAGAATTTTAACAATCCCAAATCTTGACCTAAGTTTTCTGCCATTTTCAAAGCCTAAATTCTCACAGCTCAAGCAAAAGAAATGAAAAGTAAAAACATATACATGTTCAGTGGCATGAGTAGAACATTGTTTATTCACAAACTTAGAGTTAATGATGCCTAATAAGAGAGATACGAGTTCACCAAGATACCTGTTCAGCTGGAGTTCTATCTGGCAATGAGGGAGCTTTCAGTGCAAGGTGATGATTGGAAAAGCTCCCTTGAGGTCCAGGGATGCTATTCCAATGTTTACTTTGTTTTGAAAGCTTCTGAATCGTGCTAGAGCACTTCACCTGCAAAACAAGAAACTGGAAATGGTGGAAGTGGTTAGAGGGATTACAGGTCGTGTTTCAAGGCATGGTTAGCTTGCATAGGTGCTAGGGAATGTATGTGAACTGGTTTGGGAAAGAGAGCTTGAGAGAAATGGAAGTTGGCACTCGAACTGCAGGCCTGACCCTGTTTTTGCAGTTTGAAGATGATTCTGAGATTGGGAGTGTTTGAGAGGTGCTAGGGTCGTGCAAAAGCTTGGTTGGGATCTTTGGAGTATGTTTGATAAGTTCACTTAAGGGTTTCTAAGCTGATATGAGAGTTGTTGTGAGTTATGATGTGTTTCTTACACTTTAAGCAAGCCATGGTGACATTGTGCCTCTAGCCTGTACAGGCCCTCATACTATGCTGCATAATACCTCCTTGATCAGTGTGATTAACACATAAACTTGTGCCAATTAGATATGGCCTGTACTTCTTGGATTTGTAATTGGACATAAAGTGAAACTTTTGCAAAAATAGAAAGAATGCTTTATCTAATTTGGGATTAATCCATCATACCATGCTTTAGCTCATGAAACAAGGTCTTAACACAATGAACATGCATTAAATTATTGAGTGTTGGATGGTTTTAGGAACTATAATCAAGGGGCATGCTGGTTTGAGAAGTTTGCACAAATCATGAACATGAAAAATAGCCAATTCAAAAGTGTGTTTTTGCCAAATTGTGAAATTCGAATATCTCAAGTCATGAGGTTGTTTGATGCGTTCTTGGACATTTTGGAAAGCTTGGAATGTGTACTACAATCCATCTTTGAAATGCAAATTGAAATTCCAAGTGGAAGTGTATGGAAAATGGCCTTGAAGTGGGGTAGAAAACCTTGTCAAAATAGGTCAAAAACTCACTAAGTTAAGAATGGTTTAGTGCCCTTATTCAAAAGTTTGTAACTTGAGATACAAGCCTCAAATGGGAAAACTTTGTGAACCAAAGTTGTAGATTATGCAACAAGCTACAACTTTTATGTTTTGACTTTTGTTTGAATCCAAATGGATCTTGGTGAAAAAGGGGGGCAAAGTTAGGAAAAAATTAGGGTTTTTTATAACTTAGAAAAATTCTAAGTTATGAAAAATTCTAATTTCTAACCCTAATTTGCATTTTGTGATTTCTTGATGAACAATTTTCATGATTTGGCATGTTTTGATGAAAAATGAATCTTGACTCTTGATTTTGACCAAAAAGTCAAAGTTTGACTTTTTAGTATACAGTCAAAATTGATCAATTGACTGGGAAATTCAACTATCAATCTTGTGTACTTGGGATCTTTTGAGTTTGTTGAGCATGTCAAGATAATTCCATGGGGTCCTTGAGTCCATATATGAGCTTGGTTTGCCATTGGCTAGGTCAAACAGTCAAAAATTGCCTTTGTGCAGTCAAAACCCTAAAAATGACCATTTTGCCCTTTTGGTGATCTGATCAAATTTCTTATGGAAATATGATCCAAACTTGATCAAGTGGTCCATATGAGTTCATAATGTTGATGTGGGTCAATTTTCATGAGGTTTGACTGTCAATTGGCCACAGTTGACTTTTTCCCCAATACAGCTGATTTTTAGGTCAACTGTCCAATTGACTGGGAAAAACTTGGAATCAAAGCTTGAAACTTGGTATGGATAAACTTGGGAGTCTAATATGAAGCATGAAAGTCATCTTAGGCATTTTGGGTCAAAACATCTTTGTGCAAACACAAACCCTAATTTGGGTCATCAGTGCAAGGAGAGGTCTTGAGCAGATGAAACCCTAACTGGATCTTGAGCTTCAAGGGCTTTGTGGTGAGAAATCAATGAGAAATGGGAGGGCAAATTTTGGGGTACAACAATAACCCTTCGACAATTCCTTCGGTAAAATAATCTTAGTCCCTTATGACAATTGCTAAAGTGTCTCATAAGTTGCCTTCTATGACTATACGACGACCCACGCCAGTCCCTTCACATCCAATGACAGGGCTTCTTATCAATCAATGGAAAGATAGCACTATCTAAAGGAGGAGGAAAATAAATTAGACTTTTTAGTAGTTAGAACATTCATAGTTTCTTTCTCACAAACATTTCAAACAAAACATTTTTTAACACATCAATACTTTCAAAAGAAATATTTTCAAAAGTCAACACTTTGTATACATTCTTATAGAGATGAGAATCATTACAAAGTTTTCCTAAACGAAGGAAATTTTCAAAAATACTTTCAAACAATCACAAACACATTTCAAACAAATCATTTTCAAAGTGAGCTAACAACTAAGAGCCCGTAGATAACTACAGATGAAAAAGGTGCTAACACATTCCCTTTTCATAACCTACCCCCTGAACTCAAGAAAATTCTAACAAGGCATTTCCTGTTCTTTTCACCCTTTCCTTTATTAGATAAAAGAAAAGTCAGTGATGAATCTTGCTATCCGCAATAATTACGATAAAACGCAAAACAACCAAGTCAGTTCTCCCACCATATTATAGAGCTGGCGACTCTGCTGGGGATTATGAAAATTAGGGTTACCTTAGAGCTAGATCACCTTTAAACGCTTTCATTGTTTGATTTGTTTGCTTTACATTTATGGGTCCTTGTTTGGGTTTATATCGATCCTCAACCCGATCTGGGAACATCATTAGGTAAATAGAAAAAATTATGGAGATTGTACGGTGTATACCGATATGGTTGAGATAATAGCTATGTTAGTGTGACACCTTTGTGGGTACCAGTATCCCTTATGGAGAATTAAGGAGAATACGGGGCCACCGTGTGGTGTCATGAAGCACTAACGAATCTTAGAACCTTTAATTGAATAACTTGTCCATTAGGAAGTAGTGAGGCAACTGGCTTTGGTGTAGTCCAAAGTTGGTTGATACTGGATACTATGCTCATTGAGATCAGACTTTTGGGATATTTTGTTCGCCAATAAAGAGGCTTGTGCTGAAACAATGCTCAATGAAGAAAGATCAATGATATTGAGGTCCCCTAGAACCCGATTACTTTCCAGGACATGTTGAACCAACTAAACTTCAAGAGGGTACTTACCTATGAGCCTCATGCAAGCATAAACCTAAGGACGTGTTTGCTTTGTGTGTATGTGCTTACTTGTACATAACATAATGACATCATACCATTGCATTTGCACTAACCATTTCAAGGACTTTGGGATTTATCTTTGTGTTGTTTTGTAGGACATGGCTTCCATGCGAAGAAATACCATTTGAATCAACCTTGTGAGAGTGCCTCCTCAACTCAAGTAATTATCATCAAGGGTCCCTAACGATTCTCCATTCACCAAGAATTACGATCGTCTCATCAACTTAATTACCACAAACTTTGAAGAGGATATGGTACATGTGCTTTTCCAATTCTTTGATCCTAAGCACCATTGCTTTACATTTCCTGATTACCAATTAGTGCCTACTATGGAGGAGTTTTCTTAACTCTTGGGAGTGCCTATTCTTGATCAATTACCCTTCACCGGTATTGAGAGAGAACCAAGACCTGAGGAGATTGCTTAAGCTTTACATTTGCAATGGTCCGACGTTATGGAAAATTGGGAAACAAGAAATGGTGTTAAAGGATTCCCAGCCAAGTTTATGTTTGAGAAGGCTCAACAATCTTGGGAGGCTATGGATCTGTAAGCTTTTGAAGAATTTTTGGCTCTTCTAATCTATGTGATGATACTGTTTCCTAACCCGGACCAACTTATAGATGTGAATACGGTCAAAGTTTTTCTATCTTGTAACCCGATGCCTACCTTGCTTGGAGATATCTTGCATTCTCTTCACACTCGCATCATGAAGACAAGGGGAATTCTTATATGTTGCACTCCTTTGTTGGATAGGTGGTTTATTTCGCACCTACCTCGATCTGTTTTGAAGAATGAGCAAGGCATGAGATGGTCAAATAGGTTGATGTCACTCACGCATTCAGATATTCATTGGGGTTCTTGATCTTTGGAGGGTGTTATCATCATTGACCGCTGTGGGGAATTCCCTAATGTCCCTCTCCTTGGCATTAGGGGAGGAATTACCTATAAATCTTGTTTGGCTTTGCGACAGTTTGGGTATGCTATGAGGGATGGTCCTCGTGATGCACTTGTCCAAGGAATTGCATTTTACTATGAGAACAATGTCCAAGGTTACCATCAGAGATTCATACGAGCTTGGGGCATGGTGAACAAAGTTGATAGCAAGACATTGGGGCATAAGAACTACATTCCTTTGGAGCCTTATCTCAAGTGGGTGCAAGCTCGCGCTGAAAACCTCATGATGCCTTATAAGGCCATCCTACCTGTCATCATGGAGCCTATTTCCAAGGGAGATGTTCCCTACACTAATCTTCATCCAGACATGCCTACTACTCTCGAGGAGTTTCAAATATCATATATTCAACTCAAAGGGGAGTGACACACCTTTGAAGCCCAGTTCTATGCAAGCGAGAAGAAGGTCTTGGAGCTCACGAGACAACTTCATGAAGAGCGGAGTTTGAATGTCTACATTGCACCAAAAAGGATGCGCTCATGGGAAGCTTAAGTCCTTTTTGAGTTTATTTTGTATTAATTTTGCTTCTTCCATTGTAAGCCCAAGAGGAATTCTTGTAACCGTTTGAACTTATTAATACAATTAATGTTTTTTCCCTCTTTGTCTAAACAAATTTAAATCTTAGAAGTCCTTGAAATCATTTGCATCCACATCATATGCATCATAACATAAGCAGGTTTTTTGACACAGGTTTCCTCATCTTTCTACTGGTTATTTCAGTAAGATGGATCTCGAGTAGACTATGAAAGACTTGCAGAAACAAAATTCTCAATTTCAAGAAACCTTGCTCACCTTGGCTAAAGGGCAGCAAGAACTGATGTCATTGCTGGTTATGAAGAAGAAAAAAAAGAAGAAAGTCGTAATCAACTTGGGGAAGAGATTCAAGGGCCCCGTCCGACACGTTCATGTGGAAGAAGACTCCTCCGAGGAGGATGAGAATCAGAATGAAGATGCAAGGAGAACCCGTGATGGGGTTGCAAACAATCAAGCTTCTGAGGATGAAGACTACTTTGATGAATAATATCCAACGACTAAGGATAAGTACAAGCAAATGGAAGATAGGTTGAAAGATGTGGAAATTCAAGTTGTACCTGGCTCGGATTTTGGTGATTTGGGCTTAGTACCTGGGGTTGTTATCCCCTACAAATTCAAAATTCCAATCTTTGCTAAGTACGAGAGCGTTTTATGCCCAAAGCTTCATTTGAGGTCCTACGTCCACAAAATACAACTGCATACCACTGACAAGAAGCTCTAGGTACACTTCTTTCAAGAGAGTCTGACGTGGACTCAGTTAGAACGGTTTTACTAGTTGGATATTTCCAACATTCATACTTGGGAAGATCTGGCCACCGCTTTCTACGGCCAATATCAGTACAACACTGATTTGGCACCAACTAGGGTCCAGTTACAAGGAATGACCATAGGTTCCAATGAAGGTTTTAAAGAACATGCTCAAAAATAGAGAGACCTTGCTGGTAGAGTGCAACTAACACTGACGAATAGAGAGATGGTGGATATGTTCATAGGAACAGTAACTAGACCATTTTTCAACTTGTTAGTTGGGCGCTCATCATCTGGTTTCACTGAGTTAATCCTGACTGGTGAAAGGGTCTAGAGTGGTATCAAATGTGGAAAAATTACTATGGCTTCTGCCTCTACATCAAACAATGAAGAAACCCTTTACTGGCAAGAAGGAAACTAATGCCGTATATGGGTCAAGAGGCCATGTCAAGAAGGACCACCGCCAATCTGTCAATGCTGTTTTGATCTCCAATCCACCCTCTATTCAAGGACAACCAAAACAAGGTAACCATCAAAGGTATGAGGTTCCAAGAAGACAGTTCAAGAGGATTAACATGTCACTGTACCAAGCCTTGCAACACCTGTTGAAGGCCAACTTGGTAACATTGCGTGACCCATCGTTAAATCCCAATGTTTCATCTTCGAAATACAATCCTAACACCAAATGCCCCTATCACTCCAATATCCTTGGGCATGATACTGATCAATGTCGGGCTCTAAAAAATAAGATTCAAGATCTTATCGACAACAAGACTATTGAGTTCGATCCACCTACAACTCTGAATGTTATAACTGCACCAATTCCAAATCATGGCAAAGGTGTTAATGCAATTGAAGACACTGCTTTTGTTTCCTCCGTTGAAGATGTGACTATGCCACTGACCATTGTTAAAGAAAATTTGTTGAGATCTGGGGTTTTCCCTGGTTGTTTAAAAGACTTCTACTATTGTGCCAGACAAGTTAATGGATGCGAATTGCTGAAAAAGGGCGCCCAACACCTAATAGATAGCCACGAGATTTAGTTTGAAAGAACTCCGACCATAAAAGGTTTGAATGATAAATCTAAAGATGTTTCCATCATCACAATATCCAATAAACCTATTAGGATCTCCTCAAGAGGTCCTATTAGGATTTCCAATGAACCAACGATTGCCCCCTTGATAATTACCGCACCAGGGCCAATTCCTTATTCTTCCGATAAGGCAGTAACTTAGAATTAAGGTGTTGAGGTATACTATCATGGGATTAAGCAAGACTCTTGGCTTAATAAAGACAAAACTGGTGACGTTACCAATATTGCTGGTTCTAGCAAGGTGACAAGGATGAGAAGAATCTTCTCTCCTAACATTTCACCTCCAACTACTACAACTACACTAGTTCACATTACCATGGTCAAACCTAGTACTGACACTAGGGGCAAAGAAAAGACAATTGAGACTGCCATGATGGAGGCGCCTGCCAAAGACGTTGCTACTGAGGAACCCTTCACACAAGAAATGGAGGAGATCTTGAAGATCATAAGGAAGAGTGATTTTAAGATAGTAGAGCAGCTGGGGCAAACCCCCTCCAAGATCTATATGTTATCTTTGTTACTTTGCTCTGATGCTCACGCTCATACATTGATCAAAGTTTTAAAGAAAGCGCATGTTCCTCAAGAGACCACAACTGATCAATTTGAAAACTATGTGGCGAGTTTGACTACCAATAATGGATTGGGGTTCTCTGATGCTGACTTGAGACCAGTTGGAAGAAATCATAACAAGGCTTTGCATGTCTCTATTAAATGTAAAGGAACTACTCTGGCGCATGTCTTGGTGGATACAAGGTCCTCTCTAAATGTCTTACCCAAAGGTGCCTTAGATCGGTTGGATTGCGATGGTTTGGTGTTAAAGCCAAGAGACATAGTTGTAATGGCTTTTGATGGATCCAAGAGGATGGTACTTGGAGAAGTTGATCTCCCCATTAAAATTGGTTCACAAGTTTTTAATTCTACTTTCCATGTGATAGATATAAGTCCCGCCTACTCCTGTTTACTTGGACGCCCCTGGATACATGGGGCATGAGCGGTGACTTCCACTTTGCATCAAAAATTGAAATATCTAGTCAAAGGAAAGATTGTTATTGTTTGTGGTGAAAAAGAGTTCATGGTTAGCCACTTGAATTCGTTTAAGTATGTCGAGATGGACGACAAGTTCACTGAAACTCCATGTCAAGCCTTCGAAGTGGTCCCTCTTATGGTTTCCGCCACCAAAATATTTTCTAACATTCCAAAAGCGGATGAAGTTGTGCCGAGGATGGTTTCACTCAAAGATGCCCGTGCTGTGATTGAAGACGAAAGTAGTACAATTTGGGGACAACTCTCTAACATTCTGTGATACGGTGGCAGAATAGACTATTTTTACTGGTTTGCGTTTTTTGTTCGCAAATATCACGATAAGCAAGAGTCGCCACCGACTTTTATTTCATCCAACAAAGGAAAATGAAAAAGAACAGAAAAAACCTTTTTCGAGATGTTTATGAGTACGGGGGGTAGATTATAGAAAGGGAAGGTGTTAACACCCTTTCTATCCGTGGTTTTTCACGGGCTCTTAGGTAATTGCTCATTTTTAAATTGCTTTTGTCTGTGTGTTTTGAAAAGTTTTTAAATTACCTTAGTGCAGCGTTTCACTTCATGGTAACCCTTGTGTCAGTCCTCAAGGGTGTGATAAAGTGTTTTTGAAAACTGTTTTGAAAAGTGTTTGTGTGAAAGAGTTTATTTGAGCAAGTACCTAGGAACTATCTACCTACTCGGAAAAAGTCTGTTCGTTTTCCTTTAGACCGTGTTATCCTACTATTAAGGAGTAGGTAGCTCCATCGTTGGAGTTTTAAGGGACGTTCGAAAGGGACGAAATGGTCCCTGAAGGCAATAAGTAAGGATACCTTAGCATTTCGAAGGGACTATCATCATAAAATCATTTCTCGTAGGCAACTTGAGGGACAAGTAGGGACTATGATCTTTATGACGACTTTGAATTACGGGTCATTGCTAAGATATCCCTACGTTCGAGTGACACGACCATTATTTTTGAGGCAACCAAGTGAGGAAAAACCCTAGGAGTGAGCATGTGCAAGTGTTTGATTTCAGTTTCATTTATCTTGCGCATTTAGAGTTTTCTACTGTTTTAAATTGATTTATCTTGCCATTCAATCCTATTATCCATACATCTAGGCAGTTTATAATTTGCGGAAAGTAAAGTGCGAGAAATTAAAACCCTAGCTATTACAAGGCCTTGGGAAGGGGGATTACATAATAAAAACCGGGGAAAATAATAAATGCAAAATAGTAAACCTAATTAACTATTATAAACTTGGAGCAGATATAATAATTAATAAAATAGGGAAAAAGAATGCGCGCGACAAAATTAAATGCAGGGAATTAATGTCAAGCTTAGGAATAATTAATTTGCGAACAAAGAAAATATATATTTTTTTAAATTTTTGTGAAAAAAGGTAATAATTAACTTTTCAAATTAACCTAATTGCTATTTAATTTTAATTATGACAAAAAAGAATTTAAATTAACCTAATTAAACTAATTAATTAATTGCAATTAAATATTTTATGAAAAAAAACTAAATCTAATTTTTTAGTGATTTTCTAATTTTATGATTTAATTAAAAAAATATTTAAAAAAATAATAATTTAAACAAGAAATTAAAACAAAATAAATAAAGAAATTTTAAAAAAAGAATTAAGGGAATGGGCCTAATGTAGCCAAAGCAGATTTGGGGTGTGTTTCCAATTTGGTCTTAGGCCCAGGATGATGGCCCAGTTTGTCTAGCACGTGATTCCATGAGGCTTCCTTCTTAGGGTCCATCATGTGGCTGCAATCTTGGAGCGTTGGATCTGGCTGGAGATAGATCGGGTGGTTTTGCATCCGGGGCGTATGATGGACACTGGATAGTGAGGCGTGCTGGATCTGAAATAAGAAACTCAGAAAATATAAAAGGTCTGGACCTGGGATCGAACCCAGGTCTAACCTTTCACACGTCCACTTCCCTTGCCAACTGCGCTGGATGTTAACTCATGAACATAATCATTCAAAAATATTATAAATTAAGCAAACGAATAAATCCCAGTCAGCAAAAAATAAACGCGTCAGTATTTCAAAGCCAATCATGTTATAAGGAAATGCCACGCCAGCAGTGAAACTTCCTTCGCCTGAGGAAGACAAGTCAACGACGTTATAACTGCACTCAGATCGTCTTCTCCGGACTAGTCAATGGCCAACCTGCAAATTTCGTGAGATTTAAAGCTCACAAAGAAACCTGTTCTATGTAAAATCACCTCCTGAGTTCAAATATGAGCTTGGTTTTGAGGTATCATGGATGTATCTAGAGTTTCAAACACGTTTTTCAGGTTGTACCCTAAACACGACATATGGTTATTTTTACGTGCATGCTTGCCACTAACGATTCAAAACACTTCAGAACAACATTATGAACACATAGTAATGCAAGAAATCAATGTATATTGCATGATTCAAAAGTTTGAAGCTTAAAAATTTACCAACTCGTGGGGGTATTGGAAAGAGTGGTCCTGGGTGTCTTGGCCTTCAACAGTGGATGGAATGAGATGCTGAGATCTCCAGGAGGGTGCTAGGATGTTTGGAAATAATTGAAATTGGTTGTATCGTGACTTGGAGAATTGCACCTTTCTTAATTTTTTTTGAAAACTTTGTTCTCTCTCTTGAGGCAGCTTTTTCGTCTCTTTTTGGTATGAGATTATTGTGGTTATGTATTGTAGCACATTAGGTCAACATAAGTGGAACAAATCCAATGCTTTTATAAAAAAAATATTCTTCCTTCAATTATTTGATTTTTGTTTATTTTTGGAACAAATCCAATCTTACTCTTTCTCCACAAATTTACCTTGATTTTCCAGCTTTTGTTGATTGTTATTTGATGAGAAAAAGATTTACAATAAAATCTTTTATTATTTTGATTATTTATTTGACTTAATTTGATTTTTAAGTGATTAAAATCAAAATAAATTAAATAAATAAAGCCAATAATACATGGAAAAGGTTTTTGGGTCGTGTACCGTGCTAGAAGTGAGATGCAAGCATAAAAAGTTAGGCCCATTTGACAAAAAATGCAATTTTGGGCATTGTTGACTTTTGACAATTTTCCAAAAATGGCCAACTTTGACAATGCATATCTCCTTCAATTTTGACCCAAAGGGGGTATTCTTGGACTTTTTAGAAAGCTTAGGATGTCCCCTAAACAACCCTATTTGTTTCATCTCAATTGGATCCTCCATGTTCATGTAAGAAGCTTTGACCCAAAAGGTATTTTTGTTAACTTTTGAAAAGGACCTATAATGTATGAATTTATATCTTTTCATGAGTGAATTTATTTAACTTAAGGGATGAAGATGAGTTGTAGGGAATTGGATTCTATTCAAAATGAGCCTTGGGTGAAAAATTTCTGATAAAGTATGAGAAAGTTATGCTTGGTCAAAGTTTGGTTGACTTTTCCTTAGAAACCCTAATTTAGCAACTTTTGAGTTTTGAGGAATTAGGAGCATTTCTTGGGGAATGATGATCAAACCTTGATCAAATGATGGGTATTACTTCAAAATGTTGATGTTGACCAAATATCTTGAAGTTTGACTGTATGTGGGCCACATTTGACTTTTGACCTAACACAATTGATTTTCAGGCATTTGAGCAATTGACCGAGCAAACTTCTTGTGCAAGGCATGAAACTTGGCATGGATGGTATTGAGAGCATATTAAGACCATGGAAGAGGTTTGAGACCTTTGGAGTTCACCCATCTTGATGAAAATTGAAACCCTAGTTTGAGGTTCATTGTCTTAGGAGAGCATTTGCCTGATCAATCCATGGGCATCCTTGGGAAAGTTGAGGATTTCAATGAACATATGTTGAGTAAAATGGGAGGACAAATTTTGGGGTACAACAAATGCCCTTGTTCAATCTTCTTAAACCTGAGGATGTAGATTGGCTGGTCTGCCTTTGATGATCTGAAGGTAGAAGATGATTGAACACGATAGTGCCCATAAATTTGCACTCGCATAAAGTAACACTGATTGGTGATATCGGGAATGGGCTTACATATGCCATTTAGAAGTCGATAGAGAATCGTCGGAGATGGGTTTAAAGATGCCATCCAGAAAAGATATCAGTTGCATAAGAGATTCCTTTGCGAGAATTCCTATACCGCCGTGGAGATGGGCTTTTACCGAGGAATGTCAGTTTACATCCTAGGAGATAGAGTATAGGAGCTCCATTTGTCCACTACTCTACTGGGGAATTAACTCCTGATTGAGGAGACGAAAGTGAACTGCTTATCTGGTCAGGGTCCAAGCTGCACAACGACTTACTGGGGAAATGTGAGATCGACCGTATCTGGTCGGGTCCAGGTCTTGCAGTATTGTAAACTGTTGTCTGGAGATATGAGAGAAGGATCCTGGATAGTAGGGTTACTTCGAGATGAAAGCCTTGATAGTAAGGTTGTGAGAAGGAACCTGGATAGTAGGGTTACTTCGAAATGAAAGCCTAGATAGTAGGGTTATGAGAAGGAACCTGGATAGTAGGGTTGCTTCAGAATGAAAGCCTGGATAGTAGGGCTTATTGGAAGGAACCTGGATAGTAGGGTTACTTTGAAATGAAAGCCTGGATAGTAGGGCTATGAGAAGGAATCTGGATAGTAGGGTTACTTCGAAATGAAAGCTTGGATAGTAGGGCTATGAGAAGGAACCTGGATAGTAGGGTTACTTCGAAATGAAATCCTGGATAGTAGGGATGTGAGAAGGAACCTGGATAGTAGGGTTACATCGAAATAAAAGCCTGGATAGTAGGGCTGTGAGAAGGAACTTGGATAGTAGGGTTACTTCGGAATGAAATCTTGGATAGTAGGGCTATGAGAAGGAACCTGGATAGTAGGGTTACTTCGAGATGAGAGCCCGAATAGTAGGGCTATGAGAAGGAACCTGGATAGTAGGGTTACTTCAAAATGAAAGCCTGGATAGTAGGGCTATGAGAAGGAACCTGGATAGTAGGGTTACTTTTAAATGAAAGCCTGGATAGTAGGGCTATGAGAAGGAACATGGATAGTAGGGCCGTGAGAAGGAACCTGGATAGTAAGGTTACTTCGGGATGAAAGCCTGGATAGTAAGGCTTATGAGAAGGAACCTGGATAGTAGGGTTACTTCAAGATGAAAGCCTAGATAGTAGGGCTTATGGGAAGGAACCTGGATAGTAGGGTTACTTCAAAATAAAAGCCTGGATAGTAGGGCTTATAGGTAGGAACCTGGGTCGTATGGTTACTTCACTTGGTCGTGTAGCTTAGTTGACCCGTTCAGTTTCGGGAACTGATTTTTCATTAGCCGTCTACATATATGACCTGTATAACTGCTGGAATTGTTGGTGATAATTGTCTTTCCTGAAAAGATAACATAGTTGATTATATGCGATGCATGAAATGTTTTGTGAGACAATGTTCTCAAAATAAATGAGACTATATTGTATGTGATATGTATGCGCATGTCATGATGTATGAACATGAAATGCTATTATTACATGTCCGAGTCTGGAAAATAAATCCCCGACTGTTGCTGGAGAGCATATCCTTCCTGACGGTTGTAGAGAACCGTGGCTCTTTTACTTCCGCTGGGGATGGTAAATGGAGATGACTATGCTGGAGATTTATTCCTTGTTATTTATGAATATTCTTTCAGGGAGAAAATCTATTTGAGAATAGCTCTGCGGGGGAATAATTCCATTGGAGGATGAACTTCCGTAGCTGAAGTAATAAGCTCTGTTGGGGATTGAACTTCTGTATTCAGAGAAATCAACTCTGCTTGGGAGACAAATTTTATGACCTGCTTGCGATTATGAAATTCGGCTGGGGGATATAGATGTCAGATTTATGTAAGACCTTGGCTGGGGAGATTACTTCCTGTTTTGGGAAAGCTGATATCAATTCTTTGAATGCTTTTACTCTTTGGGGAGTACAGATGTCACGAGGTCGTATGCACTGACGACTGTGTTTCAAAGTTGTCTCTGCCCTGGTACCTGCTGGACAGAGTAACTGTCGGGTTTGACATTTCCAATTTTTGCCCCTGTTTCTTAAGTTACGAGCAATTGTCTTTCTGTTTCTTATGTAAATATTTATGAACGACAATCATATTCAAATGCATATGTCAAGAATAAATCATTGGATGTTCTTGCAAAACAAAACAGAAAAAGAAAAACAAATAGTTTTTTAAAAATGATTTGTATTGATTTTCGAAGTTGGCCTATAACAGGCGTTTTTGTACAAGGAAGCTGACGCTCTCGTAAGAGAACGCCGCTGAAAAATGGAAATTTATACAATATTGTGTAAAAAGAAAACATCTATGTACAACAATCCCATTGAGTTCCAATTCTGCTATTGCCGCTCTGTCTTTGAGCGTCTCATCACTTTGCTTGTCCGAAGCTGATTAGATTGATTGGTGTCTGTGATACGGTGGGAGAACTGACTTGAGGTTTTGCATTTGTGTTTGCAAATGTTGGGGTTTAGCAAGAGTCGCCACCGACTTTTATTTTATCCAAAAAGGAAAGGTGAAAAAGCACAGGAAAGACCTTTAGAGATGTTTTCTTGAGTTCGGGGGGTAGATTATGAAAAGGGAAGGTATTAGCACCCTTTTCATCCATGGTTTTCCATGGGATCTTAGTTACTTTCTAGATCACTTGCTTTTTGTTTTTTTGAAATTGTGCTTTGTGTGGTTTTGAAAGTATTTTGTGAAAGAGGCCATTGTTTAGGCAATCTTTGTAATGATTCTCATTCGTAAGAATGTATACAAAGATGTTTGTCTTTTTGAAAATGTTTTCAATGTTTGTAAGATGTTTGGAAATGTGTATGTTTGTTTTGAAAATATCAATGATAGTTGTTTTGAAATGGAGCAAGTAACTAGAAGTAATCTACCTACTCAAATGTCTTTCTTGTTCATTTTCTTTTCCTTTGACATTGTTGTCTTACCATTGACTTGGTAAGAAACCCTATCTTTGGATGTAAACGGGATGGGCATGGGTCATAGTATAACCATGATTAGCAATGTTGCAAAGTATCTTAGCATTTTTGAGGGACCAAGATCATTTTGTAAGGCAACTTTGAATAGCGTCATCGAGGGGCTATGATCTTATACTTGTTTGTTTTGCTAAGATGCTTCGCATGCGCAATATGGACATTTTTGTATAAGGAAACCAAGTGGAGTAACCCTAAGGGTGTTTGTGTGCAAGTGTGTTATTTTCATGCTTGATTTTGTCTTGGATTAGGGTTTTCTATTCAATTTGTTTTGATCTTGTCATTTAAACCCTAATTACTAGCATGGTATATAAAAGCGGTAAATTACGTAATTTAAAGATTACTACGCTATTACAACATTTTATGGGAGGGGGAATACAAATTATAAATGGGGATCGCAAGTAAAAATAAGTCCTAAATTACTATTACAACCATATTGAAATGCATAAGAATGTACAAGAAAATGTGAAACGAACTTGTTTTGTTTTAAGAAAATATTTTTGGTCTTTTGTTTTAAGAAATAAAATAAAGTGTGAATTTTTTTTTTATGTTTGTTGGTTAATAGAATAGAAAATGATGGAAAAAACAGTGAGAAAAGAAGAAAAACGAACTAGCGCATTGCTGATTAAAATGAAGTCAGAGATTCTGACCCTGGCACGCTGCAAAACAGAAACCTGTTAGTAAAAATGTGTACGGTCAGAAGGTCTGAACCCACTGGGAACACAGTGGTTTTCAGAAGTTCTGATATTACTAGCAACAAAACAGACTCCAGAAATCCTGGTATCACTGACAGAACTTGGTCTCTCCCTCTATGCTAGTCAGAACATCTGTGATTTGGTTATTTCTCCACAAAACAGAAGACATGCATAGGACAGTTATAGCAGGTGTCATAGTGTTTTAGAAGATAAGAAATATCAGAACTATAAATCAAGGCAAGTATGCATTTTCTAATCCTAACTCTGAGTTCTAGTTTCTTCAAGAAGCTCAATCTCAGAGTATGTACAACATCAAAAACATGATATCTACATTGTATTTTTGAGCATGTAAATCTGGTAATGCTTAAGTAATGTGGTGAGGGTCAGCAGAAACTTACCTTGCAGCTGGAAGAAGTTCTGTGAACCAGAGTTAACCTCAACTCTGATGATGCTCTGAACAGCTTCTTTACGTACTCAGTAAGCTGGAAGTTTTCAACTTCTGGGGATGGCAAGGAGGTGATGTTCTGATTTGTATAACAATATGAACATAGAAGTTTAGGCAGTTTCCAACGTGTGGATCAGAAACTGTGTGAATGGTTTTTAGTAAAGAAATAATTGAGAACAAGTGGAGTTTTGAATGCAAGGAATCAGAAGTTAACAAGGTTTTATGTGTTGTGTTTACAGTTCTTGGAACTCTTGGAATTTTGGCAGGGATTCAAGGCTTTTCTTTCTCAAAATTTTCCACCTCTTTTCAGCAACTTTTTTCTGGACCCCTTCTAAGTGACCAATGGTGTTCTATTTATAGGCAAAGTTTTGTGGGTTTGAAATGTCAAGTAGCGCCAACATCATACGCTAGATGCTGACTTGCTCTTGAAACAAGTTAAAAAAGGTGTGATAGTTGACAGTTTTTAGCCTAGGCTGGATTAACAAGCAGGGATTAAGGAAAAGTGAACCCACAAGCAAAAAGTAGCGCATGGACCCTTACCTAATTCTATACAAAAGTATTTCTATGCTACACGTGGAGAGATCCTTTGGAAAAAGACTCAAAAGTAGTTGTGAGCATTAATGAGCATTAAATGATGATGAGATTTGTCAAAATCAGAAATCCTGTAATGTGAGATTTTGCATCATTGCTTAATTCTGGATCAGAAGTTCCATTTCAGCGTAGTCTAGAACAAAACACCCTACTTCTGATCTTAATATCCTTTTACCTCAGCATACTCTGAAGGACTCCCCAGGCATTCTAGTAACCTTCTTTGATTTACCTTTGAAAACTCTGGATTAGAAGTTCTGCTTCAGCGTAGCATCCAATCTTCTGATCCTCCTACCTTCTGGCTCCAGCATATTCTGAAGGATTCCCCATGCTTTTCCAGTAACCTTCTTTGATTTACCTTTGAAAACTATGGATTAGAAGTTCTGCTTCAGCGTAGCATCCAATCTTCTGATCCTCCTACCTTCTGGCTCCAGCATGTTCTGAAGGATTCCCTAGGCTTTTCCAGTAACCTTCTTTGATTTACCTTTGAAAATTCTGGATTAGAAGTTCTGCTTCAGCGTAGCATCCAATCTTCTGATCCTCCTACCTTCTGGCTCCAGCATGTTCTGAAGGAGCCTTCAGGCTTTGTATCACGTTTTATAATCTTCTTTGCATTACCCTGGCAAACTCTGACTGAACTTGCGTAGATGCTGCAGAGCCATGTTCTGACTGAAGACTATGTGTTGAACCATGTTTACAACTTCTAACTACACCTGCCTGGAGGCTGGCTCAGAAGTTATGAAGTGTCATTTTTTCTTAAATACTTAGAAAAAATCCCAAGTATTTAGAAATTTGGCTTTTCCATAGTAAATTTGACTTTTGAACTTTTTGATGATACAAACTTCATATTCCAACATGTCTTGATGAAATATGATTTCAGAGATTTGAATTTGATCCAAAAGTAAAAGTTTGACCTTTTAATGTGAAAATGACTATTTTTCCCTTGCAGACGACTTTCTTGAAAAATTTGTAATTCAAATCTCGGGATTGGATGGAAGTAAACCTGAGGATCCAGGGTGATTTTTCGAGAAAATGAGAGGGCAAATTTTGGGGTACAACAGTGTCGTTCGAGCTTGACAGTTGATACTGAGGTCTGATTGCAAGGTGATCCAATGGGACATATTGATATGCCTTACATCCCTAACTTTTACCTGGGCTGCCCTTTCGGGTTTACAGTCCACCGGGATATCCTTTTTTGCCCAAGCCGCCTTTTCAGGTTTTCGACTTGCCGGGTGTAAAATTTTTTCGTTTTCATCCCATTTTTGCCCGAACCCTTTTGGTTCGCCGGGAAGCCCTTATTTTTGCCTAGGCCAGTCAACCTAGTGGGTCTTTTATCATGCGTAGTATTTTTTCACTATGTCTGCATTGACAGGGTGAGGAAGGTCGTCACTGTCCATGGTGGTTAGAATCATGGCTCCACCCAAAAAAATGTTTTTAATCACAAATGGCCCTCCGTATATGGGAGTCCATTTGCCATTGGGATCACCTTGCGGCAGTATGATACGTTTGATCACTAGATCTCCGACTTGATATTCTTGACGTCTGACTTTTTTGTTGAAAGCCTTGATCATTCGTTTTTGATACATTTTACCATGAGAGACAGTAGTGAGTTTCTTCTCATCGATCAGATTTAGTTGATCAAGTCGAGTCTGGATCCAGTCGTCTTCGTTCTAACTCGCATCCTTTATAATCCTTAAAGAAGGGATATGGACCTCAATGGGCAGGACTGCCTCCGTGCCATATACCAGAGAGTAGGGTGTTGCCCCTGTAGACGTTTGTGTTGAGGTATGATACCCATGAAGAGCGAATGGAAACATCTCATGCCAGTCTTTGTATGTCACCATCCTCTTCTGTATAATCATCTTGATGTTCATGTTAGTCGCTTCAACAACGCCATTCATCTTCGGTCGGTAGGGAGAAGAGTTATAATGTTGTATCTTGAATTGTTTACAGAGCTCGGTGATCATCATGTTATTGAGATTTGTACCATTGTCAGTAATAATTCTCTCTGGCACACCATACCGATAGATCAGGTTATGCCTGATAAATCGCGCCACGACGTTCTTGGTCACAATAGCAAAAGAGGCCGCCTTAACCCATTTTGTGAAGTAATCAATGGCCACCGGGATAAAGCGATGCCCATTGGAAGCGGTAGGCCTGATTTCCCTGATCATATCAATGCCCCACATTGCAAAGGGCCAAGGAGCCGTCTATATGTTCAAAGGAACCAGAGGCACATGCACCTTATCAGCATAGATTTGGTACTTATGACAGGTTCGGGAGTGCTGATAACAATCTGCTTCCATAGTGGACCAGTAGTATCCTGCCCATAGTATTTTCTTAGCCATGGTATGTCCACTTGAATGGGTTCTGAAGGTACCTTCATGTAGTTCTATCATAATCCTCTCTTCTTCTCTCTTGTCTACACACCGCAGTAAGGTAAAGTCATATTGCGCTTGTAGAGGATTCCATTACTAAGGAAGAATTTCACAGTGAACCTTCTCAGAAATTTCTTATTATTGACAGATTCCCCTTCGGGATGTTCTTGAGCCTCGAGATACCTTTTTACTTCGTGAAACCAGGGTTTGTCTACTACCTCTTCAGTATCAATCTCGCAGCAGTACGCTGGTTCATCCAACCTTTCAATGGTGATTCGGGGAGCTTCGTTGTCCCACTTGACTTTGAACATAGAAGACATAGTAGCTAGCGTGTCCGCTAATTGATTCTCCTCTCGTGGGAAATGTTCAAAGGTTACCTCCTCAAAGTGTGGGAGAAATGTCAACACGTGCTCTTTGTGTGGGATGAGATTTGGATGCTCCGTATCCCATTTTCCTTTGATTTGACTTATCACCAAGGCTAAATCCTCGAAGACTTTTAAGAACTTGATCCTGAGGTTGATAGCGGCTTTGAGACCCATGATGCAGGCTTCATACTCCGCCATGTTGTTAGTGTCGTTGAAAGATAGTCGGACAGTGAAAGGAGTATGACAGCCCTTAGGAGATATGATTATGGTGCCAATTCCATTACCTAGTGAGTTTGAAGCTCCGTCAAAAACCATAGTCCATCAGGATCCTTCCTCAGGTCCTTCATCCAGTCTAGGTTCTTCATAATCAGTCACCAGTATAATATTCTCGTCCGAGAACTCAAAATTCATAGACTGGTAATCATCCATGGCCTGATGAGCCAGATGATCAACTAATACACTTCCCTTGATTTCTTTATGGGTTGTATATTGTATATCGTATTCAGTTAAGATCATATTCCATCTCGCTATTCTTCCAGAGAGTGCGAGCTTCTCGAAGATGTATTTGATTGGATCCATCTTAGATATCAACAAAGTAGTGTGGGTCAACATATAATCACTCAACCGGTGAGTAACCCATGCCAAAGCGCAACAAGTTTTCTCGAGCAGTGAGTATCTTGTCTCACAGTCGGTAAACTTTTTGCTAAGGTAGTATATTGCGTGCTCTTTTCGACCATACTCGTCATGCTGCCCCAACACACACCCCATTGAATTGTCTAGCACTGTTAATTATAATATCAAAGGTTTTCCTTCAACCGGAGGCATCCGAATTGGTGGTTCTTGAATATATTCTTTGATACTTTCGAAAGTTGTCTGGCATTCGTCATTCCACTTTACCTCTTGATCTTTCTTCAGAAGCTTGAAGATGGGCTAACAAGTAGCAGTCAGATGTGAAATGATCCTGGAGATATAATTTAAGCTTCCCAAGAAAACTCTAACTTCCTTCTCAGTACGGGGAGCTGGAATCTCTTGTATGGCCTTTACCTTTGTGGGGTCTACCTGTATACCTTTGTCACTGACGATGAAACCCAGAAGCTTACCAGACCTTACCCTGAAGGTGCACTTGTTTGGATTCAACCTCAGTTTGTATGTCTTTAACCTGTCGAACAACTTTTGTAAATGGTTGAGGTGCTCTTCTTCGGTTTTAGACCTGGCTATCATGTCATCAACATGAACCTCGATCTCATGGTGAATCATATCATGGAATAAGGCGACCATGGCTCGCTGATAAGTTTCCCCAACATTCTTCAACCTAAAAGGCATCACCTTGTAACAGAAGGTGCCCCACTGTGTGACGAAGGTTGTCTTCTCCATGTCTTCAGGAGCCATATTGATCTGGTTGTAGCCAGAGAAACCATCCATGAAGGAGAAGATTTTGTGCTACGCGGTGTTGTCAACCAGAACGTCAATATGGGGAAGCGGGAAGTTATCTTTGGGGCTTTCCCTATTCAGGTCTCTGTAATCCACACACATCCATACCTTTTCGTCCTTCTTAGGTACCGGAACGACGTTAGCAACCCACTGCGGATAGGAGGTGACAACTAAGAACCTTGCGTCAAACTTCTTTATGACCTCTTCCTTGATCTTCTCTAACATTTCAGGGCGCATACGGCGAACCTTCTATTTAGCCGGAGGATAATCTTCTTTAGTCAGCAGACGGTTTACCACGATATCAGTGTCTAAACAAGGCAAGTCTTCATATGACCAGGCGAAGATCTCAACGTAGTCGTGCAACATCTATATCAACCGCTGTTTGATCTTAGCTTCCAAATTTGCGCCTATCTTGACTTATTTTCTGTCTACCTCCGTGCCCAAGTTTATCGTCTCAACTGACTCTTCATGAGGCTTTATAGCCTTCTCTTCCTGCTGTAATAGTCTAGCAAGTTCTCCAAGCACCTCACAATTGTCTTCACCTTCGTACTCGGCTTGGTTGATCGGATTTTCGAAGTCATAACTGGAAATATCAGAACTATTATCAATGGGATCCATAGTAGATATGAATCTGCAGTTTGATACGTGAGTGTGTGTAAGAGCATAGCTGTTTTGATAAAGTAAAAGCAGAAAAGAAAAATAGAGAGCGCAAAATTTGTATGCAAGGAACGTCCAATGTTTTATTGATGATATATGAAATGACATATAATAACCCTCACAGATAGAAACATTGTGCGTCGGGTAAGACACAAGTCCATAAAGTTTAAATTGTTTATTACAAACTTGGAAAACAGGTAAGACAATTACTACGGAATAAAAGAAACTGGTATAAAATCTTTGGCCGCCTAATTACTCGATCCACCATTGGTAGTCAGGTAGATCCAGCTGTCAATATCAGAGCTTTCCTCACTGTCTTTGATAACACGAAAATGTATAGTATATCTGGCTTGATTAACATAAATTATGTCTCTATTTTATTTTAATTATGTTGCTTTATGTTGGTATTACGCTGGTATTTGATTGTATTGCAGGTATTTAATTAAATGAAGCTTTTGTGAGAAAAAGAAGAAAAGGGGTGTAAAAAAAAAGAACCAAACAAGCAACCAAGCAGCCCAAGCCCAATGGAGTGAGCGCGTGGCCCACTTGAAAAAGAAGCTTATGATGAATGCCACAACTCCTTGACGGACGGCATGGCTTTTGACCAAGTGACGAACGTCACTTGGGCTTTGACGAACGGCAGCCCACGTTTCCCACTATTTTTATTATACCACGTAAGTCAAGCTTGGAGCGAAATGATCTCAACGTGCACCTTTGATCAACACACTTGCTATATTCTCGTTTCCACGAAGTCAAATACAAAGTGATCCAACAACCCACGTACTTCCTAAAATCTCTCACCTACAGTTATTCAAGAAATATATAAATAGGAGGCTTCAAACATTGAGCGGGTCTCTCTTTTTTTTCTCTCTCTGGGGTCCAGGATTTCGAACATTTGTTTTAGTTTTTTAGGAAGAAATATTACCATATAAAAGTGGTAGTTTCTCACATCGAGGAACTACCACACCATTAGTTTTAGGTGTTGTTTTTCTTTTATTTCCATTTTGTATATGATTTTCAAGCGTGTCGGCATATCCTAAATTCAAGTTCCAGTTATTATACATAAAGTTTGTTTCCGAAATTAATTCCAGCTTCCCTTTTATCTCCAGGTTCCATTTTAATTGTCTGTTCTAATTGTTTATGATTTCATCTTAGTTTAAATTTATTTCTGTTTTAAATTATGTTTTGTCTTATGTTTAATTTTCTTAATAGCATGCTTATGTTTAAAACTATGTCCAGTTAAATATTCTTGAGTCCGGTGTATGAGGACCGTTGTTTCCAAAGGGCTCGGTAGAAAATAATAGGTGCAAATTTATGATTAGAATTATGTTTTGGTTTTAATTTCCAAGTCTAATTTAAATAGCCTTGTCACGAGAGTGAAAGATTATTTAACGTGATTTTGTCACGAGAGTGAGAAATTAATTAAGGTTAGAGCCGGCATTGCGAGAGCGTGGGGATCGAACTAGATAGTGGAAATTAGGCAACAAATATAAATACAACGAGAGCGCTTTAGATGCATTTAGGATATTATTGGCTTTCAAAATATATTTCTTAGTTACCGGGCGAGGGAGAGCAAAATCTTGGGACTAGGGAGTATGACTTTAGTTAATAACGCGAGAGCGTGAGACAGAGTCTTTAAGTTAGTATATTCTACAGAACTAAGTTATAGTCGTTATTAGTACCCGTTTTCTATAAGTCCTTCAGGAACGCGAAAATCATATCCCGGCCTCGTTTTAGTATTATTTTCAAACCTTTAGCATTTAGTACTTATATTCCCATTAATCAATTATTCATTTGCCTTAGCTTTGCAAAGTGACGATAGATTTTGGTAGGTTGACATTGGTCCCTGTGGTTCGAGAATCTTTTATATTACTTCGATATTTCCGTCACTTGCGGATGCATCAGTCTTCAATAGCATTGACCCCACGATTGCTGATGCGTAGGGGAGGTCCTCCAGCTTGAGCATGTCGAACAACCCTTTGAGCTCCTGAAGTAAAGCCCAAATTAAATTTTTCAGTTTTGCGAGTAAAATCAGGGAGCTGTCCCCAGTTGGTACACCCACCTTCTTCGACCACTACTCTGGTGTCCTTGAGAGAAGCCATCTTCAGAGGAGGTTTGGTGCTGGTGGTAGTCTCTGTTGACGCCAAAATCTGGGGAACCTCTTCAATTTTTTGACAAGGAGTCTCTATAAATTCCCCGTCCATCTCTACATACCTGAAGGAGTTCATGTGGCTCACCATATATTCCTCTTCGCCATGCACAGTGACAATCTTCCCCTTCACCGGATATTTCAGCATTTGGTACAGTGTAGAAGTAAAGGCCCCAGCTTCATGGATCCAAGGAAGACCCAACAAACAAGAGTACGATGGCCTGATGTCCATCACGTAGAAAGTGGACCCAAAGGTCTGAGAGCCTACTTTGACAGGGATGTCCATCTTCCCATGCAACATTCTCTTCGACCCGTCAAAAGCCCTTACCACAATGTTACTAGGCTTTAAGGTCAAGTCTTCACAATCCAACCAATCAAGAGCCTTCTTAGGCATAACATTCAGTGAAGACCCTGTAACCACCAGGACATGAGCCATAGTGGTGCCCCTGCATTCGATCGAGATATGCAGAGCATCATTATGCTTCCTCCCTTTCGGTGTTAAGTCGACATCTGAAAAACCAAGCCTATTGTCAGCAGTGAAGCTGGCCACACAGTCTTTGAATTGACCGACTGAGGTTTCTTGCAGAACATGCGCGGTCTTGTGGATGCAATCAAAGCCTTTGCATGGGCCTCAGAATATAACAGCAAAGACAACATCGATATCTTCGAGGGGGTCTTCCCCAGCTTCTCGACCATATTGTAGTCTCTCTTTTTGATTATTTTTAAGATTTCCTCTATCTCGTGCTTAGAGGATTCCACAACAACATTTCTAGGTGCCTCCGTCCGGGCAGGCTCACCTATAGCTTCTTTGCATCGAGTACCAGATGATTCAACGGAGGGAGTAACAATTGGAGTAAGAACGAGAGTAGTAGCTGAAGTACTAGCAGGAACATCAGATGGAATAACAACAAGCTTATTAACAGTGTTCAGGGAGATCTCGGGAGAGAAAACCCTTCCACTTCTGGTAATCTTGATGGCCCCGACAATGTTACTGACATCGGGATCAGCCTCTTCATCCTTCAAATCTTGTTTAATGCCATGATAGTAAACATCGGTGCCATGATTCCGCGGGATAGCTTTGTCCAAGGAGTACGGTATGGGACCAGGAAAAGTGATTATCAGTGGGGCGATTATGGGAGCAGGTGTAATCCTAACAGGTCTTTTAGAGGAGACCTTGGAAGGATTGGCGGAAATGGTTATAATGGCAACATCTTCAAACGGAACAGTTGGAATCAAAGTCTTTTCGAATAAAATTTCTCTGCTGTCCATCAGGCGTTGAACACCTGCTTTTAGCAAATAGCAACCAGTGGGTAGAGATGAACACATGTGGTAACCTTCACCATAACCCAGAAATAAATTGGCCAACAACAAATTCTTCTTAACAGTCATAAGAGGAGTAGAAACTTCATCAACAGAGGTAACGAACAAATTAGTATCAATGGCATTAACTCCACGGTTGTGCTTAGGCATGGGAGTAGTTATGACATTGGGCTTCTCTAGAGCGTCAAACTCAATCTCCTTAGCTTCAATCAGATCTTGTACTTTATTTCTCAGAGCCCAGCAATCATTTGTATCATGGCTAGGACTCTCAGAATGGTAGGCACACCGAGCGTTTGGATTGTACCGAGGAGATGTGGTGTTAGGATTCTTGGGAGCCTCTTTCAAGGTTGCCAAGATGGATCTTAACATAAGGGGTAGAACCTCAGTCAATGTCATATTAATCTGGGTAAATTGCCTTTGTGGTCTTTCTACCCTTTGCTGATTGTTGCAATATGGGGTAGTCGCAGGCCTAGGTATCATCACAACACTTACTGTTGGACGGTGTTTAACTCTGCTCTGACCTCTTGGGCTATAGATAAAATTGACTTTCTTCTTACTTGTGAATGGCTTCTTTACTATGCTCGAAGAGGTGTCTTTCTGTATTTTGCCACTTTGGATCCCAACTTCTACCCTCTCTCCTGTTAATATCAGCTCGGTGAAACCAACTGATGAGCTACCAATGAAATGATTGAAGAATGGACCAGATAGCGTCCCAAGAAACATGTCAACCAACTCACCGTCAGATAGAGGGGGTTGGACTCTCCCGACCAGATTGCTCCACTTTTGTGCATAGTCCTTAAAGCCTTCACCTGCACCCATGGACATACTCTGGAGTTGAGTATGAGTAGGGGAAAGGTCGGCGTTGTATTGATATTGCTTATAAAAAGCAGCAGCCAAAACCTCCCAGTTTCAGACATTGGTTCTCTCCAGTTGGTAGAACCATTCAAGCTGAGTCGCTGACAAACTGTCTTGAAAGAAGTGAACCCACAAGTTCCTATCAACAGTGTGGGGATGGATATTCCTTACATAGGAAGAGAGATGGAGCTTTGGGCAAGACACCCCATCATACTTTGCAAAAACCGGGGCCTTAAATTTATGCGAGATGACCACTCCCGACACCAATCCCAGTTCTTCAAAGTCAAACCCATGTATTCTCTGGACATCCATAGCACTCAACCGATCCTCTAACTATTTGTATCTATCCTTAGTGGGAGGATACTGCTCATCATTGTAGTCTGTATCATTGTCAGAAACTTTAGGGCTAGGGTCTTTCTCCCTTGTTTCCCTCTCTTGATTCTCCCCTTCTTTGGACGAGGAGGCCAGATCGACTGGTTGCTTTAACGGCCCCCTGAACCTTCTGCCCATATTTAGAACACCAGCGACCTTCTTCTTCTTCTTCTTCTTCTTCTTCTTTTCCTTCAGGATGAGGGCCTTCAGATCTTCCTTCCCTTTTGCCAAAGTTATGAACATCTGTTGAAATTGGGCATTTTGTGCCTGAAGATCTTTGATGCTTTGTTCAGAAGACATTTTTGCTGAAATAAACAACGAAGAAGATGAGAAACCTGTCATGGTACCTGTTTATGTAATGTCATGGATGGTATGCGTATGCAATGATTTCAAGGACTTGTAAAGGCTCAAATTTGTTTAACCAAAAATAAACACACTTAATTGTATTAATAAGTTCAGACTGTTACAAAGAATGCCCTTTAGGCTTACAATCAAACAAACAAAACTTAAAACAAAAAGAAAACTAGGTCTCCCAAGAGCGCATCCTTTTTGGTACAATGTAGGAGTTTATGTTCCTTTCTTCATGAAGTAGCCTAGTGAGCTCTAGGACCTTCTTCCCGCTCCTCTTTAAGTTGAACCCAGGATTTCTGTAACTCCTCACGGTCAGTTGGCATGTCAGGATGATGAACAATATAAGGAGTGTCTCCTTTAGCAATTGGTTCCATAATTATTGGTAAGACAACAGGGTAAGACATTATAATACTTTGGGCACGGGCTCATGCCCATCAGAGATATGGCTTAAGAGGGATGGAATTCGTGTGCCCCAGTGTCTTGCTATCAATTTTATGTACCATGCCCCAAGCTTTCATGAACCTTTTGTGGTAACCCTGAGCATCATTCTCATAATTGAAGGCGATTCCTTGGATAAGTGTATCATGAGGACCATCCCTTCTCACATAACCAAACTGCCGCATTGCCAAACAAGGGTTATAAGTGATTCCTCCCCTAATGCCTAAGAGAGGGACATTAGGGAATTCACCACAATGATCGATGATGGTAACATCTTCTGAGGGCCGTGAACACCAATGAATGTCTGAATGTGTAAGGGACATCAGCCTATGAGACCATTTCATACCTTGCTCATTCTTCAAAATAGACTTGGGTAGGTACGAAATAAACCACCTAGCCAATAGAGGAGTGAAACACAAGAGTGTCCCCCTTCTCTTTAGAGTACGAGCATACAGAGAGTGTAGAACATCCCCAAGTAATGTAGGTACCAGATAATGAGACAGAAACACCTTAATAGTATTCACATTTACGAGTTGGTCCGCATTAGGGAAAAGTACCATCCCGTAGATGAGGAGTGCCACAACCTCTTCGAAAGCTTGTAAATCCAGGGTATCCCAAAAATAATAAGCCTTCTCGAATAGAAATTTAATAGGGATTCCTTGGACATTTCCCCTAGTTTCCCAATTTGTCACTACGTCGGACCGTTGTAAGGACAGAGCTCGAGCAATCTCTTCAGGCTTTGGATGTTCTTCCGTGCCGTTGAAAGGTAACTGATCAAGAATAGGTACTCCCAAAAACTGAGAAAATTCCTCCATAGTAGGCACTAGTTGATAATCCGGGAAGGTGAAGCAGTGATGCACTGGATAGAAGAATTGAAATAACAATTTTAAAAATTCTTCATCAGGTTTTGAAGTGACCAAGTTAAGAAACCGACCATGCTTTTCAGTGAACGAAGAGCTTTCAGGAATCCTTAATGCCAAGTCCTTTAGTTGGAGAGGCACTTTCACAAGGTTAATCTGGATAGTATTCCTACGGGCGGATGCCATGTCCTACAAAACAAAGAAAAGATGAGCCCTAGAAAATCCTTGAAATGGTTAGTATGATATGACGTGCTTATGATGTCATGATTATGCTAAAAAATCACATGTATAGCAAGCAACAAACAAGTCACACCAAGTCCTTAGGTTTAAGGCCTACATGAGTTTTAAGGTCGTACCCTATTGAAGCTGGATTGGTTCAACCTGTCCTATAAATAGTAACCGGGTTCTAAGGGATCTCAATATCACCAATCTTTCCCCCAAGTTTCGTTCAATAGGCGATTGACTTGTAACCAAACAAAACTCAAGAGTCAAACCTCAATGAGTGTAGCATCGAGTATATGTCGACCTTGGCAATACACCAAAGCCGTCCATCTCGCTACGTCCTACTGGCCAAGTTGTGCAATTAAAGGTTCTAAGGTCAGTTGATGCTTTATGACACACGCGGCGGCCCCGTACTCTCCCTGATTGACTCAAGGGTTACCGGTACCAACCAAAGTGCCACATCAGCGTAGCTACTGCTTCAACCGTGTCGGTATACCCCGCACAGTTCCCTCACAGTTTATTGCTACTTACCTAAAAGGTGTCCCCAGATCCGGGTGTAGGATCTACATAACCCCAACAAAACCCTTGAATATAAAGCAGGAAAAGAAAAAGACAAGCAAACAATTTTTAAAAACCACCTAAATCCTAAGGTATACCCCACTTATTAACTCCCCAACACAGTCTCCAGTTCTGTGATACGGTGGCAGAACCGACTGTTTTTACTAGTTTGCGTTTTTTGTTCGTAAATGTCGCGATAAGCAAGAGTCACCGCCGACTTTTATTTCATCCAACAAAGGAAATGGAAAAAGAATAGAAAAAACCTTTTTCGAGATGTTTCTGAGTACGGGGGGTAGATTATAGAAAGGGAAGGTGTTAGCACCCTTTCTATCCGCGGTTTTCCACGGGCTCTTAGGTACTTGTTCACTTTTAAATTGATTTTGTGTGTGTGTGTTTTGAAATTTATTGAAATTTCCTTAGTGCGGCGTTTCACTTCATGGGAACCCTTGTATTAGTCCTCAAGGGTGTGATAAAGTGTTTTTGAAAACTATTTTGAAAAGTGTTTGTGTGAAAGAGTTTATTTGAGCAAGTACCTAGGAACTATCTACCTACTCGGAAAAAGTCTGTTCCTTTTCCTTTAGACGGCGCTATCCTACTATTAAGGAGTAGGTAGCTCCATCGTTGGAGTTTTAAGCAATGTTCGAAAGGGACGAAAGGTCAATGAAGGCAAGAAGTAAGGATACCTTAGCATTTCGAAGGGACTATCATCATAAGATCATTTCTCGTTGGCAACTCGAGGGACAAGTAGGGACTATGATCTTTATGACGACTTTGAATTGCGGGTCATTGCTAAGATATCCCTACGTTCGAGGGACACAACCATTATTTCCGAGGCAACCAAGTGAGGAAAAACCCTAGGAGTGAGCATGTGCAAGTGTTTGATTTCAGTTTCATTTATCTTGCATATTTAGGGTTTTCTACTGTTTTAAATTGATTTATCTTGCCATTCAATCTAATTATCCATACATCTAGGCAGTTTATAATTTGCGGAAAGTAAAGTGCGAGAAATTAAAACCCTAGCTATTACAAGGCCTTGGGGGAGGGGGATTACATAATCAAAAACCGGGGAAATAATAAATGCAAAATAGTAAACCTAATTAACTATTACAAACTTGGAGCAGATATAATAATTAATAAAATAGGGAAAAAGAATGCGCGCGACAAAATTAAATGCGGAGAATTAATGTCAAGCTTAGGAACAATTAATTTGCAAACAAAGAAAAGATATTTTTTTGGATTTTTGTGAAAAAAGGTAATAATTAGCTTTGCAAATTAACCTAATTTCTATTTAATTTTAATTATGACAAAAAAGAATTTAAATTAACCAAATTAAACTAATTAATTAATTTCAATTAAATATTTTATGAAAAAAAACTAAATCTAATTTTTTAGTGATTTTCATATTTTATGATTTAATTAAAAAAAGATTTTTTTGTAAAAAATAATTTAAACAAGAAATTAAAACAAAATAAATAAAGAAATTAAAAAAAAAGAATTAAGGGAATGGGCCTGATGTAGCCAAAGCAGATTAGGGGTGTGTTGCCAATTTGGTCTTAGGCCCAGGATGATGGCCCAGTTTTTCTAGCGCGTGATTCCACGAGGCTTCCTTCTGAGGGTCCATCATGTAGCTGCAATCTTGGAGCGTTGGATCTGGCTAGAGATAGATCTGATGGTTTTGCATCTGGGGCGTACGATGGACACTGGATTGTAAGGCGCGCTGGATCTGAAATAAGAAACTCAGAAAATATAAAAGGTCTGGACCTGGGATCGAACTCATGTCTTACCTTTCACACGTCCACTTCCCTTACCAACTACATTGGATGTTAACTCATGAACATAATCATTCAAAAATATTATATATTAAGCAAAGCAATAAATACCAATCAGCAAAAAATAAATGCGTCAGCATTTCAAGAGCCAATCATGTTATAAGGAAATTCTATGCCAGCAGTCAAACTGCCTTCGCCTGAGGAAGACAAGTCAACAACGCCGGAGCTGCGCCCCGGTCGTCTTCTCCGGCCCAGTCAACGACCAACCTGCAAATTTTGTGCGATTTTAAGCTCAAAAAGAGACTTGTTCTATGTAAAATCACCTCCTGAGTTCAAATCTGAGCTTGGTTTTGAGGGATCATGGCTGTATCCAGAGTTTCGAACACGTTTTCAGGTCGTGCCCTAAACATGGCATATGGTTATTTCTGCGTGCATGCTTGCCACTAACGATTCAAAACACTTCAGAATAACATTATGAACACATAGTAATGCAAGAAATCAATGTATATTGCATGATTCAAAAGTTTGAAGCTTAAAAGTTTACCAACTCGTGGGGGTATTGGAAAGAGTGGTCCTGGGTGTCTTGGCCTTCAAGAGTGGATGGAATGAGATGCTGAGATCTCCAGGAGGGTGCTAGGGTGCTTGGCAACGATTGAAATTGGCTGTATCGTGTCTTGGAGAATTGCATCTTTCTTGAATTTTTTTGAAAACTCTGTTCTCTCTCTTGAGGCAGCTTTTTCGTCTCTTTCTGGTATGAGATTATTGTCGTTATGTATTGTAGCACATTAGGTCAACATAAGTGGAAAAAATCCAATGCTTTTATGAAAAAATATCCTTCCTTCAATTATTTGATTTTTGTTTATTTTTGGAACAAATCCAATCTTACTCTCTCTCCACAAATTTGCCTTGATTTTCCAGCTTTTATTGATTGTTATTTGATGAGAAAAAAATTTGCAATAAAATCTTTTATTATTTTGATTATTTATTTGACTTAATTTGATTTTTAAGTGATTAAAATCAAAATAAATTAAATAAATAAAGCCAATAATACATGGAAAAGGTGTTTGGGTGGTGGACCATGCTAGAAGTGAGATGAAAGCATAAAAAGTTAGGCCCATTTGAAAAAAAAATGCAATTTCGGGCATTGTTGACTTTTGACAATTTTCCAAAAATGGCCAACTTTGACAATGCATATCTCCTTCAATTTTGACCCAAAGGGGGTGTTATTGGACTTTTTAGAAAGCTTAGGATGTCCCCTAAACAACCCTTTTGGTTCCATCTCAATTGGATCCTCCATGTTCATGTAAGAAGCTTTGACCGAAAAAGTGTTTTTGTTTACTTTTGAAAAGGATCCATAATGTATGAATTTATATCTTTTCATGAGTGCATTTTTTGAACTTGAGGGATGAATATTAGTTGTAGGGAATTGGATTCTATTCAAAATAAGCCTTGGATGAATTTTTTTTGATAAAGTATGATAAAGTTATGCTTGGTCAAAGTTTGGTTGACTTTTCTTGAGAAACCCTAATTTAGCAACTTTTGAGTTTTTATGAATTAGGAGCATTTCTTGGGGAATCATGATCAACCCTTGATCAAATGATGGTTATTACTTCAAAATGTTTATGTTGACCAAAAATATTGAAGTTTGACTGTATGTGGGCCACAATTGTCCTTTAACCTAACATAGTTGATTTTCAGGCATTTGAGCAGTTGACTGAGCAAACTTCTTGTGCAAGGCATGAAACTTGGCATGGATGGTCTTGAGAGCATATTAAGACCATGTAAGAGGTTTGAGACCTTTGGATTTAACCCATCTTGATGAAAATGGAAACCCTAGTTTGAGGTTCATTGTCTTAGGAGAGCATTTGCCTGATCAATCCTTGGGCAAGTTGAGGATTTCAATGAACATATGTTGAGTAAAATGGGAGGGAAATTTTTTGGGTACAACACATTCCTTTCAAAGAAGACAAGTTTGGTTTAGGCTTCACTTCCAAAGCTCAAAAGGAGGTCATACGTGCTCACACAGAAAAACCACCTCTTCGCATCAGTGATCATGAAATGAATGCTATTGAAGACTCTGAGGATGATCGTGACTTTGACAAATGGATTTATCCGACTTCCAGTGAAGGACTCGATAATTGGCGTGCCAAGGATTTCATTTTCATCTCCTTCAACAAGGAGTAATTACAATTTATTGTTTCTATCTATTCAATAACTTTGTTTGTAATTTTATTGAAACAATGACTTTAAGCCATGTGCCTTACCCGGGGCACCATGGTCCATTTTGTTAAGGGTTTGTTCATTTTCATATGCCATATGATCATTTAATGAAAAACATTAGATTCTTTTGCATTAAGATTTTGTGCTCATTGTGTTTTTTTTCCTTTATTGCATTTTTCAAAATAGCCATGTATCTTACATGCACATACACACACATTCGTAGATCCTCATCCCCTCCAGATCTCATAACCAACGACTCTGCTATTGCCAGCTATGACTTTGAACGTAAAATCAATCAAGCCAAAGACGAAGGAGAAGAAGATTGTGAAATACCAGGGGAACTAGCAAGACTTTTGATGCAAGAGGAGAAAGCCATTCAACCTCATGAGGAGTCAGTGGAAGTAATCAATCTAGGTACTAAGGCAGACAAGAAAGAGGTCAAGATTGGCACCAACTTGGAAGATGATATCAAAGGCAAATTGGTCCAGATGTTACATGACTATATGGAAGTGTTTGCTTGGTCGTATGAAGATACGTCGGGGCTGGGTACTGATATTGTGGTTCATCGTCTACCAACAAAGGAAGATTATCCTCCAATCAAGCAAAAAGTGCGTTGTATGCGACCAGACATGTCTGAAAAGATAAAAGCTAAGGTAATGAAGCAATTAAATGCAAGTTTCCTGGTTGTGACATCATATCCTCAATGGGTTGCGAACGTGGTTCTGGTACCAAAGAAAGATGGGAAGGTTCATATATATGTAGACTATAGGTATTTGAATAAGGAAAGTCCAAAAGATGATTTCCCACTATCGCATATTGATGTTTTGGTCGATAACACAACTCAACACAAAGTTTTCTCCTTCATGGTTGGATTCTCCAGTTATAATCAAATCAAAATGGCTCTCGAGGAAATGGAGAAGACCACCTTTGTCACACAGTGGGGAACTTTTTATTACAAGGTCATTCCTTTCGGTTTAAAGAATGCATGGGAAACCTATTAACGATCTATGGTAGCCCTATTCCATGACATGATCCATCATGAGATAGAAGTCTACATTGATGATATGATTGCAAGGTTGCAAACTGAGCAACAACACCTTGATCATCTTCATAAGTTGATTGAGAGGTTGAAGAAATAAAAGTTAAGGCTTAATCCCAACAAATTCACATTCGGGGTAAGATCTGGAAAACTCTTAGGGTTTGTCGTCAGTAGCAAAGGCATTGAACTTGATCCTGCGAAGGTTAAAGCCATACAAGAAATTCTAGCTCCCCGCTCTGAGAAGGATGTCAGAGGTTTCTTAGGTCGACTCAACTACATGGCCAAATTCATATCTCACCTAACTGCTACTTGTGAGCCTCTCTTCAAGCTGCTGAAGAAGGATCAAGTAATCAGATGGAATGACGACTTCCAAGTATCCTTTGACAAGATCAAGGAATACTTGCAAGAACCTCCAATACTGATGCCTCTAGTTGAAGGAAGACCTCTGATTATATACTTGACTGTATTAGAGAATTCAATGGGGTGTGTGCTGGGCCAACATGACGAGTTTGGCCGAAAAGAGCATGCAATACACTACCTGAGCAAAAAGTTTACCGACTGTAAAACCAGATATTCACTGCTCGAGAAAACTTGTTGCGCTATGGAATGGGCTGCTCGCCGGCTAAGACATTATATGTTGACTCACACCACTTTGTTCATTTCTAAGATGGACCCTATCAAGTATATCTTTGAGAAGCCATCTCTCTCCAGACGAACAACTAGATGGAAAATGATTCTTACCGAATATGATATCCAATACACTACACAAAAAGAAATCAAAGGAAGTGCGATGGTGGGTCATTTGGCACATCAAGCTATTGACGACTACCAATCCATAAAATTTGAATTCCTGGACAAGAATATCATGCTAGTAACCGACTATGAAAATCCTGGACCATATGACGGACCTGGACAAGGATCCCGATGGACTATGGTTTTTGATGGAGCTTCCAATGCTTTGGGTAAAGAAATTGGCACTGTTATTGTTTCCCCCGAAGGTTGCCACACATCTTTCACTGCTAGATTATGCTTCGACTGTACAAACAACATTGCTAAGTACGAGACGTGCATCTTTGGTCTAAAGGCTGCCATTGACCTAAGGATCAAGTTCTTGGATGTATATGGATATTCTGCTCTAGTAATCAGTCAAGTTAAGGGAGAATGGGATAACAAACATCCTAATTTGATTCCTTATAAAGAGTTCGTGCTAACTTTGATCCCATACTTTGAGGAGGTTACTTTTGAACACTTCCCAAGAGAAGAAAATCAGTTGGAAGATGCCCTAGCAACAATGTCTTCTATGTTCAAGGTCAATTGGAACAACGAGGCTCCTAGAATTAAAATTGAAATATTTGATGAACCTGCACACTTATGAAATTGACACCGACGAAGAAAAGGTGTGGTAACATGAAGTAAGGAGATATATTGAAGCACAAGAATATCCTGAAGGAGCTTCCATCAATGATAAGAAATTTTTGCGAAGATTTTCATCCAAATTCTTCCTAAGAAATGGAATCATGTACAAGCGCAACCATGACTCTACTCTATTCTAGTGTATGGATAAGAAGGAGGCAGAAAAGATCATGAGAGATATGCATGATGGTATCTTTGGGACTCACTCTAGTGGACACACTATGGCCAAGAAGATTCTAAGGGCTGGTTACTATTGGTCGACAATGGAAACTGATTATCACCATCACTCGAGGACTTGCCATAAGTGTCATATCTATGCGGACAAGGCCCATGCGCCTCAAATACCTCTAAATGTCATGACTGCTCCGTGGCCATTTGCAATGTGGGGCATCGACATGATTGGAGAAATCAAGCCCACAGCTTCCAATGGACACCGCTTCATCCTTGTTTCCATTGACTACTTCACTAAATGGGTCGAACCTGCCTCATTTGCCTCAGTAACAAAGAACGTGGTAGCCCAGTTTATCAAGCATAACCTCATCTGATGTGTATCCCCAAAAGGATCATCACTGACAATGGAACCAATCTCAACAATGCTATGATTACTGAACTCTGCACGCAATTCAAAATTAAACATCACAATTCTTCTCCATACATACCTAAGATGAATGGCACAGTGGAAGATACCAATAAAAACATAAAGAATATTATGCAAAAAATGGTGGTGACCTACAAAGACTTACATGAGATGCTACCTTTTGCTTTTCATGGCTACCGTATATCATCTCGAATGTCAACTGGGGTAACTCCTTTCTCTTTGGTCTATGGCATGGAAGTTGTCCTGCCTGTTGAAGTTCAGATTCCTTCTCTACGTATTATGAAAGAAGCAGACTTAGGAGAAGACGAACGAATTCAGACTAGATTGGATCAATTGACCTTGATTAACGAGAAAAGACTGACTTCTATTTGTCACGGTCAAATGTATCAAAAGCATATGATCAAAGCTTTCAACAAGAAAATCAAGCCTCGAGTGTATCAGACTGACGACTTGGTAATAAAACGCATTTGTAATACGGTGGCAGAATCGACTATTATACTAGTTTGCGTTTTTTGTTCGCAAATGTTGCGGTAAGTAAAAGTCGCCACCGACTTTTATTTCATCCAACAAAGGAAAAGGAAAAAGAACAGAAAAAACTTTTTTCGAGATATTTCTGAGTACGAGGGGTAGATTATAGAAAGGGAAGGTGTTAGCACCCTTTATATCTATGGTTTTCCACGGGCTCTTTGGTACTTGCTCATTTTTAAATTGCTCGTGTGTGCTTGTTTTGAAAAGTTTTGTTTACTTCGTGATAACCCTTGTATCGATCCTCAAGAGTGTGACGAAGTTGTTTTGAAAACTTTTTTTTTGAAAAGTGCTTGTGTGGAAAGTTTTTGTTTTGATCAAGTACTTAAGAGTTTTCTACCTACTCAAAAAAACTCTGTTCGTTTTCGTTTCCTTTAGACGGCGCCATCCTACTATTAAGGAGTAGGTAGCATTGTCGTTGGAATTCTATGGGACATTCGAAAGGGACGAAATGGTCACTGAAGGCAACAAGTAAGGATACCTTAGCATTTCAAAGGGACTATCATCATAAGGTCATTTCTTGTAGGCAACTCGAGGGACAAGTATGGACTATGATCTTTATGATGACTTTGAATTATGGGTCATTGCTAAGGTATCCCTACGTTCGAGGGACACAACCATTATTTTCCGAGGCAACCAACTGAGGCAAAACTCTAGGAGTGAGCATGTGCAAGTGTTTGATTTCAGTTTCATTTATCTTGCACATTTAAGGTTTTCTACTGTTTTAAATTGATTTATCTAGCCATTCAATCCTATTATCCATACATCTGTGCAGTTTATAATTGCGGAAAGTAAAGTGCGAGAAATTAAAACCCTAGCTATTACAAGGCTTTGTGGAGGGGATTACATAATCAAAAACTGGGGAAAAATAATAAATGCAAAATAGTAAACCTAATTAACTATTACAAACTCGAAGCAATTACAATAATTTGAATTAAAAGAACATAAAGGCGTGCACGACTACTTAAATATGAGGATAAATTAGAAGCCTAAAAAACCTGATTAATTAAAAAATATTTTTGTATTTTTTTTTATCGAGAAAATAATTTAATTACAAATTAAACCTAATTTTTCTAATTAATTTTAATTAAAAAGCAATCAAATGAATCTAATTAATCTAATTTATTTTCAATAAAATTAATTTAAATAAATAAAAACCTAATTCTATATTTTTTTGTGATTTACTGATTTTATGATTAATTAAAAAAAGATTTTTGTTTTGAAAAAAATAATTAACTCAAATAATTTAAAACAAATAAAAGAAATTAAAAAGAATTAAATTGGGCCTGGTGATGAAAGCTAATCAGGGGGTGCAACTGAAATTGTGTTAGGCCTAAAGCTGGTAGCCCAGTTGCTACGCCTGATCCAGTGGGATCATCTTCTGAGGGTCTATCACGAGCTTGTGCATGCTGGGTGTTGGATCTGGATATGATGAGATCTTGTGGTTGAATTTGGAGATGCACGGTGGACATTGGATAGTGAGACGCACTAGATCTGCAACCAAATAATTAGAAAAATGCAAAAGCAACGCGCCTGGGATCGAACCCAGGACGCTTGCTTCAAACCCTTCACCCTTAACCATCTGTGTTGTTTGCTAATTTGGTTATATAAATAACAAAAATCAATATAATATGAAAGCAAGGTCTAATGCTGAGTCAACCTAACACGCGTGCATTATGGGGCCCTGTAATTTAAATGAATGAATCACAGGCTACTATCCCACCACATCTGCACAGGGAGGGTCAAACCACCCCTCACGGTGGTTGACCACCATCATCTCCGACGATCCCAAAAGTCCAACCTGTAAAATAGCGCGATTCCGGTCCAAACATTTGGCCTACCCCCCCTAAATCATAGGCTGCAAGTTCAACCATGGGGTTAATTTAGCCTAAAATGACCTACATCCTTAAAAACAAAGCTTGCACTTCTCTAAACCCTAGCAATGGTGATTTACAGTTATGGCCTTGTTCCTTGCATGTAACACGTTAGATAATTCACAAATAACAATAGCACTATGAATATACAACCAAAAATGATTTATATCAAGAATTAAGTGAGTTTTGAGATCAAGAATTTTACCAATGTGAGAAGATCAGGCTAGGGCAATTCAGGATACTTTGGCCTTCAAGGGTGAATGAGATGAGGTGCTGGGATCCTCAGAATGATGATAGGATGCCTGGCTTAGACTGAAGGAGGCTGGATCCTATGTTTTAGAGTTGCACCTTTCTTGAACAATTTTGAAACTTTTGCTAAAGTTCTTTTGGCTGGCTGCGCCTCCTTTTATGCTTCTGAATGATTGTGTATTTGTATGAGGCAATATTAGGTCAACATAAATGAAAGAAATCTCATGCTTTGATGATGAAATATTCTTCTTTCAAATATTTGATTTTTTGTCTATTTTTGGATCCAATCTATTCTTGCTCTTTCCACGAATTTCTCTTGCCATTCCAGCATATCTTGCTTTTTATTTTGATGAGAAAATGATTTTTGAAATCAAATCTTACATTATTCTTTTTATTCATTTTATTTAATTTTGCATTCTATTGAATAAAATATCAAAAATAAATAATATAAATAATAAAATAATTAAGAATGGACTCAAAGGTCGTGGGCCATGTTGGAAGTGAGATACAAGCATAAAAAGTTAGGCCCATTTGCCAAAAAATGCAATTTTGGGCATTGTTGACTTTTGACAATTCTCCAAAAATGGCCAACTTTGACAATTCATAACTCTCTCAATTTTGACCCCTAAGAGGGTGCTCTTGGTCTTTTTAGAAAGTTTAGGATGTCCCCTAAGCAACCTCTTTGGTTTCATCTCAAGTGGATCTTCCATGTGCATGTAAGGAGCTTTGACCCAAAAGGTGTTTTTGTTGACTTTTTGGAATGACCTATAATGTATGAATTCATATCTTTCCATGAGTGCATTTCTTGAACTTTAGGGATGAAGATGAGTTGTAGGAAATTGTATTCTATTCAAAATTATCCTTGGATGAGAAATTTCTGATAAAGTATGAGGAAGTTATGCCTGGTCAAAATTTTGTTGACTTTTCCTGAGAAGTCCTAATTTAGCAACTTTTGAGTTTTGATGAATTAGGAGCATTCCCTGGGGAATCATGGTCAACCCTTGATCAAATGATGGATATCACTTGAAAATGTTGATGTTAACCAAAAATCTTGAAGTTTGACTGTATGTGGGCCATAATTGACTTTTGACCTAGTATATTTAATTTTTAGGTATTTGAGCAGTTGACTGAGCAAACATCTTGTGCAGGGCATGAAACTTGACATAGATGGTATTGAGAACATATTGAAACCATGGATTTCACATATCTTGATGAAAGTGGAAACCCTAGTTGAAGGTTCATTGCTTTAGGAGAGAACTTATCTGGTTAATTCTTGGGCATCCTTGAGCAATTGAGGATCTCTAGGAGTATATTTTGTGTAAGAATGGGAGGGAAAACTTTGGGGTACAACAACTTCCCCTGTTCAATCTTCTTAATCCTGAGGATGTAGATTGGCTGGTCTGCTTTTCGTGATCTGAAGGTGGAAGATGATTGAATACTAGAGTGCCCAGAAATTTGCACTCGCATGAAGTGCATGGTGATTGATAATATAGGGAATGGGCTTACAGATGCCATTTGGAAGGTGACGGAGAATCATCAGAGATGGGCTTAAAGATTCCATCCAGAAAAGATATTGATTGCATAAGAGATTCCTTTGCGAGAATTCCCGTACCCGCCGTTGAGGAGGACTTCACCGAGGAATGTTGATTTATGTCTTGGGAAATGGAGGCTAGGAGTTTCGGTTGTACATTACTCTACTGGGGAATTAACTCCTGGTTGAGTAGGTGGAAGTGAACTGCATATCTGGTCAGGTCCAGGCTGTACAACGACTTACTGGGGAAATGCGACATCAACCGTAATTGGTCAGGTCCAGGTCTTACAGTGTTGTAAACTATTGTCCGGGGATAAGAGAGAAGGAACCTGGATAGTAGGGTTGCTTCGAAATGAAATCCTGGATAGTAGGGCTATGAGAAGGAACCTGGATAGTAGGGTTACTTCGAAATGAAAGCCTGGATAGTAGGGCTTGTAAGAAGGAACCTGGATATTAGGGTTACTTCGAGATGAAAGCCTGGATAGTAGGGCTATGAGAAGGAACCTGGGTCGTAGGGTTACTTTGAGATGAAAGCCTGGATAGTAGGGCTATGTGAAGGAACCTGGGTCATAGGGTTACTTCTAAATGAAAGCCTGGATAGTAGGGCTATGGGAAGGAACCTGGATCATAGGGTTACCTCGAAACGAAAGACTGGATAGTAGGGATTTTGGGAAGGAACCTGGATCGTCGGGTTACTTCGAAATGAAAGCCTGGATAGTAGGGCTGTAAGAAGGAACCTGGATAGTAGGGTTACTTAGAAATGAAAGCTTGGATCGTAGGGTTACTTCGGAATGAAAGCCAAGATAGTAGGGCTATGAGAAGGAACCTGGGTCGTAAGGTTACTTCAGAATGAAATCCTGGATAATAGGGCTATGAGAAGGAACCTGGGTCGTAGGGTTACTTCGAAATGAAAGCCTGGATAGTAGGGTTGTGGGAAGCAACATGGATCGTAGGGTTACTTCAAAATGAAAACCTGGATAATAGGGCTTATGGGAAGGAACCTGGATCATAGGGTTACTTAAAAATGAAAGCCTGGATAGTAGGGCTGTGAGAAGGAACCTGGATAGTACGGTTACTTCGAAATGAAAGCCTGGATATTAGGGATGTGGGAAGGAACTTGGATCATAGGGTAACTTCGGATTGAAAGCCTGGATAGTAGGGCTTATGGGAAGGAACCTGTATAGTAGGGTTTCTTCATTTGGTTACATAAATTAGTTGACCCGTTTGATCTTCGGGAACTGATTTTCCACTGGCTGTCTGTAGATATGACATGTATAACTGCTGGAATTGTTGGTGATAATTGTCTTTCCTAAAAAGATAACAAGGTTATTTATTTTATGTGATATGCATGAAATGCCTTGTGAGATGATGTTCTCAAAATAAATGAGATTATGATGTATATGATATTGTCATACCCCCGTTTTTGAGATTGCTTCATCAAAATCAGGAGTCAGAAGTTACTTTGGAAAAATCAAAGTTTCTAAACATCTAGAAAATTTTCTAAGTGTCAAGAGTATGTGATACTTCAGAACTTCTGAGCCAGCCTCCATGCAAGTGCAGTTAGAAGTAGCAAATTTGGTTCAGAATGTAACCTTCAATAAGAACTTCTGAGCCAACCTCCATGCAAGTGCAATCAGAAGTTGCAAACGTGGTTCAGAACACAATCTTCCATCAGAACGTGACTCTTCAGCACATAGATGTTACGCTTCTGATCTTATGTGATCAGAACATCACCAAATCCCAAAACCTCTTTTGAGAAGACTATTGCACTGCTATAACACAGTCCTGCAACCAGTTTCCACAATGCTCCAAAGTGTTGTTGATCCAGTCCATGCCTGTACTTTCTCAAACCCCATATTTTCATCAAATTAGCATATGAAAACTGTGATTTAAAAAGCATTGGAACAGTATACCAAAAAGGTTTGAATCCCATTTTCCCCCCCAAAACCACAACAAACCCATCTATAAATACTTTTCTCCATCACACGTTCAAGGGGCTGGCTGGCTTTTAGAAGAGAGATTGGTAAAAAAGGGAGAGAAAAGGAAGTCGAAACCTTCATAAAAAATCCAGAAATCCCAAACAGAAAACCAAACCTTTGTTCTTCCCTTTGAATAAAAGAGCTTGGAACTTCCTCTTCTGTTACTCTTGTTGATTCCAGAACATCCAAAGACAACAACTCAAAGCTACAAGCATGCTCCAGGTTCAAGGTAAGTCTTTCTGACTTTGCTTGTTTTTCATTCTGAACATCATTAACATGTAAATATCATAGTATTAATTTTGTACATACCATTGCATGAATAGAAAAACTATGGATCAGAACTTCTTAATTAGGGCTAGGCTTGAGATTAGGATCATAACTTCTATAAATTGTTGTGTTGATTGGGTGTTTTTTAAAAAATGATGAGTTATTATTGTGCTGATTAATATGAGAAAAAGTCATAATGCAACACAGAACTTATGAGTTCTCCTCACTGTTTAAGCACGCAGAACTTCTGAGTTCTCGTCACTATTTTAACACACAGAACTTCTATGATTTTTTCTCACTGATAACACACAGAACTTCTGATGATTCACTCACTATTCTAAACACAACACAAAACTTCTAAGTTCTCCTTACATGTCAAATACACTGAACTTCTGATTTTCACATGCTGATAACACACAGAACTTCTGATGATTCACTCACTGTTCTAAACACAGCACAAAACTTTTATGTTCTCCTTACATGTCAAATACACTAAACTTCTGATTTTCATGCACTGATAACACACTGAACTGCTGATTGTTCGTTCACTATCTTAGCACCATACAGAACTTCTGAGTTTTTCCCACTGTTTTGACACGCACAGAGCTTCTAAGGTTTTCTCACTGTTCTAACATTCAGAAGTTCAACACATAGCAATCTAGAACTTCTGTGTTTTTCCTCTAACTTGTCTTGCAGGACCTCAAAGTTTACCAATTCAGAACTTTTGATGCCCACTGACGTTTCCTTCTGAGTCATCACACGCATGGCTTCAGAACTTCTGATCCTTGTTGTTTTTCCTTGCAGTAGCACGCTTTTTTTTTAATTTATTTTCATTTTCGTCATTTTTAATATTAAAAATACATAAAAATATTTTCCTTTTAATTTATTCCTTTTTTTTAATTCATTAAGACAAAAAACTCAATTTTCAAACTCACACCTTTTAAGTCAAAACTTCGACATTAGGTCGTCGTATCTTTAAAATCTCGTCCACATCCATTTTATGCCAAACAAACCTTTTTTAATCAAACAAACAATTTTAAAAAACTAGATATTTCAAAAGGTTCCTGTGGAGTACCACAAATGCATTGGGTGCTAATACCTTCCCATTGCATAATCAACCCCCAAACTCTCGATCTCTTTCAAAATGCATTGTACTTTCATTACTTTTAAGTATTATTTTACATTGCATATTTTAGGGTATTATTTCGCTCTTTTCCCTTTTCCCTTGGAAATAATAAAGCGCAGTGGCGACTCTTACTTTTGTGAGTCGATTTAATTAATAGCTCGATCTTCGATTTTCACCGCTACAGAATTGGCGACTCTGTTGGGGAAAGATTGACCTCTTGTTGGTCCATCCCTAAGTGGGTTAAGCCTAATTTGTAATATCTGTTTTTGTTATTATTACTTGTTTGTTTGATTATATGTGATATATTATGATTATTTGGGTGTTGATAATATTCATAAAAGACAAGTCCTATACTCAGACTAAGTTACACTTAGGAATAGGAAGGGAGGTATAGTCATGTTAACTTTGAGGTAGTAATCCCGAAGAAGGAGGCATGAAATCCCCCACTCAGTGGAAGCCCCTTTGAACATAGTATTTGTTTACCAAGTAATCGGGAAGACATTATTGCTTTCGACCTGGGAGCCAAAGAAGCTGAGAACCGTAGAACCCTTAACCCATCTTGGCCTCTTAGGTGTAGTGCAGAGACTATAATGGAGTAATCCAGAAGTAGTTGTCACGCGATGCTGCACTCAGACGAGTTTCTCTTGAGAATATTGCTAATTACTGAGTAATCGGGACATTGGTAATATCCGAAGGAGGAATGTAGACTCTGGGAACTTTTAGAACCTTGTTTTACATGTGTGATTAAACCTTTATTATATACCTTGGGGATGGTCTTTACCTTTGACTCCATGCTTGTGACGTTGAACCTTTCGAATTTGTTTATGACCTTGCTTGTGGTTGTTGCATATCCATGCCTTCATGCATCCATGAAATCCTTTTCACTCGATTTCAAGGAATTTGGAAGTCTTTCTTTGTAAACATCACAAGTTTCGTCAAGCTCAATGGATCTTGGGTGTTTATGGGGTGAAAACCCTAATCCACCAAAATGGATGATTGATATTGATGATAACTTAATCAACGCTTTGATCCAATTTAAAATTCATCTTCTATCTTCATACTTTGATGTTTACAACTTAATATCTTGAGTTCCTTGAAAGTCAAATAAAAACTCTCTTTTGCATATCATACATCATTATACATTTTTTTGTTTCACTTTCAAAAGTCATTTCCTAGTCTTAATTTTTCCTTTAGTCTCACCAGTACAACACTCGCACTAAGAGAACAATGGAGAATATCAAGCAAGAGGTTTCTGAACTCCGTAGAGAGATGACTAATTTGAAAGCTATTATGGAGCACTTAACTGGTTTGGTTGAAATTTTGGTTGCCGCCCAAGTCAATCCTTCTAAGAAAGAAGAAGTGATGGAAAAGGTCTTCACTGAAACTCTGAAATCATTCTTTCATGAGAAGATGATAATTAATGCACCTGGTGACTTTCTTGACAAGGTGAATGTGGGAGTTCATCTAGAAGTATATGTCCGAAAGGGATGTTTATATGAAGATTGTGGCTCGGCTAGAGGTGTGAAGAAGTTTAATAATAACTTTTCTAAGAAGAGAGTCAGAGGAAGAAATAATCATCTCCAGAATCATCATGTTCCTCCTATCATCCCTGCATTCAATTTACCTTCTGCAGCTTCAGTTCATCAACAAAATCAGCAAGTTCCTAATCATAAGAAATCTCATTTTGATCCAATTCCAACAACCTACACGAAGTTATTTCCTATCCTGAGGCAGAGGAATTTGGTTCAGACCCGACCTCCATCGAAGGTTCCTGAGAAGATGCATCGGTACTACAATGCTGATTTGACTTGTGCCTTTCATCAAGGTGCTCCTGGGCATGACTTAGAGGGTTGCTTTGCTTCAAAGATTGAGGTTCAGAAGTTGGTCAGAAATGGTATCTTGTCATTTAAGGATATTAGTCTTGAGGTTAAACTCAAATCTTTGCCAAAGAATAAACATGATTGAAGTATACCTCGGAGTTTAAAGAAGAGAGTCTTCTCAGTTTAATTAGCATTTTTCTTGTTGTTCATTTGTAATTTTTCTTGTTTATCATTGTATTGTTTGCATGTAAGAACTTGTTTGCATTTGAATGATTATCTTAATACAATGAGTATGTTTGTCTTGAAGAAATTCATTCGTTTCACTTGTATTTATTTTCAAATTTTAAATTTCTTTTTGCATTATGATACCAACTTGTTGCCCATTCTCTTGCCTAGGCAGAGATCGAAGGGAGGATGATGATCTGAAAAACATAAAATCTCTGGTTGTATGCTTTTTGAATAAAATCTTGCTGACGATGTACAAGCATTGTTTGAATTCCCTAAACACCGGAGATATAAGGAAGATAATCCCTTGCTAACCCCTTTTCATCCTTGAAGTAGGAGTTTCTTTTTTACACGAAATAACCCTCAAATTTTAACCTGGGGCAGGGTAGTTTTCAATTAATCTGATTGAGTGTTCAAAACTCATAAGGAAGATATTTCTGAAGAGAAACTACGAGGGCTATCCTTCATGTATAATGAAGCCAAAAGATGTAGAATCACAATGTTATCCCTCATTAATCAAGAAACGAGGCAGTCACAATCCTCTCAACAAGTAAAGACAAGCTAATGTCACACGCTTTGTTCAAAAATCAAAAATCAATAAGAAAAAAAGCCTGCTAAGCCAAAAACTGAAAAAACGTGCGGCTTAGGCAAAAATTAGGGCATCCCGCTGGAATATCAATTCAAAAGGATGAGTTCAGGCAAAATTTAGGGAAAATAAAAAATTGCAAATAAAGGAATACAAAGAAAAATCCTCAGCAAAGAACAAATTGATGACTACAAAAACGAAGACATAAGGGTGGTTGCCACTCCGAAAGCCTCGTTGTTTCCTTAACCGTCACAAAATCCTTTTGAGAGATGAACACTCATGTTGAATTAACTGAACATAGGGTTGGAGAACATCATGAAGAATGGGTGGGCGCCTATAAATTTTGAGCCTTAAAAATCTTTTTTCTAAAAACCATGAACAAGGCCACGTTACAACCTTCAAAAGTCCTAATTGAAGCAAGGTTATTTTGAAAGCATACTTCAATGAGATGGTGTTCCTGACTCCCATGAATGTTTGCTAAATAGTTATGTTAGTATCATATGCTTTTGCTATACAAAAATAATTGGTGCTCTAACTCGCAAAATTTGTGCGATATCTTTTCAAAAATCTTCAAGACTTACATAACTGTTGCATTAGAATTCTCATAATAAACTTTTTCTAACTGCAAAACATTTGTTTGATATCAAGGAAGCTCATATATAAGCACTAGCGATGAGTTTATTCTTTTAAGGCCTGAAACTATATTGAGTAATTGGTGAATCATTTCAAGAAAATCATATCCAGGGGCATCTCACATGAAGACCTTAAGCACGGACATGTTTCTTCTCCCAGTTAATGCTTTCCCAACTTGTTTACCCTTTTGAGGCATAATTTGAAGACTTTGTTGTGCTAAGTACAGTCAATCCGGGGCATTCACGTCAAGATTCGATGAATCTCTCTAAGAGTTTGAAGACACTAGATCATTGAGGATGCCAGGTCTTTTGTAAAATCCTCTTGATATAATTTCTTGGGACATTTTAGAAGTGAAGTTATTCGCAAGAATTATCGTGCATCATGCAGCTTATCAGCAGTAAACTTGGGGCATACAAAATTAGTTCCAGGGGCAATCCAGATTTGTCAAGATATGTGATATGTTTTGTACACATTATCAAAGGGCGGTGTTCCCAGTATCTCCAGCTAAGCAAGACTCTTTCCAGCTGAAGCACTGTACGTTTTGTTATCCTTTCAATGGATTATTGACGATAGAAGATTGGACTTTGGGTTTTCTACCGAATAAAATACCTTCCTCTCCAGAGAGATTTAAGCCTTGTAAAAGGACTTTACTCCAATGATGGCTTTTTTCTATCTCCGGTAATGTTCCCATCTTGTTGAGATTAGCCGAGTGTCGAGTTGTACTGTGATGTCTTATCATCTCCAGTTTATCTTTTCTATCTGTTTTGTCAATCATATACATGACATTCATTTATTCATCCACACTTGCATCATGCATACATATTGAAATTTGTTAATGTTCTTGATTCGTATACTTTGGTTATCGTATTTCCTCTTCTCAAATAGAGTGTCAACTTAAGCAGAAAGTGTCTCCTTTCTAATTCCCCACTGAGTTAACTCTCGTGGAAGAATCTTGCTTTAGCTTTCCTTTTCCATCTCTGGATAGGATAAATCCCCGATTGAGTTATTTCCTCATTAGGTGGAGTCTTGTTTGACTATTTTCTCTCCAATTTATTCTTGGATTGAGCTTCGTCTCTTGTGAACACTGCTTCGTGGATCTCTCTAGGTTGTGAAACCTAGATGGAGAGTGCATTTATTTTGCAATTTAAATATTTGGTCTCCTCAGGAAGAATTTATGCATGGTTCCTCATTGAAGATGAACTTTATTCCATAGTAGTGTTATCATAACATTCTACTGGAATATTGGCGTGACAACAAGCGACTGACTCTTTATTTGAGCAATTTGATTATTTCTGAATTTCTTTATCTTATGACAAATGGCAGTCTCTTCATGAGCAGTTTGTCCACCCCCGATGAAATTATTGATTCTCACCTCCAGCAATATCTTCATGATATTTTGTTGGTATCTTTGAAAAACAGCAAGCGGGGGTCTCTTCATGAGCAACTTATGTGTTATTAATATCTTTGGAAAACAGCAAGCGGCGGTCTCTTCATGAGAAACTTGTATGTTATTGATACCTTTGAAAAGCATCAAGCGACGGTCTCTTCATGAGCAACTTGTGTGTTATTGATACCTTTGAAAAATAGCAAGCGACGGTCTCTTCATGAGCAACTTGTATGTTATTGATACCTTTGAAAAGCAGCAAGCGGCAGTCTCTTCATGAGAAACTTGTGTGTTATTGATACCTTTGAGAAAAGCAGCAAGCGGTGGTCTCTTCATGTGCAACTTGTGTGTTATTGATACCTTTGAAAAAATAGCAAGCGGCGGTCTCTTCATGAACAACTTGTATGTTATTGATACCTTTGAAAAACAGCAAGCGGCGGTCTCTTCATGAGCAACTTGTATGTTATTTACACCTTTGAAAGATAGCAAGTGGCAGCTTCTTTATTTGAGCAGCTTGTGTATCCCCAACAATAATGTTTACTCAGCAAACATCATCTCTTCGGAAAAGTCCTGTGGGGAAGCTTGTATTTTATCCTTTTCAAGCGATATCTTGGTTAAAGAAGAAATGTGTTACCGTTCTTGGTGAAATTCATAAGTCAGAGATGTTTATTTCCAGTCTCAGTACTGATGCCAATCATTTTCCAGTCTCAGTACTGATGTCAATAATTTCTTTCTCCAGTCTCAGTGCTGATGTCAATCATTTCCTTTACCAGTATCAATACTGATGTCAATCATTTCCTTTTCCAGTCACAATACTGATGTCAACCATTTTCTTTTCCAGTCTCAATACTGATGTAAATCATTCATTTCTTCCCTCAAAGTTATTCTCTAAATAAGAGTCTCTCATTTGAAGTCTATGACTCTGTTTCCCAAGTGGAGTTATAATCTCTTCCCCTGTGGGATTACTGTATAATGTGATTGGTTTCTCCAGTAGTAGTTTATCTCATGCAACATCATTCCACATTAAAAAAATATTACATTCGTATCATATCATAAACATAATTGCGGTATCTTAAGGCCAAAAATTGTGTATTCTATATTTAAGTCCCTTCAATCTTGTCGAAATGAAGATTCTAATCTTCATATCTCCGGATAGAAGAAACTTAAATAGGGGCAGCTGTCATACCCCAATTTTTGACCTAAGATCCCATTTTTATTGTTTGCATTTTTATACAAAAGTCAAGGTCACGAAGTACGATCTATTTTAACTTCTCACCTTTGAGCATTGACTATGCAGAAATTGTCAAGTATTTTGAACATTCTTAGCCTATGTATCACTAACTTCTAATCAAGCACGAAGTGTGTGTTTTTCATTTCTTTGATTTCATTTGCAGGAAACAGATCTGAATCAAGAGCATTAGGCATCACGCCTCGATTAGGGTTCATAATCTCTCAAGCCATAAGTAGAGTTGATCATTGATTCTTGAAGACTGATTCATCAGGGGAATCATGTGTTTATTTCCATGCCTTGTTCGAAAAGTGGTCTCAAGCTTTTCCACAACTTTCTTAGAGCATAAACAAGATTTCATCATCACAGGTTCACATGTGCATCAAGATGCTTTGGAATGCGAAGAAAGATCAAGTTTGCTTCCATCCAATTCCAAGCCTTGAACTGCAATTTTTCAAGAAAGTCATCCGCAAGGGAAAATGGTCAAAAGCACACTGAAAACTCAAACTTTGACTTTCAGGTCAAATCAAGTTTCAACAATTTTATTTCATCAAGACAAGAGATTGGTTCATCAAAAATCAGGAGTCAGAAGTTACTTTGGAAAAATCAAATTTTCTAAACATTTAGAAAATTTTCTAAGTGTTAAGAGTATGTGATACTTCAGAACTTCTGAGCCAACCTCCATGTAAGTGCAGTAAGAATTTGCAAATTTGGTTCAGAACATAGCCTTCAATCAGAACTTCTGAGCCAGCCTCCATGTAAGTGCAGCCAGAAGTTGCAAACGTGGTTCAGAACACAATCTTCCATCAGAACGTGACTCTTTAGCACATAGAGGTTACACTTCTGATCTTCTATGATCAGAACATCACCAAATCCCAAAACCTCGTTTGAGAAGCCGTTGCACTGCTATAGCACAGTCCTGCAACCAGCTGCCACAACGCTCCAAAGTACTGCTGATCTAGTCCACGCCTGCACTTTCTCAAACCCCATATTTGCATCAAATTAGCTTACAAAAACAGTGATTTAAAAAGCATTGGAACAGTATACCAAAAAGGTTTAAATCCCATTTGTTTTTCCCTCGAAACCACAACAAACCCATCTATAAATACTTTTCTCCATCACACGTTCAAGGGGCTGGATGGCTTTTGGAAGAGAGATTGGTGAAAAAGGGAGAGAAAAGGAAGTCGAAACCTTCATAAAAAATCCAGAAATCCCAAACAGAAAACTAAACCTTTGTTCTTCCTTTTGAATAAAAGAGCTTGGCACTTCCTCTTCCGTTACTATTGCTGATTCCAGAACATCCAAAGACAGCAACTCAAAGCTCCAAGCACGCTCCAGGTTCAAGGTATGTCTTTCTGACTTTGCTTGTTTTTCATTTTGAACATCATTAACATGTAAATATCATAGTATTAATGTTGTACATACCATTTCATGAATAGAAAAACTATGGATCAAAACTTATTGATTAGGGCTAGGCTCAAGATTAGGATCAAAACTTCTATAAACTGTTGTGCTGATTGGCTGTTTGTTAAAAAATGAATAAGTTATTGTTGTGCTGATTAATATGAGAAAAAGTCATAATGCAACACAGAACTTCTGAGTTCTCCTCATTGTTTAAGCACGCATAACTTTTGAGTTCTCTTCACTGTTTTAACACGCATAACTTCTATGATTTTTTCTCACTAAAAGCACACAGAACTTCTGATGATTCACTCACTATTCTAAACACAGCACAAAACTTCTGAGTTCTCCTTACATGTCAAATACACTGAACTTCTGATTTTCACATGTTGATAACACACAGAACTTCTGATGATTCACTCACTGTTCTAAACACAGCACATAACTTCTGAGTTCTCCTTACATGTCAAATACACTGAACTTCTAATTTTCATGCACTAATAACACACTGAACTGCTGATTGTCTGTTCACTGTCTTAGCACCATACAAAACTTCTGAGTTTTTCCCACTGTTTTGACACGCACAGAGCTTCTAAGGTTTTCTCACTGTTCTAACATTCAGAAGTTCAGCACATAGCAATCCAGAACTTCTGTGTTTTTCCTCTAACATGTCTTGCAGGACCTCAGAGTTTACCGATTCATAACTTTTGATGCCCACTGACGCTTCCTTCTGAGTCATCACCCGCCTGGCTTCAGAACTTCTGATCCTTGCTATTTTTCCTTGCAGTAGCATGATGTTTTCTATTTTTTCATTTATTTTCCTTTTCATCATTTTTAATATTAAAAAGACATAAAAATATTTTCCTTTTAATTTATTCCTTATTTTTAATTCATTATAACAAAAAAGTCAATTTTCAAACTCACTCCTTTTAAGTCAAAACTTTGACATTAGGTCGTCGTATCTTCAAAATCTCGTCCACATCCATTTTAAGCCAAACAATTTTTTAATCAAACAAACAATTTTAAAAAAAAAGATATTTCAAAAGGTTCTTGTGAAGTACCACAAATGCATTGGGTGCTAATACCTTCCCATTGTATAATCAACCCCCAAACTCTCGATCACTTTCAAAATGCATTGTAGTTTCATTACTTTTAAGTATTATTTTACATTGCATATTTTAGGGTTTTATTTCGCTCTTTTCCCTTTTCCCTTGGAAATAATAAAGCGAGGTGGCGACTCTTTCTTTTTTGAGTCGAGTTAATTAATAGCTCGATCTCTGATTTTTACCTCTACAAATATGTATGCGCATGTCATTATGTATGTACATGAAATGCTGTTGGGACATGTCTGAATCTAGGAAAATAAATCCCTGACTGCTGCTGGAGGGTATAGCATTCCTGACTGTTGTAGAGAATTGTGGTTCTTCTATTTCCGCTGGGGATGGTGAATGGGAATGACTGTACTGGAGATTTATTCCTTGTTATCTGTGAATATTCTGTCAGGGAGAGACTCTGCTTGAGGATAAACCTGCGGGAAATAGTTTAGAAGGTTAATTTCCGTAGCTGAAGTAATAGGCTCTATCGGGGATTGAGCTTCTGTATCCATAGAAATAAACTCTGCTTGGCGAGATAAAATTATGATGATCCGCTCGCGATTATGAAGTTTGGCTGGGGGATATAGGTGTTAGGTTTCTGAAAGACCCTGACTTAGAGATTACTTCCTATTTTGGGAAAGCTGACATCAATGCTTTGAATACCTTTACTCTGTGGGGAGTGTATGTACTGATGACTGTGCTTCAAAGCTGTCTCTGCCCTGGTACCTGCTGGACAGAGTAACCGTTGGGTTTGATATTTCTTATTGTTGCCCCTGTTTCTTAAGTTACGAGCAATTGTCTTTTCGTTTGTCATGTAAATATTTATGAGCAGCAATTATATTCAAATGTATATGTCAAGAATAAACCATCAGACATTCTTGTAAAACAAAACAGAAAGAAGAAAAAAATTCATAATTTCTTGTAAAAACAATGTGTATTGATTTTTCGAAGTTGGCCTGTAATAGGTGTTTTTGTACAAGGAGGCTGGCGCTCTAGTAAGAGAACTCCGCCGGAGAAATAGAAGCTATACAATCTTGTGTAAAAATAAAAGAACAGTTATGTGCAACAATCCCATTGGGTTCCAACTCTGCTATTTCCTCTATATCTTTGAGCGTCTTATCACTTTGCTGCTTGTCCGAAGTTGATTAGGTTGATTGATGTCGTTCGAGCTTGATAGTTGTTACTTAGGTCTGGTCTCAAGATGATCCAATGGGACATAGTGATACGCTTTACATCCCTAAATTTTTCCTGGACTTCCCTTTCGGGTTTTCAGTCCACCGGGATACCCTTTTTTCCCCAAGCCGCCTTTTCAGGTTTTCGGCTTGTCGGGTGTACACATTTTTCATTTTCATCCCTTATTTTTGCCCGAACCATTTTGGTTCGCCGGGAAGCCCTTATTTTTTCCTAGGCCAGTCAACCTAGCGGGTCTTTTATCAGGCGTAGTATCTTTTCACTATGTCTGCATTGACAGGGTGGGGAAGGTCATCACTGTCCATGGTGGTTAGAATCATAGCTCTACCCGAGAAGATGTTTTTAACCACAAATGTCCCTTCATATGTGGGGGTCCATTTCCCCTGGGATCACCTTGCGGCAGTATGATGCGCTTGATTACCAGATCCTCGACTTGATATTCTTGACGTCTGACTTTCTTGTTAAAAGCCTTGATCATTCGCTTTTGATATGTCTGGCCATGACAAATAGCAGTAAGTCTCTTCTCGTAGATCAGATTTAGTTGATCAAGTCGAGTCTGGATCCAGTCGTCTTTGTTCAAACCTGCATCCTTCATAATCCTGAGAGAAGGTATCTGGACCTTGATGGGTAGGACTGCCTCCATGCCATATACTAGAGAGTAGGGTGTTTCCCCTGTCGATGTCTGTGCTTTGGTACGGTACCCATGAAGAGAGAATGGTAACATCTCATGCTAGTATTTGTATGTCACCGTCATCTTCTGTATAATTTTCTTGATGTTCTTGTTAGCTGCTTCAACAGCGCCATTCATATTCGGTCGGTAAGGAGAAGAGTTATGATGTTGTATCTTGAACTGCTGACAGAGCTTGGTGATCATTGTGTTGTTGAGATTCATACCATTGTCAGTAATAATTCTCTCTGGCACACCATACCAACAGATCAAATTATGTCGAATAAACCGCGCCACAACATTCTTGGTCACAGGAGCAAAAGAGGCCGCCTCAACCCATTTTATGAAGTAATCTATGGCCACCAGGATGAAGAGATGTCCATTGGAAGTGGTAGGCCTAATTTCTCCGATCATGTTAATGCCCCACATTGCAAAAGGCCATGGAGCTGTCAAGACGTTCAAAGGAACCAAAGGTACATGCACCTTATCAGCATAGATTTGGCACTTATGACAAGTTCGGGAGTGCTGATAACAATCTGCTTCCATAGTGGATCAGTAGTATCCTTCCCGTAGGATCTTCTTAGCCATGGTATGTCCACTTGAATGGGTTTTAAAGGTACTTTCATGTAGATCTGTCATAATCCTCTCTGCTTCGCTCTTGTCTACACACCACAGTAAGGTAGAGTCATGATTGCGCTTGTAGAGGATTACATTACTGAGGAAGAATTTGGCAGCGAACCTTCTTAGAAACTTCTTATCATTGACAAATGCCCCTTCGGGATACCCCTGAGTCTCGAGGTGCTTCTTCACTTCATGAAACCAGGGTTTGTCTGCCACCTCTTTGGTATTAATCTCACAACTGTGCGCTGGTTCATCTAACCTTTTGATGGTGATTCGGGGAGCTTCGTTGTCCCACCTGACTTTGAACATAGAAGACATGGTAGCTAGCACATCCGCTAACTGATTCTCCTCTCGCGGGAAATGTTCAAAGGTTACCTCCTCAAAGTGTGGGAGCAATGTCAGCACGTGTTCTTTGTATGGGATGAGATTCGGATGCTTCGTATATCATTCGCCTTTGATCTGAATTATCACTAAGGCTGAATCCTCGAAAACGTCCAAGAACTTAATCCTAAGGTCAATAGCGGCTTTGAGACCCATGATGAAGGCTTCGTACTCCACCATGTTGTTAGTGCAGTTGAAACATAGTCGGGCAGTGAAAGGAGTATGAAAGCCCTCAAGAGATATGATTACCACGCCGATGCCATTACCAAGTGCGTTCGAAGCTCCATCAAAGACCATAGTCCATCGGGATCGTCCTTCATCCGATCCAAGTTCTTCGAAGTCAGTCACCAGCATAATATTCTCATCCGGGAACTCAAAATTCATGGACTGGTAGTCATCCACGGCCTGATGAGCCAAATGATCAGCCAATACACTCCCCTTGATTGCTTTCTGGGTTGTATATTGTATATCGTATTCAGTTAAGATCATCTGCCATCTTGCTATTCTTCCGGATAGAGCGGGCTTCTCGAAGATGTATTTGATTGGATCCATCTTAGATATCAACAAAGTAGTGTGGGTCAACATGTACTGTCTTAGTCGGCGAGCAACCCATGCCAAAGCGCATCAAGTTTTCTCAAGCATTGAGTATCGTGTCTTACAGTCGGTAAACTTTTTGCTAAGGTAGTATATTGCATTCTCTTTTCGACCAGACTCGTCATGCTGCCCAACACACACCCCCATTGAATTGTCTAGTACTATTAAGTATAGTATCAAAGGTCTTCCTTCAACCGGAGGAATCAGAATTGGCGGTTCTTGGAGATATTCTTTGATCCTTTCGAAGGCTGTTTGGCACTCGTCATTCCATTTTACCACTTGATCTTTCTTCAGAAGGTTGAAGATAAGCTCACAAGTAGCAGTCAGATGTGAAATGAATCTGGCGATATAATTCAGGCATCCCAAGAAACCTCTAACTTATTTCTCTATACAGGGAGCTGGCACCTCTTGTATGGTCTTTACCTTTGCGGGGTCAACTTGAATACCTTTGTCGTTAGCAATGAATTCCAGAAGCTTACCAGACCTTACCCCGAAGGTGCATTTGTTCGGATTCAACCTCAGCTTGTACGTCTTCAACCTGTCGAACAACTTTTGTAGATGATCAAGGTCTTCCTCTTCAGTTTGGGACCGAGCTATCATGTCATCAACATATACCTTGATCTTATGGTGAATCATATCGTGGAACAAGGCGACCATGGCTCGCTGATAAGTTTCCCCAGCTTTCTTCAACCCAAAAGGCATCACCTTGTAACAGAAGGTGCCCCACTGTGTGACGAAGGTTGTCTTCTTCATGTCTTCAGGAGCCATCTTGATCTGGTTGTAGCCAGAGAAACCATCCATGAAGGAGAAGATTTTATGCTGCACGGTGTAGTCGACCAGAACATCAATGTGAGGAAGTGGGAAGTCATCCTTGGGGCTTTCCCTGTTCAGATCTCTGTAACCCACGCACATTCGTACCTTGTCGTCCTTCTTAGGTACCAGAACAACATTAGCAAACCACTGTGGATAGGAGGTGACAAGTAAGAACCATGCGTCGAACTGCTTCATAACCTTTGCCTTTATATTCTCTGACATTTCGGGGCGCATATGGCGGACCTTCTGTTTAACTGGAGTAAAGTCTTCGTTGGTCGGCAGACGATGTACCACAATATCAGTGTCTAAATGAGGCATGTCTTTCATATGATCGGGCGAAGATCTCGACATAGTCGTTCAACATCTATATCAACCGCTGTTTGATCTTAGCTTCCAAATTTGCGCCTATCTTGACTTCTTTTCTGTCTACCTCTGTGCCCAAGTTTATCATCTCAACTGGCTCTTCATGAGGTTGTATAGCCCTTTCTTCCTGCTATAATAGTCTAGAAAGTTCTCTAGGCACCTCACAATCGTCCTCACCTTCTTCCTCGGCTTGGTTGATCGGATTTTCGAAGTCATAACTGGAAGTAGCAGAACTGTTATCAATGGGATCTAGAGTGGATATGGATCTGTAGTATGATATGTGAGTGTGTGTAAGAGCATAACTGTTTTGATAAAGTTAAAACAGAAAAGAAAAACAGAGAGCGCAAAATTTGTTTGCAAGGAACGTCCAATGTTTTATTGATGATATATGAAATAACACATAATAGCCCTCATAAATAAAATCAATGTGCCTCGGGCAAGACACAAGGCTGTAGAGTTTAAATTGTTTATTACAAATTCAGAAAACAAGTAAGACAATTACTGCAGAATAAAAGAAATTGGTATAAAATCCTTAGTGGTCCAGTTACTCGGTCCACCATTGGTAGTTGGGTAGATCCAGATGTTGATGTCAGAGTCTTTCTCACTGTCTTCAATGGCATTAATTCCCCGATTGCTGATGCATAGGGGAGGTCCTCCAGCCCGAGCGCGTCGAACAACCCTTTGAGCTCCTGAAGTAAAGCCCAAACCAAACTTGTCAGTTTTGTGAGTAAAATCAGGGAGTTGTCCCTAGTTGGTATACCCACCTTCTTCAACCATTGCTCTGGTGTCCTTGAAAGAAGCCATCTTAAGAGGAGGTTTGGTACCGGTAGTAGTCTCAGTCGATGCCAAAATCTGGGGAACCTCTTCAAAGTTTTGGCAAGGAGTCTCTATGAATTCCCCGTCCATCTCTACATACCTGAAGGAGTTGAGGTGGCTCACCATATACTCCTCTTCGCCATGTACAGTGACAATCTTCCCCTTCACTAGATACTTCAGCATTTGGTGCAGTGTAAAAGTAACAGCCCCAGCTTCATGGATCTAAGGACGACCCAACAAACAAGAGTATGAGGGCCGGATGTCCATCACATAGAAAGTGGAATTAAAAGTCTGAGAACCTACCTTGACAGGGATGTCCACCTCCCCATGCACCATTCTCTTTAACCCGTCGAAATCCCTTACCACAATGTTACTAGGCTTTAAGGTCAAGCCCTCACAATCTATTCGGTCGAGAGCCTTCTTCGGCAGGACATTCAGTGAAGACCCAGTATCTACCAGCACATGAGCCATATTGGTTCCCCTGCATTCAATCGAGAAATGCAAAGCATCATTATGCTTCCTCCCTTTCGGTGTCAAATCGGCATCTGAAAATCCCAGCCCATTGTCAGCGGTCAGGCTGGCCACACAGTCTTTGAATTGATCCGCCGAGGTCTCCTTCGGCACGTGCGCATTCTTGAGGAATGTGATCAAAGCCTTCGCATGGGCCTCAGAACATAATAGCAGAGACAACATGGATATCTTTGAGGGGGTCTACCCCAGCTGCTCGACCATATTGTAGTCGCTCTTTTTAATTATCTTTAATATTTCCTCTATCTCTTGCTTAGAGGCTTCTATGACAATTTTTCTAGGTGCCTCCGTCTGGGCAGGCTCACCTATAGCTTCTTTGCTTCGGGTCCCAAATGACTCGACGGCAGGAGTGACAATTAGAGTAAGAACAGGAGTAGTAGATGAAGTACCGGTAGGAATAACAGGTGAAATAACAACAGGCTTATTGACAGTCTTTGAGGAAATCTCGGGAGAGAAAACCCTTCCACTTATGGTAATCTTACTGGTCCCGACAATGTTACTGACATCGGGATCGGCCTCTTCATTCTTCAGATCCTGTTTAACTCTATGATAGTAAACATCGGCATCATAATGCCAAGGGACATCTTTGTCTGAGGCGTACGGGACAGGACCAGGAAAGGTGATTATTAACGGAGTGACTTTTGGAGCGGGTGTAATCTTAACTAGTCTTCTAGAGGAGACCTTGGAAGGATTGGCGGAAATGGTTATAATAGCAACATATTCAAACGAAACAGTTGGAATCAAAGTTTTCTCGAACAAAATTTCTCTGCTATCCATCAGTCGTTGGACACATGTTTTCAGCAAATAGCAACCAGAAGGCAGAGATGACCACATGTGGCAACCTTCACCATAACCCGAAAATAAACCGGCCAACAACAAATTCTTCTTAATAGTCATAAGAGGAGTAGAAACTTCATCAACTGATGTCACAAATAGATCGGTATCAACAACATTAACTCCACGATTGTGTTTAGGTATGGGAGCAATTATGACATTGGGCTTCTCCGGAGCATCAAACTCAATCTCTTTGGCTTCAATCAGGTCTTGTACCTTATTTTTAAGAGCCCGACAATCATTTGTATCATGGCCAGGACTCTCTGAATGGTAGGCACACCAAGCATTTGGATTGTACCGAGGAGATGTAGTATTTGGATTCTTGGGAGCCTCTTTCAAGGTTTCCAAGTTGGATCTCAGTATATGGGGTAGAACGTATGTCAATGTCATGTTAATCCGGGTAAACTGCCTTTGTGGTCTTTCTACCCTTTATTGATTGTGGCATTGTGGAGCAGCCGCAGGCCTAGGTATCATTACAGCACTTACCGTCAGACGGGGTTTAGCTCTGCTTTGGCCTCTTAGGCTATAGATGGAACTGGCTTCCTTCTTACCAGTGAAAGGCTTATTTACCAAACTCGAAGAGGCGTCTTTCTGTATCTTACCGCTCCGAATCCTAGATTCTACCCTTTCTCCTGTTAATATCAGCTCGGTGAAACCAGGTGATGAGCTACCAATCAAATGTTTAAAGAAAGCACCAGACAGCGTCCCAAGAAACATGTTAACCAACTCCCTGTCAGATAAAGGGGGTTGGAATCTTCTAGCCAAGTCTCTTCACTTCTGCGTATAGTCCTTAAAGCCTTCACCCGCACCCATGGTCATACTCTAGAGTTGAGTACGAGTGGGGGCTAGGTCGGCATTGTATTGATATTGCTTATAAAAAGCAGCGACCAAGTCCTCCCAGTTTCGGACATTGGTTCTCTCCAGTTGGTAAAACCATTCAAGCTGAGTCCCTGATAGACTGTCTTGAAAGAAGTGAACCCACAAGTTTCTATCAACGGTGTGGGGCTGGATCTTCCTTACATAGGAACAGAGGTGGAGCTTAGGGAAAGACACCCCATTTTACTTTGCAAAAATTGGAGCCTTAAATTTCTACGGGATGACCACTCCCGACACCAATCCCATTTCTTCGAAATCCAACATAGGTATCCTCTAGACTTCCATAGCACTCAAACGATCTTCCAACTGCTTGTATCTATCCTCAGTGGGAGGATACTGCTCATCATTGTAGTCCGTATCATTGTCAGAAACTTCAGGACTGGGGGTCCTTTTCCCTTGTCTCCCTTTCTTGATTCTCCCCTTCCTTGGATGAGGAGGTTAGATCGACTGCTTGCTTTAATGGCCCCCTGAACCTTCTGCCCATATTCAGAATACCAGAGACCTTCTTCTTTTTCTTCTTCTCCTTCAGGATGAGGGCTTTCATATCCTCCTTCCCTTTCGCCAGAGTTATGAACATCTATTGGAATTGGGCATTTTGTGCCTGAAGATCTTTGATGCTTTGTTCAGAAGAAATTTCTGCTGAAATAAACAGCGAAGAAGATGAGAAGCCTGTAATGGTACATGTATATGCAGTGTTTATGGATGGGATGCGTATGCAATGATTTCAAGGACTTTGGGAAATTTAAATTTGCGAACCAAAATGAAACAAAGATTTAATTAGCAGAATTCAAGGTTCAATTGCCTTTTAGGTGTTACAATTAAAATCAATTCTAAAAATCTAGAAAAAATCAAATTTCCCATGGATGCTTCCTCTTCGTGCCGAGATAGACATTAAGGCTTCTTTCCTCATGAAGCTACTTTGTGAGCTCTAAAACCTTCCTCTCATGGGCATAGAACTGATCCCTATAAGTATCCCTCTCTTTCTTCAACCGAATCCAAGACCTCTGTAGTTCTTCAAGATCAGTGGGCATATCAGGATGGTGAACCGTGTAAGGAATATCCCCTTCATTAGTGGGTTCCATAATCACTGGTAAAACGGCCATGTAGGGCATCATAAGTTTCTGGGCGCGAGCTCGTACCCATTGGAGATAAGGTTCCATAGTGTGATACAGTGGCCAGAACCGAGACTGTTTTAGGAAATTGCTGGTTTGCGTTTTGTGTTTGTGTTTACAAAATGTCGCGGTAAGAAAGAGTCGCCACCGACTTTTATTTTATCCAACTGGAAAGGAAAAAAGCACAAAAAAATTCCTTTTTCGTGATTTTCTAAGTACGGGGGGGTACATTATAGAAAGGGAAGGTATTAGCACCCTTTCTATCCATAGTTTTCCACGGGCTCTTAGGTACTTGCTCATCATTTTAAAATTTCTTTTGTGTGTTTGTGTGATTTGAAAAGTTTTTGTTTTAACTTCGATTTAACCCTTGCTTCTGTCTTCAAGAGTGTTACGAAGTGTTTTTGAAAACTTTGTTTGAAAAGGAGTGTAAGTGTGAAAAAGTTTGTTTGTTTTGAGGAAGTGCTTAAGAGCTAATCCACCTACTCGAAAAAAGAATTATTCTATGTTCGTTTCCTTTAGACAACATTATCCTACTATTAGTAAGTAGGTAGCACCATCGTTGGAGTTTTAAGGGTCAATTCGAAAAGGGACGTACGATCACTAAAGCAATGTTAGGACATCTTAGTAGTAACCCTAATGTCTTAAGATCAATATTCGAGGCAACAATTCTGAGGCAACCTTTCCGAGGCAACTTTGATCTTTTTGGACAAGAGAGCGACCACCAAAACATCCTATACTCAATGACCGTTTACCGAAGGCAACCGAAGTGGGTGTATACCCTAGGAGTGCGCATGTGCGAGTGATTCAATTTCAAGTTTATTATCTTTGCACATTTAGGATTTTCTAACTGTTTTAAAGTTTACATACATTCTTATCATGCAACCCTATTATTCATACATCTAACAGTTAATAGTTTGCGGAAATTAAAGTGCAGAAAGTAAAGCTACGCTATTACAAGGCTTCGGGTATTTACATAGCCAAAAACAAACCCTTAAAAAAAACGATAAATAAAAGTAAAAGGTCCTAATTAATCTATTACAACTTGTGAGAAATTACATTAATATGGTAAAAATAAATAAATAAAGCGCGCGCGAATAAATTAAGAACGATAAGAAATTGGGGTTTTGACCCCGTCTAACCTAATTGAAAGAAAAATAGTTTTTTGTGGTTTTTTGATTATTTGAAAGAAAAAAAGAATTAGGTTTTTAAATTAAATACACAATTAATTAGTAATTAAATTAATTAAAGAAAAAAAATTACATGGCCTATTTTTTTGTATTTTGGTTATTTTTAGGAAAAAGGGAAATTAGAAATTAAATTATTAAGATCCTAGTTGTTCTAATTAATTTTAATTTATTTACAAAAAGAAATTAAAGTTACCTAAAATTAAATAACCTAATTCAATTAATTTTTGTATAAAAAATAAATATCCTAAATCTAATTGGATGAAAATATTTTTTGTGATTTTTGATAAAAAGAATTATTAATTTGTGCTAGTAAATATAATTTAAATGAAAAAAAATAAAGAAAGTATAAAGAGAAAGAGAAAAGAGATTTGGGCCTGGTTATGAGTAATTGGGGGGGGGGGGTGCATTTCTAGCAATCTGGGCCCAAAAGAAGGTGACCCACGTTTGACTTCCAAGATCTCATGCTTTGCTTTGACCAAGGCCTTTGGTGCTCCTTCATCTGATGGCCTTTAGATTTGGCCATCTGGACACTTGGTTGGCTGGAAAATGATGGACCATGGTGGTCATCCCACTTGTGCACGTGTCTGATCACTGAAAGAAAAATAATATGGAATAATTGGGGGACCTGGGATTCGAACCCAGGTCCTGAAGCGTTTTTCCATCACCTGGCCACCAACTGAGTTGCGCGTGTTTCTTGTATATAGAATAAAAACAAATGATAACATATAATAATGAAAGTTAGTGGGAAAAATAAGAAAATTGCGCCAGAATTTTGAATGGACGAATAACATAGTGCCACGCCAGTCATCCCCAACCTCGCTTTGTTGGTAAAAGTTAGAAACTTTTACCTACGGACAAGCATCCGTCGCTACATCCATGGCTCGTTTCAAAATCTTCCATGGGCATGATAAATGAAATCCAGAGCCATGAATCAATTCATCTGGATCTGCTGAGCACGATGATGCCCCTTTCGTGGCCTAATTTCTCCTCTACACAAAGATCCCAAATCGAAGCAACAAACCCTAACAATGGCAAACTCTAATACAATCCATGAAAATGCAATTAAATGTTATGGATAGTTTTCAAATGCTTCAAGGAGCAAGAATATATGATTATTTCATGCTATAAGTGTAAGAATTATGCAATTCGAATTCAAGAAAAAGCCATTGTCGTGGCTGACCTACAGTGAGTTATGGTGCTGGAAACTCCTTGTTCTTGATTGGTTTCGCTTGCTTGTGATCCCAGGAAGCGATTGAGATGGTCAAGAAGCCTTGTAATTGTCTGGAAGTGTGAAATCGATTCTGCACTTTTTGTGATTTTTTTCAAGTTTGGTTCTTGTCTTGCGCCTCTCTAACCTCCTGTTTTAGGTCTGCAATTGTTCAATATATATCAATGGTTGAATTAGGGTTGAAATCATGATCTCAATCTTTCTCCACTATTGCTTTTGATTTGGATTTGATTCACTTGAAAATATTTCTAAAAATAGGCCAAATTCATTCTTTTTGTGCACACAAAGGCCTTTCACGAATTCAATCACTTGCCAACTTGAAATAGGACCTGAAACATGCACAATATCTTGAGATTTCAATGTTTTGGATTTTTCCATGATTTGTGTTGATTTAAATTGATTTAATTCAAATAAAAATCAAAATAAATAATAAAAATAAGATAAACACAAGTGGAAAGAGCTAGGGCTCGTGGACCATGCTACCAATTCAAGACAAGTGCAAAAGGTTAGGCCCATTTAGCAAAAATTGCAATTTTAGGCATAGTTGACTTTTGACAATTTTACAAAAAAGGTCAACTTCACCAATGCATAACTTCCTCAATTTTGAATCTTTGAAGGTGTTCTTGGAATTTTTAGAAATATTGAGGTGTCATCTAAGCAACCTTTTTGGTCTCATCTCAATTTGGTATTCCATGTTCTTGTATGAAGCTTTGACAAAAAAGGTATTTTTGTTGACTTTTCAAAATGACCTATAATGTCCAAATTCATAACTTCTTGTGAGTGAATATTTTGAACTTGGGAGATGATTATGAATCGTAGAGCATTTAATCCTATTCTAAATGAGCTTTGTATGGGTCATTTCTCATAAAGTATGAGAAAGTTATGCTTCGTCAAAGTTGAGTTGACTTTTCCTGTAAAACCCTGATTTAGCAACTTTTGGTTCTTGATGAATTATGAGAAATCCTTGATGAATCATGATCAACCCTTGATAAAATGATGAAATATACTTCAAAATAAGGATGTTGATAAAAAATATTGAAGTTTGACTGTATGTTGGCCACAGTTGACTTTTGCCCTAGCATAGTCGATTTTCAGGCCTTTGAGCAATTGATTGAGAATTTGGGATCCCTTCGACTCAAGTATCTTGATGCAACATGAAACCCTAATTTGAGGTAGACTGCATTAGGAGAGAGCTTGTCTGGTCAACCCTTGGACTTCCTTGAGAAACTTGAGGATCTTTCTTGAAATGTTTTGAGAAATATGGGAGGACAAATTTTGGGGTACAACAGCTGCCCCTGTTTAATCTTCTTAAACCTGAGGATGTAGATTTGCTTTTCTTGCCTTTAGTGATCCGAAGATGGAAGATGATTGAACACTAGAGTGCCCAGAAATTTGCACTCGCATGAAGTGGTAGTTGTATTGTGATGTCGGTAATGGGCTTACAGATGCCATTTTGGGAATAAATGACGGAAGACGGGCTTAAAGATGCCATCCGGAGGAGTGTTGATCGCATAAGATATTCCTTAGCGAGAGCTTGTATACCTGTTGTTGAGGAAGACTAAGCTGGGGAATACTGTTCTTTGTCTAGGGAGAAATAGAATTTTAGGAGCTTCGGTCGTCCGTTATTCTACTGGGAAATCGTCTCTTAGTCGAGGAGGTGAAAATGAACTAGTATCTGGTCGTAATCCAGGCTTCATAGTGATAAGAACGACTGCTATCTGGTTGTAATGCAGGCTTTGCAGTGACTTACTGGGGAGATGAGATTAAACTTGCTATCCGGTTGTAATCCAGGCTTCGTGATTTCTCAATTCTTATCTGGTCGTAATCCAGACTTCAGAAGGAATTAAGTTGTTATCCGGTTGCATCCCGGCTTCAACTTAAACTTAAGGCATACCAATATTCGGTCGACTCCGGGCTTCTTAGTAATTGTCCAAGTAAACTGCTATTTGGTCGAAATCCAAGCTTCACAATATCTTCTACTGTTATCTGGTCGAAGTCCAGGCTTCAGTCCCTTTATCATTATCTGGTTGTTATCTAGGTTTCACAATGTTTTATACCATTATCTGGTCGAATCCAGGCTTCATGGTCTTCTGTACCGCTATCTGGTCGTAACCCAGGCTTCACAATACCTTACTTCTTATCTGGTTGTAATCCAGGCTTCAGAAGAAATCAAGTGGTTATCCGGTCGCCTCCGGGCTTCCCTTTGACTGTTGGGCCTACTAATATTCGGTCGAATTCGGGCTTCATAGTAATTGGTCGAGTAAACTTCTATTTGGTCATAATACAAGCTTCATAATGTCCCTCACTATTATCTGGTCGTAATCCAGGCTTCAGTGTCTTTACCGCTATCTGGTCGTAATCCAGGCTTCACGATGTAATATACCATTATCCAGTCGAATCCAGGCTTCATGGTACTTGCTGAGCTGTTATCCGTCGTAACCTGGGCTTCACGGCTTGTGTTTATGATATACCAATATCTGGTCAAATCCAGGCTTCATGGTACTTGTTGAGCTGCTATCCGATTGTAACCCGGGCTTCACGGCTTGCTGGGGATTAAACTATTATTCGGTCGAATTCGGGCTTCATAGTTTGCTTTTAAGAGATACCACTATCTGGTCGTAATCCTAGCTTCGTGATAGTCTGATACTGTTATCCGGTCGTTCTCCGAGCTTCACAATATGATGTAGAAATCAAGATACTATCCAGTCGGATCCGAGCTTCATAGCTTGAACTTGGTGAGAATTTGATTGTATCTTTCCTGAAAGGTAAAGGTTAGTTGTATGTAATGCATGATATGTATCAGGCAATGATGTTCTCAAAATAAATGAGATTGTGTTGTATGATGCGTATGCGCATGTCATGATGTATGGACATGCAATGTTTTTATGATGTTTTTTAGCCGGGGAAAATAAATCCTGGACTGTTGCTGGAGAATATGAAGAGTTTCGCTCGCTGGGGATAACGATTGAAGATGATTGGGAGAATAATCCTGCTGGAGAATAAACCGACGAGAGAATGACTCTGGGGAAGAGATATTCTGCTAGAAGATCTATTGATTTGGAGGAACAACCTCGGTTGGGATGAATTACCGATGCTGGTGATGATAAACTCTGTCGGGGATAAAGTTTCTGTTTGTGGAAGAAATAAACTCCACTGGGGATGGTCTTCCATCACTGGTGATAGATGAATTCTTCTTGGGGAGAATCTCACCGACTCATTCGCGATTGCGAACCTCAACTGGGGAGAGCTGATAATACTGTATTCTGGTATTTCCTACTCTGCGGGGAGTGTATGCATTTTTAGTCATATTCTTCAACTAGGTCTATCCCTGTACCTGGTGAATAGAACAACTATAAGGTCTGGACATTTCTTGTTTGCCCCTGTTTCTTAAATTACGAGTAATCGTCTTTTGTTTCGCATGTAAATATTTATGAGCAACAATTATTGTCAAATGCATATATCAAAATGAACTGTTGGACGTTCTTGCAAAACAAAACAGAAAAAAGGAAAATAAATTGAAATTTCTTTGTGAAAATAAATTGTATTGATTTTGAAATTGGCCTGTAAATAGGCGTTTTTGTACAAGAGTATGACATCCTAGTAAGAGAACGCCGCCAAAAGATAGAATTTATACAATTTGTGAAAAACAAAGAAAAACAGCTATGTGAACAATCCCACTGGGTTCCAAATCTGCTATTGACCTTATATCCTCGAGCATCTCATCACTTTGCTACTTGGTTGAAGGTAGATCAGATTGATTAGTGCCATCCGAGCTTGATAGTTGATACCGGTGTCTGGTTCCAAGATGACCAATGAGACATAATGTTACGCTTTGATCCCTAATTTTTGCCTGGACCGCCCTTTCGGGTTTTCAGTCCACCGGGATACCCTTTTTTTCCCAAGCCGCCTTTGCAGGTTTTCGACTTGCCGGGTGTACATTTTTCATTTTCTTCCCTTACTTTTGCCCGAACCCTTCTGGTTCACCGGGAAGCCCTTATTTTTTCCTAGGCCAGTCAACCTAGCGGGTCTTTGATTATACGTAGTATTTTTTTACTATGTTTGCATTGACGGGGTGAGGAAGGTCGTCACCATCCATGGTGGTTAGAATAATAGCTCCTCCTGAGAAAATATGGGAGGACAAATTTTGGGGTACAACAGCTGCCCCTGTTTAATCTTCTTAAACCTGAGGATGTAGATTTGCTTTTCTTGCCTTTAGTGATCCGAAGATGGAAGATGATTGAACACTAGAGTGCCCAGAAATTTGCACTCGCATGAAGTGGTAGTTGTATTGTGATGTCGGTAATGGGCTTACAGATGCCATTTTGGGAATAAATGACGGAAGACGGGCTTAAAGATGCCATCCGGAGGAGTGTTGATCGCATAAGATATTCCTTAGCGAGAGCTTGTATACCTGTTGTTGAGGAAGACTAAGCTGGGGAATACTGTTCTTTGTCTAGGGAGAAATAGAATTTTAGGAGCTTCGGTCGTCCGTTATTCTACTGGGAAATCGTCTCTTAGTCGAGGAGGTGAAAATGAACTAGTATCTGGTCGTAATCCAGGCTTCATAGTGATAAGAACGACTGCTATCTGGTTGTAATGCAGGCTTTGCAGTGACTTACTGGGGAGATGAGATTAAACTTGCTATCCGGTTGTAATCCAGGCTTCGTGATTTCTCAATTCTTATCTGGTCGTAATCCAGACTTCAGAAGGAATTAAGTTGTTATCCGGTTGCATCCCGGCTTCAACTTAAACTTAAGGCATACCAATATTCGGTCGACTCCGGGCTTCTTAGTAATTGTCCAAGTAAACTGCTATTTGGTCGAAATCCAAGCTTCACAATATCTTCTACTGTTATCTGGTCGAAGTCCAGGCTTCAGTCCCTTTATCATTATCTGGTTGTTATCTAGGTTTCACAATGTTTTATACCATTATCTGGTCGAATCCAGGCTTCATGGTCTTCTGTACCGCTATCTGGTCGTAACCCAGGCTTCACAATACCTTACTTCTTATCTGGTTGTAATCCAGGCTTCAGAAGAAATCAAGTGGTTATCCGGTCGCCTCCGGGCTTCCCTTTGACTGTTGGGCCTACTAATATTCGGTCGAATTCGGGCTTCATAGTAATTGGTCGAGTAAACTTCTATTTGGTCATAATACAAGCTTCATAATGTCCCTCACTATTATCTGGTCGTAATCCAGGCTTCAGTGTCTTTACCGCTATCTGGTCGTAATCCAGGCTTCACGATGTAATATACCATTATCCAGTCGAATCCAGGCTTCATGGTACTTGCTGAGCTGTTATCCGTCGTAACCTGGGCTTCACGGCTTGTGTTTATGATATACCAATATCTGGTCAAATCCAGGCTTCATGGTACTTGTTGAGCTGCTATCCGATTGTAACCCGGGCTTCACGGCTTGCTGGGGATTAAACTATTATTCGGTCGAATTCGGGCTTCATAGTTTGCTTTTAAGAGATACCACTATCTGGTCGTAATCCTAGCTTCGTGATAGTCTGATACTGTTATCCGGTCGTTCTCCGAGCTTCACAATATGATGTAGAAATCAAGATACTATCCAGTCGGATCCGAGCTTCATAGCTTGAACTTGGTGAGAATTTGATTGTATCTTTCCTGAAAGGTAAAGGTTAGTTGTATGTAATGCATGATATGTATCAGGCAATGATGTTCTCAAAATAAATGAGATTGTGTTGTATGATGCGTATGCGCATGTCATGATGTATGGACATGCAATGTTTTTATGATGTTTTTTAGCCGGGGAAAATAAATCCTGGACTGTTGCTGGAGAATATGAAGAGTTTCGCTCGCTGGGGATAACGATTGAAGATGATTGGGAGAATAATCCTGCTGGAGAATAAACCGACGAGAGAATGACTCTGGGGAAGAGATATTCTGCTAGAAGATCTATTGATTTGGAGGAACAACCTCGGTTGGGATGAATTACCGATGCTGGTGATGATAAACTCTGTCGGGGATAAAGTTTCTGTTTGTGGAAGAAATAAACTCCACTGGGGATGGTCTTCCATCACTGGTGATAGATGAATTCTTCTTGGGGAGAATCTCACCGACTCATTCGCGATTGCGAACCTCAACTGGGGAGAGCTGATAATACTGTATTCTGGTATTTCCTACTCTGCGGGGAGTGTATGCATTTTTAGTCATATTCTTCAACTAGGTCTATCCCTGTACCTGGTGAATAGAACAACTATAAGGTCTGGACATTTCTTGTTTGCCCCTGTTTCTTAAATTACGAGTAATCGTCTTTTGTTTCGCATGTAAATATTTATGAGCAACAATTATTGTCAAATGCATATATCAAAATGAACTGTTGGACGTTCTTGCAAAACAAAACAGAAAAAAGGAAAATAAATTGAAATTTCTTTGTGAAAATAAATTGTATTGATTTTGAAATTGGCCTGTAAATAGGCGTTTTTGTACAAGAGTATGACATCCTAGTAAGAGAACGCCGCCAAAAGATAGAATTTATACAATTTGTGAAAAACAAAGAAAAACAGCTATGTGAACAATCCCACTGGGTTCCAAATCTGCTATTGACCTTATATCCTCGAGCATCTCATCACTTTGCTACTTGGTTGAAGGTAGATCAGATTGATTAGTGCCATCCGAGCTTGATAGTTGATACCGGTGTCTGGTTCCAAGATGACCAATGAGACATAATGTTACGCTTTGATCCCTAATTTTTGCCTGGACCGCCCTTTCGGGTTTTCAGTCCACCGGGATACCCTTTTTTTCCCAAGCCGCCTTTGCAGGTTTTCGACTTGCCGGGTGTACATTTTTCATTTTCTTCCCTTACTTTTGCCCGAACCCTTCTGGTTCACCGGGAAGCCCTTATTTTTTCCTAGGCCAGTCAACCTAGCGGGTCTTTGATTATACGTAGTATTTTTTTACTATGTTTGCATTGACGGGGTGAGGAAGGTCGTCACCATCCATGGTGGTTAGAATAATAGCTCCTCCTGAGAAAATGTTCTTAACCACAAATGGCCCTTCGTACGTAGGGGTCCATTTCCCCCTGGGATCACCTTGAGGTAGTATGATGCGTTTGATCACCAGATCCCCAACTTGATACTCTTGTCGTCTGACTTTCTTGTTAAACGCCTTGATCATTCGCTTTTGATACGTCTGACCATGACAAATAGCAGTAAGCCTCTTCTCGTCGATTAAGTTTAGTTGATCAAGTTGGGTCTTGATCCAGTCGTCCTCGCTCAAACCTGCATCCTTCATAATCTGAAGAGAGCGTATCTGGACTTTAATGGGCAAGACTGCCTCCATGCCATATACCAAGGAATATGGTGTTTCCCCTGTTGACGTCCGTGCTGAGGTACGGTACCCATGAAGAGCGAATGGTAACATCTCGTGCCAGTCTTTGTATGTCTCCGTCATCTTCTGCACAATCTTTTTGATGTTCTTATTAGCCGCTTCAACAACCCCATTCTTCTTCGGCCGGTAGGGAGAAGAATTGTGATGTTGTATCTTAAACTTCTTGCAGAGCTCAGTGATCATCGTATTGTTGAGATTTGTACCATTATCCATAATGATCCTCTTTGGTACACCGTATCGACAGATCAGATTGTGCCGAATAAACCGTGCCACGACGTTCTTGGTCACTGTAGCAAAGTAAGTTGCCTCAACCCACTTTGTGAAATAATCAATAGCTACCAGGATGAAACGATGCCCGTTAGATGCAGTAGGTCTGATCTCACCAATCATATCGATGCCCCACATTGCAAAAGGCCAAGGTGCCGTCAAGACATTCAGAGGAACTGGAGGTATATGTACCTATCAGCATAGACTTGGCACTTATGACAAGTTTGAGAATGCTGATAACAATCGGCTTCCATAGTAGACCAATAATATTCTGCCTGCAGGATCTTCTTTGCCATGGTATGTCCACTAGAATGAGTCCCGAAAGTACCTTCATGTAACTCTGCCATGATCCTTTCTGCCTCGCTCTTGTCCACACATCGTAGTAGGGTTGAATCATGGTTACGCTTGTAAAGGATACCATTACTAATGAAGAACTTTGCAGCGAATCTCCTCAGAAACTTCTTATTATTAACAGATGCACCCTCGGGGTACTCTTGAGCCTCAAGATACCTCTTTATCTCATGAAACCAGGGTTTATCTATTACCTTTTCAATCTAAATATCACAGCAATGTGCGGGTTCGTCCAACCTCTCGATGGTAATCTGGGGAGCTTTATTGTCCCACCTGACCTTGAACATAGAAGACATGGTAGCTAGCGCGTCCGCTAGCTGGTTCTCCTCTCTGGGGAAATGTTCAAAGGTTATCTCCTCTAAGTGCGGAAGCAATGTCAAAACATACTCTTTCTAAGGAATAAGATTTGGGTGCTTCGTATCCCACTCACCTTTGATCTGACTGACCACGAGAGCGGAATCTCTGAATACACTCAAGAACTTAATCCTCAGGTCAATAGCATCTCGAAGGCCCAGGATGCACGCTTCATACTCCGCCATATTGTTGGTGCAGTTAAAACATAATCGGGCGGTGAACGGAGTATGACAGCCTTTAGGAGATATGATCACAGCGCCAATGCCATTACCCAATGAGTTTGAAGCTCCGTAAAAATACATAGACCATCGGGATCCTTCCTCAGGTCCTTCATTCAGTCCAGGTTCTTCACAGTTGGTCACCAATAGGATGTTCTCATCCGGGAACTCAAAATTCATGGATTGGTAATCATCCACGGCCTGATGTGCCAAATGATCCGCCAACACACTCCCCTTGATTGCTTTTTGGGTTGTGTATTAGATGTTGTACTCGGTTAAGATCATCTTCCATCTTGCTATTCTTCCGGACAAGGCAGGCATTTCGAAGATATACTTGATTGGGTCCATCTTTGATATCAATAGGGTAGTGTGAGTCAGCATATACTGTCTCAGCCGGCGAGCAGCCCATGCCAAAGCGCAGCAAGTTTTCTCGAGCAACGAGTATCGGGTCTCACAGTCGGTAAACTTTTTGCTAAGGTAGTAAATAGTGTGCTCTTTTCGGCCAGACTCGTCATGCTGCCCCAGCACGCACCCCATCGAATTGTCCAGTACGGTCAAGTATAAGATCAAAGGTCTTCCTTCAATTGGAGGCATCAGAATAGGTGGTTCTTAGAGATATTCTTTGATCCTTTCGAAAGCGTCCTGACATTCATCATTCCATTTTACCACTTGATCTTTCTTCAGCAGCTTGAAGATCGGCTCACAAGTAGCAGTCAAATGTGAAATGAATCGGGCAATGTAATTCAACCGTCCCAAAAAGCCTCTGACTTCCTTTTCTATTTGGGGAGATGGCATCTCCTGTATGGCCTTCACCTTTGCAGGATCCACTTGAATACCTTTATCACTAACGACAAAACCTAGCAGCTTACCAGACCTTACCCCGAAGGTGCACTTGTTCGGGTTTAACCTCAGCTTATACGGCTTCAACCTGTCAAAAAGCTTCTGGAGATGGTCCAGGTGTTCTTCTTTAGTATGGGACCTTGCAATCATGTCATCAACGTAAACCTCAATCTCATGGTGAATCATGTCGTGGAACAAAGCAACCATGGCGCGCTGATAAGTTGCCCCAACATTCTTCAACCCGAAAGGCATTACCTTATAACAGAAAGTGCCCCACTGCATAATGAAAGTTGTCTTCTCCATGTCTTTGGGAGCCATCTTAATCTGATTATAACTAGAAAAACCATCCATAAAGGAGAAGACCTTATGCTGTGCGGTGTTGTCAACCAGAACATCGATATGAGGCAGAGGGAAATTATCCTTGGGACTCGCCCTATTCAGACCCCTATAGTCTACACACATTCGTACCTTACCATCTTTCTTCGGCACCGGAACTACATTGGCAACCCACTGCGGGTAAGAAGTAACTGCTAGAAAACCGACATTAAACTGTTTCATGACCTCAGCTTTGATTTTCTCAGACATCTCTGGGCGCATGCGGCGAACTTTCTGCTTTACCGGAGGACAGTCTTTCTTAGTTGGTAAGCAGTGAACCACGATATCAGTATCCAACCCAGGCATATCTTCATAAGACCAAGCGAAGATCTCAACATAGTCATGCAACATCTGTATCAACTATTGCTTAACACTAGGCTCCAGATTTGCACCTATCTTGACCTCTTTCTTGTCTTCCTCGGTACCCAAATTCATTGATTCCACTGGCTCTTCATGCGGCTGTATGGACCTCTCTTCCTAAAGTAACAATCTAGCAAGCTCTCCAGGAACCTCATAATCATCCTCACCTTCTTCTTCGGCTTGGTTGATCGGACTTTCGAAGTCATAACTGGCAGTAGCAGAGTCGTTATCAGTGGGATCCAGAGTGGATGTGGACCTGTATTATGATATGTGAGTGTGTGTAAGACAAATAGCCGTTTTGATAAAGTGCAAGATAGAAAAGAAAAACAAGGAGCGCAAAATTTGTAATGCTAGAAAAACGTCAAATGCTTTATTGATGATATATGGAAATGATACATAATAAGCCCTCACATACAAAGCCACGGTGTCTCGGGCAAGGCACCGAGCCGTAAAAGTTTCAAATAGTCTGTTAGAAGTCTCAAAACAAAAGTCTATTATTGTGTAATAAAAGAAACGGGCACGAAGTCTTTCGCCGTCCAATTGTTCAAGCCACTGTTGGTAGTCGGGTAAATCCACCTGTCGAAATCTGACTCTTCATTATCATATTCAATTGCATTCACTCCTGGATTACTGATGCGCATAGGAGGTCTTCCAATCCGCGCACGCCGAACCGCCCTTTGAGCTTCTGCAGTAAAACCCAAACCAAACTTGTCAATCTTGTGTGCAAAGTCAGGGAGTTGGCCCCGATTCTCACACCCACCTTTTTCAATAACAACCCAGGCATCCTTGAGAGAAGCCATCTTCATCGGAGGTTTGTAGGTAGAAATTTCAATCAACGCCAGAGTCTAGGGAACCTCTTCAAAGTTCTGACACGGGGTTTCAATGAACTCCCCATCCATATCCACATAGCGAAAGGAATTAAGATGGCTTACCATGTACTCCTCCTCACCTTGTACCGTAACGATCTTCCCTTTTACTGGATATTTCAACATCTGATGGAGCGTAGAAGTTACTGCCCCAGCCTTATGAATCCATGGGCGACCCAACAAGCAAGAATAAGATGGTCGGATATCCATCACATAGAACGTAGATGCAAAAGTCTGAGAGCCAACCTTAACAGGGACGTCTACCTCCCCGTGCACCATCCTTTTGGACCCGTCAAAGGCCCTAACCACAATCTTACTTGGCTTCAGAACCAACCCTTCACAGTCTAGCCGGTCTAATGCTTTCTTGGGTAAAACATTTAATGAGGACCCAGTATCCACCAGCACGTGGGCCAAAGTAGGGCCCCTGCACTCGATCGAGACATGCAGAGCATCATTGTGATTTCTTCCCTTGGCAGTCAGATCTACGTCGGAAAAACCCAACCCATTGTCAGCGGTCAAACTAGCTACACAGTCTTTGAATTGATCAGCAGATGTTTCCTACGGTAGATGCGCAGTTTTAAGGAAAGAAATTAAAGCCTTTGCATGGGCTTCCGAGCACAACAATAGAGATAACATGGAGATCTTCTATAGGGTTTGTCCCAGCTGTTCGACTATGTTGTAGTCGCTTTTCTTGATAATCTTTAGAATTTCCTCTATCTCTTGCCTAGAGGTTTCAACAATGACTTTCTTAGGTGCCTCCGTCCGGGCAGGCTCACCTGTGATCTCTTTGTCCATAGTGTCAGATGACTCGGCGACAGGGGTGATAATTGGAATATGAACTGGGACAGTAGCAGATGCACTGGCAGGTGGAATGGCAATAGGCTTTCGAACAATTGGAGGAGAAATCTCAGGAGAGAAGAGTCTTCTACTTCGGGTGACCTTGCTAGCCCCGACAATATTGCTGACATCAGTATCAGCCTCTTCAACCTTCAAGTCTTGTTTGATCCCATGATAATACACATTGGCCCCATAGTGCCAAGGGACAGCCTTGTCCGAAGTGTATGGAATGGGACCGGGAATAATAATGATTAACGGAGCAACTCTCGGAACGGATGTAATCCTAACAGGCTTTCTCGAGGAAGCCTTGGAAAGATTGGCAGAAATGGTTATTATGGAAACATCTTCAACAGGAATCAATGGAATCGAAGTCTTCTCGAACAAGATCTCTTTATTATCCATCAGGCATTGAACACCTGATTTCAATAAATGGAAACCAGTAGGTAGGATGGAACATAGGTGGCAACCTTCGCCAATACCCAGAAATAAACCGGCCGATAATAGATTCTTCTTTACTGTCATCAATGGAGTAGAAATGTCTTCCACAGAGGTCACAAATGAATCATCGTCCACAACATTTACTCCATGCTTGGGCATAGGAGCAGTCATGACATTAGGCTTTTCTGGTGCGTCAAACTCAATTTCTTTAGCTTCAATCAAATCTTGCACCTTATTCCTCAAGGCCCAGCATTTGTTGGTATCATGCCCTGGGCTATCAGAATGATAGGCACATCGGGTGTTCGAATTATACAGCGGATAAGTGGTACTGGAATTCTTCAGAGCTTCCCTTAGAGTTACCAGGTTGGTCTTCAACAATTGCGGTAAAATTTGAGATAAGGTCATACTGAGCCGAGTATACTGTCTTTGTGGTCTCTCTACTCTTTGCTGATTGTTGCGCTGCGGGGCAACGGTGGGTCTTGATATTACTACCGCATTAAATGCTTGGCGGCGTTCAAGTCAGTTTTGGCTCCTCGAGCTGTAAACGGCACAGGCTTCTTTCTTGAAAGGCTTCTTTTATGTACTTAATGAAGCACCTTTCTGTATTTTTCCACTTATAATACCAGCCTCTACTCTCTCCCCAGTCATAATCAATTCAGTGAACCCAACCAATGAATTACCGATCAAATGATTGAAATATGGACCATACAAAGTCCCAAGAAACATATCCACCAACTCCCTATCAGACAGAGGGGGTTGGACTCTTCCAGCTAGATCTCTCCACTTCTGAGCATAGTCCTTAAAACCTTCTCCTGTACCCATAGACATACCCTGGAGTTGGGTATGTGTAGGAGCAAGGTCAGCGATATACTGGTATTACTTGTAAAAAGCAGCAGCAAGGTCCTCCCAGTTACGAACATTAGCTCCCTCCAATAGATAAAACCATTCAAGTTGAGTCCATGACAGACTATCTTGAAAGAAGTGGACCCACATATTCCTATCGGCAGTGTAGGGTTGGATTTTTCTGACGTATGAGCGGAGGTGGAGCTTTGGACAGGATGCTCCATCGTACTTAGCAAATACCGGAACTTTAAACTTGTGAGGAATCACTACTCCCGATGCTAGTCCCAGATCTACAAAGTCCAAACTGGGAATCTTCTGAATCTCCATAGCACTCAGACGGTCTTCAAGTTGCTTGTACCTATCTTCAGTAGGAGGGTACTGTTCATCATCAAAATCAGTGTCATTATCAGAGACCACAGGGCTAGGACCCTTTCCATCCTCTTGATTCTCTCCTCCTCTAGATGAATGAGACAGATCAGCTTCATGTCGCAACCTATTCCCAAATTTGTGACCCATATTCAGCAGAACCATCTTCTTCTTCTTCTTCTTCTTCTTCTTCTTCTTCTTCTCCTTCAGGATGAGAGTCTTCAAATCCTGTTGTCCTTTGGCCAAGTTCAAGAACATCTCCTGGAATTGAGCATTATGTGCTTGAAGAGCTTTGATGGCTTGGTCGGTAGGTGTTTCAGAAGACATTCTATGCTGAAATAAATAGCGAAGAAGATAAGAAACCTGTAATGGTACCTGTAATGAGGTGTATGGTAATGGAATGCGTATGAAATGATTTCAAAGACTTTGGGAGATTCAAATTTGTAAACCAAATAAAAACACACTTTATTAGATTAAACTTGTAACAATGTTTAACAATGCCTTTAAGGCGTTACAAAAGAAATAACTGAAAAGCAAATCTAAACTAGAAATAATAAAAGACATCAGAAATCCCATGGTCATTTTCCCTTCGTGCTGACATAATCATTGATTGTCCTTTCATTCTCAAGTTTTCTCGTAAGCCTCAAGATCTTCCTCTCTTGCTCATGATATTTCTCTCTGTAGGTATACGTTTCTTCCTTTAGCTGGATCCAAGATCTCTTCAATGCCCCAAGATCAGTAGGCATGTAGGGATGGAGGACTGTATAAGGAACACTTTCTTCATTAGTATGCTCTACAATCACCGGTAAAACAGCTTCATATGGCATCCCCAGCTTTTGAGAACGCGCTCGAACCCACTGGAGATAAGGTTGCATTCGGAGAGAAGTCTTCAGTCCTAGCTCGTGTGGGTCAGACCTTTTCACCCTGCCCCAGGCTCGTATAAACCTTTGGCGATGCTCATTAACGAGGACCGTCTCTCCGAGCGCGACCAAACTATCGTAGAGCCAAGCAAGGACTGTAGGTTATTCCCCCTCTAATTCCAAGCAAAGGGACATTAGGGTATTCCCCACATCGATCAACGACAACTACTCTTTCCATATCTTTAGAACTCCAAAGAATGTCCGTATGAGCAAGAGACATGATTCTGTAAGCCCAACCTACACCTTCCTCATTCTTCAATACAGACTTGGGGAGGTGCGAAATAAACCACCTCGCCAGCAGCGGTGTGCAACACATGAGCGTCCCTCTTCTTCTTACAGTACGAGTATAAAGGGCATGCAAAATATCACCCAAGAGAGTAGGCACTGGATTACGAGACAAGAAGATCTTGACCGCATTCACATCTATGAAGGAATCTGGATTCGGGAAAAGAACCAAGCCATAGATGAGGAGAGCCAAGATGTCTTCAAATGCTTGAAAATCCAATTTATCCCAGAAAAGTTGAGCTTGATCGATCAAAAACTTAGCCAAGAAACCTTTAACCCCGCTCCGTGTCTCCCAATTGGATACTACATCAACCCTTTTTAGATGCAGGGCTAAAGCAATATCCTCTGGCCTAGGAACCTCCTCCAAACCTGTGAAAGGTGTCTTCTCGAGGATGGATATACCCAGTAAATCAGAAAACTCCTCCAAAGTAGGGACTAGCTGATAATTCGGGAAGGTGAAACAGTGATGCAACAGATCAAAGAACTGGAACAACACACTCATCATTTGCTCATCCAACTTTGAAGTACCAGGCTAAGGAGATGACCATGTCTTCTAACAAATGATGAAGTATCAGGAACTTTTGAGACTAACTCTCTGAGCTGAGCAGGGATTTGCACAAAGCTGACTCGAATGGTATTTCTGCGTACTGAAGCCATAATCTGCAAAACAGAACAAAGATAAATCCCCCCGGTCTTTGAAATGGTTAGTCTAATGAAATATGCTTGCTATGTCATGATGCATGATGTCATGATAAAACACACAACAGGTATAGCAGATAACCAACATGGTAAAGGCACACAAGTCACACAATAGCCCTTAAGTTTAGGCTTGCATGGAGTCTAGGTACTACCCTCTTGAAGTTCAGTTGGTTTTAACCTGTCCTAATAATAGTAACCGGGTTCTAAAGGTTCTCAATATCACTGACCATCCTCCATCGGTCATGGTTTCATCTCACGCAATCTTTTCTTGCGTCCGGAACTATCTCGAGAGTATGGTCTCAATGAGTGTAGTATCGAGTATCAACCAGTTCTCAGCTCTATACCGAGGCCGGCTATCTCACTACTTCATATGGCCAAGTTGGTCAATTATAGGTTCTAAGGTCAGTTGATGCTTAACGACCCATATAGCAGCCCCGTACTCTCCTTGTTCCTCCACAAGGGATATCGGTACCAACTAATGTGCCACATCAACGTAGCTACTGCTTCAACCGTATCAGTCTACGTTGTACAGTAACCTCACAGTTTATTGCTACTTACCTAACAGGTGTTCCCCAGATCCAGATTAGGATCTATAGTAACTCTGATACAAAGCCCACAAAAATAAAGCAATCAAATCAAACAATAGAAGCAATATGATGAACTAATCCTAAGGTATACCCCACTTATTCATCCCCAGCAGAGTCGCCAGTTCTGTGATACGGTGGCCAGAATTGGGACTGTTTTAGGAAATTGCTGGTTTGTGTTTTGCGTTTGTGTTTGCAAAATGTCGCGGTAAGCAAGAGTCGCCATCGACTTTTATTTTATCCAATTGGAAAGGAAAAAAGCACAGAAAAATTCCTTTTTCGAGATATTCTGAGTACGGGGGGTAGATTATAGAAAGGGAAGGTATTAGCACCCTTTCTATCCGTGGTTTTCCACGGGCTCTTAGGTACTTGCTCATCATTTTAAAATTGCTTTTGTGTGTTTGTGTGATTTGAAAAGTTTTTGTTTTGACTTTGATTTAACCCTTGCTTCTGTCTTCAAGAGTGTTACGAAGTGTTTTTGAAAACTTTGTTTGAAAATGAGTGTAAGTGTGAAAAAGTTTATTTGTTTTGAGCAAGTGCTTAAGAGCTAATATACCTACTCGAAAAAAGAATTGTTCTATGTTCGTTTCCTTTAGACAGCACTATCCTACTATTAGTGAGTAGGTAGCACCATCGTTGGAGTTTTAAGGGTCAATTCGAAAAGGGACGTACGATCACTAAAGCAATGTTAGGACGTCTTAGTAGTAACCCTAATGTCATAAGATCAATATTCGAGGCAACAATTTCGAGGCAACCTTTCCGAGGCAACTTTGATCTTTTTGGACAAGAGAGCGACCACTAAAAAATCCTATACTCAATGACTGTTTACCGAAGGCAACCGAAGTGGGTGTATACCCTAGGAGTGCGCATGTGCGAGTGATTCAAATTCAAGTTTATTTTCTTTGCACATTTAGGGTTTGCTAACTGTTTTAAAGTTTACATACATTCTTATCATGCAACCCTATTATTCATACATCTAACAGTTAATAGTTTGCAGAAATTAAAGTGCGGAAAGTAAAGCTACGCTATTACAAGGCTTCGGGTATTTACATAGCCAAAAACAAACCCTTAAAAAAACGATAAATGAAAGTAAAAGGTCCTAATTAATCTATTACAACTTGTGAGCAATTACATTAATATGGTAAAAATAAATAAATAAAGCGCGCGCGAATAAATTAAGAACGATAAGAAATTAGGGTTTTGACCCCGTCTAACCTAATTGAAAGAAAAATTGTTTTTTGTGGTTTTTTGATTATTTTTAAGAAAAAAAGAATTAGGTTTTTAAATTAAATACACAATTAATTAGTAATTAAATTAATTAAAGAAAATAAATTACATGGTCTATTTTTTTTTTTGTATTTTGGTTATTTTTAGGAAAAAAGGAAAGTAGAAATTAAATTATTAAGACCCTAATTGTTCTAATTAATTTTAATTTATTTGCAAAAAGAAATTAAAGTTACCTAAAACTAAATAACCTAATTCAATTAATTTTTGTATAAAAAATAAATATCCTAAATCTAATTGGATGAAAATATTTTTTGTGATTTTTGATAAAAAGAATTATTAATTTGTGTTAGTAAATATAATCTAAATGAAAAAAAATAAAGAAAGTATAAAGAGAAAGAGAAAAGAGATTTGGGCCTGGTTATGAGTAATTGGGGGGTGCATTGCTAGCAATCTGGGCCCAAAAGAAGGTGACCTACGTTTGACTTCCAAGATCCCATGCTTTGCTTTGACCAAGGCCTTTGGTGCTCCTTCATCTGATGGCCTTTAGATTTGGCCATCTGGACACTTGGCTGGCTGGATAATGATGGACCATGGTGGTCATCCCACTTGTGCACGCGTCTAATCACTGAAAGAAAAATAATATGGAATAATTGGGGGACCTAGGATTCGAACCCAGGTCCAGAAGCATTTTCCCATCACTTGGCCACCAACTAAGCTGCGCGTGTTTCTTGTATATAGAATAAAAACAAATGATAACATATAATAATGAGACTTAGTGGGAAAAATAAGAAAATTGTGCCAGAATTTTGAATGGACAAATAACATAGTGCCACGCTAGTCATCCATAACCTTGCTTCGTTGGTAAAAGTTAGAAACTTTTACCTACAGACAAGCATCCGTCGCTACATCCATGGCTCGTTTCAAAATCTTCCATGGGCATGATAAATGAAATCCAGAGCCATGAATCAATTCGTCTGGATCTGCTGAGCACGATGGTGCCCCTTTCATGGCCCAATTTTTCCTGTACACAAAGATCCCAAATCGAAACAACAAACCCTAACAATGGCAAACTCTAATACAGTCCATGAAAACACAATTAAATGTTATGGATAGTTTATAAATGCTTCAAGGAGCAAGAATATATGATTATTTCATGCTATAAGTGTCAGAATTATGCAATTCGAATTCAAGAAAAAGCCATTGTCGTGGCTGACTTACAGTGAGTTATGGTGCTGGAAACTTCTTGTTTTTGATTGGTTTCGCTTGCTTGTGATGGTCAGGAAGCCTTGTAATTGTCTGGAAGTGTGAAATCGAGTCTTCACTTTTTGTGATTTTTTTCAAGTTTGGTTCTTGTTCTTGCGCCTCTCTAACCTCTTGTTTTAGGTCTGCAATTGTTCAATATATATCAATGATTGAATTAGGGTTGAAAACATGATCTCAATCTTTCTCCATTATTGCTTTTGATTTGGATTTGATTCACTTGAAAATATTTCTAAAAATAGGCCAAATTCAATCTTTTTGTGCACACAAAGGTCTTGCACAAATTCAATCACTTGCCAACTGGATATAGGACCTGAAACATGCACAATATCTTGAGATTTCAATGTTTTGGATTTTTTCCATGATTTGTTTTGATTTAAATTGATTTAATTCAAATAAAAATCAAAATAAATAATAAAAATATGATAAAGAGAAGTGGCAAGAGCTAGGGCTCGTGGACCATGCTACCAACTCAAGACAAGTGCAAAAAGTTAGGCCCATTTAGCAAAAATTGCAATTTTAGGCATAGTTGACTTTTGACAATTTTGCAAAAAAGGTCAACTTCACCAATGCATAACTTCCTCAATTTTGACTATTTAAAGGTGTTCTTGGACTTTTTAGAAATCTTGAGGTGTCTTATAAGCAACCCTTTTGGTATCATCTCAATTTGGTATTCCATGTTCATGTATGAAGCTTTGACAAAAAGGTGTTTTTGTTGACTTTTCAAAATGACCTATAATGTCCAAATTCATAACTTCTTTTGAGTGAATATTTTGAACTTGGGAGATGAATATGAATTGTAGATCACTGAATCCTCTTCAAAATGAGATTTGGATGGGTCATTTCTCATAAAGTATGAGAAAGTTATGCTTGGTCAAAGTTGAGTTGACTTTTCCTGCAAAACCCTAATTTAGCAACTTTTGGTTCTTGATGAATTATGAGCAATCCTTGATGAATCATGATAAACCCTTGATCAAATGATGAAATATACTTAAAAATGAGGATGTTGATAAAAAATATTGAAGTTTGACTGTATGTGGGCCATAGTTGACTTTTGCCCTAGCATAGTCGATTTTCAGGCCTTTGAGCAATTGACTGAGCAAACTTTCTCTGTAGGGATTGAAACTTCACATGGATGATCTTGAGAACATATTAGGACAAATGTGAGAATTTGGTATCCCTTGGACTCAAGTATCTTGATGCAACATGAAACCCTAATTTGAGGTAGATTGCATTAGGAGAGAGCTTGTCTGGTCAACCCTTGGACTTCCTTGAGCAACTTGAGGATCTTTCTTGAAATGTTTTGAGAAATATAGGAGGGAAATTTTGGGGTACAACACATAGGAATGGAAGACTTTCGCCCCAAAGCCTTAGCGTCAGATCTGTTTACCATGCTCTAAGCTCGTATGAACCTCTGGAGATACCCTTGAACATCAACTTCATAGTTAAACACAATGCCCTCGATAAGTAACTCGTGAGGACCATCCCTTCAAGCGTAAACAAATTGTCGCAGAGCCAAAAAAGGATTGTAAGTTATGCCTCCTCTAATTCCAAGTAATGGGACATTAGGGTACTCCCCGCAGCAGTCAATAATGGCAGTATCTCCCATAGCTCAGGAATACCAGAGAATATTCGTTTGAGCGAGTGACATTATCCTTTGCGACCAACCAAAACCTTATTCATTCTTCAATACAGACTTAGGGAGGTGAGAAATAAACCACCTCGACAGCAATGGCATGCAGCATATAAGAACCCCCTTCTCTTCATAGTACGAGTATGGAGAGCGTGCAAGATATCTCCGAGCAAGGTAGGCACATGGTTGTTAGAGAGGAAGATCTTGATAGCATTCACATCTATGAATAAGTCTGGATTAGGGAATAGTACTAACCCATAGATTAGAAGGGCCAAGACCTCCTCAAAATCCTGAAAGTCCATATCATTCCAAAACAGTCGGGCCTTGTCTATTAGGAACTTGGATAGAAAACCCTTGACTTCGCTTCTTGTTTCCCAATTGGATACTACGTCGGCCCGTTTCAGATGCAAGGCTGAGGCAATAACTTATTACTTAGGAACTTCTTCTAAACCTGTGAAAGGAAAATGTTCAAGAATGGGTATATTCAATAACTGAGAGAACTCTTCCATGGTAGGCACCAACTGATAGTCTGGGAAGGTGAAGCAGTGGTTCTTGGGATCAAAGAACTGAAAGAGTACACCCATCATCTTTTCATCAAAGTTTAAAGTAACCAGGTTGAGAAGTCGACCATGTCTCTTAGTGAACGCGGAAGTTTCAGGAACCCTTGATAATAGCTCCTTGAGTTGGGGAAGTATTCTCACAAAACTGATTCGAATAGTGTTTCTATGAGCGGAAGCCATGATATGTAAAACAGAACAAAGATAAATTCCCTTGGTCCTTGAAATGATTAGTGTAATAAGAATGGATGTTATGTTATGATGCATGATGTTATGTTCAAACAGAATAAATCACAAACAAGCAAAACACACAATAGACCTTAGGTTCAAAGGCTTGCATGAGGTTAAAGGTAAGTACCCTCTTGAATTTTAGTTGGTTTCAATATCACTGATCATCCTTTATCAGGCATTGTTTCAGCTCAAGCAATCTTTTCTTGCGGCCGAAATATCCCAAAATTATGACCTCAATGAGTGTAACATCGAGTATCAACCAATCCTCAACTTTATACTGAGGCCGGCTATCTCACTATTTTATAATGGCCAAGTTTGTTCAACTAAGGTTCTAAGGTCCATTACTGCTTCAAGACACCGCGCAGCGGCCCCGTATTCTCCTCGTTTCCACACGAAGGATATCGATACTAACCAAAGTGTCACACCAACACAACCATCACTTAAACCATATCGGTCTACGCCACATAGTCTCCACGATCTATTGTTGTTTACCTAAAAAGTTCCCCAGATCCGGGTGTAGGATCTTTAACAATACCCAAACCAAAGCCCTTAAAGATAAAGCAAGCAAAGCAAACAGGAAAGCAATTTAAAAATGACCTAAATCCTAAGGTAAACCCCACTTTATAAAGCATTTCCCTAGCAGAGTCGCCAGTTCTATAATACGGTGGCAAAACCAACTGTTATACTGGTTTGTGTTTTTTGTTCGCAAATGTTACGGTAAGAAAAGTCGCCACTGACTTTTATTTCATCCAACAAAGGAAAAGGAAAAAGAACAGAAAAAACCTTTTTTCAAGATATTTCTGAGTACGAGGGGTAGATTATAGAAAGGGAAGGTATTAGCACCCTTTCTATCAGTGGTTTTCCACGGGATCTTAGGTACTTGCTCATTTTTAAATTGCTCGTGTGTGCTTGTTTTGAAAAGTTTTGTTTACTTCGTGATAACCCTTGTAACGATCCTCAAGAGTGTGACAAAGTTGTTTTGAAAACTATTTTTTTGAAAAGTGTTTGTGTGGAACGTTTTTGTTTTGAACAAGTACTTAAGAGTTTTCTACCTACTCGAAAAAAGTCTATTCGTTTTCGTTTCCTTTAGACGACGCCATCCTACTATTAAGGAGTAGGTAGCTCTGTCGTTGGAATTTTATGGGACATTCGAAAGGGACGAAATGGTCACTGAAGGCAACAAGTAAGGATACCTTAGCATTTCAGAGGGACTATCGTCATAAGATCATTTCTCGTAGGCAACTCGAGGGACAAGTAGGGACTATGATCTTTATGACGACTTTGAATTATGGGTCATTGCTAAGGTACCGCTACGTTCGAGGGACACAACCATTATTTTCCGAGGAACCCAAATGAGGCAAAACCCTAGGAGTGAGCATGTGCAAGTGTTTGATTTCAATTTCATTTATCTTGCGCAGTTAAGGTTTTCTAGTGTTTTAAATTAATTTATCTTGCCATTCAATCCTATTATCCATACATCTAGGCAGTTTATAATTGCGTAAAGTAAAGTGCGAGAAATTATAACCCTAGCTATTACAAGGCTTTAGGGAGGGGATTACATAATCAAAAATTGGAGAAAAATAATAAATGCGAAATAGTAAACCTAATTAACTATTACAATCTCGAAGCAATTACAATAATTTGAATTAAAAGAACGTAAAGGCGCGCGCAACGACTTAAATACGAGGATAAATTAGAAGCCTAAAAAACCTGATTAATTAAAAAATATTTTTGTATATTTTTATTGATAAAATAATTTAATTATAAATTAAACCTAATTTGTCTAATTACTTTTAATTAAAAAGCAATCAAATGAATCTAATTAATCTAATTTATTTTCAATAAAATTAATTTAAATAAATAAAAACCTAATTCTATATTTTTTTGTGATTTACTGATTTTATGATTAATTAAAAAAATATTTTTGTTTTGAAAAAAATAATTAACTCAAATAATTTAAACAAATAAAAGAAATTAATAAGAATTAAATTGGGCCTGGTGATGAAAGCTGGTCAGGGGGTGCAACTGAAATTGTGTTAGGCCCAAAGCTGGTGGCCCAGTTGCTACGCCTGATCCAGTGGGATCATCTTCTGAGGATCTATCATGAGCTTGTGCATACTAGGTGTTGGATCTGGATATGATGAGATCTTGTGGTTGAATTTGGAGACGCACGGTGGACATTGGATAGTGAGGCGCACTAGATCTGTAACCAAATAATTAGAAAAATGCAAAAGCAACGCGCCTGGGATCGAACCCATGACGCTTGCCTCAAACCCTTCACCCTTAACCGTCTGTGTTGTTTGCTAATTTGATTATATAAATAACAAAAATCAATATAATATGAAAGCAAGGTCTAATGTTGAGTCAACCTAACACGCATGCATTGTGGGGCCCTGTAATTTAAATGAACGAATCACAGGCTGCTTTCCCGCCACATCTGCACAGGGAGGGTCAAACCACCCTTCACGGTGGTTGACCACCATCGTCTCCGGCGATCCCAAAAGTCCAACCTACAAAATAGCGCGATTCCAATCCAAAAATTTGGCCTACCCCCCCTAAATCATAGGCTGCGAGTTCAACCACAGGGTTAATTTAACCTCAAACAACCTGCATCCTTAAAAACGAAGCTAGCATTTCTCTAAACCCTAGCAATGGTGATTTGCAGTTATGGACTTGTTCCTTGCATATAACACGTTAGATAATTCACAAATAACAATAGCACTATGAATATGCAATCAAAAAGGATTTATATCAAGAGTTAAGCGAGTTTTGAGATCAAGAATTTTACCAACGTGAGAAGATTGGGCTAGGGAGATTCAAGATACTTTGGCCTTCAAGGGTGGATGAGATGAGGTGCTGGGATCCTCTGAATGATGATAGGATGCCTGGCTTAGACTGAAGGAGGTTGGATCGTATGTTTTAGAGTTTCACCTTTCTTGAACAATTTTGAAACTTTTGCTAAAGTTCTTTTGGATGGTTACGCCTCCTTTTATGCTTCTGAATGATTGTGTATTTGTATGAGGCAATATTAGGTCAAGATGAATGAAAGAAATCTCATGCTTTGATGATGAAATATTCTTCTTTCAAATATTTGATTTTTTGTCTATTTTTGGATCCAATCTATTCTTGTTCTTTCCATGAATTTGTATTGCCATGCCAGCATATCTTGCTTTTTATTTTAATGAGAAAAAGATTTTGAAATCAAATCTTACATTATTCTTTTTATTCATTTTATTTAATTTTTCATTCTATTGAATAAAATATCAAAAATAGATAATATAAATAATAAAATAATGAAGAATGGACTCAAAGGTAGTGGGCCATGTTGGAAGTGAGATACAAGAATATAAAGTTAGGCCCATTTGCCAAAAAATGCAATTTTAGGCATTGTTGACTTTTGATAATTGTCCAAAAATGGCCAACTTTGACAATGCATATCTCTCTCAATTTTTACCCTAAAAGGGTGCTCTTGGACTTTTTAGAAATTTTAGGATGTCCCCTAAGCAACCTCTTTGGTTTCATCTCAAGTGGATCTTCCATGTTCATGTAAGGTGCTTTGACCCAAAAGGTGTTTTTGTTGACTTTTTGGAATGACCTATAATGTATGAATTCATATCTTTCCATGAGTGCATTTCTTGAACTTGAGGGCTGAATATGAGTTGTAGGGAATTGGATTCTCTTCAAAAGGAGCCTTGGATGAGAAATTTCTGATAAAGTATGAGGAAGTTATGCTTGGTCAAAGTTTGGTTGACTTTTCCTAAGAAACCCTAATTTAGCAACTTTTGAGTTTTGATGAATTAGGAGCATTCCATTGGGAATCATGGTCAAACCTTGATCAAATGATGGATACCACTTCAAAATGTTGATGTTGACCAAAAATATTGAAGTTTGACTATATGTGGGCCACAATTGACTTTTGACCTAGTATAGTTGATTTTTAGGTATTTGAGCAGTTGACTGAGCAAACTTCTTGTGCGGGGCATAAAACTTGACATAGATGGTCTTGAGAACATATTAAAACCATGGAAAATATTTGATACCTTTGGAGTTCACATATCTTGATGAAAGTGGAAACCCAGGTTTAAGGTTCATTTCTTTAGGAGATAACTTGTCTGGTCAATTCTTGGGCATCCTTGAGCAATTGAGGATCTCTAGGAGTATGTTTTATGTAAGAATGGGAGGGAAATTTTTTTGGTACAACAGCTGCCCCTGTTCAATATTCTTAAGCCTGAGGATGTAGATTGGCTGGTCTGCCTTTCGTGATCTGGAGGTGGAAGATGATTGAATACTAGAGTGCCCAAAAATTTGCACTCGCATGAAGTGCATGGTGATTGATAATATCGGGAATGGTCTTACAGATGTCATTTAGATGGTGATGGAGAATCGTCGGAGACGGGCTTAAAGACTCTATCTAAAAAAGATACCGATTGCCTAAGAGATTCCTTTGTGATAATTCCCATACATGCCGTTGAGGAGGACTTTGCCGGGGAATGTTGATTTATGTCTTGGGAAATGGAGGCTAGGAGCTTTGGTTATCTATTACTCTACTGGGGAATTAACTCCTGGTTGAGGAGGTGGAAGTGAACTGCATATCTGGTAAGGTCCAGGCTGCATAATGACTTACTGGGGAAATGCGACATCAAACATAACTGGTCGGGTCCAGTTCTTACAGTGTTGTAAACTGTTGTCTAGAGATAAGAGAGAAGGAACCTGGATAGTAGGGTTGCTTTGAAATGAAAGCCTGAATAGTAGGGCTATGAGAAGGAACCTGGATAGTAGGGTTACTTCAAAATGAAAACCTGGATATTAGGGCTTGTGAGAAGGAACCTGGATAGTAGGGTTACTTCGAGATGAAAGCCTGGATAATAGGGCTATGAGAAGGAACCTGGGTCATAGGGTTACTTCGAGATGAAAGCCTGGATAGTAGGGCTATGAGAAAGAACCTGGGTCGTAGGTTTACTTCGAAATGAAAGCCTGGATAGTAGGGTTGTGGGAAGGAACCTGGATTGTAGGGTTACTTCGAAACGAAACCCTGGATAGTAGGGCTTATGGGAAGGAACCTGGATCGTAGTGTTACTTCGAAATGAAAGCCTGGATAGTAGGGATGTGAGAAGGAACCTGCATAGTAGGGTTACTTAGAAATGAAAGCCTAGATAGTAGGGATTGAGAAGGAACCTGGATCTTAGGGTTACTTCGGAATGAAATCCTGGATAGTAGGGCTATGAGAAGGAACCTGGGTTATAGGGTTACTTCGGAATGAAATCCTGGATAGTATGGCTATGAGAAGGAACCTGGGTCGTAGGGTTACTTCGGAATGAAAGCCTGGATAGTAGGGCTGTGGGAAGGAACCTGGATCATAGGGTTACTATGAAACGAAAGCCTGGATAGTAGGGCTTATAGGAAGGAACCTGGATCATAGGGTTACTTCGAAATGAAAGCCAGGATAGTAGGGTTGTGAGAAGGAACCTGGATAGTAGGGTTACTTCAAAATGAAAGCCTAGATAGTAGGGCTGTGGGAAGGAACCTAGATCGTAGGGTTACTTCGGAATGAAAGCCTGGATAGTAGGGCTTATAGGAAGGAACCTAGATAGTAGGATTTATTCATTTGGTTACATAGATTATTTGACCCATTTGGTCTTCGGGAACTGATTTTCCACTGGGTGTTTGTAGATATGACATGTATAACTACTGGAATTGTTGGTGATAATTGTCTTTCCTGAAAAGATAACAGGGTTAATTATATGTGTGATGCATGAAATGCCTTGTGAGTTGATGTTCTCAAAATAAATGAGATTATGTTGTATATGATATGTATGCACATGTCATAATGTATGTACATGAAATGCTGTTGGGACATATCCGAATCTGGGAAAATAAATCCCTGACTGCTGCTGGAGGGTATAACATTCTTGATTGTTGTAGAGAATTGTAGTTCTTCTATTTCCGCTGGGGATGGTGAATGGGAATGACTGTACTGGATATTTATTCCTTGTTATCTATGAATATTCTGTCAGGGAGAGACTCTTCTTGAGAATAAATCTGTGGGGAATAGTTTGGAAGGTGAATTTCCGTAGCAGAAGTAATAGGCTATGTCGGGGATTGAGCTTCTATATCCAGAGAAATAAACTCTGCTTGGCTAGATAAAAATTATGATGCTCCGCTCACGATTATGAAGTTTGGTTGGGGGATATAGCTGTCAGGTTTCTGAAAGACCCTGGCTGGGAGATTACTTCCTGTTTTGGGAAAGCTGACATCAATGCTTTGAATACCTTTACTCTGTGGGGAGTGTATGTACTGATGATTATGCTCCAAAGCTGTCTCTGCCCTGGTACCTGCTGGACAGAGTAACCGTTAGGTTTGATATTTCTTATTTTTACCCTTGTTTCTTAAGTTACGAGCAATTGTCTTTTTGTTTCTCATGTAAATATTTATGAGCAGCAATCATATTCAAATGCATATGTCAAAAATAAACCATCGGACGTTCTTGTAAAACAAAATAGAAATAAGAAAAAATTCATAGTTTCTTGTAAAAACGATGTGTATTGATTTTTCGAAGTTTTCTTGTAAAAGGCGATTTTGTACAAGGAGGCTGACGCTCTAGGAAGAGAATGCCGCCGTAGAAATAGAAGCTATACGATCTTGTGTAAAAATAAAAGAGAAGCTATGTGAAACAATCCCATTGGGTTCCAACTCTTCTATTGCCCCTATATCTTCGAGCGTCTCATCACTTTGCTGCTTGTCCGAAGTTGATTAGGTTGATCGATGTCGTTCGAGCTTGATAGTTGATACTTAGGTCTGGTCGCAAGATGATCCAATGGGACATAGTGATACGCTTTACATCCCTAACTTTTTCCTGGACTTCCCTTTCGGGTTTTCAATCCACCGGGATACCCTTTTTTGCCCAAGTCGCCTTTTCAAGTTTTCGACTTGCCGGGTGTATAGATTTTTCATTTTCATCCCTTATTTTTGCCCGAACCCTTTTGGTTCGCTGGGAAGCCTTTATTTTTTTCCTAGGCCAGTCAACCTAGCGGGTCTTTTATCAGGCGTAGTATCTTTTCACTATGTCTGCATTGACAGGGTGAGGAAGGTCGTCATCGTCCATGGTGGTTAGAATCATAGCTCCACCTGAGAAGATATTTTTAACCATAAATGGCCCTTCGTATGTGGGGCTCCATTTGCCCCTGGGATCACCTTGCAGCAATATGATGTTCTTGATTACCAGATCTCCGACTTTATATTCTTGACGTCTGACTTTCTTGTTAAAAGCCTTAATCATTCGCTTTTGATATGTTTGGCCATGACAAATAGCAGTAAGTCTCTTCTCATCCATCAGATTTAGTTGATCAAGTCGAGTCTAGATCCAGTCGTCTTTGTTCAATGACTAAAATTGAATGAACATATACATATGAACATGATTAAACTGTTAACAAATGTATATATTAAAACAGTAACAAGCATCTCCTTAAGGATTTGGGGTATCCCCACACAGATACTTCAATAAAATTATCTCCACATAGACGAATCCATGCAAACCCCAGCCAGAGTTCCAATCTCTCAAAAACCCTCTCCCCAACTGAGTTGGTCTTAAAAAAGAAGCCTTGTGGAGTTCTCCCTAAATAATTTACTTCATAAGTAGGTCATCAAAATATTCTCTTCAACAGGGTTTATTTCCCCAACAAACTGCAAATTCCCCGGCTTGATTTAGCCTCTCAGACTATTACAAATCAATAGACAAAACCCCTTAATCCCCGGTAGAGTCATTGAAATACCTAACGAAGATGTTACTATCCCCAAAAGTTACTGTGAAGCTTGGAATCCGACCATATAACAGTTAACTTCATCCTTTCATATCAGTTACTATAAAGCCTGGAATCCGACAAGATAACAGTTAACTTCATCCTTTCAAGAAAGTTATTGTGAAGCCTGGAATCCGACCAGATAACAGTTAACTTTATCCTTTCAAGCAAGTTACTGCGAAGCCTAGAATCCGACCATATAACAGTTAATTTCATTTAAGTTACTGTGAAGCCTGTAATCTGACCAGATAACAGTTAATTTCATCTAAGTTGCTGCGAAGCCTGGAATCCGACCAGATAGCAGTTAACTTCATACTCCCAAGCAAGTTTCTGCGAAGGCTGGAATCTGACCAGGTAACAATTTAACTTCATTTAAGTTGCTACAAAGCCTAGAATCCAACCAGATAACAGTTTAACTTTATCTAAGTTTTCGCAAATCTTGGAATCCGACCAGATAACAGTTTAACTTCAGCAAGTTGCTGCGAAGTCTGGAATCTGACCAGATAATAGTTTAACTTCATATAAGTCACTGCAAATCCTGGAATCCGACCAGATAATAGTTAATTTCAATTTTCTGCGAAGCCTGGAATCTGACTAGATAATAGTTAATTTCATCTTCCCCAGTAAGTTACTGCAAAGCCTGGAATACGACCAGATAACAATTAACTTTATTATCCCCAGCAAGTCAAAAGTTGTTATGAAGCCTAGATTTTTACCAGATAGCAGCTAACTTTCACTCTCCCCAGTCAAATATAATTCCCCAGTAGAGTAATGGACAACTCATGAACTCAGTTCCCCAAGCAGAAATCAACACTCTCCACAGAGTTTTCCTCAAACAAAGAGCCAAAGTTAATGTTCCCCAGTGGATTTCTCCTCAAACAACAAAACAAGAATCCCCAGCATAAACATTATAAACAAGGCCTGAAGATGTGTATACTCTTCACCCTGACAGCAGCCTGGGATTTAGCTTCTCAAAGCTTCCCAACCTTTTTCAAGGATTTATTTTCCAAGACAAAGATACATTTCAACAATATTTCACATTCATACATCATATTACATACACAATAAGTGCATACAACATAATCTCATTTATTTTAGAACATCATTGCGACATGCATACATCTGCATGCAACTAACCCTCTTCCTTGCAGGAAAAGTAAACCAACAAAAACAAAAGTCCTCTTCTGGATGGATTCACATCTTCCAGTTAATAATAGGAAATCAACAAGCCTCTTCTGGTTAGAATTGTTTCCCCAGTGAAGTCACCGAACACAAGACCTCTTCTAGTTAGATTTATTTCTTCCCGTTAAAAACAAGCGAACAAAGACCTCTTATGGTTTAGATTTACTTCTTCCAGTTAAAAACAGGCAAAATACCTCTACTATTTTAGTATAAATCGACCAAAGATTTATTTTGACACTTCTTCTAATTTCTACCAACAGTCACTCTGGATGACATCTGTAAGCCCATCTCCGATGAATTCTTTATTACCTTTCCAAATGGCATCTTTAAAGCCCATTCTCGACACAATTAACCAACACATCATCAAGTGAAAAATTTTGGGCACTCTAGTGTTCAATCATCTTCCACCTTCAAGTCATGAATGACGGACCCGCCAGTCTAACTCTTCAGGTTTAAGAAGATTGAACAGGGGCAGCTGTTGTACCCCAAAATTTTCCCTCTCTTTCCTCAAGATGTTTCTTAGAAAGATCTTCAATGATTCAAGCTTGCACAAATATTGACTATGTTAAGCCATCTCTTCAACACTGATGCCTCAAATTAGCGTTTGAGTTTGCACAAGGATAGTTGGACTTATAATGTTTCAAATGACTTTCATGGATCATTATGGACCCTCAAGATTGCTCATGTCAAGTTTCAAGTCTTGGATCGAAAGATTGCTCGGTCAATTGATCAGGTGGTCTAAAATCAGCTGTATTGGTTTAAAAGTCAATTGTGGTCAACCTACAGTCAAACTTCAAGATTTTGGACCACTGTCAACATTTTTAGGTCATATGTATCATTTGATCAATATTGGATCATAATTCTCCCAGAAAATTGTTCAAATCGTCAAAAGGGCAAAATGGTCAAAATTAGGGTTTTGACTGGGAACGACCAATCTTTGACTTTTAACCTAGTACATGACTTATTGGTTTTGGAGAAGTTCAAGCTACATATCCTTCTGTCCAACTGGTTTTCAGAGAAATACAATAAGTATAACTGTTTTTGTTCAAACTCAAACCCTAATTTGAGGCATCAGTGTTGAGTAGATCGCTTGAACTAGTCAATACTTGTGTAAGCTTGAATGATTAAAGATCTTTGTGGGAAATATCTTGAGAAAAGGGAGGGAAAATTTGGGGTACAACATGGACCATTTAGGGTTTTTCTTGTTTGAGTTAAAGAAAGATGAGGGTTAGAGGTAGAAGGGACGAGAGAAAGAAGAAGGTGAAAAAATAAAACAGAAAATGAATGTTGCATCGTTAGAATGAAAATATAACAAGGTTATTAATCTTGTGCATGCTAGCCCACCCTAATAATCGTATTCCCCCAATAATAACCACTCAACTCCAATCACGCAGATTGAATCATGCTAGTCCATGATATCCCCCATGCACCCACCACACTGAGTCTACAAAGACTCCCTAAAATTTATATTTGGCATGGCCTAATGCTAGAGAAACCTCCCTTTTTTTTGTCCTTGCTAGTGCACATAAAAATGCATCCCCACGCTAAGAGGGCCAAGTCTCGCACCCCACATTTTGCTGCATAAGCTGAATTCACACCCCTTGCGCTTCTGGGCCTAAATTCAACATCTAATTCAGGCCCATGCTACTTGCACCCTATCATTTTAATACCTCAATTATATTTATACCTCCTTCTTTTTAATTTAAATTTTCTTTTATTATTTTATTATAATTATAATTTTTATATTTTATATTTATATGTTAATAGTATATTTATTTATTAATATAAATTAAATTTATTTTTCCAACTCATAAAAAATATATTTATTTATTGCATTAAATTATATCTTTGATCATGCATTTTTTAGTAAATATTTTTATAATTAATATACTTAAAAAATACTCAAACATACATCAAATTATTTTCCATGATAAATTAATTCAACATTAATTTTAGAGAAAATGAATACAAATATATTTAAATCAATTGCGCACTTGGTCTAACAAACTCCTCTATTCACACTCCTAGACTACGTATGCGGGAAATTCAAATATATTTGGCAATCCATAAAAAACACAAACCCGCGAACTACGGAATGAGACTTTGATTCCTCCTAAGAGAATACGTAGACATACGATTAAAATCGTGGCGAGTTTGCCTAATAGAACTTAAAACCCTATTTCCTAAAATACGCTTCTAAACCTAGTATCCTTGTGAACAAAGTAGACAAGGGGCGCCTAACACCTTCCCCTCGCCTAGAACCGAGTCAAACTTAGAATCTATGACTTTTTAGGATTATTCTATTATACTCCCTTCCTTAGGATAAAAATTAAGGGTGACGACGATGTACTTAAAACCAGTTACAACAGTTGGCGACCCTGCTGGGGACTCAACCCTAGGTTTAGAAGCTTCTCCTTTATGTTTTAGGGTTTTTCTTACTTTCTTATTTATTCTTCTTTATTTATTTATTTATTTTTCTTATTATATTTTATCATATTATACCTATGATGGGATTTAATTTTTGCAAGAAAATATTTATAAAAAAAACCCTTAGAAAGAAGGTTCATCTATTAGCCAAGGGGATACATCATCCCTATGAGTTTATGCGACGACTTCGCCTAGAATCGATGGAATTCCGCAAAAGAAATATGTCTCAAGAGACATCCTCTTAGGAAGCAGGACTTTGGAATGACGCCTATGGCTCTTTGTATAAACCTCAAACCAAAATCTCATGATGAGACCTTTCACGACTTAGAGACAAAAGTTTCAATCTGCAAAGAGACTCCACTTAAGGGAGGCCCTTGTACCTTTCACTATAGTGTTATTCATGATACCCTTAAGAAAACCGCCTTACAGGGAGGGTAGAATATCCATAAAACCAAGATAAGAGCCTACCTTCTAGGGGTTCTGTTCATCAAATCCTATCATTTATCCTTATACTCATGCATTCATACATTTTTCATTTAATGTTCATCATCTATCCCTTGCTTTTGTTTGTCTTATTCACATGGTAAAAAGAAATATATATATATATATATATATATATATATATATATATATATATATATATATATATATATATATATATATATATATATATATATATATATATATATATATATATATATATATATATATATATATATATATATATATATATATATATATATATATATATATATATATATATATATATATATATATATATATATATATATATATATATATATATATATAATCAAAGGTTCTTGGTGAGTATCTAAAAGTGAATACTAAAGGAAAGCAACTCGTCCGTATCAATGCTATCAAGCCAGACGTGACCAAAATCAAAGCTATAAGGGAAAGACTATCTGAAAGGGCTCTGAAAACATTTACTCATCGCTATGGGGATATTTTGGATTTAACCAAAGTTGAAGTACAATTGGACGCTATTTCTGCTCTAGTATAGTTTTATGACCCTTCGTTGAGATGCTTCACATTTCAATATTTTCACTTGGCTTCGACCTTGGAAGAATTGGACAAAATTCTGAATTTCTCCAAATACAAGGCTTATATGGGCATTGGTCAAACCTTCGACATCAAAATACTGGCCGAAGGTTTAAAAATCCTTTATCCTAAGTTTTCTCTTAATTATAAAAAAGAAGGAGAAGTGCGAGGAATTAAGAGGTGTTATCTGGAAAATAAAGCTCTTGATCTGGAAAATAACAAAGAATGGGAATCTTGTTTCGACTGTCTTAGGTTGCTTATATTTGCTGTTATCTTATTTCCATGCACTGTAGACTATATTGACCCTGCGGCCATCAATGTGTTTTGGGGTACAAAGACTTTTAATACAGACCCAACTCCAGCTCTCCTGGCTGATATCTATTACACCATTCATACACGGTACGAAAATAAAAGAGGTACCCTAAATTGTTGTATTATGTTGCTTTACTCTTGGTTAATGACTCACCTTTATAAGGAGGATAACTTGATCCCGAATTTGACAAGGTATGAATGGCCTCAGAAGTTAAGGTCTCTCACTGTAGCTTTGTGTTATGGTATTCCAGAAAGTTAGATATTGGTGATATTGTCTACAATTATGGGGATTTTCTTAATGTTCCGTTAATTGGGTCACAAGGCTGCATCAATTACAATCCTACCTTGGCCCTACGACAACTAGGGTATCCTTCAGAAGACAAGACTTCAGACGAACAACTCCAGCAATTGATCGTTCATGACATGAGTAAAAATTACCGAGAGCTACTCAACAAAATTATCCGGGCTTAGAGTAGGGTTAACAAAAGAAAAGCTGAAAAGAAGAATGCGGTAGCAAAAGAACCTTACACTCAATGGGTTCTGGACAGAGTACAAATTATCAAGATGCCTTTTGATATAGATCCCAAATACAAGAAAGAGGTCCCGGTCACTCCTACTATGTCTTTAGAAGAGGTAGAAGATTTGAAGAAAGCACTGAAACAGGCTCAGAGGGAGAAGGAGGAACTAGAGCTCAATCTCCTTAACTTGATCAAGGAGAAAAGACAAATGCAATGAATACTTGAATAAAAATACCAATATATTCAAAAAGAGTGTGAAGCATTTGAAAAAGAAAGTCTGAAAAGGAAACGTTTGACCGAAGGATTGTTAAGTGCTAATTTTAATCTGGATTCCCATAATCATAGATTGGAAGATGCCACTAATGAAATTAAAAAGTTGAATAGATGGTATGAAAAAGTCGTGCAAAAAAAGAAAGTATTGGAGGAAGAGTTGAGGGCTCAAATCAAAGCTTGGCCCATGTATCTCTAGATCAGGAAGAGCAGTTGAAATATCTCACTACCAGGCTTCAAGATAGTCAAGAATCAGAGGTAAGGGAGCACCTCGCAAAGATGAGGGTTGAAAGACATCTGGCCCGAAAAAATGAAGAGTACGAGCAAGTATGCCTTGAGCTGGAAGGCCTCCGAAAAGACTTCCTGATACAACAAAGACTTTATACGGAGTTGAGATCTGAGAAGATGTATTGGGAGGAGCAGTACACAAAGATTTCCCAAGCAGGAAGGGATAACCTCAAGATAATTCCCAACTTCTACCGAGAATACTGATACTACAAAGATAAGCATGAAAAGCTCACTTTCTTGGCCAACAACCTCATTGAAGACATTCCTAGAAGCTTAAGGGACGTAGAAAGTGTAATGGTCGCTCTCCTAGAGGATTTTGACAATTTTCTCAAGCTATGCAGAACAATGGTCGATCGTTTCAGAGAAGACATCTACAAATGAGCCTAGGAGATTGTTTTCCTTTTGTTTATTTCCCTTCCTAAAAACTTATTGCTTTGAGAATTATAATATTTTTCAGTATCTGAAATGTGTTATCTTTTAAAGACAATTGGAGTTTCAATAAAAGCATTGTGTTTCCTACCTTGTTTGCGTGTTCGTTTTCCAGATACCCACCATTAAAAAAGCAAAGCCTAAAAAGAAAATATACATGATATTATAAAAAATATTTATGTATGCAAATTAATAAGACATTCAAAGCGTAATTCCTAAAATCGTTCATACAATCATAAAAAAAAATTTGCATATCATAACATCATAAACTCAAAACTCACTTTTCGAAAATCTTCTCCAGTTGAACCATTATTAGAAGGAAACCACCACCTCCCTGGCCGCCGTATGAAACAAGAGATCACCAACTAAGAGCCATGGAACAAATATAAGAGAATCAAGCAGCTTGCAAATTGGATCTGGAACAAGTTAAGAGCAACATCGACTCAATGAGAGGAGATATGAGTCAGGTTCTTCCAGCTTTGAAGAACATCATCAATAGACAAGAACAAATTCCCAGGGTAGCCTTCGAGGAAATAACCCAAGCTATCGGTGCATCAAGTGGTCACCAACGGAAAAGAGGACTAGAGACAGGGCCATAAAAAATTTTCATGGCTCAATACGAGACAAGACAAGAAACTGAAGGGTTTATCTTACCTCCACCAAAGGCAGAGGAATCTCATACCCTGCAAATTCTGGTTAATAATGCTGACAATTACTTGGACTTGCAATATGGAGATCACGATCTAGAGGATGCCAATCAGGCGCCTCATAAGGTGACTAATACCCTTGTTACTGAAAACCCATTGGCACTAAATGAATACAAAGCTTTAGAAGAAATGTTAAAAGTTGTGGAAGGATATGATGCTTTTGATGTCGATGCCCTTGAAATGGGTCTCGTTCCGGATGTAATAATTCCCCTATAATTCAAAATACCTGACTTTGGAAGATACAAGGGGCTCACTTGTCCGAGAAACCACTTGCGCATGTATTGTAGGAAAATGCATGCTTACGCTCATAACCAGAAGTTAATGATTCATTGCTTTCAAGACAGTTTGAGTGGGGCATTGTGATACGGTAGGAGAACTGACTTGAGGTTTTACGTTTGTGTTTGCAAATGTTTCGGTTTAGCAAGAGTCGCCACCGACTTTTATTTTATCCAAAAGGAAAGATAAAAAAGCACAGGAAAGACCTTTGAGATTGTTTTTGGGTTCGGGGGGTAGATTATGAAAAGGGAAGGTGTTAGCACCCTTTTCATCCATGGTTTTCCATGGGCTCTTAGTTACTTGTTTAGATCACTTTCTTTGCTTTTTCAATTGTTTGAAATGGTGCTTTGTGTGGTTTTGAAAGTATTTTTAAAAGAGGCCATTATTTTGGCAATCTTTGTAATTATTCTTGTTTATAAGAATGTATACAAAGATGTTTATCTTTTGAAAAATGTTTCAATGTTTTGAAAGTTATTTGAAAATGTTTTGAAATTGTGTGTGTGTTTGTTTGAAAATAGCAAGGATGGTTTGCAAATTGATCAAGTAACTAGAAGCATTCTACCTACTCAAAAGTCTTTCCTACACATTTTTATTCCTTTGACATTGTTGTTTTACCATTGCATTTGGTAAACAATCCTATCTTTAGATGTTAAACGGGACGGGCGTGGGTCATCGTATGACCATGATAGCAATATTACCAAGTATCTTAGCAATTTTTGAGGGACCAAGATCATTTGTTTTTAGGCAACCAAGATAGCGTCATTGAGGGACTATGATCTTTTGTTTTGCTTTGTTTTGCCAAGATACCTAGCATGCATACCATGGCCATTTTAAGGCAACAAAGTGGGTGAAACCCTAGAGATGTTGTGTGCAATGTGTTGTCAATTTTATGCATTTTTTGTCTTGTATTAAGTCATGCTATTTGTTTGATTTTTGGTCTTTTCATTCAAAACCCTAGTTTACTATCATGGTATATGAAAACAATAAATTGCGTAAATTAAATCTAAACTATTACAACAATATTATGGGGAGGGGGATACAAGTTTTGAATAGGGGATATTGCTTAAAATAAAACCCTAAAACTATTACAACCAAATTGAATTTATTGTACAAATAAATAAATAAATAATTATTTAAATATGCAATAAAATGTAAATATGCCAAAGAAATGTTTTGTAATTGTTTTATGTATGAGAAAATAATATTATCAAAGTTCTAAAAATAAGAAAAAAATAATGTTATTATTTTTAAAAGGGGAAACCCTAATTTTTGATTAAAAGAAAAATATATGTTTTCTAATATCCTTGTCCATTTTTTGTTTAAGAATAATAATAATAATAATAATAATATTATGTATAAATATTAAAAATTAAAATATGTGAAAAAATAATATTTTATGTGTATAAAATGTAAAATAAAATATTAAGTATTTTATTATCATTATTTACAAGTTTATTTAAGAAAATAAATTCTATTAAACCTAATAAACTATTTTTATGCCATAAAGATAATAAAAATAATAAAATAAAATGCAAAAAATTAAGAAATATTTTTGGGATTTTTTAATGTTCAGGAAAAAAAATAAAGTCAAAAATATAAAAATAACAAGAAAATATGAAAAATAACAAAATATGAATCAGGGGGGGTGCAAAAGCAAAATGGGTGGTGTGAATAGAAACATGACCAAAGCCCTGGCCCAGGACAGCTTCGTCCCTGACCTCCAGACAACAAAAGCGCATGTTTCCTCTTCAACTTGTATCTCTTGCATACGTGCATAAAAACAAAATCTTGCAACATGAAACTTGTAGCATGTTAACTCACGATTCTAATGATATAAAAAACATGACCTAACTCTGAAAGATCGAGGAGAATTTTAATGGCCCTAATTTCTGACCTAATTTTTTCAGCATGTTCAACATCCAAATACTCTTAGCTCAATTAATATAAATGGAATCTACGCATATGTACAGCTTAAGCATGTTGAGGACTACATTTTTGCTTCACAAACCTAAGCTTAAGGATGCCTAAATATAGAGATAGAAACTTGACAAATACCTTGTTCAGTTGATTTTGGCTATGGAAATGTAGGAACTTTGAGTGAGGCCTGAAGTTCTTGTGAGCTTCCTTGAAGTTCTCTCAAGCTTCTCCAATGCTCAGCTTGCCTTGTAGATGCCTGAATCTCTTTGTAGAAGTCAACCTGCAAACTCAAAAAATGAAAATGGTGAAGCTTGAAACAGGGCACACAGTTGCAAGACAGGGGCCTGGATAGCTTGGATATGATGTAGGGAAGATGTTTCAAGGGTTGAAAGGCAAAACGCACGAGCAAGTTTCAAGTTGGCAAGTGATTTGCAGAGACTGCCCTGTTTGGGCAGAAAATGGTGTTTTTTGTGTTTGAGGGTGTTTGAGAAGTTATAAATTCGTGCTTAGGCTTGTTACAAGGTTCTGAGGTTGTTTGAAATGATACAAAGTCTTGCCTTTATCATATACACAAGCTTACTTGACTTTTGCAAGTTTGCTTGCTTTTGAAGAAAAGGTGAAGTGAAAAAGCCAAAGGCCTGTACAGGCTAGCTTAAGGTCTGATGAGAGTTGGTGTACTTTGCCTGAAGTTTGTGGATATTGTTTGCAACAAGAGATCAGGTCCATGGCTCAATAAATACAAAGTTTTAAAAAGCTAGCTTTATCAAAGTAGCAATGTGAACTTTATGCCATTTTTGGATTAATTCAATGTGCAATGCTTCAAAAGTCAGAACAAGGCCATTATACAATGTGTTTGCATTTAATTATGGAGTGTAGAAGGGATTAGGGCCAATAAAACCAAGTACAGGCATGTTTGAAACTGATTTGCAACTTGAACCATTGTGAAAATGCCTTGCACAAAAGTGATAAATTTCCATTTTCATTTCTTCGATTCTCCCTAACCATAAATGATCTTGGAGAGTTCTTGGATATTTTGGAAAGCTTGTAACATGATATACAATCCATATTTGAAATGCATTTTTATATTCTTCTTGTAACTAGGTGAAAAGTTGCCATGAAGTTAGGTCAAAAATCTGCCTAAACTAGGGCAAAATTTCACTAAGTTAAAAAGTTTATGGACCCTTATTCACAAAATCATACCTTGAGATCCAAGCATCTTTTGGGAAAACTTTATGAATCAAAGTTGTATATTTTGTGGAGGAATACAACTTTCATGTTGGAAGTTTTCTTTGAATCCAATTTCATCATGGTGAAAAAGTTGGGAAAAAATAAGAAATTTTCATAACTTAGAAAAATTCTAAGTTATGAAAAATTTCAAATTAAAACCCTAATTTTCTAAATTAGGTTTCTTGGTGAACAGGTTTCACATTTTGACATGTTTTGATGAATTATGACCCTTGGCACTTGATTTTGACTAAAAAGTCGAAGTTTGACTTTTTAGTGTACAATTGATTTTTGATCAGTTGACTGGAAAATTCATTTGTCAATCCAATGCATTTGAGATCTTTTGAACCTTGTGATTAGGTAAAGATAGTGCCATTGAGTCCTTGAAATCATATTTGAACCCAATTGGTCATTGGCTAGGTTAAAAATCAGAAATTGCCCATTCTCAGTCAAAACCCTAATTTTGACCATTTTGCTCTTTTAATGATTTGATCAAATTTCTTAAGGAGTTGTGGTCCAAACTTGATCAAATGGTTCATATGAGTCTATAATGTTGATTTAGATAAAAAATTATGAGGTTTGACTTTAAATTGGCAATGGCTGACTTTTTCCCCAATACAGCTGATTTTTAGATCAATTGTCCAATTGACTGGGCAAAAAAGTGATTCAAGGCTTGAAACTTGGTATGAACAATCTTAGAGGTCCAACATGAAGTATGAAAGTCACATGAAGCATTGATAGTCCAAAAATCCTTGTGCAAACTCAAACCCTAATTTCAGGTCATTAGTGCAAGGAGATGCCTTGAGCTGAGCAAACCCTAATCTGGTCTTGAGTCCAAGAAGTCTTGTGAGGAGAATCTTGATAAAATGAGAGGGAAAATTTTGGGGTACAACAACTGCCCCTGTTCAATCTTCTTGAACCTGAAGAGTTAGATTGGCGAGTTTTGCCGTTCATGACTCGAAGGTAAAAGATGATTGGACACTAGAGTGCCCATAAATTTGCACTCGTCAAAATATAGTTGAGGGAATGGGCTTAAAGATACCATTTGGCGATGTTATTGAATCTTGTTGGAGATGGGCTTGTAGATGCCATCCAAGAATGTTTGTTGTAAATCAGGAGAATGAACCTCAGGATGGTATCCGTATTTGGAACGTATCTAAGTTGTATTTGGAGATTTGAATCTGAATAAGTGATAGAATGGCTTCCGTGTCTGGAGCATATCTGGACTGTATCTTGAATAGGTGACAGAATGACTTCCGTGTCTGGAGTGTATCTGAGATGGGGAAAAATTTGAATGAGTGACAGAATGGAAACCGTGTCTGGAGCGTATCTGGACTGTATCTTGACTTGAAATCTGAATAAGTATCAGAATGACTTCCGTGTCTGGAGTGTATATGTATTGTATCTGAGTAAGATATTTGAATGAGTAACATAATGACTTCCGTGTTTGGAGTGTATCCGTACTGTATCTTGACTTTGAATTCTGAATGAGTAATAGAATGACTTCCGTGTTTGGAGTGTATCCATATTGTATCTGAATATGAGATTTGAATGAGTAACAGAATGACTTCCGTGTTTGGAGTGTATCCGTACTGTATCTGAAATATTTGAATATTTGTTAAAGATAGTTGTTAATCTTATCCTGAAAAGGGTAAAATGTTAGCTGAAACACAAAGTTATGTTGCATGAAATGTATGATGCAATAAAATGTGTTTTATCCATGTTTATGATATATGAGTGTAATGTATGCGCATGAAAGCTGATTAGCTGTGTTGCTGAGGAAAATAAATCCTTGATGGCTGGGGATAAGAAAATATTTGGCGACTGGGGATAATGAATTCTTGACTGTTGCCGGGGAAAATAAATCCTTGACCGCTGCTGGAGATTCAAAATCTTTGATTGCTGAGGATGAGAAATCCTTGGTGACTGTTGGGAATGGAAAATCCCTGACAACTTCTGTGGAAAGTGAGAATCCTTCATGTCTTGAAGTTGGAGTATCGACAGAATCTATTGTGAGAGTAATGTCAAACTGCTTGAGAAATCTGCTTGGGAAATCCAGAGAACTTTGAAGACTTCTACTGGGGGTTAAATAATGGGAATCCTTACTCGGCTGGGGAATAGGGAAAATTCTGATGATTTCTGCGGGGAACTAAGAATGAGAATATTCATTCTGTTGAGGAGTAATGAAAACTTTGGTGACTTCACTGGGGAAATGAGAATGATAATCTTCAATCTGTTGGGGAGTGAAAACTCTGTGGGGAAGAAGGCTTCCTGCTGAAGAGTAAGTTCAGGAGTTCGGGTAGTCTGCCACTCTACTGGGGAGTTATCCTAGGTTGGGGAGAGACAAAAGTTAACTGTTATCTGGTTGACTTCCAAGCTTCAAGACAACTTGCTGGGGAAATTGGGGAAAACTGAATGGATCCCGCTGGGGATTGATAGGTTGAAGTTTTAGCTCCGCTGGGGAAGAAAGTTTCGACTCCGCTGAGGATCTATAGTTCAAAGTTTTTGCTCCGCTGAGGATTGGGAGTTTGAAAACCTAATTCTGATGGGAATTAAGGATTTGAAATTATAACTCCGATGGGGATATATATTTCAAGGTTTTAGCTCCGCTAGGGATCTAGATGATGTACTGTAGGGATTTCCCTTGGAATAGCCTAAAGACATTTTCCTATACTTTCAACCTGTCAGTAATTATTCTTTCCCATTTCGTTTATTTGTAAACATTGATTATATTCAAATGCATATGCTCATTAATAAATCATTGGACGTTTTCAAATAAAACACAAGTGTAAAAAGAAGAAAAGCCAAATAGTTTTATGTACTTTGAAGTATCTTTGTATTAACCTTGTGTAAGTATTTTGTACAAAGGAGACAGACATCCTAGTTAGAGAACGTTGTCATAAAAATGAGAAAAATTTATACAAAGAAAGATGGCTATGTGTGAAAATTCCATGGGGTTCCCATTCTGCTATAGCCTTCGTAACTCTGAATATCTTGTCCATTCGTTGCTTTGTTCGAAGATGATTGAGTTGATCAGAAGCCCGGAGCTTGTCTGTGAAGAGATTGTTCTTAAAGTGATCCGACGAGACATAGTCATACGCTTTAATTCCCTAACTTTTTCCTGGACCGCCCTTTTGGGTTTTCGATCCACCGGGAAACCCTTTTTTGACCAAGTCGCCCTTTCGGGTTTTCAACTTGCCAGGTGTACAGATTTTTTTGTTTTATCCCTAACTTTTTCTTGAACCGCCCTTTCGGGTTTTCGATTCACCGGGATGCCCTTTTTTTTCCTAGGTGTGTCAACCTAGCGGGTCATTTATTCGTAGTATCTTTTGACTATGTATGCGTTTGCAGGGTGCGGAAGGTCGGCGCCGTCCATGGTGGTTAATATCATTGCCCCACCAGAAAATATATTTTTGATTACAAATGGTCCCTCGTAGGTAGGAGTCCATTTACCCCTGGGATCACTTTGTGGCAAGAAGATCCGCTTGATTACAAGATCTCTGACTTGATATACTTGGCGCCTGACTTTCTTGTTGAATGCCTTGATCATCCGTTTTTGATACGCCTGACCATGGCAAACAACAGTAAGTCTCTTCTCGTTAATTAAGTTTAATTGATCAAGTCGGGTCTGGATCCAATCGTCTTCACTCAGACTTGCATCCTTCATGATTCTCAAGGAGGGAATCTGAACCTCGATAGGCAAAACAGCTTCCATGTCGTATACCAAAGAATAGGGTGTTGCCCCAGTTGATGTGCGCGCTGTGGCACCGTACCCGTGGAGAGCAAATGGTAACATCTCATGCCAGTCTTTGTAGGTGACTGTCATCTTTTGTATGATCTTCTTAATGTTTTTGTTCGCAGCTTCGACAACACCGTTCATCTTTGTTCGATAGGGAGATGAATTATGATGTTGAAGCTGGAACTGCTCGCACAAGGCGGTGATCATAGTGTTGTTAAGGTTTGTACCGTTATCAGTGATGATCCTTTCGGGGATGCCGTACCGGCAAATGAGGTTCTGCTTGATGAAGCGGGCAACAACATTCTTTGTGATGGATGCGAAGGAAGTTGCTTCGACCCATTTGGTAAAGTAATCATTGGCCACCAGAATGAAGCGGTGTCTATTAGATGCTGTAGGCTTGATCTCTCCAATCATGTTGATTCCCCACATAGAAAAGGGCCAAGGAGCTGTTAAGACATTGAGAGGAACTGGAGGTATATGTACCTTGTCCGCATAGATTTGACATTTGTGACAAGTCCTGGAATGTTGATAGCAGTCAGCTTCCATGGTAGACTAGTAATAGCCTTCCCGTAGGATCTTCTTAGCCATCGTATGCCTTCTAGAGTGAGTGCCAAAGGTACCATTGTGCAATTCAGCCATGATTTGTTCAGCTTCAATCTTGTCCACACAACGGAGTAGAATGCAATCATGGTTGCGCTTGTACAAGATACCATTGCTCAGAAAGAACTTGGCAGAGAATCTCCTCAAGAACTTTTTGTCATTGACTGAAGCTCCTTCTGGGTATTCTTGAGCCTCAAGATACCTTTTGACTTCATGAAACCAAGATCGGTCCACTACCTCCTCGGTATTAATCTCGTGACATTTTGCAGGTTCGTCCATCCGTTCGATGGTGATATGGGGAGCCTCATTATCCCAGTTAAGTTTAAACATGGATGACATTGTAGCTAGAGCATCTGCTAGCTGATTTTCTTCTCGCGGGAAGTGCTCGAAGGTGATCTGCTCGAAATGTGGTAACAATGTCAAGACATGTTCTTTGTAAGGGATGAGGTTTGGATGTTTAGTGTCCCACTCTCCTTTGATCTGACTGATGACCAAAGCTGAGTCTCCAAACACAACCAAAGATTTGATTCCTAGGTCTATTGCAGCCTTGAGACCAAAGATGCAAGCTTCATACTCGGCCATGTTGTTGGTACAGTTGAAGCAAAGTCTGGCGGTGAAAGGTGTATGGAAACCTTCTAGGGAGATGAGTACCGCGCCGATACCGTTGCCAAGTGCATTGGAGGCCCAATCAAAGTACAAGGTCCATCGGGATCCTTGTTCAGGTCCATCATATGGTCTGAAATCTTCAACGTTGTCCAATGTCATAATGTCTTCGTCGGGGAAGTCGAACCTTATGGATTGGTAATCTTCGACAGCTTGATGAGCCAGATGGTCAGCTAGCACAATCCCCTTTATAGCTTTTTGGGTCGTGTATTATATATCGTATTCAGTTAGGATCATCTGCCATCTAGCTATTCTTCCAGAAAAAGCAGGCTACTCGAATATGTATTTGATCGGATCCATTTTAGATATCAGCAAAGTGGTATGAGTCAACATATATTGCCTTAGCCGGCGAGCAGCCCATACCAAAGCGCAGCAAGTTTTCTCGAGCAGTGAGTATCAGGTCTCACAGTTGGTAAACGTTTTGCTAAGGTAATAAATGACATGCTCTTTTCGGCCAGACTCGTCATGTTGGCCCAGTACGCACCCCATTGAATTCTCTAGGACGGTCAGATACATGATTAGCGGTCTTCCTTCGAAGGGTGGCATCAAGATAGGAGGTTCTAGAAAATACTCCTTGATTTTATCGAAAGCAAGTTGACAGTCATCATTCCACTTAACTACCTGGTCTTTCTTCAACAGCTTGAAGATTGGCTCACAGGTAGATGTTAGGTGAGAAATGAACCTAGCAATGTAGTTTAGGCGTCCCAAGAAACCTCTGACCTCCTTCTCAGTGCGAGGAGCAGGCATTTCTTGTATAGCTTTGACTTTGGCAGGATCAACCTTGATGCCTTTGTTGCTGATAATGAAACCCAAGAGTTTACTGGACCTGACTCCGAAGGTGCACTTGTTCGGGTTCAGTCTTAACTTGTACTCCTTCAACCTGACAAACAGCCTTTGCAAATGGTCGAGGTGTTCTTCTTCAGTTTGTGATCGGGCTATCATGTCATCTACGTAGACCTCTATCTCACGATGTATCATATCATGAAACAAAGCTACCACGGCGCGTTGATAGGTTGCCCCGACATTCTTCATTCCGAATGGCATCACTTTGTAACAGAACGTACCCCACTGTGTAACAAAAGTAGTTTTCTCCATGTCTTCAGGTGCCATTTTGATCTGGTTGTAACCTGAAAATCCGTCTATGAAAGAAAATACCTTGTGCTGAGCAGTATTGTCAACCAAGATGTCAATGTGCGGTAGTGGAAAATCATCTTTAGGGCTGGCCCTGTTTAAGTCTCTGTAATCCACATACATTCTCACTTTTCCGTCCTTCTTAGACACGGGCATAATGTTAGCAACCCATTGTGGATAGTAAGTAACAGTAAGAAATCCATCATTGAACTGCTTCATAACTTCTGCTTTGATCTTTTTCGACATGTCGGGCCTCATGCGGCAGAATTTTTGTTTAACTGGTGGACAATCTTCTCTTGTGGGTAGACGGTGTACCACAATGTTTGTATCGAGTCCTGGCATGTCTTCGTATGACCAGGCGAAGATCTTAACATATTCATGTAACAGCTGAATTAGGCGCTCTTTGACACTTGGTTTTAGGTTGGCACCCACTCTGACTTCTTTTCTGTCTTCCTCAGTACCCAAGTTGATTGTCTCTAACAGCTCCTCATGAGGCAAAATTGTTCTTTCTTCTTGTTGTAGAAGCCTAGCCAGTTCTCCCGGCACCTCACAATCTTCCTCACCTTCGTATTCGGCATGGTAGACCAGATCTTTAGAGTCACTGAAGGCCATAGTGGAATTGTTACCCATGGAATCCGGAATGGAAGGGTACCTGCATTTGTGAGTGTGGGTGTGTGTAAGGGATAACCACCTTTAAACAAATAAAATGTAGAAAGAAAGACAATGAACACAAAACTTTATATGTGAAAACGTCCATGATTCATTAAAATGGCATATGAAGATGAAAAATCAAACCCTTACAAATGGACCTATGTGCCTCGGGTAAGGCACAAGGTTAAAAGTGTACGAATTGTTTGAGAATTATTACAAACCAACAGAAATGTTTGAGAGATAAATTACTGCGATATGAAAGTAATCAGAACAATGTCTTTTGCTTCCCAGTTGCACAGTCCTCCGTCAACAGTTGGAAAAATCCAGTCTTCTAGGTTACTCTCCTCTTCACTATCCTCCAAAGCATTGACTCCATGATGGGTGATCTTCACTGGTGGCCCTCCAGCACGGGCGCGGCGTATAACCTTTTGAGCAGAAGAAGTGAACCCCAAGCCGAATTTATCTGATTTGTAAGGAAAGTCTAGAAGTTGCCCCCAGACCGTGCTTCCTCCTTCTTCAATCATAGCCTTTACATCTTTGAGAGATGACATCCGAGGCGGAGGTCTGGTAATCATGGGTACAGAAGCCACTGTTTTGGTTGCCACAATCTCCTGAGCTACCTCTTTAAAATGCTGGAAAGGGGTTTCGATGAATTCACCATCCAATTCTACATAGCAGAAAGAATTTAGATGGCTTATCATGTATTCCTCTTCGCCATGAACAATTATGATTTCCCCTGGACTGGGTACTTGAGCATTTGATGCAGAGTAGAAGTGACGGCTCCAACATTGTGAATCCAGGGTCTTCCCAACAAACAAGAATAGGAAGGACGGATGTCCGTCGCATAGAATGTGGAGTTTAAGGTTTCAAATCCTACTTTAATCGGGATGTCCACCTCCCCGTGGACCATCCTTTTAGAACCATCAAAGGCTCTAACAATTATATTGATGGGCTTCAAGGTTAAACCTTCACAATCCAGTCTATCCAAGGCTTTCTTCATAAAGACACTCAGCGATGAACCAATGTCTACCAGTACATGTGCTAGAGTAGTCCCTCTGCATTCCACCGAGACATGCAAAGCGTCATTATGTTTTCTCCCTTTGGATGTTAAATCAGCATTGGAGAATCCTAGACCATTGTCAGCTGTTAAGCTAGCTACACATTCCTGGAACTGATCCGCGGAGGTTTCCTGTGGCACGTGGGCCGTCTTCAAAAATTTGATCAGAGCTTCAGCATGAGCTTCTGAATAAAGCAGCAGGGCCAACATAGAGATCTTTGAGGGGGTTTTCCCCAGTTGTTCCACAACATCATAATCGCTTTTCTTGATTATTTTCAAAATCTCTTCCATTTCTTTTTGAGAGGTCTCAGGGATGACTAATGGCTGATCCCACTTCCTGACGGGCTCTTCTTGGATCCCTTTCCCTCTATCATCAGCAGCAGCAGAGGGGACAACCACAGGAGTTACAATTTCTTCAATAATTGGAGTTCTCGCAGATATGTTTACCGGTGGAGGGGTAACCTTAGGAGCAGCTGAGGGTCCAAAGATTGCCTTTGGAGGGGCAATCTCTGGAGAGAAAACTCTTCCACTGTGGGTGATTTTTCTCGTTCCAGCAATGTTTCCAATGTCAGAAGTCTCTTCATCAGAACTCTCTTCAGTTGATTCAATTTGTTTAATATCGTGTTAGTAGATTTCTCCACCATAGTTCCACGGTACTGATCTGTCGGACTTGTACGGGACAGGCCCGGGCATGGTTATCTTCAAAGGTGCAGTCTTTGGAGCGGATGTAATCTTAACAGGTCTTTTGGAGACCTTGGAAAGATTGGCGGATATGTTTATTAATGAAACATCATTAACAGGAGTCGGTGACACTGGAGTCTTTTCAAAAAGGATTTCTTGGTTATCCATTAGGCGTTGGATGCCTAACTTCAACAATGGACAGTCGGTTGGTAAGGATGAACAAAGGCAGCAATCTTCTTCATAACCTGGGAAAATCCCAGCCTTCAGCAAATTCAACTTGATTATCGGTAGAGGAGTTATCAAATCATCAACAGTAGCAACAAAAAGATCTTCTTCAACAGCATGGGCATCGTGGTTGTGCCTTGGCATTGGAGCAGAGATTACATTTGGCTTTTCAGGGGCATCGAATTCAACTTCTTTAGCGTCTATCAAATCCTGAATATTGTTCTTCAGGGCCCAACAGTTGTTGGTGTCGTGCCCTGGACTCTATGAATGATAAGCACACTTGGCATTTGAATGGTAGTAAGGAGAAGTTGTATTTGGATTCTTCGGGGCCTCTTTCAGACTGGCAAGGTTTAACTTCAAGAGATGGGGTAGAACCTGAGCAGGAGTCATGTTTATCTGGGTGAATTGTCGTACAGGCCTTTCCACCCTTACTTGGTTGGTTCTTGGTTGATTGTTTCTGGGCTGATCAGTTGCAGACTTCTGAATCATTATGGCCCCCACAGTTGGTCGGCGCTCAACTCTTCCTTGACCTCTTTGGGAGTAGACAACTGATACTTCCTTCTTTTCTGGAAAAGTCTTTTTGATGGCAGCGGAAGCAGATGTATCTTTTTGAATTTTCCCGCTTTTTATGCCGGCTTCAACTCTCTCACCAGTTAGAATCAACTCAGTGAACTCCGCGGAGGAGCTTCCAATCAGATGATTAAAGAAAGGCCCTGACAGAGTTCCCAAGAACATGTCTACTAGCTCCATCTCAGATAGAGGTGGTTGTACTCTTCCCGCCAAGTCTCTCCATTTCAGGGCATACTCTTTGAAGCCTTCATTTGAGACCATGCCCATACTCTGTAATTGAGTACGGGTTGGTGCTAAGTCCGGATTGTATTGATACTGTTTATAGAATGCGGCCGCCAAGTCCTCCCAATTATGCACGTCAGACCTCTCTAACTGGTAGAACCAATCTAACTACGTCCCCGATAAACTGTCCTGGAAAAAGTGGACCCACAGGTCTTTGTCAGAATAATGTGGTTGGATTTTCCTAACATAAGATCGTAGGTGCATCTTGGGACAAGACACCCCATCGTACTTAGAAAATAGAGGTACTTTAAACTTAGGAGGGATTACAATTCCAGATACCAACCCTAACTCTTCAAAGTCCAGCCCAGGCACTCTCTATATCTCCATAGCTGCCAGACGTTCTTCCAAGTTTTTGTATTTGTCATCTGCAAGAGGGTATTGTTGTTCTGAGTAGTCTTCATCTTCCTCTTCTTCAGCTTCAAAATATGAGGGCAAGGCAGTCTCTTTACCCTTCCTTTCCCCTTCCTCAGAGGTTGATGGAAAATCTATGACCCTTCTGGCTTGACCTTCAAATCTTCTGCCCAAGGTAGCCACACCAGCTCTCTTCTTCTTCTTTTTCTCTTTTCCCTTTTCTAGTAGAGTCTTGAGTTCCTCCTGCCCCTTAGCCAAGGTCAAGATTAGCTGTTGAAATTGTGAATTCTGAGCTTGCAAGTCTTTGACCGTTTGTTCAATATCCATCTTGCTGAAATAAACAGCAGAGAGATGAGGAAACTTGGTGTGAAGACCTGTTTATGCATATGATGAATGTTATGTATTCATGTAATGCTTTCAAGGATTCAAAAATTCAAATTTGTTTTAAACAAAATAGAAACACATGTCATATTAATAAGATAGAATTGTTAGTACATCAATGCCCCATGGGAAAAATAATACAAAATTCTAAGATAAAAAGATGTTGCGCATCCTCTTTGGTGCAATGTAGGTGTTAAGAGTCTGCTCTTCATGAAGTTAACGAGTGAGTTCCAAAACCTTCTTCTCGTTGGTGTAAAATTGGGCTTCAAAAGTATCGTGTTCTCCCTTGAGCTGTATCTAACTCCTTTGCAGATCTTCGAGTGATGTTGGTATGCCAGGATGTAGGAGGGTGTATGGAACCTCTCCTTCCTTAACAGGCTCTATAATCACAGGGAGAATAGAGGGGTAAGGCATCATAATACTTTGGGCTCGGGTTCGTACCCACTTGAGGTAAGGCTCAAGGGGGGTGGAATTCTTGTGTCCCAAGGTCTTACTGTCTACCTTATTTGGCATCCTCCAAGCTCGGATGAACCTTTGTCGAAGTCCTTGATCGTCATTGTCGAAGTCAAAAACCAAGTCTGGAATCAGTATGTCATGTGGGCCATCCCTTTGAGCATAACTAAACTGTCTCAGAGCTAAGCAGGGGTTGTAGGTGATGCCTCCCCTAATTCCAAGTAGAGGGACATTAGGGAATTCCCCACAGCGATCGATGATGATAACATTTTCTTTGAATCGAGAACACCAATGAACATCTGAATGTGTAAGAGTCATCAATCGTTGTGACCATCTCAAGCCTTGCTCATTCTTCAAGACTGATTAGGGAAGATGAGAAATAAACCATCTTTCCAGTAGAGGAGTGCAACACATGAGAACACCTTTTTTCCTCATTGTTCGAGTGTGAAAAAAGTATAAGATATCTCCAAGCAATGTAGGAACCGGGTTGCGAGCCATGAAGATTTTGATAACATTCACATCTATAAGCTGGTCAGGGTTTGGGAACAAGATCAACCCATAGATGAGAAGAGCTACAATCTCCTCAAAAGCTTGCAGGTCTAGAGAATTCCAGCATTTTTGAGCTTTCTCAAACAGGAACTTTGCCAAGAAACCCTTGACACCACTTCTGGTTTCCCAATGACTTGTGACATCTGATGGTTGCAAGTGCAGGTGTTGAACCCCAAAATTTTCCCTCCCATATTCCTCAAGATTTGACAAGAATAATTCTCAAATTGCTCAAGATTGCTCAAGGATTGCACAGTCCAAATACCTCCTAAGCCAGCTGAAATTAGGGTTTTGGTTCTTTCAAGGAATTGGAGGTTTTCAATGGCTCAATCAAGTCTCATAGGCCTATATGCATTCTCAAGCACCTACATGCCAAGTTTCAAGACTCACAGGGCCAATTTGCACAGTCAAAAGCTCCATTTGATCCACAGTCAACTACAAGGGCAAAATGGTCATTTTGCAGTCAAAAGTCATATTTTTTGGTCAACATCTTATTTTGAGTTCACAATCATCATTTGATCAAGTCTTGATCATGATTCCACAAGCATAGCTCAAAAATCATCAAGATGCAAAAAGTTACTATTTTTGGACAGTAAAAAAGTCAACTGTATCTTGACCAGGGCATAACTTTTTCATGGTTTGTCAGAAAAATTCCATCCAATGCTCATTTTGAAGGGAATGCAATTTCCTACAACCCATCTTCACACTCCAAGTTTAAGAAATGCTCTCACAAAAAGTTATCAATTTCTACATTATAGGTCAAATTCAAAAGTCAACAAAAATGCACTTTGAGTCAAAGGCCATAACTTGAGATTAGTAAATCCAAATGACATGGGACCAAAGGAATTGGTTAGAGGACTTCAAGAGATTTCCAAAATGTCCAAGGACATGTTCATATGATCAAAATTGAGCAAGTTGTGCATTGGAGAAGTTGGGAAATTTTCATGAATTTGAAAAAGTCAACTTTGCTCAAAACACCTTATTTTTGCTAATGGGTCTCAAATCTCTTCTTGAAACTTCATCCATGACTTATGCACGACCCATCAAGCTTAATGGAATTTATTTTCTTATTTTTATTAATTAATTGGATTTTTAATTGATATTAATTCATTTAATTAATTTAAATTATAGGAAAATACAAGATTTGGTTTTTCAATCTTTTTGTGAAGCAAATATGGTCAATATATGCTGGCAATTTCGAGCACCAAGTCAAAGATACAAAATCTCCAAGTTTGGCAACATTTTCCAATCATGAAAAATCAAAAAGATTTGATTTCCAATCAAAGATTTAATCATCAATACTCATGGGTTGGATCCAATATTTTGACCTAATTCAATTGCTTTATATGTATGCAAGCTAACCTAACCTAATGGACGTGAAAAAAGCTGCAGAAAGACCATAGCCAATTCAAGAAAATTCAAGAAAAATTGAAAACTGATTTCTGCGTTCTAGGGCGATTTAAGGACTTTTGTTAATTCTAATACATTGCAGGAGGTCTCAGTCACGATTTACAATCAAATTCCAGTGTCAAAACTCAAAGAATCATCGCTTACAGTTTCACGGTTTGGCTCTTTTATCCAGAATTGTAACTCTTAATTCATGCATAATTAACATGTTTTTGTGTTTGTTTTGCATTGCTATAGGCCATATGAAGCTAATGGCATAAGTTAATTGAATTATAATGCACTGAATCACAAGATGCCATGGACGATTTCTAGGGTTCTTAAGCTTTGAAATTGGGGCTTTATGAACCAGGAAAAATTAGGACTCCTAAGGCACATGGTTGGAATCGTTAGGACAAGACGAATAAGATCAACCCCTCGCGAAATATTTATATACCCTGTGGTGCTAATCGCTATTTTTCGTTGCAATGTTTAGTGGGGGTTAAAAACCCCCGCTATCTGATTTTGTTTTTACAAGTACAAAGGAAGAAGACGAGGACGTGTTATCATACCATTGGGCAATTTGAAAACACGCGCGTTTTTTGTGTTTTACAACATATTTGTTAATTTCCCAATATAATAAATTCCTAGGGTACGCCCCACTTGGTTGCCTCGACGTGGTCATTGAGTATAGGGTGTTTTAGAGGTCGCCCTCCTGTCTAAAGATCCAAGTTTCCTCGAAACGGTTGCCTCGATAAAAAACGATCTAAGACATTAGGGTTACCGCTAAGGCGTCCTACTATTGCTTTGGTGACCACATGTCCCTATAATCGAATTGACCCGAAAAACTCCAACGACGGTGCTACCTACTTCTCAATAGTGGGATAGTACTGTCTAAAGGACTTTTACACAGCTTAATTTCTTTTGAGTAGGTAGAGGTTCTCAAGTACTTGCTCTTTCAAAACAAAAATACTTTTCGCACCTACACTTTTCTGACAAAAGTTTTCAAACATCACTTCATACACTCTTGAGGACAGATACAAGAGTTAAATCGAAGTTTTCAAACAAAACTCTTTTCAAAACCCACAAACACAAGAAAAGCAAAACATTTTGAAAACATAGTGAGCAAGTATCTAAGAGCCCGTGGATAACCACGGATAGAAAGGGTGCTAACACCTTCCCTTTCTATAATCTACCTCCCGAACCGAGAAACATCTCGAAAAGGAATTTTGTTGTGCTTTTGTCCTTTCCATATTGGAGAAAATAAAAGACGGTGGCGACTCTTGCTTACCGCGACATTTTGCACGCAAACGTTAACCAGCATTTCAAAACAGTCAGTTTTATTTCCACCGATCACAGAACTGGCGACTCTGCTGGGGACATTATAAGTGAGGTGTACCTTAGGACTAGATCATTATGTTTTCAATTGTGTGCCTTGAATGCTTTAATTTTGTGGGTTTGTATCGGAGTTTTATAGATCCTAACCCGGATCTGGGGCACCCTTGTTTAGGTAAGTAGCAATAAAATGTGAGGGACCTGTCCGGCATAGACCGACATGTGTGAAGCAGTAGCTACGTTGGTGTGACACCTTGGTCTGTACCAATATCCCTTGTGTTGGAACGAGGAGAATATGGGTCTTCTGAGGAGTCATTAAGCACCAACTGACCTTAGAACCTTAAATTGACCAACTTGGCCATAGAACAGTAGCAGTATGCTACACTCATTGAGGCTAAACTCTCGCGATGGTTCCGGCCGCAAATAAAGGTTGCTAAACTGGAATTATGACCGATTGAGGGTAGTCAGTGATATTGAGATCCTCTAGAACCCGGTTACTATTTTTTAGGACAGGTTTAAACCAACTGAAACTGAAAGAGGGTAGTACCTAAACTTCATGCTGGCCTGAAATCTAAGGGCCCTTTTGTGTGACTTGTGTGCCTTTGCCATGTTTGCCTTTTGTGAATACTTGTGGTGTGCCTTTATCATAACATCATACCATCATAACATTGCATTCATCCTGCATAAGGACTAACCCATTTCAAAGACAAGAGGGTTTCATCTTTGCTCTGTTTTGTAGGACATCATGATGCCCCTGCGTAGGAATACTATCCGACTCAACTTTATTCAACCACCTGCTTTGCTTACAGAATTGGTTGGCAGGATTCCAAACACTACTTCCTTCATCAAGAAACATGGTTCTCTTCTCGGCTTAGTCACTTCAAAGTGGGACCTGCAGTTGATGAGTGTCCTGGTCCAGTTTTATGATCCGCTACACCATTGCTTCACCTTTCAAGATTTCCAGTTGGTCCCTACCCTGGAAGAATTCTCTGAGTTGCTTGGTATCCCTCTGTTGGAGCAGACTCCCTTTACTGGTTGGGAAAAGACTCTCAGGCCTGAAGAGATTGTTGCAGCCCTTCAATTGACCAGAGAGGAAGTAATGGCTAACTCGGAAACGAGGAGTGGAGTTAAGGGATTTTTGGCTAAGTTTCTGGTTGGCAAAGATAATGGTTTCTGGAATGACTTAGACTTTCAAGCGTACGAAGACATTCTGGCTCTCTTAATCTATGGTCTGGTATTGTTTCCAAATCCTGACACCTTTGTTGATGTTAATGCCATAAGAATCTCCATCTCTCGGAACCCTGTACCCACTCTCTTGGGTGATATCCTTTATCAGCTCTATACTCGTACTGCTCGAAGACGGGGAACTTTGTTGTGTTGTGCTCCTTTAGTGGCGAGGTGGTTTATTTCGCACCTCCCCAAGTTCGTACTGAAGAACAAAGAAGGAAGGGGATGGGCTCATAGGATAATGTCTCTTACTGATAATGATATTATTTGGACTCTCAGAGGTTTAGATGAGGTGGCTGTTATTGATCGGTGCGGAGAGTATCCTAATGTTCCATTGATCGGAATCAATGGAGGAATCTCTTATAACCCATGTTTAGCTCTCCGATAGTTTGGAAGAGCCAGAAGGGAAGGGCCTCATGAGATGTTGATACCTCATATTGTCTTTGATTTTCAGGTAGATAGCGACGAGTTACGTCATAGATTCATCAGATCCTGGGATAGAGTTCACAAAGCTGACCCACATGAGTTGGACCAAAAACTTCTCTGCCAATGGAGTCATATTCCAGATGGGTCCGCATCCGTGCTCAGAAGTTAGGTATGCCATACGAAGCTGTCAGGCCTATTACTCTGGAAGTTGCTGATAAAGACGGGGTTCCTCCAACTATTCTTCATCCTCATACACCCACTGATGTTGGCACACTAAAGAGGTCTTGGGCGCAACTGCAGGAAGAACGGGATTCTTATCGGGAAAAGTTTAATGAGAAGGAACAGAAGATCCAGAAGCTGACAAAGAAATTGGAGAACGAGCGGATCCTGAATGACTATATCCGTACTGAGAAGAAGAGGCCATGGGAGCTTTGATGGACCTTTTATGTTTCTTTTACAGCTTATTTAGTTTTCAGTATTTCCATTTTTGTAACTCCTAAGGGAAATTTGTTGAACAATTTAAATTCCGAAGTTAAAACTAATAAAGTTTGTTTCCTTTCTTGTCTACAAAGTTGAATCCCGATTGTCTTTGAAAACATAAATCATACGCATTTCATGACATCATATGCATAACAGGTACCCCCTTTACAGGTCACTTATCTTCTTCACTGTTTATTTTAGCAATCATCATGTCTACTGAACCTTCCACTGAACAAGCTATCAAGGCCCTCCAGGCCCAGAATGCCCAGTTCCAAGAGTTGGTTGTGAGCCTAGCCAAGGGTCAACAGGAGTTGAAGACTCTGATTCTGAAGAAGAAGAAGAAGAGGACTGTCTTGTTCAATACTGGACGCAGATTTGGGAATGGATTGCAGAATGAGGTTGAGCTGACTACTTCATCTGTAGGAAAAGATAGTCCACAAGAGTGAAGGGTTCCTAGTCCCGTGGTCTCTGACAACGAGACGGATTATGATGCAGAACAGTATCCTCCTGCTGAGGATAGGTATAAACAACTAGAGGACCGCTTGAGCGCCATGGAGATTCAGAATGTGCCCGGGTTGGATTTTGGAGACCTAGGCTTATCCTCTGGGGTGGTGATTCCCCATAAGTTCAAGGCACCTGCCTTTGCCAAATACGACGGAGCCGCCTGCCCAAAGTTGCATCTTCGGTCGTATGTAAGGAAGATCCAACCTTACACTGCTGACAAGAATTTGTGGATCCACTTCTTTCAGGATAGTCTTTCAGGGACTCAACTCGAATGGTTCTATCAGCTGGATGGAGCCAGTATTCATAACTGGGAGGATCTGGCTACTGTGTTCTATAAGCAGTATCAGTATAATTCCGACCTCGCTCCTACGCGTACCCAACTCCAGGGTATGTCACTAGGGACGGGTGAAGGATTTAAAGAATATGCCCAAAAGTGGAGAGACCTGGCTGGAAGGGTGCAGCCACCTTTGACTGACCGTGAACTTGTGGATATGTTTCTGGGGACCCTGTCTGGTCCGTTCTTCAACCATTTAATTGGAAATTCTTCAGACGGGTTTACAGACCTTATCTTGACTGGCGAGAGAATTGAAGCTGGTATCAAGTCTGGGAAGATACAGAAGGGTGCTTCCTCGAGCACTGAGAAGAAACCATTCAAGAAGGAATCTAGTGTTGTCTATGGTTCAAGGAGACAGAACATACCGGAACGCCGCCAAGCTGTCAATGCGGTGGTTATTTCAAAGCCTGTTGCTGCTCCTCAGCATCATAACCAGCAAAGGGGTGAGAGACCTAGAAGACAGTTCACTCGGCTCAGCATGACCTTATCCCAGATATTGCCGCAATTACTGAAAACTAATCTGGTGACTATAAAAGAAGCTCCGAAGATTGTAAACACAACATCTCCGAAGTACAATCCTAACGCCCGCTGCACTTATCACTCTGACAGCTCGGGGCATACTACGGATGATTGTTGGGCTCTGAAGAATAAGGTCCAGGACCTAATTGATGCTAAAGAGATAGAGTTCGAGGCGCCCGAAAGGCCCAATGTTGTGACTGCTCCCATGCCCAAGCATGGAGTGAATGCTATAGAGGAAGACATGTTTGTAGCCTCTGTGGATGATATTGTTACTCCGCTCTTGACTATCAAGAGGAACCTGTTGCTAGCCGGTTTATTTCTGGGATGTAGTGAAGTTTGCCATCTGTGTTCCGTTTCACCTACTGGTTGCCCATCTTTGAAGTCAGGTATCCAAAACCCGATGGATAATAAAGAAATCCTGTTTGAAAAGATTGCTGTTCCTGCTACCCCTACTGAAGAAGTGTCCATTGTTACTATTTTCAACAACTCTCCTAAGACTCCCTCGAGGAAGCCTGTCAAAATTATGCCTGTTCAGAAGATTGCACCTATAATCATCACTGTTCCGGGGCCCATCCCCTATACATCCGACAAAGTTGTCCCTTGGCACTATGGGGAAGATGTTTATGTTATTGGGGTTAAACAAGAGTTTGATACTAGTACCGGCGTCAGCAACATCATCGGGCCTGCTAAAGTCACTCGTAGTGGTAGACTTTTCTCACCAGATATTTCGCCACCAACAATCCAGAGACCTACTGTCATCACACCTGCAAGTGTTCCTACTTCCCTTCATGATCAAGTTCCTATTTCTACCCCTGTTTCCGAGTCATCTGACGCTCGGGGCAAAGGGATCGCCACTGATATGCCTGCCCAGATGGAGGCACCGAAGACCATCAATGTTGAAGCTTCCGAACAGGAAATGGAAGAGATCCTTAAGATTATCAAGAAGAGTGATTATAATGTAGTAGAGCAGCTGGGGCAAACCCCCTCCAAGATTTCGATGCTATCACTGTTATTATGTTCAGAGGCCCATGCCAAGGCTTTGATTACCTTCCTGAAGACGGCCCACGTGCCACAAGAGACGTCAGCTGATCAGTTTACCGATTGTGTGGCCAACTTAACTGCTGATAATGGTTTGGGTTTCTCCGACGCCGATCTGACTGCTAAAGGGAAGAACCATAATGATGCCCTGCACGTCTCCATTGAATGTAGGGGCACTACTCTTGCACGTGTTTTTGTCGACACGGGGTCCTTATTGAACGTCTTGCCCAAGAAGGCTCTAGACAGGTTCGACTGCGAGGGGTTGGAACTAAAGCCAAGTAACATTGTTGTCCGGGCCTTTGACGGGTCTAAAAGGATGGTACATGGTGAGGTTGATATCCCAATCAGGGTTGGTTCTCAGGTCTTTGATTCTACATTCTATGTGATGGACATCCGACCGTCCTATTCTTGTTTGCTGGGTCGTCCATGGATCCATAAAGCTGGAGCTGTGACCTCCACACTACATCAGAAGCTGAAGTACCCGGTCAGAGGGAATATTGTGACAGTTCAGGGGGAGGAAGAATATATGGTCAGTCACCTCAACTCGTTCCGGTACATAGAGATGGATGGGGAATTCATTGAGACCCCCTTTCAACACTTTGAAGAGGTTCCTCAGACACTGGCATCAGCTGAGACTGATCGAAGATTCTCCTTTGAAGATGGCTTCCTTAAAGGATGCCCGGGCTGTTATTGAGAAGGGTGAGTATGCAAACTGGGGCCGACTTCCTGATTTCACTCAGAAGACTGACAAGTTTGGTTTGGATTTCACTGTAGAAGCTCAGAAGACTGTTCGTAGGGCAAGGATTGGAAGACCTCTTGTGTTCATCAGCAACCCGGGAGTAAATGCCATTGAAGATGACGTGGAGGAATCTGAATTCGACAGTTGGATCTACCCTACGACCAACGGTGGACCTAACAACTGGACAACAAAAGACTTCATCCCTATTACTTTTGTTACTCAGTAATGAACTCCTTTGTTTTGAATTTTTAACAAACAATATTGTGAAACTTTATGGCCCGGTGCCTTACCCGGGGCACCGTGGCTTCATTTGTGAGGGCTTTTGTGTGTCATTTTCATATATCATTAATAAAAGCATTGGACATTTTTTTCCATTTCAAATCTTGCGCTCCTTGTCTTTCTTTATTATATATTGCAAAACAACTATTTACACACACTCACATATACAGGTCCCAATCCACTCTGGATCTCACTGGTAACGACTCTGCTACTGCCAGTTATGACTTCGAAAATCCGATCAACTTAGCCGAAGAAGAAGGTGAAGATGATTGCGAAGTGCCTGGTGAGCTTGCAAGACTGCTACTCCAGGAAGAGATGGCCATTCAGCCACATGAAGAGCCAGTAGAGACGGTAAATCTGGGTACTGAGACAGACAGAAAGGAAGTCAAGATTGGTGCCAATCTGGAGTCTAGTGTGAAACAACGGTTGATTCAGATGCTGCATGACTACGTGGAAATCTTTGCCTAGTCTTACGAAGATATGCCTGGGCTGGATACCGACATTGTGGTTCATCACCTGCCCACCAAGGAAGACTGCCCTCCGGTAAAATAGAAGGTCCGCCGTATGCGTCCAGAGATGTCCGAGAAAATCAAAGCTGAGGTTATGAAACAATTCGATGCCGGTTTTCTAGCAGTAACTTCTTACCTTCAGTGGGTTGCCAATGTGGTTTCGGTACCAAAGAAAGATGGTAAGGTCCGAATGTGTGTTGATTACAGGGATTTGAACAGGGCGAGTCCTAAGGATGACTTCCCTCTGCCTCACATCGACATTCTGGTTGACAACACTGCTCAGCATAAGGTATTCTCCTTCATGGACGGATTCTCCGGTTATAATCAGATCAAGATGGCTCCTGAAGACATGGAGAAGACCACTTTTGTTACTCAGTGGGGCACCTTCTGTTACAAGGTCATGCCTTTTGGGTTGAAAAACGCTGGGGCAACGTATCAGTGCGCCATGGTTGCTCTGTTTCATGATATGATCCATCATGAAATCGAAGTATACGTTGACGATATGATTGCAAGGTCCCAAACTGAGGAGGAACACCTTGACCATCTACAGAAGTTGTTTGACCGGTTGAAGTTGTACAAGCTGAGATTAAACCCGAACAAGTGCACCTTCGGGGTGAGATCTGGAAAACTGCTAGGCTTCGTCGTGAGCAACAAAGGCATTCAAGTGGACCCTGCCAAAGTGAAAGCCATACAAGAGATGCCAGTTCCCAAGACTGAGAAGGAAGTCAGAGGCTTTCTAGGACGGCTGAACTACATTTCCCGATTCATCTCGCACCTAACTGCTACTTGTGAACCAATCTTCAAGCTACTGAAGAAAGATCAAGTAGTACGTTGGAACGATGAATGTCAGGCCGTGTTCTAAAGAATCAAAGAGTATCTCCAAGAGCCACCCATTCTTATGCCACCAGTTGAAGGGAGACCTCTAATCTTATACTTGACAGTACTTGACAATTCAATGGGATGTGTGCTAGGTCAGCATGACGAGTCTGGCCGAAAAGAGCATGATATTTATTACCTTAGCAAAAAGTTTACCGACTGTGAGACCCGATACTCACTGCTCGAGAAAACTTGCTGCGCTTTGGTATGGGCTGCTCGCCGGCTAAGACAATATATGTTGACTCACACTACTCTGTTGATCTCAAAAATGGATCCAATCAAGTACATCTTCGAAAAGCCTGCCTTGTCCAGAAGAATAGCAAGATGGCAGATGATCTTGACTGAATATGATATCCAGTTCACGACTCAAAAGGCAATCAAAGGAAGTGTGCTGGCGGACCATTTGGCACATCAGGCAGTGGATGATTACCAATCCATGAACTTTGAATTTCCAAACGAGAATATCATGGTAGTAACTGATTGCGAGATACCTGGACCGGATGAAGGACCTGAGAAAGGATCCCGATGGTCTATGCACTTTGACGGAGCCTCAAACGCTTTGGGTAACGGTATTGGCGCTGTGATCATATCTCCTAAGGGCTCTCATACTCCACTTACCGCCCGACTATGTTTCAACTGCACCAACAACATGGCGGAGTATGAAGCGTGTATCATGGGTCTTCGAGCTGCAATTGACCTAAGGATCAAGTTTTTGAGTGTCTTTGGAGATTCCGCTCTCGTGATCAGTTAGATCAAAGGCGAGTGGGATACGAAACACCCAAATCTTATTCCTTACAAGGAGTATGTATTGACGTTGATTCCCCATTTCGAGGAGATAACTTTTGAACACTTCCCAAGAGAGGAGAATCAGTTGGCGGACGCATTAGCTACGATGTCTTCTATGTTCAAAGTTAAATGGGACAACGAGGCTCCCCGAATCATTATTTGGAAATTGGATGAACCTGCACATTGTTGTGATCTTGAGACCGAAGAGGTAACAGAAAAACCTTGGTATCATGAAGTAAAAAGATATCTTAAAGCTCAAGAATACCCCGAGGGCGCATCCGTCAATGACAAAAAGTTTCTGAGAAGGTTCGCGGAAAAGTTCTTCCTTAGCAATGACATTCTTTATAAACGAAACCATGATTCAACCTTACTGCGTTGTGTGGATAAGACTGAAGCAGAAAGGATCATGGCAGAGCTGCATGAAGGCACCTTCGGAACGTATTCCAGTGGACATACCATGGCAAAGAAAATCCTCCGGGCAGGATATTACTGGTCCACAATGGAAGCCGACTGTTATCAGCATTCTCGGACATGTCACAAGTGCCAAGTCTATGCTGATAAGGTGCACATACCTCCAGTTCCTCTGAACGTCTTGACAGCACTTTGGCCGTTTGCAATGTGGGGCATTGATATGATCGGCAAGATCAGACCTACGGCATCCAACGGGCATCGCTTCATCCTGGTATTAATTGATTACTTTACGAAGTGGGTTGAGGCAGCTTCCTTTGCCACCGTAACCAAGAATGTCATGGCACGGTTCATTCGGCATAACCTGATATGTCGATATGGTGTACCAGAGAGGATCATTATGGACAATGGTACCAATCTTAATAACAAGATGATCACTGAGCTCTGCGAGCAATTCAAGATACAGCACCACAACTCTTCTCCTTACCGGCCGAAGATGAATGGGGCTGTAGAAGCAGCTAATAAGAACATCAAGAAGATTGTGCAGAAGATGACAGTGACCTACAAAGATTGGCACGAGATGTTACCATTCGCTCTTCATGGGTACCGTACCTCAACACGAACGTCAACAGGGGCAACACCCTTTTCCTTGGTATACGGCATGGAGGCAGTCCTGCCCATTGAAGTTCAGATACCCTCTCTTCGGATAATGAAGGATGTAGGTTTGAGCGAAGACGACTGGATCCAGACCCGGCTTGATCAATTAAACCTAATTGACGAAAAGAGACTCACCGCTATTTGTCATGGTCAGACGTACCAAAAACGGATGATCAAGGCATTTAACAAGAAAGTCAGACGACAAGAGTATCAAGTCAGAGACCTGGTAATCAAGCGCATCATCCTACCTCAAGGTGATCCCAGGGGCAAATGGACCCCTACGTACGAAGGGCCATTTGTGGTTAAGAACATCTTCTCAGGAGGAGCGATGATTCTAACCACCATGGATGGTGACGACCTTCCTCACCCCGCCAATGCAGACATAGTAAAAAGATACTACGCATGATTAAAGACCCGCTAGGTCGACTGGCCTAGGCAAAAATAAGGGCTTCCCGGCGAACCAAAAGGGTTCGGGCAAAAATAAGGGATGAAAATATAAAAAAATCTAAACCCGGCAAGTCGAAAACCTGAAAAGGCGGCTTGGGCAAAAATGGGTATCCCGATGGACTAAAAACCCGAAAGGGCGGTCCAGGAAAAAGTTAGGGATAAGCGTAATACTATGTCTCATTGGATCACCATGCATCCAGACTTCGGTATCGACTATCAGGCTCAGACGACACCAATCAATCAGATTCATCTTCAACTAAGCAGCAAAGTGATGAGACGCTTGAAGACATAAAGGCGATAGCAGAGTTGGAACCCAGTGGGATTTTTTACATAGCTGTTTTGTTTCCTTTTCACAAATTGTATAAACTCTATTTTGTTCGGCGGCATTCTCTTACTAGGACATCGGCCTCTTGTACAAAACGCATATTTACAGGCAAATTTCAAAATCAATACAAGTTTCATTTTTCAGACAAATTGCAAATTATTTTTCCTTTATCTGTTTTGTTTTGCAAAGAACGTCCAATGTTCATTTTTGATATATGCATTTGACATTAATTGCTGATCACAAATATTTGCATGTGAAACAAAGGACTAATTACGGGTGACATCGGAAGTAGGGGCAATAAGAATTGTCTAAGCGATCTAGTTGCTTTGTCCACCAAGGTACCAAGGTAAGTTCAACTGAGGAATTTGACCAAGATACCGTCACTCCCCACAGAATAAAACAATAATGGTAGCTCTCCCCACTGAGCCTTGCCACAATGAACAAATCAGCAATACTCTCCCCAAGCAGAGTTAGTCTACCATCAGCCCTAAAGAGGCTTGGTATCCCCAGAAGATCTCAATATTCCCCAGCGGAGTATACAGATATTCCTCAGCAAGCATCCCCGACAGTCTTAATATTCCTCAACGAAATATAAGATTGTTCCCCGGTGGAATACAAGATACCCTCAGTGGAGCCATTTCCCAGCGCAGTCTAAAAGGCTTCCCCTCCAGAGTTGAATCATCTCCCCAGTAGATTCTGGAAGCTTGTCCCCTGCAAAGTACAAAGGTTATTCCCCACCAGAGTCTAACTGGGTTATCCTCAGCAACTTGCAACGGAAAGATCATCCCCAGCGAAGTTCTTTCTATCCCCCCAGCGGAGTTCATTAAAATCACCAACAGAGCTTATCAACGAAATCCCCAGCGGAGTTATCGTTAAAATCTCAGCGAAGCATCTCTTCCCACAGAGTAATTCCCCGCAGAGAAATATCTTCACCAGTTTATTCCCCAACGGAGTTCTTTTCTCCTGCAGGTTTATTCTCACAATCATCTTCGTTCATCATCCCCAGCGGAAACGAAGAACTCAACTCTACTCCCCAGCATTTGTCAAGGATTTATTTTCCAGACGAAAATACATTCATTTCACATTTCATGCATGACAAAGTGCATACGACACGATCTCATTTTGAGAACATCATGACATCATGCATATCATACATCATGACATTGCATACAGCTAACGTTTTGCCTTTTCAGGAAAAGGTCAATCCAAAGATGACTACCATCAACCTTTCTTAAGTTCCAGATCAACACCTGTAACTAGCCAGGAAGTATCTGTGGACGATTGATTGTAGATCTATACCTGTAACTAGCCAGGAAAGTTATCTACATGAAGAGACTGAAGATCAATACTTGTAACAAGCCAGGAAGACTATCTTTCTTTCTCAAGTCAGAGATTAATACCTGAAACCAGCCAGGACAACTATCTCATCGACCAACCTCTCTTAAGTTCCAGATCAACACCTGTAACTAGCCAGGAAATATCTGTGGACGACTGATCATAGGTTAACACCTGAAACCAGACAGGAAAGCCACCTATATGAAGAGATTGAAGATTAACACCTGTAACAGGCCAGGAAACCATCTTACTTTCTCAGGTCAGAGATTAATACCTGAAACCAGCCAGGACAACTATCTCCCTGACCACCCTTTCTTAAGTTCTGGATTAATACCTGTAACTAGCCAGGAAATATCTGTGGACGATTGATTGTAGATCTATACCTGTAACTAGCCAGGAAAGTTATCTACATGAAGAGATTGAAGATCAATACCTATAACAAGCCAAGAAGACTATCTTTCTTTCTCAGGTCAGAGATTAATACCTGAAACCAGACAGGACAACTATCTACTTGACCATCATGAAGCAACCCTACACCAGTTCCTTCTCTTCCAAGATGCAGTTTTACACGGACTCATCATCAGGCAACCCTACACAGGTTCCTTCTTTCAACCTACCAGGTTACGACTCAACAAACAATCTCCAGATGGCATCTATAAGCCCATCCCCGACAAGATTCTGTCACATCTTCAGATGGCATCTATAAGCCCATCCTTCTATCCCTCATCTCTCCAAATGGCATCTGTAAGCCCATTCCCGACATCATATTGCTGATACTACGCTATGCGAGTGCAAATTTCTGGACACTTTAGTGTTCAATCATCTTCCACCTTCGGATCACGAAAGGCACGCAAGCCAATCTACATCCTCAGGTTTAAGAAGATTGAACAGGGGCAACTGTTGTACCCCAAAATTTGCCCTCCCATATTCCTCAAGATTTGACAAGAATAATTCTCAAATTGCTCAAGATTCCTCAAGGATTGCACAGTCCAAATACCTCCTAAGCCAGCTGAAATTAGGGTTTTGGTTCTTTCAAGGAATTAGAGGTTTTCAATGGATCAATCAAGTCTCGTAGGCCTATATGCATTCTCAAGCACCTACATGCCAAGTTTCAAGACTCACAGGGCCAATTTGCACAGTCAAAAGCTCCATTTGATCCACAGTCAACTGTAAGGGCAAAATGGTCATTTTGCAGTCAAAAGTCAGATTTTTTGGTCAACATCTTATTTTGAGTTCACAATCATCATTTTATCAAGTCTTGATCATGATTCCACAAGCATAGCTCAAAAATCATCAAGATGTAAAAAGTTACTATTTTTGGACAGTAGAAAAGTCAATTGTATCTTGAACAAGGCATAACTTTCTCATGGTTTGTCAGAAAAATTCCATCCAATGCTCATTTTAAAGGGGATGAAATTTCCTACAACCCATCTTCACACTCCAAGTTCAAGAAATGCTCTCACAAAAAGTTATCAATTTCTACATTATAGGTCAAATTCAAAAGTCAACAAAAATGCACTTTGAGTCAAAGGCCATAACTTTAGATTGGTAAATCCAAATGACATGGGACCAAAGGCATTGGTTAGAGGACTTCAAGAGATTTACAAAATGTCCAAGAACATGTTCATATGATCAAAATTGAGCAATTTGTGCATTGGAGAAGTTGGGAAATTTTCATGAATTTGCAAAAGTCAACTTTGCTCAAAACACCTTATTTTTGCTAATGGGCCTCAAATCTCTTCTTGAAACTTCATCCATGACTTATGCACGACCCATCAAGCTTAATGGAATTTATTTTATTATTTTTATTAATTAATTGGATTTTTAATTGATATTAATTCATTTAATTAATTTAAATTGTAGGAAAATACAAGATTTGGTTTTTCAATCTTTTTGTGAAGCAAATATGGTCAATATATGCTGGCAATTTCGAGCACCAAGTCAAAGATAGAAAATCTCCAGGTTTGGCAACATTTTCCAATCATGAAAAATCAAAAAGATTTGATTTCCAATCAAAGATTTAATCATCAATACTCATGGGTTGGATCCAATTTTTTGACCTAATTCAATTGCTTTATATGTATGCAAGCTAACCTAACCTAATGGACGTGAAAAAAGCTGCAGAAAGACCATAGCCAATTCAAGAAAATTCAAGAAAAATTGAAAACTGATTTCTTCGTTCTAGGGCGATTTAAGGACTTTTGTTGATTCTAATACATTGCAGGAGGTCTCAGTCACGATTTACAATCCAATTCCAGTGTCAAAACTCAAAGAATCATCGCTTACAGTTTCACGGTTTGGCTCTTTTATCCAGAATCGTAACTCTTAATTCATGCATAATTAACATGTTTTTGTGTTTGTTTTGCATTGCTAGAGGCCATATGAAGCTAATGGCATAAGTTAATTGAATTATAATGCACTGAATCACAAGATGCCATGGACGATTTCTAGGGTTCTTAAGCTTTGAAATTGGGGCTTTATGAACCAGGAAAAATTAGGACTCCTAAGGCACATGGTTGGAATCGTTAGAACAAGACGAATAAGATCAACCCCTCGCGAAATGTTTATATACCCTGTGGTGCTAATCGCTATTTTTCGTTGCAATGTTTAGTGGGGGTTAAAAACCCCCGCTATCTGATTTTGTTTTTACAGGTACAAAGGAAGAAGACGAGGACGTGTTATCATACCATTGGGCAATTTGAAAACACGCGCGTTTTTTGTGTTTTACAGCATATTTGTTAATTTCCCAATATAATAAATTCCTATTATCTAAAGAACAAAAAGGTGCAGGTGGTGTAGTGGTTGAACGATTGTCCAATGAACACTGGAACCTGGGTTCGAATCCCAGGTCCCCCCAAAATGTTTATCCTATTTTTCCTCATATAATCACATGCAGGTTTCAAAAGGTGTTCTACCATGTGCTTCAAATTCCAGCGCGCCATGTGGTTTCAAGCATAGATCTGGTGGCCATAAATGAAAGACTATCATACTCCCTAGTCAACCAGCGCATGGATGATCATCAAAGTCAAACAGGCTTGAACATAATTGGGCCTGAGAATTTCCAGAATCACCTCCTATTTGGGCCAGCCCCCCCCCCCCCCCCCCCCCCCCCCCCTGGGTTTATTCCTTTTTCCTCTTTTTATATTTTCCATTTAATTGTTTTTAATAATTAATTATTATTATTATTTAATTAACCAAATTAATTTTTCATAATAAAATCAGAAAACTAAAATATAATATTTTTTATTATTATTTATTAAAATTAATTTCACCCTTAATTAGTTATTTTGTAAATAAATACTAACATGATTAATTTATTTAGTTAATTAGGTTAATTCTAATATTTTCACAATAAATAAAATCAATGTAGAAATTAGGGTTCGTGATAATTTTAATCCTTTTATTTTTATTTTCTTAAACATTCAAAAAAACAAAAAATATTTCTTATTAATTAATTAGTTTTAGGTTTAATTTAATTAAATGCCAAATAACCAAAACTTCTTTCTTTCTCAAAAAAGGGTCAAAACCCTAAGAACTTCTCCGATTCATTTTTTTTCGCGCATATTCTTTTTTATTCGTATTTTTGATCCATATTATGTAATTGTTCCGAGGATGTAATAGCTTTAATTAGGATTTTTTATCGCTTTTATTTAATTTTCCGCAATTTATTTTTCAAGGGTTTGTTTTTGGCGATGTAAATACCCGACGCCTTGTAATAGCTTAGTTTACTTTCCCGCAAACTATTAACTGTTAGATGTATGTTAACTAGGCTATGCATGACAAGACTTATCTGAAAATAAAATCAATCGTAGCTCACCATAACCTGTACAAAGATAACTTAACTGAATCCTGACACACTCGCACATGCCACTCCTAGGGTACGCCCCACTTGGTTGCCTCGACGTGGTCATTGAGTATAAGGTGTTTTAGAGGTCGCCCTCCTGTCTAAAGATCCAAGTTGCCTCGAAACGGTTGTCTCGATAAAAAACGATCTAAGACATTAGGGTTACCGCTAAGGCATCCTACTATTGCTTTGGTGACCACATGTCCCTATAATCGAATTGACCCGAAAAACTCCAACGACGGTGCTACCTACTTCTCAATAATGGGATAGTACTGTCTAAAGGACTTTTACACAGCTTAATTTCTTTTGAGTAGGTAGAGGTTCTCAAGTACTTGCTCTTTCAAAACAAAAATACTTTTCGCACCTACACTTTTCTGACAAAAGTTTTCAAACAACACTTCATACACTCTTGAGGACAGATACAAGAGTTAAATCGAAGTTTTCAAACAAAACTCTTTTCAAAACCCACAAACACAAGAAAAGCAAAACATTTTGAAAACATAGTGAGCAAGTATCTAAGAGCCCGTGGATAACCACGGATAGAAAGGGTGCTAACACCTTCCCTTTCTATAATCTACCTCCCGAACCGAGAAACATCTCGAAAAGGAATTTTGTTGTGCTTTTGTCCTTTCCATATTGGAGAAAATAAAAGACGGTGGCGACTCTTGCTTACCGCGACATTTTGCACGCAAACGTTAACCAGCATTTCAAAACAGTCAGTTCTATTTCCACCGATCACAGAACTGGCGACTCTGCTGGGGACATTATAAGTGAGGTGTACCTTAGGACTAGATCATTATGTTTTCAATTGTGTGCCTTGAATGCTTTAATTTTGTGGGTTTGTATCGGAGTTTTATAGATCCTAACCCGGATCTGGGGCACCCTTATTTAGGTAAGTAGCAATAAACTGTGAGGGACATGTCCGGCGTAGACCGACACGTGTGAAGCAGTAGCTACGTTGGTGTGACACCTTGGTCTGTACCGATATCCCTTGTGTTAGAACGAGGAGAATATGGGTCTTCTGAGGAGTCATTAAGCACCAACTGACCTTAGAACCTTAAATTGACCAACTTGGCCATAGAACAGTAGCAGTATGCTACAATCATTGAGGCTAAACTCTCGCGATGGTTCCGACCGCAAATAAAGGTTGCTAAACTGGAATTATGACTGATTGAGGGTAGTCAGTGATATTGAGATCCTCTAGAACCCGGTTACTATTTTTTAGGACAGGTTTAAACCAACTGAAACTGAAAGAGGGTAGTACTTAAACTTCATGCTGGCCTGAAATCTAAGGGCCCTTTTGTGTGACTTGTGTGCCTTTGCCATGTTTGCCTTTTGTGAATACTTGTGGTGTGCCTTTATCATAACATCATACCATCATAACATTGCATGCATCCTGCATAAGGACTAACCCATTTCAAAGACAAGAGGGTTTCATCTTTGCTCTGTTTTGTAGAACATCATGATGCCCCTGCGTAGGAATACTATCCGGCTCAACTTTGTTCAACCACCTGCTTTGCTTACAGAATTGGTTGGCAGGATTCCAAACACTACTTCCTTCATCAAGAAACATGGTTCTCTTCTCGGCTTAGTCACTTCAAAGTGGGACCTGCAGTTGATGAGTGTCCTGGTCCAGTTTTATGATCCGCTACACCATTGCTTCACCTTTTAAGACTTCCAGCTGGTCCCTACCCTTGAAGAATTCTCTGAGTTGCTTGGTATCCCTGTGTTGGAGCAGACTCCCTTTACTGGTTGGGAAAGGACTCTCAGGCCTTAAGAGATTGCTGCAGCCCTTCACTTGACCAGAGAGGAAGTAATGGCTAACTGGGAAACGAGGAGTGGAGTTAAGGGATTTTTGGCTAAGTTTCTGGTTGGCAAAGCTAATGGTTTCTGGAATGACTTAGACTTTCAAGCGTACGAATACATTCTGGCTCTCTTAATCTATGGTCTGGTATTGTTTCCAAATCCTGACACCTTTGTTGATGTTAATGCCATAAGGATCTTCATCTCTTGGAACCCTGTACCCACTCTCTTAGGTGATATCCTTTATCAGCTCTATACTCGTACTGCTCGAAGACGGGGAACTTTGCTGTGTTGTGCTCCTTTAGTGGCGAGGTGGTTTATTTTGCACCTCCCCAAGTTCGTACTGAAGAACAAAGAAGGAAGGAGCTGGGCTCATAGGATAATGTCTCTTACTGATAATGATATTATTTGGACTCTCAGAGGTTTGGATGAGGTGGCTGTTATTGATCGGTGCAGAGAGTATGCTAATGTTCCATTGATCGGAATCCGTGGAGGAATCTCTTATAACCCATGTTTAGCTCTCCGACAGTTTGGAAAAGCCAGAAGGGAAGGGCCTCATGAGATGTTGATACCTCATATTGTCTTTGATTTTCAGGTAGATAGCGACGAGCTGCGTCGTAGATTCATCAGAGCCTGGGATAGAGTTCACAAAGTTGACCCACATGAGTTGGGACCAAAAACTTCTCTGCCAATGGAGTCATATTCCAGATGGGTCCGCATCTGTGCTCAGAAGTTAGGTATGCCATACGAAGCTGTCAGGCCTATTACTCTGGAAGTTGCTGATAAAGACGGGGTTCCTCCAACTATTCTTCATCCTCATACACCCACTGATGTTGGCACACTAAAGAGGTCTTGGGCGCAACTGCAGGAAGAACGGGATTCTTATCGGGAAAAGTTTAATGAGCAGGAACAGAAGATCCAGAAGCTGATAAAGCAATTGGAGAACGAGCGGATCCTGAATGACTATATCCGTACTGAGAAGAAGAGGCCATGGGAGCATTGATGGACCTTTGATGTTTCTTTTACAGCTTATTTACTTTTCAATATTTCAATTTTTGTAACGCCTAAGGGCAATCTGTTGAACAATTTAAATTCTGAAGTTAAAACTAATAAAGTTTGTTTCCTTTCTTGTCTACAAAGTTGAATCCCGATTGTCTTTGAAAACATAAATCATACGCATTTCATGACATCATATGCATAACAGGTACCCCCCTTTACAGGTCACTTATCTTCTTCGCTGTTTATTTCAGCAATCATCATGTCTACTGAACCTTCCACTAAACAAGCTATCAAGGCCCTCCAATCCCAGAATGCCCAGTTCCAAGAGTTGGTTTTGAGCCTAGCCAAGGGTCAACAGGAGTTGAAGACTCTGATTCTGAAGAAGAAGAAGAAGAGGACTGTCTTGTTCAATACTGGACGCAAATTTGGGAATGGATTGCAGAATGAGGTTGAGCTGACTACTTCATCTGTAGGAAAAGATAGTCCACAAGAGAGAAGGGTTCCTAGTCCCGTGGTCTCCAACAACGAGACGGATTATGATGCAGAACAGTATCCTCCTGCTGAGGATAGGTATAAACAACTAGAGGACCGCTTGAGTGCCATGGAGATTCAGAATGTGCCCGGGTTGGATTTTGGAGACCTAGGCTTATCCTCTGGGGTGGTGATTCCCCATAAGTTCAAGGAACCTGCCTTTGCCAAATACGACGGAGCCTCCTGCCCAAAGCTGCATCTCCGGTCGTATGTAAGGAAGATCCAACCTTACACTGCTGACAAGAATTTGTGGATCCACTTCTTTCAGGATAGTCTTTCAGGGACTCAACTCGAATGGTTCTATCAGCTGGATGGAGCCAGTATTCGTAACTGGGAGGATCTGGCTACTGCGTTCTATAAGCAGTATCAGTATAATTCCGACCTCGCTCCTACGCGTACCCAACTCCAGGGTATGTCACTAGGGACGGGTGAAGGATTTAAAGAATATGCCCAAAAGTGGAGAGACCTGGCTGGAAGGGTGTAGCCACCTTTGACTGATCGTGAACTTGTGGATATGTTTCTGGGGACCCTGTCTGGTCCGTTCTTCAACCATTTGATTGGAAATTCTTCAGCCGGGTTTACAGACCTTATCTTGACTGGCGAGAGAATTGAAGCTGGTATCAAATCTGGGAAGATACAGAAGGGTGCTTCCTCGAGCACTGAGAAGAAACCATTCAAGAAGGAATCTAGTGTTGTCTATAGTTCAAGGAGACAGAACAGACCAGAACGCTGCCAAGCTGTCAATGTGGTGGTTATTTCAAAGCCTGCTGCTGCTCCTCAGCATCATAACCAGCAAAGGGGTGAGAGACCTAGAAGACAGTTCACTCGACTCAGCATGACCTTATCCCAGATATTGCCGCAGTTACTGAAAACTAATCTGGTGACTATAAAAGAAGCTCCGAAGATTGTAAACACAACATCTCCGAAGTACAATCCTAATGCCCGCTGCGCTTATCACTCTGACAGCCCGGGGCATACTACGGATGATTGTTGGGCTCTGAAGAATAAGGTTCAGGACCTAATTGATGCTAAAGAGATAGAGTTTGAGGCGCCCGAAAGGCCCAATGTTGTGACTGCTCCCATGCCCAAGCATGGAGTGAATGCTGTAGAGGAAGACCTGTTTGTAGCCTCTGTGGATGATATTGTTACTCCGCTCTTGACTGTCAAGAGGAACCTGTTGCTAGCCGGTTTATTTCCGGGATGTAGTGAAGGTTGCCATATGTGTTCCGTTTTCCTACTGGTTGCCCATCTTTGAAGTTAGGTATCCAAAACCCGATGGATAATAAAGAAATCCTGTTTGAAAAGATTGTTGTTCCTGCTACCCCTACTGAAGAAGTGTCCATTATTACTATTTTCAACAACTCTCCTAAGACTCCCAAAGTGTAAATCATACAAATCAAGCAAGATAAGCATGTAAAGGTGATCTAAACCCTAAGGTAACCCCACTTTTAAGATATTCCCCAGCAGAGTCGCCAGTTCTGTGATACGGTGGGAGAACTGACTTGAGGTTTTGCGTTTGTGTTCGCAAATGTTTTGGTTTAGCAAGAGTCGCCACCGACTTTTATTTTATCCAAAAGGAAAGGTAAAAAAGCACAGGAAAGACCTTTGAGATTGTTTTTGGGTTCGGGGGGTAGATTATGAAAAGGGAAGGTGTTAGCACCATTTTCATCCATGGTTTTCCATGGGCTCTTAGTTACTTGTTTAGATCACTTGCTTTGCTTTTTCAATTGTTTGAAATGGTGCTTTGTGTGGTTTTGAAAGTATTTTGAAAAGAGGCCATTGTTTTGTCAATCTTTGTAATGATTCTTGTTTATAAGAATGTATACAAAGATGTTTGTCTTTTGAAAAATGTTTCAATGTTTTGAAAGATGTTTGAAAATGTTTTGAAATTGTGTGTGTGTTTGTTTGAAAATAGCAAGGATGGTTTGCAAATTGATCAAGTAACTAGAAGCATTCTACCTACTCAAAAGTCTTTCCTACACATTTGTATTCCTTTGACATTGTTGTTTTACCATTGCATTTGGTAAACAACCCTATCGTTGGATGTTAAACGGGACAGGCGTGGGTCATCGTATGACCATGATAGCAATATTGCCAAGTATCTTAGCAAGTTTTGAGGGACCAAGATCATTTGCTTTTAGGCAACCAACATAGCGTCATCGAGGGACTATGATCTTTTGTTTTGTTTTGTTTTGCCAGGATACCTAGCATGCATACCATGGCCATTTTAAGGCAACAAAGTGGGTGAAACCTTTGAGGTGTTGTGTGCAATGTGTTGTCATTTTTCATGCATTTTTTGTCTTGTATTAAGTCATGCTATTTGTTTGATTTTTGGTCTTTTCATTCAAAACCCTAGTTTACTATCATGGTATATGAAAGCAATAAATTGCGTAAAGTAAATCTAAACTATTACAACAATATTATGGGGAGGGGGATACAAGTTTTGAATAGGGGGATATTGCTCAAAATAAAACCCTAAAACTATTACAACCAAATTGAATTTATTGTAGAAATAAATAAATAAATAATTATTTAAATATGCAATAAAATGTAAATATGCCAAAGAAATGTTTTGCAATTGTTTTATGTATGAGAAAATAATATTATCAAAGTCCTAAAAATAAGAAAAAAATAATGTTATTATTTTTAAAAGGGGAAACCCTAATTTTTAATTAAAAGAAAAATATATGTTTTCTAATATCCTTGTCCATTTTTGTTTAAGAAAAATAATAATAATATTATGTATAAATATTAAAAATTAAAATATGTGAAAAAATAATATTTTATGTGTATAAAATGTAAAATAAAATATTAAGTATTTTATTATTATTTACAAGTTTATTTAAGAAAATAAATTCTATTAAACCTAATAAACTATTTTTATGCCATAAAGATAATAAAAATAATAAAATAAAATGCAAAAAATTTAGAAAATATTTTTGGGATTTTTTAATGTTCAGAAAAAAAAAACAAGAAAATATAAAAATAACAAGAAACTATGAAAAAAAACACAAAATATGAATCAGGGGGGTGCAAAATCAAAATGGGTGGTGTGAATAGAAACAGGACCAAGGCCCTGGCCCAGGACAGCTTCGTCCCTGACCTCCAGATAGCAAACGCACGTGTTTCCTCTTCAACCTGTATCTATTGAATACGTGCATAAAAACAAAATCTTGCAACATGAAACTTGTAGCATGTTAACTCACGATTCTAATGATATAAAAAACATGACCTAACTCTAAAAGATCGAGGAGAATTTTAATGGCCCTAATATCTGACCTAATTTTTTCAGCATGTTCAACATCCATATACTCTTAGCTCAGTTAATATAAATGGAATCTACGCATATGTACAGCTTAAGCATGTTGAGGACTACATTTTTGCTTCACAAACCTAAGCTTAAGGATGCCTAAATATAGAGATAGAAACTTGACAAATACCTTGTTCAGTTGAGTTTGGATATGGAAATGTGGGAACTTTGAGTGAGGCCTGAAGTTCTTGTGAGCTTCCTTGAAGTTCTCTCAAGCTTCTCCAATGCCCACCTTGCCTTGTAGATGCCTGAATCTCTTTGTAGAAGTCAACCTGCAAAATCAAAAAATGAAAATGGTGAAGCTTGAAACAGGGCACACAGTTGCAAGACAGGGGCCTGGATAGCTTGGATATGATGTAGGGAAGATGTTTCAAGGGTTGAAAGGCAAAACGCACGAGCAAGTTTCAAGTTGGCAAGTGATTTGCAGAGACTGCCATGTTTGGGCAGAAAATGGTGTTTTTTGTGTTTGAGGGTGTTTGAAAAGTTATGAATTCGTGCTTAGGCTTGTTACAAGGTTCTGAGGTTGTTTGAAATGATACAAAGTCTTGCCTTTATCAGATACACAAGCTTACTTGACTTTTGCAAGTTTGCTTGCTTTTGAAGAAAAGGTGAAGTGACAAAGCCAAAGGCCTGTACAGGCTAGCTTAAGGTCTGATGAGAGTTGGTGTACTTTGCCTGAAGTTTGTGGATATTGTTTTCAACAAGAGATCAGGTCCATGGCTCAATAATTACAAAGTTGTAAAAAGCTAGCTTTATCAAAGTAGCAATGTGAACTTTATGCCATTTTTGTATTAATTCAATGTGCAATGCTTCAAAAGTCAGAACAAGGCCATTATCCAATGTGTTTGCATTTAATTATGGAGTTTAGAAGGGATTAGGACCTGTAAAACCAAGTACAAGCATGTTTGAAACTGATTTGCAACTTGAACCATTGTGAAAATGCCTTGCACAAAAGTGATAAATTTCCATTTTCATTTCTTTGATTCTCGCTAACCATAAATGATCTTGGAGATTTATTGGACATTTTGGAAAGCTTGTAACATGCTCTACAATCCATATTTGAAATTCATTTTTAGATTCTTCTTGGAACTAGGTGAAAAGTTTCCATGAAGTTAGGTCAAAAATCTGCCTAAACTAGGGCAAAATTTCACTAAGTTAAAAAGTTTATGGACCCTTATTCACAAAATCATAACTTGAGATCCAAGCATCTTTTGTGAAAACTTTGTGAATCAGAGTTGTAGATTTTGTCGAGGACTACAACTTTCATGTTGGAAGTTTTCTTTGAATCCAATTGCATCATGGTGAAAAAGTTGGGAAAAAATAAGAAATTTTCATAACTTAGAAAAATTCTAAGTTATGAAAAAATTCAAATTAAAACTCTAATTTTCAAAATTAGGTTTCTCGGTGAACAAGTTTCACATTTTGACAAGTTTTGATGAATTATGACCCTTGGCACTTGATTTTGACTAAAAAGTCAAAGTTTGACTTTTTAGTGTACATTTGATTTTTGATCAGTTGACTGGAAAATTCATTTGTCAATCCAATGCATTTGACATCTTTTGAACCTTGTGATTAGGTCAAGATGGTGACATTGAGTCCTTGAAATCATATTTGAACCCAATTGGTCATTGGCTAGGTTAAAAATCAGAAATTGCCCTTTCTCAGTCAAAACCCTGATTTTGACCATTTTGCCCTTTTGATGATTTGATCAAATTTCTTGAGGAGCCGTGGTCCAAACTTGATCAAATGGTTCATATGAGTCTATAATGTTGATGTGGATAAAAAATTATGAGGTTTGACTGTAAATTGGCCATGGTTGACTTTTTCCCCAATACAGCTGATTTTTAGATCAACTGTCCAATTGACTGGGCAAAAAAGTGATTCAAGGCTTGAAACTTGGTATGAGCAATCTTAGAAGTCCAACATGAAGTATGAAAGTCACATGAAGCATTGATGGTCCAAAAATACTTGTGCAAACTCAAACCCTAATTTCAGGTCATCAGTGCAAAGAGATGCCTTGAGCTGAGCAAACCCTAATATGGTCTTGAGTCCAAGAAGTCTTGTGAGGAGAATCTTGATAAAATGAGAGGGAAAATTTTGGGGTACAACAGGCATCTTTAGATTGGTACATGCAGTTAGAGAGGATGCACATCCAGACATGGGAAGATCTGGCCAATGCTTTCCTAAAGCACTACAAATACAATCTGGATATGGCACATACCCGCATATAACTCTAGAACCTATCCCAAAAGAAAGAAGAATCCTTCAAGGAGTACGCTCAAAGGTGGAGGGAGATGGCGTCTCATGTGAAACCACTACTCCTGGAAAAAGAGCTAGTCGACATGTTCATGGGAACCCTGCAAGGGGTATACCATGAAAAGATGGTAGGAAGCATCTCTTCAGGATTTTCTGACCTAGTGGCTAATGGAGAGAGGATTGAGACGGGAATAAAGAACGAAAAGATTCAAGGGGGTCATTAAATTCCCCTTTCAATGAAAAAAAGACTAGTTCCTAATTTCACAAAGATCAAGGAGGGTGAAGTTAATGTTGTAGCTTCACAACCAAGAGCACAACAACTATTAATCATCCCATGGGGACAACAACAAAACAAATTTGAAAGGCCACCTAGAAAATTAGATCCAATCCCTATGCCACCTAGCCAATTATTACAGAATTTGATTAAGGCGTCTTTGATAGAGCTGAAACCTTTAGCTCCTCCAATTGAGCCTTTGCCTCCCAAGTACAACGCTGATGCCAAATGCGAATACCATGCCAATTCTCAGGGGCATACCATAGATCAATGTTGGGATTTCAAGTATAAAGTACATGATCTAGTAGACTCCCAAGACATTACTTCTGAGAAACCAAACATCAAATCAAACCTCATGCCTCTGTATGGTGGTCCGACAATAAATGCAATCGAAGTAGTCACCGACTGTGGGGCAGGAAAACAAGCAAAGTCTCCAATAAATTTGTTGAAAGGATATCTTTTGGAATGTGGATTCCTTTTGGAACACAACGAAGCTTTTGAAAAGACCTTACAACTATTTGTGGATCAAGGGATAGTCCAATTCAGACCATACCCTAAAGATGAATATATAGCAGCAATTGAAGAAAGCGCGAAGAAGCCATTGGTAGTTCCTTATCAAAGGCCAAACCAAGAAAATAAGACTCTCGTGATCCCGTGGGGGGATTCAACAGAAGCTCCTACAATAAAGAAAACTTTGAGAATACCAGCAACACCAAAGACTACTATGGTAATTAAGGGGCCATCTCCTACCCCTTACAAAATTGACAAGGCAGTACCATGGAATTATGATCCTACTGTATATAACAATGACTCAAAAAAAGAATGTAAGTCATCATCTATCAAGAACCTACAATTTCAAATATAGCAGGGACAAGGGGCATGACCCGTAGTGGCCAGGCGTTCAAATCTAAACCATCAGAGAAGAATGACAATGGTTTGAAAAATAAAAATGACTTATTAACAAAAAAAAAGGAAAAACGACAGAGGAGGTGAATTAGGAGCCTCCAAACAAAAGCTTCACAGACCAAGAGGACGACGAATTTTTGAAGATAATTAAGAGAAGTGACTATAGGGTGGTGGACCAACTTCACCAAACTCCAGCCAAGATTTCCATACTCTTGTTGCTCATCAATTCAGAAGCGCGTCGGGGTTCTATGATGAAAGTTTAAAGTACAACTCATGTGGCAGAAGAAATTACTGTGAACCAATTTGATAATGTGGTAGAAAATTTGACGTTTGGGTCCTATATAGGTTTCAACAACAGTGAATTACCTTCACAAGGCCGAGCTCACAAAAAAGCGCTACACATTTCAATACAGATAGGTACTGCGAGTCTATCCAGGGTATTCACTAATACCGGTTATGCCCTCAATGTGTTACCCAAATCTAGCCTGATAAAGTTAACATTAGACAGTGTTGTGATAAGTCTAAGTTCCACGAAAGTCAAAGCTTTCGATGGTTCTCAAAGTACAGTATTCAAAGAAGTAGACCTTCCCATCAAGATCGATACACACATGTTCTATATCACCTTTCAAGTCATGGATATAGAGCCAGCGTATACATGTTTACTCGAACGACCTTGGATTCATGCGGCAGGGGCATCCACTTCAACCTTACATCAAAAATTGATGTTCTTTGTTGAAGGAAGATTGGTCATAACTGGTGGAGAGGAAGACATCTTCGTAAGTCACATTGAGTCCTACAGGTACATCAGTGCTAACGAAGATTGCACAGCTACACCATTTCAAGTATTGGAGGTTGCTTCAATGATAACCTTACTGGTAGAAAAGTCAAGAATCCCACTGTGACATCCTGGAGAGATTTACAAATGACAATAGAGAACAGTGACTCGAAAGGCTAGGGAAAGCTCCTCGAAATATCTGAAAAGAAGAACCGTTTTGGTTTGGGTTATGAATCACCAAAGGCTACTCTAAAAGGGAAGGCACAGTTTCCATCAATCCAGGAAACATTAATCAGCAAAGGGGTAGAGCATAGCGAACAAGTGGCAATGATTTCCCACAAAGACAACATCAAAAGGGCATCAGATTACATCCGTGAATATTCCCCAGGCGAAGAACTGAAGAACTGGACAATTGTGGAGATTCCTGAGATTTTCTTTCTAAAGTAACTTTCTTTGTTTTTGAAAGAACTTATGTCAAGCCCGAGGCACAGGGGTTGTTTGTAAGGGTCCCCCGTGTGTTTCAATCAATATTCATAATTAATAAAAATATGTTTTGTATTCAATTAAGATCCTTGTTTTTCTTTTTTACATTTATACTACACTTTTTAAAATGGCAATACTTCCTATCATATGCATTTTCCAAATTCACATACTAAAAACTGCACCAAAACATGATAAATGTGCAAAACCATGCCCAAAATTACCGATAATGCTACTACTACTATCTGATATGATTTTGATGCTCCCGTTAACCAAACTGAAGAGGAAGATGATGAGGATCTTGAACTTTCTGAAGAATTGGCAAGAAGCATAGAAAAAAAAGCTGACAGTATAGAACCATATCAAGAGCCTATTGAGACCATTAATCTTGGCACAGAAGAGGATCCGAAAGAGATCAAGCTAGGGGTAGCGTTAGAAGAAAGCGTCAAAGAAATGTTGATCAAGTTGTTACATGAGTACATGGATATATTCACCTGGTCTTACAAAGACATGCCATGGTTGGATACATACATTGCGGTACACAAATTACCTCTCAAAGAAGGTTGTCCCCCAGTCATACAAAAGCTCAGGAGAACTCGTCCAGATATGTCCAAAATAATTCTGGAAGAGGTTCTTAAACAATTCGACCCATGGTTCTTGGTAGTGGTAGACTATCCACCTTGGATAGCTAACATCGTGCCAGTACCCAAGAAAGATGGAAAAGTACGTATGTGTGTGAATTATCAGGATCTAAACAAAGAAAGTCCTAAAGACGATTTCCCACTACCTCACATAGATGTTCTTATGGACAACACGACTCAAGCTTCGATATTCTTATTCATGGATAGCTTCTCAGGCTATAACCAAATCAAAATGGCACCCGAAGATATGGAGAAGACTACCTTCATGACACCTTAGGGGACTTTTTGATACAAAGTAATTTCGTTCGGCCTATAGAACGCAGGGGAAACCTATCAACAGGAAATTGTTACATTGTTCCATGATATGATTCACAAAGAGATTGAGGTGCACATAGATGATATGATTGCCAAATCTCATACAGAGGAGACTACATCATACATCTACAAATGTTATTTGATCGACTACAAAGGTTTAAATTAAAGTTGAATCCAAACAAATGTACCTTTGGTGTCAGGTAAGGCAAGTTACTAGGTTTTATTGTAAGCCAGCATGGTACCAAAGTGGACCCCGCCAAAGTAAAAGCTATATAAGAAATGCCAGTGCCAAAGACGAAGAAAGAGGTTCGTGGTCTCTTAGGGAGATTAAACTACATTTCAAAGTTTATATCAAACCTAACTGCCACGTGCCAGCCTATATTCAAATTACTGCAAAAGGATCAAACAGTAACATGGAATGATGATTGCCAAATAGCTTTCGAGATGATAAAGCAATATTTACAAGAGCCACCAATCTTGATGCCACCAGTTCCTAGAAGATCTCTCATTATGTACCTAACAGTATTTGAAGGATTGATGGGATGTGTGTTGGGCCAACAAGACGAAACAGGTAGAAGAGAGCATACAATCTACTATCTTAGCAAGAAATTCACTGACTGCGAAACTAGGTACTCACTCCTTGAGAAGACTTGTTGTGTTTTGGCTTGGACTACTAAAATATTGAGGCAATAAATGTTAACACACACCACATGGCTAATAGTAAGGATGGATCCCTTAAAATATGTGTTCGAAAAACTAGCTCTTACAGGGAGGATTGCTCGATGGAAGATGTTATTATCAGAATACGACATACTATATGTTACTCAAAAGGCCATCAAAGGTAGTATACTAGCTGATCATCTGGCCCATCAACCGTTGCCAGAGTATCAACCCATGAAGTTCGACTTTCCAGACAAATATGTTATGGTTATAGATGACTATGAAATACTCAGACCCGATGAAGGACCTGAACCAGGGGCACGCTAGACACTCATGTTTGACGGAGCTTCAAATGCATTGGGACATTGTATCGGAACCGTCTTGACTTCTCCAAAGAACTATCACAAGCCTTATACTGCAAGGTTTTGTTTTAACTGTACCAACAACATCGCCAAATATGAAGCTTGCATCCTAGGTCTGGAAGCTGCCATTGATCTAAGAATCAAATATCTTGAAGTATTTGGAGATTTTGCACTGGTCATATACCAAGTCAAAGGTGAGTGGGACACCAAACACCCCAACTTGATTCCATATCAGGATCATGTCTTGAAGCTAGTTGCGGAATTCACTGAGATTACTTTCAACCACATCCCAAGAGAGGAAAATCAAATGGCAGACGCTCTAGCAACTTTATCAGACATATTTAAGGCGACTTGGCCTAACCATGAACCTCACATTACTATCAGACATTTTGGAGATCCTGCACATTGCCTCGCTATTGAAGAAGGGCCAGATGACAAACCATGGTTCTATGACATCAAGAGGTATCTCGAAAAGCAAGAATATCCAGAAAATGCCTCTATCATCGACAAACGAACTCTATGAAGGCTAGCCTTAAAATTATTTCTGAGAGGTAGGGTATTATACAAAAGAAATCACCATATGGTGTTACTCAGGTGTGTGGAGAAACAAGAAGTGGATACGCTTATGAGGGAAATCCACTAAGGCACTTTCAGAACCCATACAAATGGGCATGCTATGGCAAGAAAAATTTTACGGGAAGGGTATTATTGGTTAACAATGGAAGCAGATTTCTATCATTACACAAAAACCTATCACAAATGAAAAATCTATGCCGACAAGATGAATGTACCACCTAATCCTCTAAATGTCATGACCTCTCCTTGTCCATTCTCAATGTGGGGAATTGATATGATAGGTATGGTCGAACCAAAAGAATCTAACGGACACCGATTTATACTAGTCGCCACTGATTACTTCACCAAGTGGGTAGAATCAGCATCATATGCAAATGTGATAAGCCAGGTGGTCACTCGATTCATCAAGAAAAATATCATATACAAATATAGGGTTCCAAGCAGAATCATAACTGATAACGGGTCTAATCTGAACAACAAAATGATGAAAGAATTATGCAACTATTTCAAGATCGAGCATCATAATTATTCACCATATCGACCCAAGATGAACGGGACTGTCGAAGTTGCAAACAAAAATATAAAGAAAATCATTCAGAAAATGGTGAAGACATACAAATATTAGCACGAAATGCTTCCCTTTTCTCTACATGGCTATTGTACCTCTATACGCGCATCAACGGGTGCAACTCCTTTTTCTCTGGTATATGGCATGGAGGCAGTACTCCCAATTGAGATAGAAACTCTATCACTCCGGGTGCTAATGGAAACAAAGCTTGAAGAAGCTGAGTGGGTTCAAACACGACTTGATCAACTCAACCTCATTGAAGAGAAACGTTTGACAACTGTGTGTCATGGTCAATAATATTAGAAATGGATGAAGAAAGCCTTCGACAAGAAATTCCATCCTCGCATATTCAAAGATGGGGATCTTGTTCTTAAAAAGATCCTGCTACCTCGTCTTGATTCATGTGGTAAATAGACACCCAACTACAAAGGTCCATTTATGGTGAAAAAATTATTCTCTGGTGGTGGTCTTATCCTCATAACAATGGATGGGGAAGAACTACCGCATCTGGAAAATACAAATGCAGTCAAAAAATACAATGTATAAGAAAGCTCGCTAAGATCAAACCTTAAATATGCGACTTAGGCAAAAAGGAGCGTCCCGGTGGATTGAAAACTCGAAAGGGCGATCCAGGAAAAAATTGGGGACTTATACAAAAATAATTTATCCCGGTGGATTAAAAACCCGAAAGGGCGGTCCATGCAAAAATAGGGATCTTATCCAAAAGAAATAAATAACAAAAAGACTGTGATCTGAGAACGGCGACCACAGACCATGAATAAAGAGTTAGATCCAAATCATCTAACTCAGAAGTGAAGAAGATTGGAAGCTATCAAAAGGATATTGGGAAAATAACAGTAGACATTATCATCTTCATTGTCATTTACAGTTTTAAAATTTACTGTAATTACTTTCTTTCAGGAATTGCATCTTGTACTCACGCCTATTCAAAGGCATATAAATAAACTTGTATTTCTCTTCATATCCCGCGAATGGTGTTTTTCTTTTTCAATCTTATTTGCAAAATACTACGATTATTTCTTTTGAATATTGTGTTGAAATCATTTCAAGGATTTGACAAGTAAAAATAAACACTTGATAAAATATCGAAAAACATTTTGGTTAGAAAATATCAAAAGAAGATCTACGTCTGCGTCTATGTCTACGCTTATCTCCATGATTACACCCATGCTACACCTACACCTATGGTACAAACATCAAGACCTTCCCAATATTGTCCACCATGGTCAAATCAATTAAAAAAACCACGATGTTGCAACACGCAATGCCGGGGGGTTGGTAACTCAAAGTTAATGGTTTAAAAGAGAATACAAAATCATTTTCCATGACATACAAGGCATATATTCATAGTTTGCACCAATGTATATCGAAGGCATATACATATTTTTTACATACGCATTCCAAAGTGCATACTCCCATATACACGTGTCATACACATACATCACACATGGCATTTAAAAAAACATGATTTGGGCAAAGCCAATAATTTAGGGCCCCCCATCAGTTCTTACCTCCGTTAGAAACAAATAACCCGTGAGATCCGTTCTCATCCTTGATTTAGTTATCTAAGATATGCATCATTAAAAACAACTTCCTATATATTCCACCTATTGTGTCAGTATCTATGCGACATTATGTGAAATTTTCTATATTTAACTTATTGTGTCAGTCTCTATGCAGCAATATGTTCTTCCTTTGTGACCTAGCTCATTGTGTCAGACCCTAGGAAGAAATGTTGTGAAGTCAGCTATTCCACCCATTGTGTCAGACTCTATGCGACAATTTATGAAATTTTCTATATTAAACTTAATGTATCAATCTCCATACAACAATATGTTCGTTCTTTACGATCTAGCCCATCGTGTAAGACTCTATGCAACAATGTTATAAAATAAGAAATTCCACCCATTGTGTCAGTCTCTATGCGACAATGCATGAAATTTTCCATAATTAACTTATTGTGTCAGTCTCCACGCAGCAATATGTTCTTCCTTTGCGACTAGCTCATTGTGTCAGACCCCAGGAAACAATGTTGCGAAGTCAGCTATTTTGTCCGTTGTGTCAGTCTTTATGCGACAATGAGTGAAATTTTCTATATTAAACTTATTGTGTCAGTCTCCACACAACAATATGTTTGTTCTTTGTGATCTAGATCATCGTGTCAAACTCAAGGCAACAATGTTGCGAAATCAGCGATTCCACCCATTGTGTCAGTCTCTATGCGAAAATGCATGGAATTTTCCATACTTAACTTATTGTGTTAGCCTCCATACAATACCGTTATTGTCAAACCTTTCCCATTGAATCGGTCTCCATGTAGCAATGTTATTATCAAATTTCTATGTGACATAATCCATTGCATCAGTCTCTAGGAAGCAATGTCGTTATCAAGTTTCTCCCTCGATTTAACTTAATTGCATCAATGTTTTGTTATCAGTTTTTTGCGGTATAGCTCTTTGCGTCAGTCTCCATGCAACAACGTGTTGTCAAACTTTGTTTTATCCATCCTCTAGGTTGTGATGTATAAACAAAATCAAATTAAAACTTACTATATTAGTCTCCAAGTATTAGTAAGTCAGCTTTGCAAAAAAAAAACCAGTATCATCTGCCTCCTAGGTTATGGAAAATATTTACAATCTCTTCTAGATACCGATGAATTAGCCATGTCGTCATGTCTAAATTAAATCAAAACTTTGGTTTAAACACTGGTAAGATGATACATTATCTTATGTACCTATCCTTTACACTCAGGGGAATGTTGTACAACGTATCCTTATAATCTTTCGAAAAAAATTTAGGGTGTTCCTATATTTAACAAACATTTGATCAAAACGTGTGAGACCTGCGTATTCTTGCACTATCCAATCGAAAGATAATTAAATAGAGTAAACTGCCATACCCCAGATTTTCCCTATCCTTATATTATATTTAGGGTTTCTTTTTAAATAAATTGTTGTATAGTTTATATTTCGATAGGGGTTTAAAACAAAGAAGAGGGGTGTACTAATCTAAAATAGACCATCAGTATCTAATGGCCTATGTTGTACCCCAAAATTTGCCCTCCCATATTCTTCAAGATTTGCCAAGATCAATCTCCAGATGGTTCAAAATCTCTCAAAGGTTGCACAGTCCAATTGCCTCCTAATACAGTCAAAATTAGGGTTTTGGTTCTTGCAAAGAAATTGAGGTTTCCAAGGGTCCAATCAAGTACCATATGCCTATATACATTTTCAAGCATCTATATGTCAAGTTTCAAGACTCACAGCATCAAGTGGCACAGTCAAAAACCCTAATTGCTCCACAGCCAACTGCAGGGGCAAAATGGTCATTTGACAGTCAAAATTCAAAATTTTTGGTCAACATCTTATTTTGAAGCCACAATCATCATTTGATCAATTCTTGATCATGATTCTCAAAGCATGGCTCAAAAAGTCTCAAGATGCAAAAGTTTCTATTTTTGGACAGTTGAAAAAGTCAACTGCAAATTGACCAAGGCATAACTTCTTCATGGTTTATCAGAGAAATTCCATCCAATGCTCATTTTGAATAGAATGACATTTCCTACAACTCATCTTCACACTCCAAGTCCAAGAAATGCTCTCACAAAAGTTATCAATTTCAACATTATAGGTCATTTTCAAAAGTCGACAAAAAGGCACTTTAAGTCAAAGACTATAACTTGAGATTGGTAAATCAAAATTACATGGGACCAAAGGCATTGGTTAGAGGACTTCAAGGCCTTTCCAAAATGTCTAAAAACATGTTCATAGCTTCAAAATTGAGCAAGATATGCATTGGAGAAGTTGGGAAATTTTTGGGAACTTTCAAAAGTCAACTTTGCCTAAAACACTTCAAATTTGCTAATGGGCCTCAAATTCTTTCTTGAATAATTACCCAAAGCCTATGCACGACCCATTGAGCTTAAAAGGATTTATTTTCTTATTTTTAATTAATTAATTGAATTTTTATTCTTATTAATTCATTTAATTAGTTTTAATTGTAGAAAAATATCAAATAATGGTTGTCAAATCTTTTTATGCAGCAAATATACTCCACACATGCTAAGGATTTCGTGCATCAATCAACAAGACAAGATATTCCATAATTGGCAAAGTTTCCATGGAAAAAGATTGAAAAAGGATATGATTAGCAATCAAAGATTCAAGTCATCAATTCATGGATTCATGGGTTTTATTTTGACCTAATTTGCTTCACATACATATGCACAAGGAAACCCTACTGAGAAAGACACGAAAAAGCTACTGAAAACTCATAACCAATTTGCAAAAAATAGAGAAAAAGCTTGAAACTGATTTCATAGTTGCAGGATAATTCAAGGCCTAAAGTCTATTCCAACACCTTGCTGACATTGCCAGGAAGCGTTTGCAATCAAGAATCAATCCTAACACGCGAAGAATTGAAGAACACGAGCCATACGGTTTGCTTTGTTTTCCAATTTGACATATCATGATTCATGTGCTTTTAATTGGTTTTCTTGTTTGATTTACACTAATAGGTACCTTCTGAAGCGATTGGTATAAGTTAATTGACCTAACGCTGCCTGAATCCAAATCTACCATGGACGAAAATTAGGTTTTCAGAAGCTTCAAATTAGGGCTTTAAGTATCAGGAAAAATTGGACTAAGCCATGACCATGGTTGAATTCGTCAATGCCAGACGAATTTAACCAACATCTCGCGCTCAATTTATGTTGATTCCTCTTCTATTCGCTATTTTTCATTATTCCACTTAGTGGGGGTTTAAAACCCCCGCTACTTGTTTCATGTTTGCAGGAAGAACAAGGAAGAAGATGGACGTGGCATTACATGACTGGGGCATTCAAATCTTGGCGCGGTTTTTTAATGTTTCAGCATAATTGAGTTTTTCATATATATATTAATTGTTGTCTATTATATATACAAACGCACTAAGTGGCTCAGTTGGTAGAGGATGTGTATTGCAACCATTAGGACCTGGGTTCGATTCCCAGGTCCCCCATATATTCTTCATAATTTTTGTTCTAACACATTCAGGTACATCACTCATCCAATATCCCACCATGCATCCTCACGCCTAAGGCTGCCACGCGCTTATGATGATCAATCTGAAGGCCACAGAATGAGGTCTATCATACGCCTGGGTCAACCAACGTGCACATGATCCCAGAAAAGTCAGCAAGGCCTTTGTTCTAATGGGCCAGAATTGCACAATTAACCTCCATATGGGCCTGATACCCCCCTTGGTTTGCATCTTTTTTTATTTTATTTTCTTTTCTTTTCTAATTCTTTTCAATTGTTTTTTTAATTATTTTTATTAATTCACCATTAATTAATTTTCATAATAAAAAATCAGAAACCATTAAAATATTTTTGTAAATAAATTTCAATAACTAACTTAGTTAAATTAGGTTTTAATTTTGACACTTTCCTTAATAAATAAAAAATTGATAGAATTAGGTTTTTGACATTTTATCTTTTTCTTAATTAATTTTTCCTCATTATTTATTATTATTATTAATTATTATTTTTGTAAATAAACATGTAAATTAATTAATTAGCGTAAATTAGGTTAACTTTAATATTTTCTTTAATAACTAAAAATAATCTAGAATTAGGGTTTTCGTGTAAATTCTTTTCTTTATTTCAAAAAAACATAAAAAAAACTTTTCTTTAATTAAATAATTAAATAGACTTTAATTTCATTTAATTTCAAGCAAAGGGTCAAAACCCTCGGACGTTCAATTTATTTCTTTTCGCGCATTTATTTTCTTTTAGTGATTATTATGTAACTGCTTTCTGGATGTAATAGTAATTAGGTATTTATTTACTTTCCGCATCCTTTATCAAAAAACGGGTCTTTGTATTTTGGCGATGTATAGGCCCGCGCCTTGTAATAGCGTAGCTTTTATCTTTCCGTCTTTTAATTTTCCGCACTCTTAAATTCTAACTTTGTATGAAAGAATGTATGCTAATTAAAAACAAGCGTAGCTCATAATGCCATGATCAAAGATAACTGTTAAACTGAAAACAACACACAAATACACACACCACTTCTAGGGTACGCCTCACCTGTTGCCTTCGAAACGTGGTCGTCAAGTATGGGACATCTTAGCGGTCCTTATGTCCATGATCCAGTTGCCTCGAAACAATTACCTTGAAACAGTTGCCTCGAAACAGTTGCCTCGAAACGGTTGCCTCGGATTAAAAAAGGATCAAGGACATAAGGGTAGCTTCTAAGGTGTCCTACTGTTGCTTCGGTGACCACACTGTCCCTACAATCGAATTGACCCGAACACCTCCAACGGTGATGCTACCTACCTCTCAATGGTGGGATGGCACTACCTTAAGGACTTCTACACAGCTTAATTCCTTAGGGTAGGTGGATGACTCATAGATACTTGCTCTCTTCTAAAAAACAAAACAAAAAACCTTTTCACACTGACACTTTCAAAAGACTTTCAAAACAATTTTTCAAACACTCTTGAGGACAGATACAAGAGTTATTCAGAAATCTTTCAAAGAAACTTTTGCAAAACCCACTCACATTTTGAAAAGCAAACAAACATTTTGAAAACATAAGAGCAAGTATCTAAGAGCCCATGGATAACCATGGATAGAAAGGGTGCTAACACCTTCCCTTTCTATAAATCTACCTCCCGAACCGAAAAACGTTCTCATAAGGAATTTTGTTGTGCTTTTGTCCTGTCCATGTTGGAGAAAATAAAAGGCGGTGGCGACTCTTGCTTACCGCGACATTTCGCGAACCAGCGTTAAACAGTCAGTTCTAAATCCACCGATCACAGCCTATTAAGGTTTCTTTTTAGAGAGGGTACATTTTAGAGGTGTATTATTTTAAGAAAAATAGCATGGACCTTTCTAAACCAGAAAAGGCCCATATAATTCTTTTAGTCCACTTCAAAAGTTGGAGGAGGGGGTCTACATTATTGAAAGTAAGTGGACCTTTTAAAATCAAGAAAGGCCCGTGTTTTTTTAATGCGTTGCAGATTTTTAAGAGGGGGTGTGTATTGCAAATTAGGAAGGCCCATATAAGGCACGTTTTTAAAACCCAGTTTATATTGAGGCCCAATAGAAGAGACACGCATGGTCCATTTCAATTTGTGGGTTTGTTTTGGAAAATAATGTTTCAATTATAATCATCATTATTTTTAGTATCAACATCACTCTTTTTTTTTACTAAATTATAATATTATCATTAATCATTATGTTTTAAACACTTAATCAAAAATGTTGTTTATTTTATTAATGAAAAAAATGCTTGATTAAAGGAAAGCCAGAATTGGGCTTTCTTCATATAGCCCATTTCCTGGCTCAATACATTACAAGCCCTTTAAGTTTATTTAAGGTCTTATTAGAGGGTGTATAGAACAACTTTTGTTTTAAAGGCCCAATATAATCAAGTAAGCCTATTTGTGCACAAGCCAGAAAGAAATATTTTATTTTTGTGTGGCCCAACCCAAAATAGAAAAACTGTTACTATACAGATTGACCAAGGAGAATAAGGCGTCAAGTCTTTATCAGAATATTCACATATTTACACTCATCTCTCCAAATGTAGAAACAAAATCAAATTACAAAAAAAAAAACTTGCCATAACATATGTAGAAACAAGCATATGCGCAATAAATATAGAATGAACCCATTATAGAAACACAATCAACAAAAACGAAAACTAATTAAATCAAAACAAAATCTACAGACATATTTAAACCTTTCCTAAACATAATTAAAACCCTAATCAAAATCTGATAAAATCTTACAGATAGAATAATGGTATTCCTAATTTACAAAAACCTAAAAACAATATAAAAAAGGAATTACAATAACAAAGAGAGCGGGGACATCGACGAGAAAAAATTATAGAGAAACACAAAATGTTAATAGACAGAAAAATTGTAGAAGAAGAAGAACAAAAGATAAAGCGTCCCTGCCGCGCCACTGATTCGCCACCGCTGTTGATCATTTTTTACCATTTCGAGTTAGGGTTTCAAGATCTGAAACCCTAAATCCACCGCCTTTCTTCCTCGATTCGCTGTTCAGACCTGCAAGCACGAAACAAAAGAGGGGGAGGAGATCAGAACCCCAAATCAGACAAAACGAACACAAAAGATTGTGGTTGAAGGTAAACAAAATACTTAGCTTAATTTTTTTTCTTGATTATTGTGGTTTTGGGTTGGTTTGGGTGGTTAGATCGTCATGTAGGTTGGGTTAATGATGGGTTCGGGTTACGCTATTGATACGAACCATTAGGGTTTTTCTTGTTTGAGTTAAATAAAGACGAGGGTTAGAGGCAGAAGGGACGAGAGAAAGAAGAAGGTGAAAAAATAAAGCAGAAAATGAATGTTGCATCGTTAGAATGAAAATATAACAAGGTTATTAATCACGTGCACGCTAGCCCACCCTAATAATCATATTCCCCCAATCATAACCACTCAACCCCAATCACGCGGCCTGAATCATGCTAGTCCATGATATCCCCATGCGCCCATCACACGGAGTCTACATAGACTGCCTAAAATTTTATATTGGGCCTGGCCCAATGCTAGAGCAACCCCCCTTTTTTTGTCCTTCCTAGCGCGCATGAAAATGCACCCCCCACGCTAAGAGGGTCAAGTCAGAAATCTGGACTTGGACCCTCCTACTTCTCGCACCCGACATTTTTGCTGCATAAGCTGAATCCACACACCTTGTGCTTCTGGGCCTCAATTCAACATCTGAATTCAGGCCCATGCTACTTGCACCCTATATTTTTACTACCTCAATTATATTTATACCCCCTACTTTTTAATTTAATTTTTCTTTTATTATTTTTTTATAAATATTATTTTTATATTTTATATTTATATGTTAATAGTATATTTATTTATTGCTATAAATCAAATTTATTTTTCCAACTCATAAAAAATATATTTATTTATTGCATTAAATCATATCTTTGATCATGCATTTTTTAGTAAATATTTTTTATAATTAATATACTTAAACAATACTTAAATAATACTCAAACATACATCAAATTGTTTTTCATAATAAATTAATTCAACATTAATTTTTGAAAAAAGGAATACGAATATATTTAAATCAACTGTGCACTTGGTCTAACAAACTCCGCTATTCACACACCTAGACTACGTATGCGAGAAATTCAAATATATTTCGCAATCCATAAAAAGCACAATCCTGCGAACTACGAAATGAGACTCTGATTCCTCCTATAAGGATACGTAGGCATGCGATTAAAATTGTGGCAAGTTCCCCTAATATAACTTAAAACACTATTTCCTAAAACGCGCTTCATACTAGTATCATTGTGAACAAGGTAGCCAAGGGGTGTCTAACAACTTCCCCTCGTCTAGAACTGAGTCAAACTTAAAATCTATGACCTTTTAGGGTTATTCCTTTATACTCCCTTCCTTAGGATAAAATTAAGGGTGGCGACTCTATATTTAAAACCAGTTACAACAATGTGGTCGACGCTTTTTGGGTCCTCGTTTGCTAACTTTGATTTTTTGTTTTTTCTGTAGATAGCATGAATCCCAGTCAAGAGCGTATAACCAGGAATTTTGCTGTTAAAGCGAAGAAAGCCTTGAAGGATGCTCAAAACGATTTGGGGACCGTTCCTACGTCAGGGTCGGGCAACTTGTCCACGGGCCAAGCTACAATTTCTCTTTCTCCTGCTCTAGTGTCCTCGAAGGTGAAGAGGCTGTGTGTCGAGGGAAGTGTTGATCTGACCGGGGAGAAGGGGAAAGGTAAGTACGACCTTCCCCCTTGTTGGATGGAGAGGGATTTCTTCGAGGGCGCTGCTCTTCAACTTCCTCGTGCTGAGTCTCTTCACCTTGAGGGTTTAGATCTCCCAGAAAAGAGGGTGGTGTTAGCGCAGGACGTTGGTGGCCTAATGAGGATATTGGAGATGGTTGTTGCTTACACCGAGGGGAGCTCCTCACAAGAGGCTAAGTTAAAGAAGTTACGGGTTAAGTTGTCCGCGACTGAGAAGGGGCAAAGTGACGAGGAGAAGGCTCAGAAGCTGGTTGAGGAGGATTTAGGAAAGCTTTCCAAAGAGCGCAGAGCCTGGTTGCTCGAAAAGAAGGCTTTGGAGGAAAAGGTAGTGATCCTGATCGTCGAGGTTGTGCCCGTTGAAGACGAGCCGGAGGACACAAAGGATTTTAAGACTCGGGTCGAGTTGGTCGCTCGTTTTCAACTGGCGATGGATGACGCCTAGGCTGCCTTTGAGGGGAGTTTCGGGGACCAGGTGAAGAAGCTACGCGTGCTGAACCCTGGGGTTGAGCTTAACACTTCCAGAATGGGGGTTAATTATTATGTGGCTGCAAGTAAGATCCTGGTCCTGGACTATCTTGAAGATCTTGTTGCCCAGCCTGTGGGGGAACCTTCTCAGCTATCTCCTGTTGTCAAGGAAAGAACGGAAGAATGATATTTTTAATTTTTTCTTAGTATGTTTCGGCCTGTGTGCCGTTATTTTGTAATCTTGTTTTTGGGCATGTACCATTTTATGTAATTTTTGAACAGATGTGGTTCTTTCGACCATGATTTTTCTATGGATGTGGGGACATGGGCCTCTTTTTTGTAAAAATTTATACAATGGCAGCCTTAACGGTCATTTGTTTCAAATTCAAATATTCTTGTTTGCATGTTAGTTTTTATGTTTGTCTGCTCCAGACATATTCTGTTTTCTATGGGTTTGTAATGGGGAATTGCTCATTTAATGTATGTTCGTCGGTGTGTGAAAATCGGACAAATGGATAGGGCAAATGTCGGGCGTGGGCCGGAACTCAGATTTCATTTCGAGGACTTGAGCTCGGTGGCGTGAACTTTCTGTCGCAAGTCGTGTGTTCTGTCGTCGTGGTACGGGGATGGTGGAGCTTGATTGAGTTATCCATGTCTGGATGAGGACACGCTCGTTTAATGAGCGGAGTCTCGCCCCTTCAATATAATTTGGGTGATATGCTTGTACCTAGACATGCATATGTGGTCGGGCTTGGATGAGTTTGTCTTGTTGACGAGACTCACCGACTGCTCAATGTTTTAACTGTAATATTGTTTTAGCTTTTCAGTGTTTCATGATAGAGCGAGTTGTCCCCCTTGTAGGTTTTCTATGTAATACGCCCGGTCCCCATTTTTGAGTAGATGCGATAAGAGCCCTCCCAATTCTCTGCGAGCTTTCCTTCGTGGGATTCTTTGCGATTTCTCTTTAAGACAAGGCTACCGACCTTTAACTCTCGTTGTATGACTTATGCATCATAGTGCATATCTATCTTTTGTTTGAGATATTCCTCTCGTAGGGACGCTCCTATTCTGATTTCTTCGACCAGATCTAGTTCCTCTCAAAGGGCCACGTCATTCATCTCCTCGTTTGGGGGAGCTCCGGTTTGCCTGGAGGGTTCCTCGATCTCCATGGGAATGATGGCTTCTGTTTCGTATGTTAGTCAGAAAGGGTCTCCCCGGTAGATGAGTGTGCTGTTGTTCGGTATCCCTAGAGTACACTATGTAACTCCTCTACCCATCTTTTCTCGGTCTCGTCTAATCTTCGTTTGAGTCCCCTGAGTATTACCTTGTTTGTGGAATCGGCCTGGCCGTTTGTTTGGGGATGTTCGACGAATGCGAAGTGATGGGTGGGGCCCAACTTGGCGACGAATTCCTGAAAGGAGTGATCTCTGAACTGGGTCCCATTGTCGATGATTATTGCTTGTGGGATACCGATCGGGCAAGGATGTTTCTTTTGTAGAAGCGAAGGACATTTTTGGCAGTGATTTTGGCCAATGCTTCGGCTTTAATACATTTGGTGAAGTAGTCGACGGCTACTATCAAATATTTGTTTTGATTGGTCCCCACCATGAATGGACCGAGGAGATCCAACTACCACCAAGGGAAGGGCCAAGGAGAGGAGAGGGACTCGAGATCGCTTGAGGGAGCTAAATGCATGTCCCTGTGTCACTGGCATTTGTCGCATTTTTTCACTTGTTCTTTTGCGTCGTGCTGCATGGTGGACCAATAATATCCTACTCGTAGAGCTTTCCTAGCGAGGGATCTCCCGCCCATATGCTGGCCGCTTATCCCTCAGTGGATTTCGAGCAGGATATGATTCGTTCCACTTTGGTCAACACATTTGAGGAGGGGAATGGAAAATCCTCTCCTGTATAGTTTTCCTTCGACCAAGACATTCGAGCAAGTTCTTTGTCTGACAACGGCCGCTTCTTTCGAGACAGCAAGCAACTTTCCTTTTGTGAGGTAGACATGTATGCGGGTCATCCAGTTGTTGTTGTCCCCTATGGCGAATACTTCCAAAGTTCAAGGGGGTTTCTGGGTGCTTGATTAAGGAAGGATTTCCTGTATCACCGACTTGTTTCCCCCTTTTGTCTTTGTGCTTGCCAGTTTGGAAAGGATGTTCATGCAGGTGTTATGTTCACAGGGAACATGATGTACGTCCACGAATTTGAATTTCTTTTTCCTCTACTGGACAAGAGCCCAATATTCAGCAAGTTGTTCGTTTTTCATCTGATACTCCCCCTGGACTTAGGATGCAACCAGCTGAGAATTGGTGAAGATCATTACTTCCTCGGCTCCCAAATCTTCGGCCAGGCGTAAGCCTGCCAGGAATGGCTCATATTCGGCCTGGTTGTTCGAGGTTGAGAAAGATAGTGCGAGGGAGACCTTTAATAAGGTTCCTTCTTTGTTTTCTAATATAATGCCAACGCCGCTTCTGGTCGAACTAAAGGAGCCATCGACAAAGATTGTCCACCTGTGTGCTCCGTCCAAGGGCCCATGCGAGGTCATTTCAGCCACAAAGTCAGCCAATGCTTGAGCCTTAAGGGCTTTCCTTCCTTCATACTGGATATTGAATTCAGACATTTCTAAGGACCATTTCAATATTCTACCCGCAATGTCAGGTCTTTCGAGCAGCTGTTTTATCGGTTGATCTGTTCGGACGACTAATGTATGGTCCAACAAGTAATGTCTGAGTCTCCTCACCATGTTAACAAGGGCTAGGGTCACCTTTTCAATTCACTAATATCTCATTTTCGGGCCTTACAAGGCTTTTCTCGTAAAGTAAATTAGTCTTTGTCCTTTGCGGAGTTTCTCTGATTAGTGTCTCCCTTACTGCCTTAAAGGAAACAACCAGATAGAGATAGAGGATTTCATCCTTCTCTGGTCGAGAGAGAACGACCGGTTGCGATAGTTCCTATTTCAAGTAAGTGAGAGCTTGCTCACATTCATGTGTCCATTCGAAGATCGCTTCTTTACGGAGGAGCTTGAAGAGGGGGAGCACGTGTTGGGCGGATTTTGCCATGTATCGAGAGAGAGAGAGAGAAGTGAGCATGTCTTTCAAGATTTAAATGGATTTTTCTGAAGTGGGCATTGGGAACTAAAAATGCTCGGTATTTGTCGGGGCTTGCCTCAATTTCTCATTCTGCTAGGTAGAATCCGAGGAATTTGTCTGCGCGCACGCCAAAAGTACACTTCTCAAGACTAAATCGCATCCAACACTTTCTGGTATACTCGAACACTTTCTTTAGGTGGAGGGCATGGTCGACCTCTTCCGTTGATTTGATGATCATGTCGTCCATGTAGACTTCGATCATGTCACCTATCTCATTGCGGAAGACTTTGTTCATCATGTGCTGATATGTAGCGCCCACGTTTTTCAGACCGAAGGGCATTACGTTGTAGTAGTAGTAGTTTCCCGACTCGGTCATGAAAGCGGTGTATTTTTTGTCTGCTTTTTCCATTGGAATCTGGTTGTAGCCAGAATATGCATCCATAAATGATATCAATTTAAAACCGACCGAGTTTTCGACCAATTTGTCAATATTGGGGAGGGGATAAGCATCTTTTGGGAAAGCCCGATTGAGATCAGTATAATCAATGCATATGCTCCATTTTCCATTAGATTGTTTTACAAGGACTACATTTGAGAGCCAAGTTGTGTACTGGGCTTTAGAAAGAAAATTTTCCTCATGGAGGTCTTTCACAGCTAGTTCGATAACTTCCATTTTTCTAAGGGACTGTTTTCTCCTACGCTGAGCGACCTCCTTGGGGGAAACATCTATGGTCAGGTGATGGCATGCAATTTTTGGATCTAATTCGGGCATCTTGGTCGCTCTCCAGGCGAATAGGTAAGCATTCTCCCTTAGGAAAGCTTTAAGTTGCCTCTTCGCAAAGTCGGGAAGATCAACTCTAATCTTCACTCCTCTGGTGGGGTTGTTGTACCCCAATTTTTGCCCCTAAGATTCCCCTATCATATCATGTCAACTTGATCATGACAATATCACTTTATGGTCGGTTCTTCCTCTTTTTCTATCTCCTATCTTTAAGTTTGCTCTTGAGGAATCTCCAAGCACCTTGGTTGTGTATTTTGTATATGTGTTGTTGACTAACTTCTAATCAAAATACAAAAAATATTTGTCCTTGTCTTTGCAAAAATTGCATTTTGTAGGTACCAAGTCGAAGCATCCAACAAATAAGGTCATGCAAAGTTGATTGATCCTGCATTGTGGCAAAACAATCCAGCATGCATCGACCCATAAAGGTATGTATCGACTCATTTTGTTATGCATAACTAGCATGTGTCGACACATGCATGTATGTATCGACTCATCCTGCTTGAATAACCAGCATGTGTTGACACATGCATGTATGTATCGACTCATCCTGTTTGTTTAACTAGCATGTGTCGACACATACGTGTTATGTATCGACTCATGCAGTTTGTGTGATTCTGTAATGTGTTGGAATAACAGTATGTATCGACACATAGAGGCATGTATCGACACATGCTGTGTTATACAGCTAAGATGTATCGATGCATACCCCCTATGTATCGACTCATAATAGCAAAATGCACATGTTTTTTAAAAAAGCCAGCATATTTCAAACTGTTATCATTTTGGCTCCAATTTTTTTCTGCATAATTTGAAATTATATCATTAATTCAATTTGGCTCCAAGAATCAATTAACAAATTACCACTAATCCCAATCCTAAAACTCTATAAATAGAGACCTCATTTCATTCAAATCATAAGCTTTTGATAGCCAAAATCATCTTGCTAAAAAATCTCTCAATTCTCTCCATTTTACCAAATTCACTCAAAGCTCCATTTTCAAAAAGTTAGTAAGCTTTGCATTGAAGCTTACTAATCTTTGAGCTAAACCTTCATCCAAACACTTTTTCTCCATCAATTCTCTACATCCAAGCTTTGGTGATTGATTCTTGTTGTTGAATTGAAGCAAAATCTGAAGTTGTTTGATAATTCTCAAATTCTACCTTTGGTAAGTTGGATCATCATCTTTCACAATGTGATATCTTGTGGATTTCTGGTTTTGATTCATTGAGCACTATTTTATAACTCCATTAGTGCTATTTTCTTAAAATTTGCTAGAATTTTCATGCCCAATTGGATCCATGATCATAAGGTGTTTGATAAAAAGTTGGAACAAAAATTTTATCTTTAAAATGATGTTTTTCTACTGATTTTTAACAGGTTGCAATCAATTGTTATAACATTGCAATTGATTGTCACAAAAAATTGATTTGATAAAAAAACTGCACTGATGCAATAGGTTTCTGTCTAAGCACAATTGATTGTAACAGTGCCAAAAATACTTTTTCTGTCTTATTTTGGGGCTGTTTTGACTCAAGTATTTTTCTACACTCTCTTTGATGGATAATTTGGATTGCAATTTTAAATGTCCAATTTGTTTTTAAACTCAATGGACTTTGTGATGTAGATGAAGTTGGATAAATGTTCATCAATTCAAATCTACCTAAGAGTGAATTATTTAATTCATTTTTGGTGCTTTGGATTAATGATATATTTAGTGCTTTAATCCATCTAGAGGAGTGGTTGAATTTAAAGATGAAAGAATTTTGAAATGGTGATCCAAATTAGCTTATCATTCCCCTCCCTCTTCATCTTATCCCTTTCTTTCTTTTTTAATTGTGCTACATGTTAAGGGATGGTGATCTCTATATAATTTATCCAAACATGAAGTACATAGATTGCTATTGACCGACCTCAAAATAGGTGCGACTTCTATATAAGTCCACTTACGATTGCTTAACATAACGCTAAATTTTGTCCTGATTCGAATAAATGATCATTCGTGGCCTAAACTTATGATTGCAAGTCCAAGCGTGTTAATTTGATCTCTTTGATCCAATAACCTTGAGATTCATTGTGTGGAGGCTTTGGTTTTACCAATCCTCTAATGGATCTACAACACCTTTGGTCAACGCGGATCACTTAAACATCGTTGATCATTACATGTTACTTTTTTGAGGATTCCAAAATGGATGATATACTTGACAAAAAGCAAATGCAACTTGTTGTATGGAGGATTTGGTTCTACCAATCCTCTAATGAGTTCCAAATGCAAGTTTCAAGATGATCATCCAACTAACCACTAATTTCTAACAATTGACTTTACTTTATGCTTTATTTTTTATGCTTTATGTACCATTTAATTTGAGCATTTACATTTCATGCCATTTTTATTTTTGCTCACTTGAGCATTTATTTTTATGTCATTTTTATTTTGCTCACTTGAGCTTTTCTTTTCCTTTTAAAGACACCTAATAATCAACATGAACTATAAAAATATTTAATGATATTTGGACTATTGGTTACTATCCTTGGCATTATGGAGCATTGGACTTCTTGGACTTAGGATTAGAGACCTTGGCCTATCTTGGAGACTTTGTAACTTTATTTGATATTTTGTCTGGAGTTCTTGAGGTTTACCTCAAGACAATGGGTTGTTTGTTTGTTTTGTATGCAAGTTATTATGATTACATACTTTGTTTGTAATTTGGAATTCACCCGTATACAGCCGTTACTCTGCCCAATTTTTGCGAAGACTTAATACACTTGAAGTTTGGTTCTCTCAAGAGGTCTAGTATCTTTGCTTGCTTAGTTTCAATCCAAAGAATGGGAATTCGATATTGACTCATAATGTCAATGTGATACGGTGGGAGAACTGACTTGGGTTTTGCGTTTGATTTCGCAAATATTTCGGTTTAGCAAGAGTCGCCACCGACTTTTTATTTTATCCTAAGGAAAGGTTAAAAAGCACAGGAAAAACCTTTGAGATGTTTTCATGGGTTCGGGGAGTAGATTATAGAAAGGGAAGGTATTAGCACCCTTTCTATCCATGGTTATCCATGGGCTCTTAGTTACTTGCTTAGATCACTTCCCTTGCATTTTCAATTGTTTGAAATGGTGCTTTGTGTGTGGGTTTGAAAATGTTTTTAAAAAGATGCCTTGTCTAGGCAACCCTTGTAACAATTCTTTACTCGAATGTTTTACAAAAGGTGTTTGTCTTTTTGAAAATATGTTTCAAGGTTTTGAAAGTTGTTTTGAAAGTTGTGTTTGTGAAGTGTGTTTTGAAAAGTGGCAAGGATTTGTTTTGCAAGTTGGTCAAGTAACCAAGAGCTATCTACCCTAAATTTCTCAAAGATCTTTCCTATGTTTTAACCCTTTTAACAGTATTGTGCCACCATTGCATTTGGTGGACAATCTTGTGTTAGGATGTTAACGGGACGGGCGCGGGTCATCGTTTAGGCCATGAATGCAATAGGGCCAAGTGTCTTTGGCAATTTTTCCTTCAAGGGACTTGATCATTTTTTAGGCAACTTGAGAAAGCGTCATCGAGGGACTATGATCATTTGATTTGTTTTTGTTTTGCCAAAGAAACTCAACATGCAACATGGCCCATTTTTGAAGGCAACAAGTGGAGTAACCCTAAGGGTGCAAGTGTGATTGGTGTTGTCCTTTTTCATGCTTTTTGTCTTTGAATTAGGTCAAGCTATTTGTTGGTTGATTTTGCATGCAAACCCTAGGTCTATCATGGCATAATTGGAAAGCTTTTAAATGCGGAATTTTAAAGTCCTAGATTATTACAACATGATTATGGGGATGGGGGTACAAATGTTTGAATGGGGGATATTTAGCAAGAAATTAAATCTAGAACTATTACATCCATATTGAATATACAAGTTATTTAATTGTACAATAATTAAATAAATACAATAAATATGCAAAATGTATTATGCACAAAAATGGTTTTTTATGTATGTAAAAGTATTTTTTTCATGTGAAATATAAACAAAAATAAAAAGTCAATTTTTGGATATTTTGTGGTTTTAGGGCAAAACCCTAATTTTTTAATAAATAGTAATTATTTACTAATTATATGCAATATTTATATATTTATTTATACAAAAAATAAATAAAAGAGAAGTATATTGTAAAAAGTATTTTTGATGTCAAATATTAATAAAAATAAAAAGGTATTATTTTTTATATTTTATCCTAAATATTTAATAAAATATGTATAAGTATTTATACTATATATTAAATATACTAAATATATACAAAAATGAAATATTAATTATTTATAAAAAAAGTATATTTTTAGAAAATGTTTTCAAAATGTAAACAAAAAAATAATAACTAAAAAATATATTTTTGTGTTATTTTTTAGTATTTTAAATAAAAGTATATATATATTATTTTACATGTATAAGTTTAAATAAAACAAATAAATTCCAAATAAATGCAAAAATGGGTGGAAAAATATTTTTAATATTTTTTATATTTGAGCAAAAAATAATAAGTCAGAATCAAAAAGAAAAAATCAAAAATGAATAAAATATCACATAATGGGCCAGGGGGGTGTAAAACTAAAAAAAGGGTGCAAACAGCAAGTTGACTCAGGCCCAGCCCAAGTCAACTCTGTCTTCAACCTTCAGCCACGTTCAAACAGAAAAACGCGCGTGTTCCATGCTTCATCCAAACTCCTGATTCTTTGACTTTCAACAAAAACTCATAACACAAACATTATAGAGCATGGAAAGACGAATTCATACATATAAAAAACTTAACCTAATTCTCAAAAACGAGGGAGAATTTCTCCATCCCCAATTTCTGGCCTAAGTTTTCTTCCATGTTCAGGTCAAAATTCTCACAGCACACACAATATAAATGAAAAGTAACTATATGGATGGCTTCAGGGCTATGAGTAGAACATGCTTTCTTCACAAACTTAAGCCTAACTATGCCTGGATAGAGAGATAGAAGTTCATATTTTTACCTGTTCAGCTTGAGTCGTGTACAGCAACGGAGGTATCTTTAATGGAGTTTGAACTTTGGTACAGCTTGCCTGAAGTCCAAGGATGCTTCCTCTATGCTTAGCTTGCTTTGAATCTCTCTGAATCAAGCTATGGAAGTCAACCTGCAAAACTGAAAAGTGAAAATGGCAAACTTGGCTATGGATGTTACAGTTTATGTTCAATGCTTGGGATAGCTTCAATGGATGATATGGGACATGTTTGAACTCTCTTTGGCCAAAATGCACGAGTGAAATGGATTGGGGAAGTCAAACTGCAACAGGTGCCCTGTTTTGCAGAAAAAATGTGATCTTCTGTATGAGGAGGGATGAAGGGTGGTTTTGTCGTGCTTTAGGTCAGTTAGGGAGTGTGAAAGATGTTTGCAAAGTTTGCTTAGGTTCGTGTTTACAGGTATGAGAGAATGGTATGAGTTTGCCACTTTTCTTTTAATGTAAGCAAGGAAATGCAAGTTTTAAAACAAGCCTGTCCCATGCCCTAAACTATGTTGCACCTCTTGTTCTTGAACAGAGTTATTTGTGTACAAATGTTAGCTTCAAAGATCTGGCCCATGCCTCTTGGATTTGTTATTTGACATAAAGTGTATCTTTACTAGAATGGCAAAATTGCTTTTTCTAAATATGGATTAATCTTGCATGTAATGACCAAATGAACAAAATAACATCTTGGCACAATGGTTTGGCATTTAATTATTGAGTGTGAAAAGGATTAGAGGCCTGTAATCTAGCTTGAACCATGCTGACTTGAAAAGGGCAATGTTATGAACATGTATTTGACTATGAACAAAGTGACTTTTGCCCATCTTTGCAAATTCGATTCTCCCTAACCACAAGGGTGTTTGAGAAGTTCTTGGACAATTTGGAAAGTTTGGAATGTGTACTACAATCCATATTTGTAATGAAAATTGAAATTCCAAGTGGAACCATGTGAAAAGTGGCCATGAAGTTGGGCAAAAATCCTGCCTAGAATAGGTCAAAATTTATCTAAGTTAAGAATGTTTTGCACCCTTGTTCCAAAAATCATAACTTGTGCTACAAGATTCTTTTGAGGAAACTTTGTGAATAAAAGTTGTAGATTTTTCAATGGACTATAACTTTCATGTTTTGAGTTTTGTTTGAATCCATTTGTATCTTGATGAAACAATGGGACAAAGTTAGGAAAAAATAAGGAAATTTTATAACTTAGAAAATTTCTAAGTTATGAAATTTCTTCATTTTAAACCCTAATTTGCAATTTTGGGTTTCTTGATGAAAAAGTTTCATAATTTGACATGTTTTGATGAAAAATGAATCTTGGCACTTGATTTTGACCAAAAAGTCAAAGTTTGACTTTTCAGTATACAGTCAAATTTTGATCAGTTGACTGGAAAATTCATCTGTCAATCCTGTGCATTTGAGATCTTTTGAACTTGTTGAATGTGTCAAGACCATGACATTGAGTCTTTGAGTCCATATATGAGCTTGGTTTTCCTTTTGTTAGGTCAAACAGTCAAAAATTGCCTTTGTGCAGTCAAAACCCTAAAAATGACCATTTTACCCTTTTGGTGATCTGATCAAATTTCTTGTGGAATTGTGATCCAAACTTGACCAAATGGTTCATGTGAGTTCAAAATGTTGATGTGGGTCAAAAATCATGAGGTTTGACTGTCAATTGGCCACAGTTGACTTTTTCCCCAATACAGCTGATTTCTAGGTCAACTGTCCAATTGACTGGGCAAAGATTGGAATCAAGGCTTGAAACTTGGTATGGATAAACTTGTGAGTCCAACATGAGGCATGAAAGTCACTTTGGGAATTTTAAGTCAAAACATCTTTGTGCAAACTCAAACCCTAATTTGGGTCAACAGTGCAAGGAGGAGTCTTGAGCAGAGCAAACTCTAACTTGATCTTGAGCTCCAAGGGTCTTATGGTGAGAAAATATTGATGAAATGAGAGGGAAAATTTTGGGGTACAACAGTTGCCCCTGTTCAATCTTCTTGCACCTGAAGAGTTAGATTGGCAGGTTTGCCTTTCGCGTCTCGAAGGTAAAAGGAGATTGGACACTAGAGTGCCCTTAAATTTGCACTCGTCAGATCAATGGATGCGGGAATGGGCTTAGAGATGCCATTTGGAGATGGGCTTAAAGATGCCATCTAGAGGGGTGACAGAATCTTGTCGGGGATAGGCTTAAAGATGCCATCTGGAATGAGTATCAGAAAGGTATCCACGTTTTGGAACATCTCTGAACTGGGGGTCTTGAATAAGCAATGGATTGATATCCGTGTTTGGAGAATCCGTAAACTATTTTCAAAAGTTGAGTCTGAACAAGCGATAGATTAACATCCGTTTCCGGAGAATCTGTAAACTGTTTTCAGAGGTGGAAGAATCTGAACAAGCGATAGGTTAACATCTGTGCATGGAGAACCCGTAAACTGTTTTCAGAGGTGGAAGAATATGAACAAGCGATAGGTTAACATCCGTGCCTGGAGAACCCGTAAACTGTTTTCAGAAGTCTTGAAGTTGAATAAGCAATAGAGAAGCATCCGTTGTTGGGAAGCGTCCGTAAACTGTTTTCAAAAGTTGAGTCTGAACAAGCGATAGATTAACATCCGTTACTGGAGAATCCCGTAAACTGTTTTCAGAAGTCTTGAAGTTGAATAAGCAATAGAGCAGCATCCGTTGTTGGGAAGCGTCCGTAAACTGTTTTCAAAAGTTAAAGAATCTGAACAAGCGATAGGTTAACATCCGTTACTGGAGAACCCGTGAACTGTTTTCAGAAGTCTTGAAGTGGAGAAGGAACTGGTGTAAGGTTTCCTGATGATGAGTCCGTGTAAAACTACATCTGGATGAATCTGTAATAAGTATCAGAATGTCGCCATGTCTGGGTCACATCTGAACTATTTCTAGAAAGACTCTCAGAAGATGATGATCTTTGTTTGTCGACTGATCTTTCCTGAAAAGGTAAAGAGTTAGTTGTATGCAATGTCATGATGCATGATGCGATGTATGTTATATCAATGTTTATGATATGAATGTGATGAATGCGCATGTAAGCTGATGAGCTGTCTTGCTGAGGATAGATGAATCCTGCATGGCTGGAGATAAAAGAATCTTGACTGCTGCCAGGGAAAGTGAGTCCTTGACTGCTGCAGGGGATTGCAAGAATCTTTGATTGCTGAAGATGAGACATCCTTGTTGACTACTGCTAGAGAATCAGGAGCTTGGGTTGTATGCCAATCTAATGGGGATTCCTGTCCTGAGGAGATCTTCACTCGGGAATATCTGAATATCCTGTGAGGAACTGAGAATGAGAGTCTTCATTCTGCTTGGGGAATGCAAGATCTTCAATTGTTGAGGGATCTTAGGACCACTGCGGGGGATCGGAACTCCTTGGTGACTTGTAGGGAATGAGAATTTCTGATGGTCTCTACTGGGGAGTTCAGAACCTGATCGACTTATGCTGGAGAAGTAAGACTGAGAATCCTCAGTCTAGTGGGAGGTATCTCTGTGGGGAGAAGGTTCACTATTCTGGTTCCGCTGGGGATTGATGGTTGGAATTTTTTAGCTCCGCTGGGGATTGGATTTTCAGATTTTTAAGGCTCCACTGGGGATACTGAAACTTAACTCTGAGGGGAATTGAGTTCTGGAAGGCCTTCTGGCTGGGGAGGTCAGTTTTGAGAAAGCTTTATGTTCTGCTGACGATCCTAAAGTTTAATTCTGCTAGGGATTCCTTCTGAAAGGGCATCAAGATATCTACCTGTACCTTCAACCTATCAGTAATCATCTTTCTTGATTTGTAAGGAAAATGATTATGTTCAAATGCATATGCCTATTTAACAAAACATTGGACGTTTCTCAAATAAAACATAAATGTAGAAAATCAAAAGGAAGACAAAGCAAATTCCTGTATTTGGAAAAGTATTTGTATTAACTTTCTATGAGTATATTTGTACAAAGGAGACAATCATCCTAGTAAGAGGATGTCGTCGTAACAAATTGAAAAATTTACACAAAAGAAAGATGGCTATGTGAAACAATTCCATGGGATCCCCATTCTGCTATAGCCTTCACGACTCTGAATATCTATCCATTCAATGCTTCGTCCGCCGATGACTGGATTGATCAGAAGCTTGGAGCTGGTTGATGAAGAGATTGTCCTTAAAGTGATCCGACGAGACATAGTCATACGCTTTAATTCCCTAACTTTTGCCTGAATCGCCCTTTCGGGTTTTCGATCCACCGGGAAACCCTTTTTTACTCAAGCCGCCCTTTCGGGTTTTCAACTTGCCGGGTGTACAGATTTTTTTTGTTTTATCACTAATTTTTGCCTGAATCGCCCTTCCGGGTTTTCGATCCACCGGGATGCCCATTTTTGCCCAAGTCGCCCTTTCGGGTTTTCGACTTGTCGGGTTATTTTATGCGTAGTATCTTTTGGCTATGTTTGCGTTCGCAGGGTGCGGCAAATCGTCGCCGTCCATGGTGGTCAGAATCATTGCACCACCAGAAAATACGCTCTTGATCACAAATGGTCCTTCGTAAGTAGGAGTCCATTTGCCCCTGGGATCACTTTGTGGTAAGATAATCCGCTTGATTACGAGATCTCCGACTTGATATACTTGACGTCTGACTTTCTTGTTGAAAGCCTTGATCATCCATTTTTGATACGTTTGACCATGGCAAACAGCAGCGAGTCGTTTCTCGTCGATCAAATTGAGTTGATCAAGTCAGGTCTGAATCCAATCATCTTCACTCAAACCAGAGTCCTTCATAATCCTTAAATAAGGAATCTGAACTTCCATGGGCAGGACAACTTCCATGCCATATACCAAAGAAAATGGGGTTGCCCCTGTTGAAGTACGTGTCGTGGTACGGTATCCATGCAGAGCGAATGGTAGCATCTCATGCCAGTCTTTGTAGGTAACTGTCATTTTCTGAATGATCTTCTTAATGTTTTTGTTCGCAGCTTCAACATCACCGTTCATCTTCGGCCGATAGGGAGATGAATTGTGATGATAAATCTTGAACTGTTCGCATAGAGCGGTGATCATAGTATTATTCAGATTTGTACCGTTGTCTGTGATGATTCTGTCGGGAACACCATACCGGCATATGAGGTTCTGCTTGATGAAGCGGGCAACCACATTTTTAGTACTAGAGGCGAAGGAAGCTGCCTCGACCCATTTGGTGAAATAGTCAATAGCAACCAGGATGAAGCGATGTCCATTGGATGTCGTGGGCTTGATCTCTCCAATCATGTCAATGCCCCACATTGCAAATGGCCAAGGAGCTGTCAAAATGTTGAGAGGAACCGGAGGAATATGAATCTTGTCAGCGTAGACTTGACATTTGTGGCAAGTACGGGAATGTTGATGGCAGTCAGCTTCCATGGTAGACCAGTAATATCCTGCCCTTAGGATCTTCTTAGCCATTATATGCCCGCTAAAGTGGGTGCCAAATGTACCGCTGTGTATCTCAGTCATGATTAACTCTGCTTCGGCTTTGTCTACGCATCCGAGTAAAACACAATCATGGCTGCGTTTAGAGAGGATGATGTTGCTCAGGAAGAACTTGGCAGCAAACTTCCTTAGGAACTTCTTGTCATTTACGGAAGCTCCTTCGGGATATTCTCTAGTCTGGAGATACCTTTTGATTTCGTGAAACCAAGGTTGTTCCACTACTTCTTCGGTATTAATCTCATGACAATGCGCAGGTTCATCCATTCGCTCGATGGTGATTTGGGGAGCCTCATTATCCCAGTTGAGTTTAAACATGGAAGACATTGTAGCCAGGGCATCTGCTAGATGATTCTCTTCTCGCGGGAAATGCTCGAAGGTAATTTGCTCGAAATGAGGCAACAATGTCAGGACATGTTCTTTGTATGGGATAAGATTAGGATGTTTGGTATCCCACTCTCCTTTGATTTGACTGATAACCAAAGCCGAGTCCCCAAATACGATCAAAGATTTGATTCCCAAGTCTATAGCAGCCTTAAGACCAAAGATGCAAGCTTCATATTCGGCCATGTTGTTGGTACAGCTGAAACAAAGTCGGGCAGTGAAAGGTGTATGGTAACCTTCTGGGGAAATGAGTACCGCACCGATACCGTTTCCAAGTGCATTTGAAGCACCATCAAAGTACAGGGTCCATCGGGATTCTTTTTCAGGTCCGTCATACGGTCTGTTACCTTCAATGTTGTCCAAGTTCATGATGTCCTCGTCCGGGAAGTCGAATCTCATGGATTGATAATCTTCGATAGCTTGATGAGCTAGATGGTCAGCTAGTACACTCCCTTTTATAGCTTTTTGGGTGGTGTACTGGATGTCATACTCAGTCAGGATCATTTTCCATCTAGCGATTCTTCCAGATAAAGCAGGCTTTTCGAAGATATACTTGATAGGATCCATTTTGGAAATCAACAGAGTGGTATGAGTCAGCATATACTGCCTCAGTCGGCGAGCAGCCCATACCAAAGCACAACAAGTTTTCTCAAGCAGTGAGTAGCGAGTCTCACAGTCGGTAAACTTTTTGCTAAGGTAATAAATGGCATGCTCTTTTCGACCAGACTCGTCATGCTGGCCCAACACGCACCCCATTGAGTTATCCAAAACGGTCAGATACATGATCAGCAGCCTTCCTTCGACGGGTGGCATCAGAATAGGAGGTTCTAGCAAATACTCCTTGATCTTATCAAAAGCAGCTTGGCAATCGTCGTTCCATTCGACTACCTGATCTTTCTTCAATAGTTTGAAAATTGGCTCACAGGTAGACATCAGATGAGAGATGAATCTGGCAATATAGTTCAAGCGCCCCAAGAACCCTCTAACCTCCTTTTCAGTATGAGGAGCAGGCATTTTTCGTATAGCTTTCACTTTTGCTGGATCGACCTCAATGCCTTTGTTGCTGACAATAAATCCTAGAAGTTTACCAGACCTAACTCCAAAAGTACACTTACTTGGATTCAGCCTGAGTTTGTACTCTTTCAACCTGGCAAACAGCTTCTGCAAATTCTCAAGGTGTTCCTCCTATGTTTGTGATCGAGCTATCATGTCGTCTACGTAAACTTCAACCTCATGATGTATCATATCATGAAATAGAGCTACCATGGCGCGCTGATAAGTTGCCCCTGCGTTCTTCAGTCCGAACGGCATCACCTTGTAGCAGAAGGTACCCCATTGTGTAACAAAGGTTGTTTTCTCCATGTCCTCGGGGGACATTTTGATCTGGTTGTAGCCCGAGAATCCATCCATGAAGGAAAACACCTTGTGCTGAGCTGTGTTGTCAATCAAAATGTCGATGTGCGGTAGCGGAAAATCATCTTTAGGACTAGCCCTATTCAAATCCTGGTAGTCCACACACATTCTGACCTTTCCGTCTTTTTTAGGTACTGGCACAATGTTAGCAACCCATTGTGGATAGGATGTAACAGCCAGAAAGCCAGCGTTGAATTGCTTCATTACTTCTGCTTTAATCTTCTCAGACATGTCGGGCCTCATTCGGTGGACTTTTTGCTTGATCAGTGGACAATCCTCTCTTGTAGGGAGACGGTGCACCACGATATCTGTGTCTAAACCCGACATGTCTTCATAAGACCAGGCGAAGATTTCAACGTATTCATTCAACAGCTGTATCAAGCGTTCCTTGACATTTGGTTCCAGATTGGCACCCACTTGAACTTCTTTCCGGTCTTCCTCTGTTCCTAAGTTGATAGTTTCCAATAACTCTTCGTGAGGCAAGATGGCCCTCTCTTCTTGTTGTAGAAGTCTGGCTAGCTCTCCCGGTACTTCATAATCTTCGTCATCTTCATACTCAGCCTGATTGACCAGATCTTCAGAGTTATTGAAGGACATAGCAGAAGAGTCACCCATAGAATCCAGAGTGGATGGGTACCTGCATTTGTGAGTGTGGGTGTGTGTAAGGGATAACCATCCTTGAACAAAAATGCAAAAGGAAAGAAAATGAACACAGTAGTTTATCAATGAAAAACGTCCAATGAATCATTAAACATGGCATATGAATATGAAGATAATCAAAACCCTTACAAATGGACCTACATGCCCCGGGCAAGGCATGAGGTGAAAAAGTAGCGTGCAGATTGTTCAAAAGTAATTATTACAGACCAACAGGAAATGTTCGACAGATAATTACTGATTAATAAAAGTAATGGGGACGAAGTCTTTCACCTCCCAGTTGTGTAGTCCTCCTCCGATGGTTGGGAAGATCCAGTTTTCAATGTTGGCCTCTTCGTCCTCGTCTTCCAAAGCATTTATTCCATAAGGAGAAATCTTGATGGGTGTTCTTTCAACTTTTGAGCGGCGCATAGCTTTTTACCCTGCAGCGGTAAATCCTAATCCAAACTTGTCTGTTTTGTGAGGAATATCTGGCAACTGCCCCCATGTTGAGCTCTTCCCTTCCTTCATCGTAGCCTTTGCGTCTTTCAGAGATGCCATCCTGGCCACCTGCTTGGGTACCTCAACTACCGCTTTTGCTACTGCCACCTCAGGAGAGACTTCCTCAAAGTGTTGGAATGGTGTTTCAATGAATTCACCCTCCACCTCTACATACCGAAAGGAGTTCAGGTGGCTGATCATATATTCCTCCTCACCGTGTACGGTTATAATTTTTCCTTTGACAGGGTATTTCAGCATTTGATGTAGAGAGGAGGTGACTTCGCCAGCATTATGTATCCATGGCCTCCCTAGCAAGCAAGAGTATGATGGTCGGATATCCATCACATAGAAAGTTGAGGGGAACACTTCAGTGCCTACCTTAATGGGAATGTCGACCTCCCATGTACCATTCTTTTTGACCTGTCAAATGCCCTTACAATGATATTACTTGGCTTTGGCTCCAAGCCTTCACAGTCCAATTGGTCGAGAGCCTTCTTAGGCAGCACGTTCAGAGAAGAACCAGTGTCGACCAAAACATGGGCCAGAGTAGTTCCTTGGCATTCTACTGACACATGTAATGCGTCATTGTGCTTTCTTCCTTTCGGAGTCAGATCAGCATCAGAGAAACCCAGGCCGTTGTGTGCGGTAAGGCTGGCCACACAATCTTAGAATTGATCGGCTGAGGTTTCCTAGAGCACATAGGTTGTCTTCAGAAATTTTATCAATGCTTTGGCGTGCGCCTCTGAACAAAGCAGTAATGCTAACATGGAGATCTTCGAGGGGGTTTGCCCCAGTTGCTCTACCACGTCATAATCACTCTTCTTAATTATTTTCAGAATCTCCTCCATTTCTTTCTTGGAGGTTTCAGGGATGACCAATGGTTGAGCCCTCGTCCTGACGAGCTCATCTTGGATCCCTTTCCCCTTATCAGCAGGAGTAGGAGGGACAACTACAGGAGTAACAGCTTCTTCAATCAACGGAGTTCTTGCGGAAAGTTTTATCGGTGCAGGAGTAACTTTGGCAGCAGCTGAGGGTCCAAAGATTGCCTTTGGAGGGGCAATCTCTGGAGAGAAAATTCTCCCACTTCGGGTGATCTTGCTTGTACCGGAAATGTTTCCAATACCGGCATCTTCTTCATCAGAGCTTTCCTCGGTTATCTCAACTTGTTTAACACCATTGTAGTAGATCTCTCCACCATAATTCCATGGTATTGTTTTGTCAGAAATGTAGGGGACAGGCCCTGACATGGTTATTTTCAGAGGAACAAACTTTGTAGCGGATGTAATCTTAACAGGATTTTTAGGGACCTTGGAAAGATTGGTGGAAATGGTGATTATTGAAACATCTTCGATAAGGGTTGGAGTAGCAGGAATCTTTTCGAAAAGAATTTGTTGACTGTCCATTAGGCCTTGGATGCCTTTCCTCAGCAATGGACAGTCGATTGGTAGAGAGGAACAACAGTAGCAGTTTTCTTTACATCCTGGGAAAATCCAAACTTTCAACAGATTTAACTTGATCATCAACAGTGGAGTCATCAGGTCATCAACATCAGAAACATACAGATCTTCTTCAATAGCATGGACATTGCGACCATGCTTCAGCATTGGAGCGGATATTACGTTTGGCTTCTCTAGAGCATCGAACTCAACCTCTTTCGCCTCTATCAAGTCTTGAATTTTATGTTTAAGTGCCCAACAATCGTTGGTGTCATGCCCGATGCTGTCAGAATGATAGGCGCATTTAGCATTAGGATGATAATGCGGGGAAGATGTGTTCACATTTTTTGGTGCCTCTTTGATAGTGGTGAGATTTAACTTCAACAAATGGAGAAGAACTTGTGCAGGCATCATATGGATGCGGGTGAACTGTCGTTGTGGCCGTTCCACCCGTTGCTGATTTGGTCTTGACTGATTGTAACGAGGCTGATCATTTGATGAATTTTGGATCATCACGGCCCCCACAGTCGGTCGGCGCTCAGTTCTTCCCGATCTTTTCTTAGAGTATATAACAACTGCTTCTTTCTTAGTCGGAAATGATTTCTTAACAGTTGTAGATGCAGAGGCATCCTTTTGAATCTTCCCATTCTTAATACCGGCTTCCACCCGTTCGCCAGTCAGAATCAATTCAGTAAACCCTGCGGAAGAGCTCCCGATCAAATGGTTGAAGAACGGGCCAGATAGGGTCCCCAAGAACATATCAACTAGTTCTCTATCAGAAAGAGGTGGCTGCACTCTTCCGGCCAAATTGCGCCATTTCTGGGCGTATTCTTTGAATCCTTCATTTGAGGCCATCCCCATACTCTGTAGCTGAGTACAGGTTGGCGCCAAGTCAGAGTTATATTGATACTAAAAGGCAGCTGCCAAGTCTTCCCAACTATGTACCTCCGACCTCTCAAGCTTGTAAAACCAGTCTAGCTGTGTACCAGACAGGCTATCCTGGAAGAACTGTACCCAAAGATTTTTGTCGGATGTATGAGGTTGAATTCTTCTGACATACGACCTCAGGTGCATTTTTGGGCAAGACAGCCCGTCATACTTTGCAAAAATTGGCACCTTAAACTTTGGAGGGATCACAATTCCAGCAATCAATCCCAAATCTTCGAAATCTAACCCGGGAACCCTTTGCAGCTCCATAGCTGCCAGCCTATCCTCCAGGTTTTTGTATTTGTCATCCGCTGGCGGGTATTGTTGCTCTGAGTAGTCTTCATCTTCTTCAGCCTCTTCCTCTTCATCTTCGGACTCAGAAGGTAACGCTGCCCCTTTTCCTTTACCGGTCCCCTCATCAGATGTGGAGGGGAACTCAAGAACTCTCCTAGCTTTGTTCTCAAACCTTCTTCCCAGGGTAGCCACCCCAACTCTTTTCTTCTTCTTTTTCACTTTTTCTTGCTCTTTGTTCCCAAGCAGTGCTTTTAGATCCTCCTGACCCTTTGCCAAGGTCATTAGGAGCTGTTGAAACTGTGAGTTTTGTGACTGCAGATCTTTGACCGTCTGTTCGAGATCCATCTTACTTAAATAAACAGTAGAAAGATAAGGAAACCTGGTGTGGAGACCTGTTTATGCACATGATGAATGATATGTTTATTCATGCAATGCATTCAAGGATTTAAAAATTCAAAATTGTTGCAAACAAAAAGAACACATGTCATATTAATAAGAAGAAATTTTGCCAGTACATAAATGCCCCATGGGCCAAATATTACAAAAACTTCTTAAGGTAAAAAGACGTTGCGCATCCTCTTTGGTGCGATGTAAGTGTTAAGGGTCTCTTCCTCATGGAGTCGGCGGGTAAGTTCTAAAACCTTCTTCTCATTGGCGTAGAAGCTGGCTTCAAAAGTATTCCGCTCTTCCTTGAGTTGGATCCAACTCTTCTGCATTTCCTCCCATGATGTTGGCATGTCAGGATGTAGGATGGTGTAGGGAACCTCTCCTTCCTTAACAGGCTCTTTAATCAAAGGGAGAACATAAGGGTAAGGCATCATTAGACTCTGGGCTCGGGTTCGTACCCACTTGAGATAAGGCTCAAGAGGGATGGAGTTTTTGTGCCCTAGTGTCTTGCTATCTACCTTGTTAGGCATCCTCCAAGCTCTGATGAATCTTTGGCGAAGTCCTTGCGCATCGTTGTCGAAGTCAAAAACTAGGTCAGGAATCAGCATGTCATGAGGGCCATCCCTCCGTGCATATCCAAATTGTCTCAAAGCTAGACAAGGGTTGTAAGTAATGCCTCCTCTAATGCCAAGTAATGGGACATTAGGGAACTCACCACAATGATCGACGATGATGACATTTTCTCTGGACCGAGAACACCAATGTACATCAGAATGCGTGAGGGTCATCAATCGTTGTGACCACCTTAAGCCTTGGTCATTCTTCAAAACAGATTGTGGAAGGTGCAAAATAAACCACCTTGCAAGGAGAGGAGTACAGCACATGAGAACACCTCTCTTTCTCATTGTTCGTGTGTAAAATGAGTGGAGGATGTCCCCAAGCAATGTTGGTATGGGATTCCTGGATAAGAAGATCTTGACGGCGTTGACATCTATAAGTTGGTCAGGATTTGGGAACAAGACCAGCCCATAGATGAGGAGTGCCACAATCTCTTCAAAGGCTTGTAGATCCAAGGAATTCCAACACTCTTGTGCCTTCTCAAACAAGAATTTTGCCAAGAAGCCTTTGACACCACTTCTAGTTTCCCAATTCCCCTTGATGTCAGATGGTTGCAAGTGTAGTGCTTGAGCAACATCTTTAGGTTTTGGTTCTTTTTCCGTACCGTTGTAGGGTAGTTGATTAAGAATAGGAATTCTCAGGAGTTGAGAAAATTCCTCCAAAGTGGGCACCAATTGGTAGTCGGGGAATGTGAAACAGTGGTGAAGGGGGTCAAAGAACTGGAACAACACTTTCACCATGTCTTCTTCAATGCTGGTGTTGACTAGGCTGAGCAGTCTACCATGTCTTTCACTGAAGAGAGAGCTTTCTGGAATTCTGGATGTGAGCTCCTTGAGTTGAGGAGGGATTCTCACAAGGTTGACTTGGATAGTTTTCCTGCGAAGAATTTCCATGACCTACAAAACAAGAACAAAGATGAAGATCCAAACCCTTGAAATGGTTAGTGGATGCATATGATGCTTTATGATGTTCATGATGTATGCACAAACATATGTACAAGAAAGTCACACAAAACCCTAGTTTCAGGCTTGCATGAGGTTTCATAGGTAAGTACCCTCTTGAGTGAAGTTGGCTTAAAAACCTGTCCTATAAATAGTAACCGGGTTCTAAGGAGCTCAATATCATTGGATTGTTTTCCATGTTCATTGTTTTTGTTTAGCCACTTAACTAGCGACCAAAATATTCCAAGAAAACAACCCTCAATGAGTGTAGTATCGAGTATCTACCAACTTCAGACCACACCAAAGCCGGTCATCTCACTACCCCTAATAAAAGGCCAAGATGGTCAAGTAAGGTTCTAGGTCATTAGTGCTTAGTGACATCACTCAGCGGCCCCGTACTCTCCTTGATTGAACTCAAGGGTTACCAGTACTCACAAATATGTCGCACTAATATAGCTATTGCTTCAACCGTGTCGGTATACCCCGCACAGTTTCCACAATGTATTGCTATCTATGAATGTTTCCCAAATCCGGGTGTAGGATTTCAAGCCCAAACAAGAGAACCAAAAAGGTAAAGCAATCAAAGCAAACAATTAGTCATGCAAAAGGGTGATCTAAGCCCTAAGGTTACTCCACTTTTAAAAATCATTTCCCCAGCAGAGTCGCCAGTTCTGTGATACGGTGAGAGAACTGACTTGGGTTTTATTTTTGATTTCGCAAATGTTTCGGTTTAGTAAGAGTCGCCACCGACTTTTTATTTTATCCTAAGGAAAGGTTAAAAAGCACAGGAAAAACCTTTGAGATGTTTTCATGGGTTCGGGGAGTAGATTATAGAAAGGGAAGGTATTAGCACCCTTTCTATCCATGGTTATCCATGGGCTCTTAGTTACTTGCTTAGATAACTTGCCTTGCATTTCCAATTGTTTGAAATGGTGCTTTCAATTGTTTGAAATGGTGCTTTGTGTGTGGGATTGAAAATGTTTTGAAAAAGATGCCTTGTCTAGGCCACCCTTGTAACAATTCTTTACTCGAATGTTTTACAAAAGGTGTTTGTCTTTTTGAAAAGATGTTTCAAGGTTTTGAAAGTTATTTTGAAAGTTGTGTTTGTGAAGTGTGTTTTGAAAAGTGGCAAGGATTTGTTTTGCAAGTTGGTCAAGTAACCAAGAGCTATCTACCCTAAATTTCTCAAAGATCTTTCCTATGTTTTAACCCTTTTAACAGTATTGTGCCACCATTGCATTTGGTGGACAATCTTGTGTTAGGATGTTAACGGGACGGGCGCGGGTCATCGTTTAGGCCATGAATGCAATAGGGCCAAGTGTCTTTGGCAATTTTTCCTTCAAGGGACTTGATCATTTTTTAGGCAACTTGAGAAAGCGTCATCGAGGGACTATGATCATTTGATTTGTTTTTGTTTTGCCAAAGAAACTCAACATGCAACATGGCCCATTTTTGAAGGTAACAAGTGGAGTAACCCTAAGGGTGCAAGTGTGATTGGTGTTGTCCTTTTTCATGCTTTTTGTCTTTGAATTAGGTCAAGCTATTTGTTGGTTGATTTTGCATGCAAACCCTAGGTCTATCATGGAATAATTGGAAAGCTTTTAAATGCGGAATTTTAAAGTCCTAGATTATTACAATATGATTATGGGGATGGGGGTACAAATGTTTGAATGGGGGATATTTAGCAAGAAATTAAATCTAGAACTATTACATCCATATTGAATATACAAGTTATTTAATTGTACAATAATTAAATAAATACAATAAATATGCAAAATTTATTATGCACAAAAATGATTTTTTATGTATGTAAAAGTATTTTTTTTCATGTGAAATATAAACAAAAATAAAAAGTCAATTTTTGGATATTTTGTGGTTTTAGGGCAAAACCCTAATTTTTTAATAAATAGTAATTATTTACTAATTATATGAAATATTTATATATTTATTTATACAAAAAATAAATAAAAGAGAAGTATATTGTAAAAAGTATTTTTGATGTCAAATATTAATAAAAATAAAAAGGTATTATTTTTTATATTTTATCCTAAATATTTAATAAAATATGTATAAGTATTTATACTATATATTAAATATACTAAATATATACAAAAATGAAATATTAATTATTTATAAAAAAAAGTATACTTTTAGAAAATCTTTTCAAAATGTAAACAAAATAATAATAACTAAAAAATATATTTTTGTGTTATTTTTTAGTATTTTAAATAAAAGTATATATATATATATATATATATATATATATATATATATATATATATATATATATATATATATATATATATATTATTTTACATGTATAAGTTTAAATAAAACAAATAAATTCCAAATAAATGCAAAAATGGGTGGAAAAATATTTTTAATATTTTTTATATTTGAGCAAAAAATAATAAGTCAGAATCAAAAAGAAAAAATCAAAAATGAATAAAATATCACACAATGGGCCAGGGGGGTGTAAAACTAAAAAAAGGGTGCAAACAGCAAGTTGACTCAGGCCCAGCCCAAGTCAACTCTGTCTTCAACCTTCAGCCGCGTTCAAACAGAAAAACGCGTGTGTTCCATGCTTCATCCAAACTCCTGATTCTTTGACTTTCAACAAAAACTCATAACACAAACATTATAGAGCATGGAAAGACGAATTCATACATATAAAAAACTTAACTAACTCTCAAAAACGAGGGAGAATTTCTCCATCCCCAATTTCTGACCTAAGTTTTCTTCCATGTTCAGGTCCAAAATTCTCACAACACACACAATATAAATGAAAAGTAACTATATGGATGGCTTCAGGGCTATGAGTAGAACATGCTTTCTTCACAAACTTAAGCCTAACTATGCCTGGATAGAGAGATAGAAGTTCATATTTTTACCTGTTCAGCTTGAGTCGTGTACAGTAATGGAGGTATCTTTAATGGAGTTTAAACTTTGGTACAACTTGCCTGAAGTCCAAGGATGCTTCCTCTATGCTTAGCTTGCTTTGAATCTCTCTGAATCAAGCTATGGAAGTCAACCTGCAAAACTGAAAAGTAAAAATGGCAAACTTGGCTATGGATGTTACAGTTTATGTTCAATGCTTGGGATAGCTTCAATGGATGATATGGAACATGTTTGAACTCTCTTTGGCCAAAACGCACGAGTGAAATGGATTGGGGAAGTCAAACTGCAACAGGTGCCCTGTTTTGCAGAAAAAATGTGATCTTCTGTATGAGGAGGGATGAAGGGTGGTTTTGTCGTGCTTTAGGTCAGTTAGGGAGTGTGAAAGATGTTTGCAAAGTTTGCTTAGGTTGGTGTTTACATGTCGTGCTTTAGGTCAGTTAGTATTAGTTTGCCACTTTTCTTCTAATGTAAGCAAGGAAATGCAAGTTTTAAAACAAGCCTGTCCCATGCCCTAAATTATGCTGCACCTCTTGTTCTTGATCAGAGTGATTTGTGTACAAATGCTAGCTTCAAAGATCTGGCCCATGCCTCTTGGATTTGTTATTTGACATAAAGTGTATCTTTACAAGAATGGCAAAATTGCTTTTTCTAAATATGGATTAATTTTGCATGTAATGACCAAATGAACAAAATAACATCTTGGCACAATGGTTTGGCATTTAATTATTGAGTGTGAAAAGGATTAGAGGCTTATGAAATTCTGGCTGCAGATACTCAATGTCACGTCCAATGTTATGACACCGTATCTGACTTACTATATGACAGTAAATACAAAAGCAGTAAATAACACAGTCAATTGTATACCCAGTTCAGTGTGCAACAACACCTACTCTGGGGGCTACCAAGCCAGGGAGAGAATCCACTATAAGAGATGTTAATTCAGGAATAAACCAACCAGTTTATCTCCTTCACTTAAGACCTACCCAATGCAATTCTAATCTAAGTACAACTTAAACCTGAGTTCCTACTCACTCCCCCTCAATCACAGCAGTGATACATAAACCAATTTGACTTAAGAATTGATGAAGACACTCTTCAAAACACACACTTGATTAAGCTTCACAGCTTTTTAATCAAGTAACACAATCACTCGTGCTTCACAGCTTTGAGTGATGTACACAACTAACTTGACTCTGCTTCACAGCTTTAGTCAAGTAACATTCAAACACTCTTGCTTCAAAGCTTTGAGTGCTACACAACCCTTACAATTGAAACCTATTCCAAGGCACTTATCACAATGATAATTGCTTGGAGTACAATAAACAAATCTATACAGATTACAAAATTGATCTTCTAATAAATCAGCAGGGATATCTTGAAAAACCGCAGCTCTGTTGAATATATAGCAGCTGTAACTTCAGTTAGGGTTTCCAAAAACCTAGGGTTGATTCCGTTTGACCTAAAGACCAGGTCACAGTACTTTATTGATCAGGTTAGGATTGAGCTAGGTTACTCCTCAGAAAACACAGGATTCTGTTCAGAAAGGACTGAGTTATTTCCTGAAAAAACTCAGACTTATCCAATCCTGCAATCCTGTTAGTTCAGAACAGGATGTCATAACATCTGTTATGACATCTGAGAAAACCTGTCTACTGATTTAGCAAAATGTGATCATTTTGCAAACATGCTCAGATACACACTTATAAACATCAGTATTTGAATTACAATATTTTTCTGCACATGTACCTATTGAGTTAGTACAACCTGAACTAGAATGTTATGACATCAGTCATGACATTCACACATACACTTGGGATTTACCAAAAATGCAAGCCAATACCTAAACACCTACAAACTCCCCCTTTGGCAGATTTTTGGCTAAAGTCCCTAAACAATCAGAGATAGATAGATAGCAGCAGAAATAAGTGACAGCAGAAAAATATAATGTCAAGTACTAATTAAGCAAGTACCAAAATATTCTCCCCCTCTTTAGCCACAAATGGGCCAAAGATACATGTTCATAAAGTTATACAGTTATCCAAAACAAAATAATGAGATCAGCAGCTGACAACAGCAGAACACACTTCCAAACTCCACCAGCAACACCACCAAGCAGCAATCAACCTTCAAGCACTGTCATCAGACTCAGAGGAGCCAATTTCTTCAATGTTGAGCTGTCCTTCAGCTTCTATACCTTCTTCCCTTCTGCTTTCTTCAGCTTCCTCCTTTTCTAGCCTGGCAATTAGAGCTTCTAGGGTCCTTTTTCTAGCATCCAGATCTTTGCAAGTTTCTTTTAAGACAGCTATGACATCTGTTGTCTTGGACTGGGTCTTTGCAGACGATGTCTCAGCTGATGTTATGACAATGTCTGGAGCATGTGATCCCTGAAACAGTTTGTAGTGCAGGCCAAGGGCAGGAGCTCTTTTGCAGACTGTATCTCTTGCTACAAGGATGTCAGGGTATTGTGCAAGGATGATTCCACAAAGGAGGGAGGGAAAAGCAATTGGTCCTTTGACAGCATAACTGCCAGCATGCTTCAAAGTTTGTTCAAAGATGTACCTTCCATAGTCAAAGGCAGTCTTGGTTCCTACAGCATAGATAAATCTCCCCAATCCTGTGGAGATGGTTGATTTGTGATTTGTAGGCACCCAGTTTGCTGCACCTATTTTATGCAAGATGGCAAATTTCATGCTGAGTTTACTAGCATTCAGCTTCCCTTTCAATGGCCAGCACTTTACTTGCCTGGCAGTGATGGTCAAACACACTTCATTGTCAGTTGCCTCTAGATCAGGACAGTCCTTATTTGTTCTTCCAAGAAACTTGTTGATTTCTGATGGAGAGAACTTGACCCTTCTTCCTCTAACAAACACACTCTCAAAGTCAGCTGACCTCCCATCAGCACAATCATTGGACAAGTTCACTACAAACTCCTTAACCAGATTTTCATAACATTTGTTAAACTTCATCACTGTCTTCATTAGCCCAGCATTCCTGATCAGATCCATGATGTCTTTGCACTCCAAGGCATCATTGTTGAGTTCTCTCTCCAAGGCTATTCTCTTCAAGCAAACATACTTCCATCTGTTTGCATTGTCAGGATGATGAAAGGAGATGTTGTCTGTTGGCACTTCAGGCACTCTAGCAATCTTGCTGGAGGGGAGCTTCCTTCTGATGGGAGTATCTTCAATATCAATCTCAAATTCTGATTCATCATCAGAATCAGAAGTTTCAGGTTCTTTACTTTTCTTAGAGATTGGTTGTCTAGCAGTCTGCACCTGTGCCTTCTTCCCTTTTGTCTGAATTTTCTCAGCCATCCCTTCAGCCTTGGATTTCTTAGCATCAGGTTTAACATTCTGACTACTCTTTCTTTTCATCAATCTCCTAGCAATGCTAGGGTTCACATTAGCAATCCGTTCATGATCTGAGTAATCTTCATCCACATCAATGATAGGTGGATCAGCAGCCTTTTCAGAGGGGTTCTGAATGTCGTCTTTTGGTGTCACAACATCCTCAGTGACATCTACATTTTCAGAGCCTTCCACATTTGGACTTTCTGATTGATTCAAAGGGATAGAAATCCCCGGTACAGATTGGTTGCCACTCAGAATGCTAGTAACCAGTCTAGCAATGGCTTGGTGTACTTGAACTGATCCTTCTTTATTAGGTATAGAAGACGAAGGATGAGAAGAATTACCAGAGACTGTAGCTTGAGCTCTTCCTGCATGTCTGGTTCTGAGCTTTTTGACTCTGGCTGGGTCAGTTGCCATCTCCCTGAGAGGAGTGACCTCAAGAACTTCAGATTCTATGCATGTAGTGATTGCCCTAGAATCTTGATCAGATGATGACGATGATGAGGGAGACGAAGCCGCCATGGTGGAAGACGATGTCTGAGACATTTTGTTTAACTTTGAGTAATAGTAGCAGTTTGAGAAAACTCTTTGATTGGGAGGAGGAAACAGGTTGCAAGGATGAGAGAGGTAGGGAGTAAAAGGGAGTCTCTTCAACTTCTTAAGGCTTTTGAAGGAATTGTGAATGAATATGATTAACCCACTAAATATAGACTTCATAAAATTAATCCCTTCAACCCTTGTTTTCAGCAAAACTAATTGCTATAATTTCTCATGTTGGTGAATACCCAATCTGCCCCTCAAATTTTCAAGTTTATTTCCAACAAGCGCCTTGGTAGAAGAATCAGTCAGCTGAAGCTTAGAGAAACTATGTTCCAGTTCAAATGACTTCTTCTCTTCAAAGTCAATAGGGTTCAAGGAAATGTTGAATGTTTTCAGATGATCACACCACAATGTCACAACATCTTGTGTAACATTGTACTCAGGTAGCATCTGTTTTGACCAGATGTTTTGAGAACAGAATTTATGAGACTTGTTCTTTCCAACATCCTTGTCAAGATGACTTAAGGTTCTGACAACACATTCTTCTTCAAGTTTATTTGCCACATCACATATATTATCTGCCTGTAGTTTTGGAGTTCTTCTGACAGCTTCCATAGGAATAGCTCTTTTCATTCTTCCAAGCTTATGCTGCCACTGTTTCATCTCTTTTTCTTCTTTGATGATTTGACTCATAGTGGAGATATCAGTGTTCTCAGGCTGCCACACATAACAGTTATCTTTGGACTTGATTCCTCTCATTAAAACATCTAGTTTTTCATTAAATACTAGACATTCAGATCTTGAGAAGTTGACCATGAATCCTAGATCACATAATTGACTGATGCTAATGAGATTAGTAGTCAACCCTTTTACCAGCAATACCTTGTTCAGACTTGGAACTCCAGGGTAGTCCAAATTACCAACTCCTTTGACTTCTCCTTTAGCACCATCTCCAAAGGTCACAAAACTGGTGGTGTGAGGCATAACATTATTGAGGATATTTTTGAATCCAGTCATGTGTCTGGAACATCCACTGTCAAAGTACCAATCTTCCTTTGCAGAGATCTTCAGGGAAGTGTGAGCTATCAGTGCAGTAGCCTTTTTCTTCCATTGAGGAGCGTGTGGTACCCTTTTAGACTTAGGTTTGACATCTGAGTTCTGATTAGGATATCCATGTAATCTGAAGCAGAAGGGCTTTATGTGACCATATTTCCCACAATGATGACATCTCCATCTTTGGTACCTCTTCTTCATATGTCTCTGTCCCTGATGTTGAGAGTAATGTTGAGACATCCGTTTTGACATTTGCTTCCCGGTACCAAATTTCTTTGTTTCCACAAATCCTAGGCCAGATTTATTTCCCATATTTTGTCCAGCCTGAAGGATCTCTTCCAATTTGTCTGTTCCATTGGTCAACATCTTGACAGATTTGGTCATTTGATTCAGTTGTGAGTTCAGCAGTTGAACTTCTCCTTCTAAATGACTTATAGTTTCAAGATTTGCCCTCTTTTCAGCCTCCAGCTTTACAATGAGTTTTGATTGTTTCTCATTTTGCACACAGACTTCACCACTTCTGATACACAATTTCTTGTAGGTATCAGCCAGTTCTTCAAATGTCACTTCTTCATCACTGGTGTCACTTTCAGAAGTACAAACACTAGTTAGGGCAGTAACTAGTTTGGCAGATTCTTCTTCAGAATTGCTTTCTGAATCATAGTCAGACCAAGTAACAGTCATTCCTTTCTTTTGCTTCTTAAGAAAGGTAGGACATTCAGCTCGAATATGTCCATATCCTTCACATCCATGGCATTGAATACCTCTGCCTTGGTTTCCCTTATCTTCTGACCTTGGTCTTCTGCTGGAACTGTCAATGTCAGAAGGAATGTTATGAACATTAGACCTTGACTTTGGGTCCATTCTTTTGATGAGCCTGTTGAACTGTCTTCCAAGCATGGCAATGGCTTCTGATATGTTTTCTTCTTCATCCTCCTTGTATTCAACATCAGTGTTGGATACAAGTGCTATGCTTTTGTTCTTCTTGTCACCATTATCAGTGATCCCCATCTCAAAAGTCTGAAGTGACCCAATAAGTTCATCCACTTTTAACTTGCTAATGTCCTGGGCTTCCTCTATGGCAGTTACCTTCATTGCAAATCTTTTAGGCAAGGATCTGAGAATCTTCCTCACCAGTTTTTCTTCTGACATTTTTTCTCCCAGTGCTCCTGAGGTGTTGGCAATCTCCAAGATGTTCATGTGAAACTCATGAATGGTTTCATCTTCCATCATTTTTAGATTCTCAAACTTAGTGGTCAACATCTGAAGCCTTGACATTTTTACTTTGGAAGTGCCCTCATGAGTAGTTTTGAGAGTGTCCCAAACTTCCTTGGCCAGTTCATATTGATGTACTAGTCTGAAGATGTTTCTATCAATTCCATTGAACAAGGCATTTAAAGCTTTTGAATTTCCCAGAGCTAACTCATCTTCTTCTTTACTCCAATCTTCCTCAGGCTTCAGACTGATTGTCCCATCTCTTTCAGTTATGGTGGGATGAATCCATCCTTTGTCAGCAGCTCTCCAAGCCTTTTTGTCCAGAGATTTTAGGAAGGCAATCATACGAGGTTTCCAGTAGTCATAATTGGTTCCATCCAGAATGGGTGGTCTATTTCCAAAAACTCCTTCTTTGTCCATAGTGCCAGAAAGTGATATCCCTAGATCTCACCCAGTAATACAGGCAGGGTTCCCGCTCTGATGCCAATTGAAATTCTGGCTGCAGATACTCAATGTCACGTCCAATGTTATGACACCGTATCTGACTTACTATATGACAGTAAATACAAAAGCAGTAAATAACACAGTCAATTGTTTACCCAGTTCAGTGTGCAACAACACCTACTCTGGGGGCTACCAAGCCAGGGAGAGAATCCACTATAAGAGATGTTAATTCAGGAATAAACCAACCAGTTTATCTCCTTCACTTAAGACCTACCCAATGCAATTCTAATCTAAGTACAACTTAAACCTGAGTTCCTACTCACTCCCCCTCAATCACAGCAGTGATACATAAACCAATTTGACTTAAGAATTGATGAAGACACTCTTCAAAACACACACTTGATTAAGCTTCACAGCTTTTTAATCAAGTAACACAATCACTCGTGCTTCACAGCTTTGAGTGATGTACACAACTAACTTGACTCTGCTTCACAGCTTTAGTCAAGTAACATTCAAACACTCTTGCTTCAAAGCTTTGAGTGCTACACAACCCTTACAATTGAAACCTATTCCAAGGCACTTATCACAATGATAATTGCTTGGAGTACAATAAACAAATCTATACAGATTACAAAATTGATCTTCTAATAAATTAGCAGGGATATCTTGAAAAACCGCAGCTCTGTTGAATATATAGCAGCTGTAACTTCAGTTAGGGTTTCCAAAAACCTAGGGTTGATTCCGTTTGACCTAAAGACCAGGTCACAGTACTTTATTGATCAGGTTAGGATTGAGCTAGGTTACTCCTCAGAAAACGCAGGATTCTGTTTAGAAAGGACTGAGTTATTTCCTGAAAAAACTCAGACTTATCCAATCCTGCAATCCTGTTAGTTCAGAACAGGATGTCATAACATCTATTATGACATCTGAGAAAACCTGTCTACTGATTTAGCAAAATGTGATCATTTTGCAAACATGCTCAGATACACACTTATAAACATCAGTATTTGAATTACAATATTTTTCTGCACATGTACCTATTGAGTTAGTACAACCTGAACTAGAATGTTATGACATCAGTCATGACATTCACACATACACTTGGGATTTACCAAAAATGCAAGCCAATAACTAAACACCTACAAACTCCCCCTTTGGCAGATTTTTGGCTAAAGTCCCTAAACAATCAGAGATAGATAGATAGCAGCAGAAATAAGTGACAGCAGAAAAATATAATGTCAAGTACTAATTAAGCAAGTACCAAAATATTCTCCCCCTCTTTAGCCACAAATGGGCCAAAGATACATGTTCATAAAGTTATACAGTTATCCAAAACAAAATAATGAGATCAGCAGCTGACAACAGCAGAACACACTTCCAAACTCCACCAGCAACACCACCAAGCAGCAATCAACCTTCAAGCACTGTCATCAGACTCAGAGGAGCCAATTTCTTCAATGTTGAGCTGTCCTTCAGCTTCTATACCTTCTTCCCTTCTGCTTTCTTCAGCTTCCTCCTTTTCTAGCCTGGCAATTAGAGCTTCTAGGGTCCTTTTTCTAGCATCCAGATCTTTGCAAGTTTCTTTTAAGACAGCTATGACATCTGTTGTCTTGGACTGGGTCTTTGCAGACGATGTCTCAGCTGATGTTATGACAATGTCTGGAGCATGTGATCCCTGAAACAGTTTGTAGTGCAGGCCAAGGGCAGGAGCTCTTTTGCAGACTGTATCTCTTGCTACAAGGATGTCAGGGTATTGTGCAAGGATGATTCCACAAAGGAGGGAGGGAAAAGCAATTGGTCCTTTGACAGCATAACTGCCAGCATGCTTCAAAGTTTGTTCAAAGATGTACCTTCCATAGTCAAAGGCAGTCTTGGTTCCTACAGCATAGATAAATCTCCCCAATCCTGTGGAGATGGTTGATTTGTGATTTGTAGGCACCCAGTTTGCTGCACCTATTTTATGCAAGATGGCAAATTTCATGCTGAGTTTACTAGCATTCAGCTTCCCTTTCAATGGCCAGCACTTTACTTGCCTGGCAGTGATGGTCAAACACACTTCATTGTCAGTTGCCTCTAGATCAGGACAGTCCTTATTTGTTCTTCCAAGAAACTTGTTGATTTCTGATGGAGAGAACTTGACCCTTCTTCCTCTAACAAACACACTCTCAAAGTCAGCTGACCTCCCATCAGCACAATCATTGGACAAGTTCACTACAAACTCCTTAACCAGATTTTCATAACATTTGTTAAACTTCATCACTATCTTCATTAGCCCAGCATTCCTGATCAGATCCATGATGTCTTTGCACTCCAAGGCATCATTGTTGAGTTCTCTCTCCAAGGCTATTCTCTTCAAGCAAACATACTTCCATCTGTTTGCATTGTCAGGATGATGAAAGGAGATGTTGTCTGTTGGCACTTCAGGCACTCTAGCAATCTTGCTGGAGGGGAGCTTCCTTCTGATGGGAGTATCTTCAATATCAATCTCAAATTCTGATTCATCATCAGAATCAGAAGTTTCAGGTTCTTTACTTTTCTTAGAGATTGGTTGTCTAGCAGTCTGCACCTGTGCCTTCTTCCCTTTTGTCTGAATTTTCTCAGCCATCCCTTCAGCCTTGGATTTCTTAGCATCAGGTTTAACATTCTGACTACTCTTTCTTTTCATCAATCTCCTAGCAATGCTAGGGTTCACATTAGCAATCCGTTCATGATCTGAGTAATCTTCATCCACATCAATGATAGGTGGATCAGCAGCCTTTTCAGAGGGGTTCTGAATGTCGTCTTTTGGTGTCACAACATCCTCAGTGACATCTACATTTTCAGAGCCTTCCACATTTGGACTTTCTGATTGATTCAAAGGGATAGAAATCCCCGGTACAGATTGGTTGCCACTCAGAATGCTAGTAACCAGTCTAGCAATGGCTTGGTGTACTTGAACTGATCCTTCTTTATTAGGTATAGAAGACGAAGGATGAGAAGAATTACCAGAGACTGTAGCTTGAGCTCTTCCTGCATGTCTGGTTCTGAGCTTTTTGACTCTGGCTGGGTCAGTTGCCATCTCCCTGAGAGGAGTGACCTCAAGAACTTCAGATTCTATGCATGTAGTGATTGCCCTAGAATCTTGATCAGATGATGACGATGATGAGGGAGACGAAGCCGCCATGGTGGAAGACGATGTCTGAGACATTTTGTTTAACTTTGAGTAATAGTAGCAGTTTGAGAAAACTCTTTGATTGGGAGGAGGAAACAGGTTGCAAGGATGAGAGAGGTAGGGAGTAAAAGGGAGTCTCTTCAACTTCTTAAGGCTTTTGAAGGAATTGTGAATGAATATGATTAACCCACTAAATATAGACTTCATAAAATTAATCCCTTCAACCCTTGTTTTCAGCAAAACTAATTGCTATAATTTCTCATGTTGGTGAATACCCAATCTGCCCCTCAAATTTTCAAGTTTATTTCCAACAAGCGCCTTGGTAGAAGAATCAGTCAGCTGAAGCTTAGAGAAACTATGTTCCAGTTCAAATGACTTATTCTCTTCAAAGTCAATAGGGTTCAAGGAAATGTTGAATGTTTTCAGATGATCACACCACAATGTCACAACATCTTGTGTAACATTGTACTCAGGTAGCATCTGTTTTGACCAGATGTTTTGAGAACAGAATTTATGAGACTTGTTCTTTCCAACATCCTTGTCAAGATGACTTAAGGTTCTGACAACACATTCTTCTTCAAGTTTATTTGCCACATCACATATATTATCTGCCTGTAGTTTTGGAGTTCTTCTGACAGCTTCCATAGGAATAGCTCTTTTCATTCTTCCAAGCTTATGCTGCCACTGTTTCATCTCTTTTTCTTCTTTGATGATTTGACTCATAGTGGAGATATCAGTGTTCTCAGGCTGCCACACATAACAGTTATCTTTGGATTTGATTCCTCTCATTAAAACATCTAGTTTTTCATTAAATACTAGACATTCAGATCTTGAGAAGTTGACCATGAATCCTAGATCACATAATTGACTGATGCTAATGAGATTAGTAGTCAACCCTTTTACCAGCAATACCTTGTTCAGACTTGGAACTCCAGGGTAGTCCAAATTACCAACTCCTTTGACTTCTCCTTTAGCACCATCTCCAAAGGTCACAAAACTGGTGGTGTGAGGCATAACATTATTGAGGATATTTTTGAATCCAGTCATGTGTCTGGAACATCCACTGTCAAAGTACCAATCTTCCTTTGCAGAGATCTTCAGGGAAGTGTGAGCTATCAGTGCAGTAGCCTTTTTCTTCCATTGAGGAGCGTGTGGTACCCTTTTAGACTTAGGTTTGACATCTGAGTTCTGATTAGGATATCCATGTAATCTGAAGCAGAAGGGCTTTATGTGACCATATTTCCCACAATGATGACATCTCCATCTTTGGTACCTCTTCTTCATATGTCTCTGTCCCTGATGTTGAGAGTAATGTTGAGACATCCGTTTTGACATTTGCTTCCCGGTACCAAATTTCTTTGTTTCCACAAATCCTAGGCCAGATTTATTTCCCATATTTTGTCCAGCCTGAAGGATCTCTTCCAATTTGTCTGTTCCATTGGTCAACATCTTGACAGATTTGGTCATTTGATTCAGTTGTGAGTTCAGCAGTTGAACTTCTCCTTCTAAATGACTTATAGTTTCAAGATTTTCCCTCTTTTCAGCCTCCAGCTTTACAATGAGTTTTGATTGTTTCTCATTTTGCACACAGACTTCACCACTTCTGATACACAATTTCTTGTAGGTATCAGCCAGTTCTTCAAATGTCACTTCTTCATCACTGGTGTCACTTTCAGAAGTACAAACACTAGTTAGGGCAGTAACTAGTTTGGCAGATTCTTCTTCAGAATTGCTTTCTGAATCATAGTCAGACCAAGTAACAGTCATTCCTTTCTTTTGCTTCTTAAGAAAGGTAGGACATTCAGCTCGAATATGTCCATATCCTTCACATCCATGGCATTGAATACCTCTGCCTTGGTTTCCCTTATCTTCTGACCTTGGTCTTCTGCTGGAACTGTCAATGTCAGAAGGAATGTTATGAACATTAGACCTTGACTTTGGGTCCATTCTTTTGATGAGCCTGTTGAACTGTCTTCCAAGCATGGCAATGGCTTCTGATATGTTTTCTTCTTCATCCTCCTTGTATTCAACATCAGTGTTGGATACAAGTGCTATGCTTTTGTTCTTCTTGTCACCATTATCAGTGATCCCCATCTCAAAAGTCTGAAGTGACCCAATAAGTTCATCCACTTTTAACTTGCTAATGTCCTGGGCTTCCTCTATGGCAGTTACCTTCATTGCAAATCTTTTAGGCAAGGATCTGAGAATCTTCCTCACCAGTTTTTCTTCTGACATTTTTTCTCCCAGTGCTCCTGAGGTGTTGGCAATCTCCAAGATGTTCATGTGAAACTCATGAATGGTTTCATCTTCCATCATTTTTAGATTCTCAAACTTAGTGGTCAACATCTGAAGCCTTGACATTTTTACTTTGGAAGTGCCCTCATGAGTAGTTTTGAGAGTGTCCCAAACTTCCTTGGCCAGTTCATATTGATGTACTAGTCTGAAGATGTTTCTATCAATTCCATTGAACAAGGCATTTAAAGCTTTTGAATTTCCCAGAGCTAACTCATCTTCTTCTTTACTCCAATCTTCCTCAGGCTTCAGACTGATTGTCCCATCTCTTTCAGTTATGGTGGGATGAATCCATCCTTTGTCAGCAGCTCTCCAAGCCTTTTTGTCCAGAGATTTTAGGAAGGCAATCATACGAGGTTTCCAGTAGTCATAATTGGTTCCATCCAGAATGGGTGGTCTATTTCCAAAAACTCCTTCTTTGTCCATAGTGCCAGAAAGTGATATCCCTAGATCTCACCCAGTAATACAGGCAGGGTTCCCGCTCTGATGCCAATTGAAATTCTGGCTGCAGATACTCAATGTCACGTCCAATGTTATGACACCGTATCTGACTTACTATATGACAGTAAATACAAAAGCAGTAAATAACACAGTCAATTGTTTACCCAGTTCAGTGTGCAACAACACCTACTCTGGGGGCTACCAAGCCAGGGAGAGAATCCACTATAAGAGATGTTAATTCAGGAATAAACCAACCAGTTTATCTCCTTCACTTAAGACCTACCCAATGCAATTCTAATCTAAGTACAACTTAAACCTGAGTTCCTACTCACTCCCCCTCAATCACAGCAGTGATACATAAACCAATTTGACTTAAGAATTGATGAAGACACTCTTCAAAACACACACTTGATTAAGCTTCACAGCTTTTTAATCAAGTAACACAATCACTCGTGCTTCACAGCTTTGAGTGATGTACACAACTAACTTGACTCTGCTTCACAGCTTTAGTCAAGTAACATTCAAACACTCTTGCTTCAAAGCTTTGAGTGCTACACAACCCTTACAATTGAAACCTATTCCAAGGCACTTATCACAATGATAATTGCTTGGAGTACAATAAACAAATCTATACAGATTACAAAATTGATCTTCTAATAAATTAGCAGGGATATCTTGAAAAACCGCAGCTCTGTTGAATATATAGCAGCTGTAACTTCAGTTAGGGTTTCCAAAAACCTAGGGTTGATTCCGTTTGACCTAAAGACCAGGTCACAGTACTTTATTGATCAGGTTAGGATTGAGCTAGGTTACTCCTCAGAAAACGCAGGATTCTGTTTAGAAAGGACTGAGTTATTTCCTGAAAAAACTCAGACTTATCCAATCCTGCAATCCTGTTAGTTCAGAACAGGATGTCATAACATCTATTATGACATCTGAGAAAACCTGTCTACTGATTTAGCAAAATGTGATCATTTTGCAAACATGCTCAGATACACACTTATAAACATCAGTATTTGAATTACAATATTTTTCTGCACATGTACCTATTGAGTTAGTACAACCTGAACTAGAATGTTATGACATCAGTCATGACATTCACACATACACTTGGGATTTACCAAAAATGCAAGCCAATACCTAAACACCTACAAACTCCCCCTTTGGCAGATTTTTGGCTAAAGTCCCTAAACAATCAGAGATAGATAGATAGCAGCAGAAATAAGTGACAGCAGAAAAATATAATGTCAAGTACTAATTAAGCAAGTACTAAAATATTCTCCCCCTCTTTAGCCACAAATGGGCCAAAGATACATGTTCATAAAGTTATACAGTTATCCAAAACAAAATAATGAGATCAGCAGCTGACAACAGCAGAACACACTTCCAAACTCCACCAGCAACACCACCAAGCAGCAATCAACCTTCAAGCACTGTCATCAGACTCAGAGGAGCCAATTTCTTCAATGTTGAGCTGTCCTTCAGCTTCTATACCTTCTTCCCTTCTGCTTTCTTCAGCTTCCTCCTTTTCTAGCCTGGCAATTAGAGCTTCTAGGGTCCTTTTTCTAGCATCCAGATCTTTGCAAGTTTCTTTTAAGACAGCTATGACATCTGTTGTCTTGGACTGGGTCTTTGCAGACGATGTCTCAGCTGATGTTATGACAATGTCTGGAGCATGTGATCCCTGAAACAGTTTGTAGTGCAGGCCAAGGGCAGGAGCTCTTTTGCAGACTGTATCTCTTGCTACAAGGATGTCAGGGTATTGTGCAAGGATGATTCCACAAAGGAGGGAGGGAAAAGCAATTGGTCCTTTGACAGCATAACTGCCAGCATGCTTCAAAGTTTGTTCAAAGATGTACCTTCCATAGTCAAAGGCAGTCTTGGTTCCTACAGCATAGATAAATCTCCCCAATCCTGTGGAGATGGTTGATTTGTGATTTGTAGGCACCCAGTTTGCTGCACCTATTTTATGCAAGATGGCAAATTTCATGCTGAGTTTACTAGCATTCAGCTTCCCTTTCAATGGCCAGCACTTTACTTGCCTGGCAGTGATGGTCAAACACACTTCATTGTCAGTTGCCTCTAGATCAGGACAGTCCTTATTTGTTCTTCCAAGAAACTTGTTGATTTCTGATGGAGAGAACTTGACCCTTCTTCCTCTAACAAACACACTCTCAAAGTCAGCTGACCTCCCATCAGCACAATCATTGGACAAGTTCACTACAAACTCCTTAACCAGATTTTCATAACATTTGTTAAACTTCATCACTGTCTTCATTAGCCCAGCATTCCTGATCAGATCCATGATGTCTTTGCACTCCAAGGCATCATTGTTGAGTTCTCTCTCCAAGGCTATTCTCTTCAAGCAAACATACTTCCATCTGTTTGCATTGTCAGGATGATGAAAGGAGATGTTGTCTGTTGGCACTTCAGGCACTCTAGCAATCTTGCTGGAGGGGAGCTTCCTTCTGATGGGAGTATCTTCAATATCAATCTCAAATTCTGATTCATCATCAGAATCAGAAGTTTCAGGTTCTTTACTTTTCTTAGAGATTGGTTGTCTAGCAGTCTGCACCTGTGCCTTCTTCCCTTTTGTCTGAATTTTCTCAGCCATCCCTTCAGCCTTGGATTTCTTAGCATCAGGTTTAACATTCTGACTACTCTTTCTTTTCATCAATCTCCTAGCAATGCTAGGGTTCACATTAGCAATCCGTTCATGATCTGAGTAATCTTCATCCACATCAATGATAGGTGGATCAGCAGCCTTTTCAGAGGGGTTCTGAATGTCGTCTTTTGGTGTCACAACATCCTCAGTGACATCTACATTTTCAGAGCCTTCCACATTTGGACTTTCTGATTGATTCAAAGGGATAGAAATCCCCGGTACAGATTGGTTGCCACTCAGAATGCTAGTAACCAGTCTAGCAATGGCTTGGTGTACTTGAACTGATCCTTCTTTATTAGGTATAGAAGACGAAGGATGAGAAGAATTACCAGAGACTGTAGCTTGAGCTCTTCCTGCATGTCTGGTTCTGAGCTTTTTGACTCTGGCTGGGTCAGTTGCCATCTCCCTGAGAGGAGTGACCTCAAGAACTTCAGATTCTATGCATGTAGTGATTGCCCTAGAATCTTGATCAGATGATGACGATGATGAGGGAGACGAAGCCGCCATGGTGGAAGACGATGTCTGAGACATTTTGTTTAACTTTGAGTAATAGTAGCAGTTTGAGAAAACTCTTTGATTGGGAGGAGGAAACAGGTTGCAAGGATGAGAGAGGTAGGGAGTAAAAGGGAGTCTCTTCAACTTCTTAAGGCTTTTGAAGGAATTGTGAATGAATATGATTAACCCACTAAATATAGACTTCATAAAATTAATCCCTTCAACCCTTGTTTTCAGCAAAACTAATTGCTATAATTTCTCATGTTGGTGAATACCCAATCTGCCCCTCAAATTTTCAAGTTTATTTCCAACAAGCGCCTTGGTAGAAGAATCAGTCAGCTGAAGCTTAGAGAAACTATGTTCCAGTTCAAATGACTTCTTCTCTTCAAAGTCAATAGGGTTCAAGGAAATGTTGAATGTTTTCAGATGATCACACCACAATGTCACAACATCTTGTGTAACATTGTACTCAGGTAGCATCTGTTTTGACCAGATGTTTTGAGAACAGAATTTATGAGACTTGTTCTTTCCAACATCCTTGTCAAGATGACTTAAGGTTCTGACAACACATTCTTCTTCAAGTTTATTTGCCACATCACATATATTATCTGCCTGTAGTTTTGGAGTTCTTCTGACAGCTTCCATAGGAATAGCTCTTTTCATTCTTCCAAGCTTATGCTGCCACTGTTTCATCTCTTTTTCTTCTTTGATGATTTGACTCATAGTGGAGATATCAGTGTTCTCAGGCTGCCACACATAACAGTTATCTTTGGATTTGATTCCTCTCATTAAAACATCTAGTTTTTCATTAAATACTAGACATTCAGATCTTGAGAAGTTGACCATGAATCCTAGATCACATAATTGACTGATGCTAATGAGATTAGTAGTCAACCCTTTTACCAGCAATACCTTGTTCAGACTTGGAACTCCAGGGTAGTCCAAATTACCAACTCCTTTGACTTCTCCTTTAGCACCATCTCCAAAGGTCACAAAACTGGTGGTGTGAGGCATAACATTATTGAGGATATTTTTGAATCCAGTCATGTGTCTGGAACATCCACTGTCAAAGTACCAATCTTCCTTTGCAGAGATCTTCAGGGAAGTGTGAGCTATCAGTGCAGTAGCCTTTTTCTTCCATTGAGGAGCGTGTGGTACCCTTTTAGACTTAGGTTTGACATCTGAGTTCTGATTAGGATATCCATGTAATCTGAAGCAGAAGGGCTTTATGTGACCATATTTCCCACAATGATGACATCTCCATCTTTGGTACCTCTTCTTCATATGTCTCTGTCCCTGATGTTGAGAGTAATGTTGAGACATCCGTTTTGACATTTGCTTCCCGGTACCAAATTTCTTTGTTTCCACAAATCCTAGGCCAGATTTATTTCCCATATTTTGTCCAGCCTGAAGGATCTCTTCCAATTTGTCTGTTCCATTGGTCAACATCTTGACAGATTTGGTCATTTGATTCAGTTGTGAGTTCAGCAGTTGAACTTCTCCTTCTAAATGACTTATAGTTTCAAGATTTTCCCTCTTTTCAGCCTCCAGCTTTACAATGAGTTTTGATTGTTTCTCATTTTGCACACAGACTTCACCACTTCTGATACACAATTTCTTGTAGGTATCAGCCAGTTCTTCAAATGTCACTTCTTCATCACTGGTGTCACTTTCAGAAGTACAAACACTAGTTAGGGCAGTAACTAGTTTGGCAGATTCTTCTTCAGAATTGCTTTCTGAATCATAGTCAGACCAAGTAACAGTCATTCCTTTCTTTTGCTTCTTAAGAAAGGTAGGACATTCAGCTCGAATATGTCCATATCCTTCACATCCATGGCATTGAATACCTCTGCCTTGGTTTCCCTTATCTTCTGACCTTGGTCTTCTGCTGGAACTGTCAATGTCAGAAGGAATGTTATGAACATTAGACCTTGACTTTGGGTCCATTCTTTTGATGAGCCTGTTGAACTGTCTTCCAAGCATGGCAATGGCTTCTGATATGTTTTCTTCTTCATCCTCCTTGTATTCAACATCAGTGTTGGATACAAGTGCTATGCTTTTGTTCTTCTTGTCACCATTATCAGTGATCCCCATCTCAAAAGTCTGAAGTGACCCAATAAGTTCATCCACTTTTAACTTGCTAATGTCCTGGGCTTCCTCTATGGCAGTTACCTTCATTGCAAATCTTTTAGGCAAGGATCTGAGAATCTTCCTCACCAGTTTTTCTTCTGACATTTTTTCTCCCAGTGCTCCTGAGGTGTTGGCAATCTCCAAGATGTTCATGTGAAACTCATGAATGGTTTCATCTTCCATCATTTTTAGATTCTCAAACTTAGTGGTCAACATCTGAAGCCTTGACATTTTTACTTTGGAAGTGCCCTCATGAGTAGTTTTGAGAGTGTCCCAAACTTCCTTGGCCAGTTCATATTGATGTACTAGTCTGAAGATGTTTCTATCAATTCCATTGAACAAGGCATTTAAAGCTTTTGAATTTCCCAGAGCTAACTCATCTTCTTCTTTACTCCAATCTTCCTCAGGCTTCAGACTGATTGTCCCATCTCTTTCAGTTATGGTGGGATGAATCCATCCTTTGTCAGCAGCTCTCCAAGCCTTTTTGTCCAGAGATTTTAGGAAGGCAATCATACGAGGTTTCCAGTAGTCATAATTGGTTCCATCCAGAATGGGTGGTCTATTTCCAAAAACTCCTTCTTTGTCCATAGTGCCAGAAAGTGATATCCCTAGATCTCACCCAGTAATACAGGCAGGGTTCCCGCTCTGATGCCAATTGAAATTCTGGCTGCAGATACTCAATGTCACGTCCAATGTTATGACACCGTATCTGACTTACTATATGACAGTAAATACAAAAGCAGTAAATAACACAGTCAATTGTTTACCCAGTTCAGTGTGCAACAACACCTACTCTGGGGGCTACCAAGCCAGGGAGAGAATCCACTATAAGAGATGTTAATTCAGGAATAAACCAACCAGTTTATCTCCTTCACTTAAGACCTACCCAATGCAATTCTAATCTAAGTACAACTTAAACCTGAGTTCCTACTCACTCCCCCTCAATCACAGCAGTGATACATAAACCAATTTGACTTAAGAATTGATGAAGACACTCTTCAAAACACACACTTGATTAAGCTTCACAGCTTTTTAATCAAGTAACACAATCACTCGTGCTTCACAGCTTTGAGTGATGTACACAACTAACTTGACTCTGCTTCACAGCTTTAGTCAAGTAACATTCAAACACTCTTGCTTCAAAGCTTTGAGTGCTACACAACCCTTACAATTGAAACCTATTCCAAGGCACTTATCACAATGATAATTGCTTGGAGTACAATAAACAAATCTATACAGATTACAAAATTGATCTTCTAATAAATTAGCAGGGATATCTTGAAAAACCGCAGCTCTGTTGAATATATAGCAGCTGTAACTTCAGTTAGGGTTTCCAAAAACCTAGGGTTGATTCCGTTTGACCTAAAGACCAGGTCACAGTACTTTATTGATCAGGTTAGGATTGAGCTAGGTTACTCCTCAGAAAACGCAGGATTCTGTTTAGAAAGGACTGAGTTATTTCCTGAAAAAACTCAGACTTATCCAATCCTGCAATCCTGTTAGTTCAGAACAGGATGTCATAACATCTATTATGACATCTGAGAAAACCTGTCTACTGATTTAGCAAAATGTGATCATTTTGCAAACATGCTCAGATACACACTTATAAACATCAGTATTTGAATTACAATATTTTTCTGCACATGTACCTATTGAGTTAGTACAACCTGAACTAGAATGTTATGACATCAGTCATGACATTCACACATACACTTGGGATTTACCAAAAATGCAAGCCAATACCTAAACACCTACAGCTTGTAATCTAGCTTGAACCATGCTGACTTGAAAATGGAAATGGTATGAACATGTATTTGGCTATGAACAAAGTGACTTTTGCCCATCTTTGCAAATTCGATCCTCCCTAACCACAAGGGTGTTTGAGAAGTTCTTGGACAATTTGGAAAGCTTGGAATGTGTAATACAATCCATATTTGTAATGAAAATTGAAATTCCAAGTGGAACAATGTGAAAAGTGGCCATGAAGTTGGGCAAAAATCCTGCCTAGAATAGGTCAAAAATTTTCTAAGTTAAGAATGTTTTGCACCCTTGTTCCAAAAATCATAACTTGAGCTACAAGATTCTTTTGAGGAAACTTTGTGAATAAAAGTTGTAGATTTTGCAATGGACTACAACTTTCATGTTTTGAGTTTTGTTTGAATCCAGTTGTATCTTGATGAAACAATGGGACAAAGTTAGGAAAAAATAAGGAAATTTTATAACTTAGAAAATTTCTAAGTTATGAAATTTCTTCATTTTAAACCCTAATTTGCAATTTTGGGTTTCTTGATGAACAAGTTTCATAATTTGACATGTTTTGATGAAAAATGAATCTTGGCACTTGATTTTGACCAAAAAGTCAAAGTTTGACTTTTCAGTATACAGTCAAATTTTGATCAGTTGACTGGAAAATTCATTTGTCAATCCTGTGCATTTGAGATCTTTTGAACTTGTTGAATGTGTCAAGACCATGCCATTGAGTCTTTGAGTCCATATATGAGCTTGGTTTTCCATTGGTTAGGTCAAACAGTCAAAAATTGCCTTTGTGCAGTCAAAACCCTAAAAATGACCATTTTACCCTTTTGGTGATCTGATCAAATTTCTTTTGGAATTATGATCCAAACTTGACCAAATGGTTCATGTGAGTTCAAAATGTTGATGTGGGCCAAAAATCATGAGGTTTGACTGTCAATTGGCCACAGTTGACTTTTTCCCCAATACAGCTGATTTCTAGGTCAACTGTCCAATTGACTGGGCAAAGATTGGAATCAAGGCTTGAAACTTGGTATGGATAAACTTGTGAGTCCAACATGAGGCATGAAAGTCACTTTGGGCATTTTAAGTCAAAACATCTTTGTGCAAACTCAAACCCTAATTTGGGTCAACAGTGCAAGGAGGAGTCTTGAGCAGAGCAAACTCTAAGTTGATCTTGAGCTCCAAGGGTCTTATGGTGAGAAAATATTGATGAAATGAGAGAGCAAATTTTGGGGTACAACAGTCAAGAATTGGCTTCTTGTTGGTTAGATGGTTCTTATCCCTAGCTTTTACCTTATGCTTTAGGATAACCTCTTCTTCTCCTCCATCTTCTTTAATTTCAAAAATCTTCTCCCTCCTTTTGAAAACTCTTCTTATTTCTAAACTTGAAACACTTTCATAATAAACTTGGACTCAGGTCCATGCATTTTCAAAACATTTTCATAAATAAACTTCAATCAATTTAATAATACCTTGACATTTTTTGTGAGAAGACTAAAATTCAATCAATCTCATTTCAAACCATTTTTCCACTTTGGCTTTTTTCTTTATCTTTAAACTTTTCTCAAAAAAGATTAGACTCTTGTCAATCCTTGTAGTGATGCAAACAACTATACTTCTACAATATATAGTGAAGAGATATATTTTCCACTTGGGTGTTGAGTGAGGCATTGTTGATTTTAAAATCCAAGCCATATCCTCCACTTTGAGATGATGCAAATTCTCCTTTCTCATGATTGTGGGTAGTACGTATGTTTTCCACACGGACAATGATGATGATGTCTTATCTCATAAAATTAACCAACACACTTGTGTTTCAAATTTTTAAAAGAGGAACTATGTGTACCCTGATCCCCTATTGCACGAAAGGTGGTACATAGGCACTAAAGGTTCACAACCGCAGCGGGTGAAAAAATCATAAAAATATTTCTTTTCTCACCTCCACCATCCATTTTATATATAACACATTTTCATAACAGAAATATACAGATTTTTTTCAAAGAGGTTCTTGCGGAGTACCGTAGATGTTTAGGGTGCTAATACCTTCCCTTGCATAACCAACCCCCTTACCTTGAATCTTTCCCCCTTTTTTGGGTTATTCGCTCTTTTCCCATTCCTTTGGAAACAATAAAGCGCGGTGGCAATTTTTTATTTTGATTTGTATAAAGTCTAGTCAATCTAATGGCTTAGTCTTGAACATTTCTACCACTACAGAAAAATGGCGACTTCACTGGGGAAAGATTGACCTCTTGCTGGTCCATCCCTAAGTGGGTTAAACCTATGTTTGTGTATATCTGTATATGTGTTATTGTGTTTATGTGTTATATTTTGTATATATGCTTGTCTGGATTTTCCTGGTTTACAGGGTGCTTGGTGATTACTCATAAGTCCTATATTCGGACTTGGGCAAATTTTAAGATAGGACGGGCGGTATAGTCATGTTAACTTTGAGGGAGTAATCCTAAAAAAGGAGGCATGAGATCCCCCACTCAGTGGAGGCCCCTTTGATTGTGGTGTCGTTTACCGAGTAATCGGGAAGACGTACTGCTTTCGACCTGGGAGCCTGCCAAAGCTGAGAACCGTAGATTACCTAACCCATCTTGGCCTTTTAGGTGTAGTGCGGAAGCTATGACGAAGTAATCCGGAAGTAGTTGTCACGCGATACTACGCTCGGACGAGTCTTTCTTGAGAATATTACTAATTACCGAGTTAATCGGGAAGTTGGTAATATCCGAAGGAAGGATGTAGACTCTGGGAACCTCTTAGAACCTTGTTCGGCAGGTGATAAATTTTTAGACCAACACCTTATGGGTAGTACCTTCGGCATCATGCTCGTGACGTTGAACCTATGAACCCTATATGTGTGATCTTGTATGTGATTGTTGCATCATGCATCTATGCACTCATAAGCATCTTTTGAAGAAAACAATATTTCAAGGGATTTAAAGGTTGACTATTTGTGAATATCTCAGGTACCTATTAACCATGGATTCTGGAAAGAGAAAGACCGGGAAATACAGTTTCAAGGATCCCAAGATAGATATGTTGGTCGGTCTAATTCCAGAGATTGAGTGTCCTGCAGACTTTCGGAAGAAGTATGGATCCATTATTCCTCTCATGAAGCTGAAGATAAAGGAAGGTATTCTCTCAACCTTGGTCCAGTTCTATAATCTGATGTATCACTGCTTTACTTTTCCCGATTATCAGTTGGTGCCAACACTGGAAGAGTATTCCTATCTATTGGATTTACGTGTTACCGATCGTGTTCCTTTTACTGGTTTGAAGGGTGAGCCAAAACCACATGAGATTGCTGCTTTGATTCATCTGGGGAAGTCTGAGGTGGAAGCCCATATGACTACCAAAGGAGGGATTAGAGGATTACCATCTCAGTTCTTATTGGAGAAAGCTCGTTACTTTTCCAGGATGAAGAGTACGGTTGCTTTTGAGGCTATCTTTGCTTTACTCGCCTATGGATTATTCTTATTCCCTAATGTGGACAGGTTTGTCGACATTAACGCTATCAGGATTTTCATGATTGGAAACCCAGTTCCTACACTGTTGGGTGATGCTTATTACTCTGTTCATCTTCGGAGTTCCTATCATGGGGGAATGATTATATGTTGCACGTCTTTGTTGTACCGGTGGTTCATCTCTCATATGCCGTAGTCTGATGCTTTTTGGGATGTCAAGAAGGAACCTCGTTGGGCTCCTAAGATCATGGCACTTACTCACTCAGATATTGATTGGTATCATCGAGCTTACCAGGATATGGAGATTATTGATAGTTGTGGTAGTTTCCCTAATGTGCCTCTTCTTGGTACAAAGGGAGGAATTAGCTATAACCTTGTTCTTGCACGGCGACAACTTGGTTATCCGATGAGGGATCAACCAAACAATATTCATTTGAGTAGTTTCTTTTTGAAGGAAGGAGAAGACCACATGGAATCTAGGGAGCAGATTGTGAAGGCCTTGCGTCACATTCATAAGAAGGGTAGGAAGGATTTGGGACCTAGAGGTGTTGTTTCTTTGGAGCCATATCTTCAGTGGGTCCGATCGAGAGCCATTCAGTTGAAGATGTCGTATACTTGGGAGACACCCATGCCTAATCTATTTGTGAAAACCACTCCTCCTGTATTAGATGATCTGGAAGAGCTGCAGCTTGTTTGGTTAGGATGCAACAAGAAAGGGATGCTTGGAAGAACAAGTTCCAGACTTTAGAGAGTTCCTACAGAGCAGACCTGAAGGAGAAAGATGATTTGATCGAGATCCTTGAGAGTCGAGAAGTGGAGTCTATGGAGAGGAAAGGGGATTTATTTTCTCCTAGGCCTCAAACAGGTGCTGATTACTCACTTCCTGCTTCATATGATTGGAAGGAGGTTGCCATCAGACATGTGGAAGAAAACCAGAGGTTGAGGGCTCAGATTTCCAGGCTCACAGGGAAGCGCCAACGTACAGATTGATCTCTATTAGTTCCTCTTCTCAAGATTTTAGATTGTATTTTCATATTGTACTTAGGATTATTGAAACTTGTAATCCATTTTGAAGTTATTATAATAAAAACTTTTCAGTATTTCAAATGTTTTATTACTTTGATGTTTGTAATGTGTCTATAAACCATAAATCCCTTGAAATATTAAATAATAAAATAAAAATAATCATATGCATTGCATATCATGCATCATATTGTACATATTTCTTGCATTTTTTATGCATATCCAGGTGTCCTACCCAGCTTCTTTACTTTGTTCAGCAAGCTGACTCATCACTACAACACTCAGGCTAATTTCAAGAAGAAGATGGACAACTTAGAACAGGAGAATCGCGAGCTACGCGAAGAAGTTTCTGCTTTGAAGGCCGGCTTGGCCAACTTGACTGCTCTGGTGGCTGCTCAGAATCAGCCACCGAGTGTTCAACCTCAACCAACAAGGGCAAATGTTGAAGTTCCTACTGTTCCTGTATCCGTTACTCCGGCTGTTGTTCAAAACCGTATGCCTCAGGGTTATCTGTGGGGAATACCAGAGAATTTTGCACCTGAAGGTTTCAATATTGGCCCTCAAGATGCTCCAGTGGTTCAAAATGTTGTTACTCCTGCACCTCCTGTGGTGCATACTGTTCCTGCTGCACCTCCTTCGGTGAATTTGGTTCCATTTGTTAATGAAGATGTGTGTCGTCCTTTCCCTCTGCCGAGTGAAGACTTGGGTCTCTATGACAGAATGGATGATTTCCAAGAGCAGTTTGATAGAATGCAAAGAGAGATGAAGGCTCTTAGGGGAAAATAGTTATTTGGGCAGAATGTGAATGAGCTATGTTTGGTCCCGAATGTTAAAGTGCCTGCTAAGTTCAAGGTCCCGGAATTTGAGAAGTATAAGGGAAACACTTTCCCTCGTGGTCACTTGGTAATGTACGTGAGAAGAATGTCTATCCACACTAATGATCAGCATCTGCTGATTCACTTTTTCCAGGATAGTCTGACTGGCGCAGCGTTGAAATGGTATATGAGCTTGGACAGCGCCAACATCCATACTTTTAATGATTTGGGAGAATCATTTATTAAACAATACAAGTACAATGTGGACATGGCACCTGACCATGACCAGCTTAGGGCCATGGTTCAGAAAGACAGAGAATCGTTCAAAGAGTATGCGCAAAGATGGCGCGAAGTGGCTGCACAAGTGATTCCTCCCATGGAAGAGAAAGAAATGACTAAGATTTTTCTGAAGATGCTGGGAGCTTTCTACTACAAAAGAATGGTAGCAAGTTCCCCAAGTGATTTTACAGAGATGGTAGGAATGGGTTTCCGCCTAGAAGAGGCAGTAAGAGAAGGTCGTTTGACAAAGGGTGAAGGATATGGAGGTATGAAAAAGCAAGCTTATGGGTTTACAAAGAAGAAATAGGGGGATACAAATGTTTTTATGAAAGAGAGAAGGGTAAATGCTCCTAGAAAGAATTATCAACGTCATCAGCAAATCGCCTCAATTACTCCTATTATGAATGCCGCTCCGACTACTGCTGCTTATCAGAGACCGTCCCAGCAGGGGAATCAAGGGTATAATCAGATAAAGGAGAATTATGATCCTATTCCCATGAGCTATGCAGAGCTACTACCAGCATTGATTCAGAAGAAGTTGGTCTAGACACGACCACCTCTAGCTGTACCATCACCATTGCCTTGGTATTACAAAGCAGACGAGACGTGCGCCTTTCATCAGGGAGCACCAGGGCATAGTGTTGAAAATTGTTATCCTTTGAGGACTGAAGTGTAAAGGTTGGTGAAGTCTAGAATTTTATCTTTCAAAGACGTGGGACCTAATGTGAAAGACAATCCTCTACCCAAGCACGGGGGAGTGAATGTTGTAAATATGGTGGTCGGTTGTCTAGGCGACTTTCGAATTTTTGACATTAATCTGGTTAGAGGAGATTTGGTGAAGATGCATGCAGACCTCTGTGAATTCAATTATTATACGCATGACCACGTCGGTTGTGCTATTTGTAGTACAGATATACAGAGTTGCGAGAAGATAAAGGCTGATTTGCAGGAGATGATGGATGAAGGATTAATCCATATAATCAGACCTAAGGCAGAATATGAAGAGGAAGTGAATATGGTTTCTGGATGTCCGGGTGAATTCAGAATTTTTTATGTGGATCATTTGAATGAGGATCTAGTGCAGTTGCATGCTACCTTTTGCCGTATTGTTGGTCAGGTGGAACACCGATATGGATCTTGCATAGTTTGTTGTCGAAACCCCCGAGGATGTTCTATTGTAAGGGAATGTGTTAAGTTGCTATTAGACAATGGAACTATCAAGATCACAGGTCAGAGAGATGATTATCATGAGATTGATATGGTTGAAGTTACTTTGATGGAAGAAGAGTCACGGGAAGAGTATGCCTCTGCAGATGAGTATTTCTCTTCAGACGAAGATTTGCTTGCTTGAAATGACCTTTTGATGGCTGATTGTGTTGAGGAAGGGGTGAATGTCATTGTACCTTGTTTTGGTGCACCCACTCATCTTGAGGTGGAGCACTATAGCGAACCAGCTGTTGCCCCATTGGTAATTAGTTTGCCAGGTCCTGTTCCCTATGAATCAGATAAGGTTGTGCCTTACAAATACAACGCTACAATCTTGGAAGACGGGGTGGAGATTCCCATCCAGCCAATGCCGGATGTTGGAAATATAGCTGATGATAGCAGGGTGACCCATAGTGGTCGTGTGTTTGTGCCGGTTATTTGAAGAGATGTTGTTTCTGGAAAGAAAATTGTTGAGAACAATGAGCCTAAGAAGGCTGCAGGAGAGACTAGTGGAGCTACATTGGAGAAAGAAGTGGATGATATCTTGAAGATAATTAAGATGAGCGACTATAAAATTGTAGATCAGCTATTGCAGACTCCTTCCAAGATATTTATCCTAGCTTTGTTGATGAATTCCTCTGCTCATAGAGAATCACTGATGAGAGTACTAGACCAAGCTTTTGTGGAGAATGACATGCCGTTAGATCAATTCAGCAGCGTAATTGGAAACATTATGTCATGTAAGAATTTGAGTTTCTGTGACGATGAGTTACCAGATGAAGGGAGGAATCACAACCTGGCCCTCCACATATCTATGAATTGCAATAATGATTCGCTATCCAATGTGCTAATTGATTCGGATCCGTGCTGAATGTTATACCAAGGAGTACCCTCCTGAAGTTAAAGTATCAAGGAGCATCCATGCGCCCGAGTGGCATCATTGTGAAGGATTTTGATGAGTCGAGGAAATCTGTCATCGGTGAAGTGGACTTACCCATCCATATAGGACCACATTTATTATTGATAACTTTCCAGGTCATGGACATTATTCCCGCATATAGTTGTTTGCTAGGACGACCATGGATACACGAAGCAGGGGCTGTCACTTCAACTCTGCATCAGAAGCTAAAATTTGTGCGTGAAGGGAAGGTGGTGATCATAAATGGGGAGCAGGCGTTGTTGATATCCCATCCATCCTCTTTCAGTATCGTAGAAGCGGATGAGGCTGCTGTTGGAACCCAGTTCCAAGACCTATCCATTGACAACATAAAGAGGAATGAGAATTATGTGGTTTCGCTAAAGAACGCGCAGCAGGTTGTGCGCAATGGTCATAATGCAGTTTGGGGACAACTTGTGGATCCACCCGTGAACAAAAACAGAGCTGGTTTGGGTTTCTCTTGGAAGAATGGCAAAGGCAAAAGTTTGAAGCCAAAATCTTCTGTAAACAGTTATCATGATGTTTTCCACAGCGGAGGCTACCTCCATCCAACTGGTTCTGGAATTAATGTTGTTTAAGAGGATGAAGCAGAGCAGGAAGTACCAAATTTTGTGACGCATGGAGTCCGACTTCATAACTGGGTCACCATTGATGTTCCTACTTGCATACATATTTCAAAGTAATTTGTTTTGTTAATCTGTTTCTTTCTTTTGAAAAGCTTTCACTCTACCCAAGGTGAAAGTATTGTATGGGCTTATCTGTTTGCTTTGACTGTTAAGATCATTAATAAAAGTTGTCTTTGCTTCCAAAAATATGTCTTTATTTTCTGCTTTTTTCTTGGGAATTGGTAATCAAATAAAAAACCCTTTCAAAATAAATAATAACTGAAAATTAATTTGCATGATCACTTATTATATGTGTCAGTTTCTAAAAGCAATCATAAATCACATGTGCAGATTAATTAAAAAACCCGTTGAGTACAATGACCCTGCACCCTCTCCCAACTTTGATTGTCCTGTGTTTGGGGCCGAAGAAGAAGATTATGATGAGATTCCAAAAGAGGTCTCACATTTTCTTGAGCACGAGGAAAATACCATTCATCCATATAAGGAGCCTTTGGAAATGATTAATTTGGGTTCAGAAGAAGATCTGAAGGAAATTAAGATTGGAGCATCGTTGCATCCTGATGTGAAGAGCTGGTTGATTGAGTTGTTGAAAGAGTATGTGGATATATTTGCTTGGTCTTATCAAGATATGCCTGGTCTAGATACAGACATTTTTTAGCATCATTTGCCGTTGAAGCCAGAGTGTCCGCCAGTTAAACAAAAGTTGAGAAGTACTCACCCAGATATGGCAATAAAGATCAAAGAGGAGGTCCTAAAGAAGATCAATGTTGTTTTTCTTGTGACGTCAGAGTATCCTCAATGGATTGCCAATATTGTCCCAGTACCGAAAAAGACGGAAAATTCCGCATGTGCGTAGATTAGAGAGATCTAAATAAGGCTAGTCACAAAGATGATTTTCCATTGCCTCACATTGACATGTTAGTTGACAACACAGCAAAATTCAAGATATTCTCGTTCATGGACGAATTTTTTGGGTATAATCAAATAAGAATGGCTCTAGAGGACATGGAAAAAACAACGTTTATCACACCCTGGGGAACATTCTGTTACAGAGTGATGCCCTTCGGGTTGAAGAACGCTGGTATAACATACCAGAGGGCTATGAAAACCCTATTCCATGATCTGATGCACAAGGAAATTGAAGTATATGTTGATGATATGATTTCCAAATCCCAAACTGAAGAAGGGCATATAAAAGATTTGTTGAAGTTGTTTCATCGTTTGAGGAAGTATCATCTCCGCTTGAATCCAAATAAATGCACCTTCGGAGTTAGATCGGGGAAATTGTTGGGTTTTATTGTTAGCCAGAAAGGAATTGAAGTTGACCCTAATAAGGTCAAAGCAATTCAAGAAATGCCAGCACCAAGAACTGAAAAGCAAGTAAGGGGTTTCCTCGGGCGTTTGAATTATATCTCCAGATTCATTTCCCACATGACTACAAAGTGCGAACCGATCTTTAAGTTGTTAAAGAAAGATCAAGGTTGTGTATGGACGGATGACTACCAAAGGGCATTTGAGAGTATCAAAGAGTATCTGCTTGAACCTCCTATCTTGCTCCCTCCCGTAGAAGGAAGACCGTTGATTATATATTTAACAGTGTTAGATAAATCCATGGGTTGTATTCTGGGACAACAGGATGAAACAGGGAAGAGATAGTTCGCCATTTATTATCTCAGCAAAAGTTCACTGATTGTGAGTCGCGGTATTCCATGCTAGAAAAAATGTGTTGTGCTTTGGCCTGGGCGGCAAAGCGTTTGCGGCAGTATATGTTGAAATCATACTACCTGGTTGATCTCCAAAATAGATCTAATCAAGTATATTTTTGAAAAGCCTGCTCTTACTGGGAGAATTGCCCGCTGGCAGATGTTGTTATCTGAATATGATATTGAATACCACACTCAAAAAGCTATCAAAAGTAGTGTGTTGGAAGATTACCTTGCTCACCAGCCGGTGGAAGATCATCAGTTTGCAGAATATGAATTCCCCGATGAGGATGTGATGTTTCTGAAAGTGAAGGATTGTGATGAACCATTGCCTGAGGAAGGCCCTGACCCTGAATCTCGTTGGAGTATGATATTTGATGGAGCGGTGAATGCTTATGGTAAAGGAATTGGTGTTGTGATCGTCACTCCTCATGGATCGCACATTCCTTTTACTGCAAGGTTAACATTTGATTGCACTAATAATATGGCAGAATATGAGGCTTGCATCATGGGTCTCAAAGAAGCTATTGATCTCAGAATCAAGATTCTAGATGTGTATGGTGATTTAACTTTGGTAATAAATCAGATTAAAGGAGAATTGGATACTCATCACCCTGGCTTGATCCCTTACAAAGATTAGGCTAGAAGATTATTACCCTTCTTCAATAAAATTGAATTCCATCACATTCCTAGAGATGAAAATCAAATGGCGGATGCTCTGGCAACTCTGGCTTCCATGTACCAAGTAAATACTTGGAATGATATACCCCGTATTACAGTTCAACGGCTGGATAGGCCCGCCCATGTGTTTACGACAGAGGAGGTAGCAGATGAAAAACCTTGGTATCATGACATCCAGCATTTTCTTCAGACTAAGGAATACCCGATTAGTGCGTCGAGGAAAGATAGAAAGATACTGAGAAGATTGGCAGGCAGTTTCTTCCTCATAAAAAATGTGTTATACAAGAGAAATTATGACATGGTCTTGCTCAGATGCGTGGATAGACATGAAGCAGACATGTTGATGCATGAGATTCGTGAAGGTTCATTTGGCACTCATGCTAATGGACATTCGATGGCTAAAAAGATGCTAAGGGCGAGTTACTATTGGTTGACAATGGAATCTGATTGTTACAAATTTGCAAAGAGGTGCCATAAATGCCAGATTTATGCATATAAGATCCATGTGCCTCTGACACTTCTCAATGTGATTTCCTCCCCATGGCCTTTCTCTATGTGGGGTATTGACATGATCGGGATGATAGAACCTAAAGCTTTAAATGGACATCGTTTCATCTTGGTAGCAATTGACTACTTTACCAAATGGGTAGAGGCTGCTTCTTATGCCAATGTTACCAAACAGGTGGTTGTGCGTTTCATCAAAAACAATCTTATATGCCGGTATGGTGTGCCGAGTAGAATCATCACTGACAATGGCTCGAATTTGAACAACAAGATGATGACAGAACTGTGCGAAGAATTCAAGATTGTCCATCACAATTCATCTTCATACAGGCCAAAGATGAATGGGGCTATTGAAGCTGCTAATAAGAATATCAAGAGAATTATCCAGAAAATGGTTGTTACTTATAAGGATTGGCATGAAATGCTCGCTTTTGCGTTGCATGGATATCGGACATCTGTCCGCACTTCAACAGGAGCAACCCCGTTCCCCCTGGTATATGGAATGGAAGTTGTCCTCCCAATTGAGGTTGAGATTCCCTCTTTGCGTGTAATAATGGAAGCCAAGTTGACAGAGGTTGAATGGGTCCAGAACAGGTTTGACCAATTGAATTTGATTGAAGAGAAGAGAATGACAGCTTTGTCTCATGGGCAGTTATATCAGACAAGAATAAAGAAAGCATTTGATAAAAAGGTCAAACCTCGTGAATTCAGAGAAGGCGACCTCGTGCTCAGGAAGATCATGTCTTTCAACACTGATTCTAGGGGAAAGTGGACTCCCAATTTTGAAGGCTCGTATGTTGTCAAGAAAGCCTTCTCTGGTGGTGCATTAATTCTTGAAACTATGGATGGCGAGGAGTTCCCACGTCCCATGAATGCTGACGCAGTCAAGAAATACTTTGCCTAAAGAAATAAAAGAACAACTCATTAAGTCGAAAACCCGAAAGGGCGGCTTAGGCAAAAAGGAGCGTCTCGGTAGGCTGAAAACCCGAAAGGGCGGTCTAGGCAAAAATTAGAGGCATAAACAGAATAAATTTCCCGCTATGTTGAAAACCCGCAAGGGCAGCTTAGGCAAAAGTTAGGGATTTTTCTTGGCAAGTAACTACGTCAGAAAAGACTTGATCGTTGAAGCAACAATCTTCTCGGATCCTCACCATACTTCAACAAAAGCTGCTGCTCAGGATTTCAAAAGTTGTTAGGGATAATAGTGGTCATTGTATTTCAATGTATCTTTTCCATTATATATTACCATTTCCCAAACTTTGTAATCATCCATGGAGACTCGCCATTCGCAGACTACCATTCTATTAATAAAATTCGAGATTTTGCCCAATTATTTGTGTTCTTATTTTTATTTAGCTTGCAAAGACTCCATTTATTACTGATAATAATTTTTAAAGCAAAAAGATTAAAAAGTAAAATTGACTTTTCAAAAAGAAAGACATCTTTACAATTCAATTTACTTTGGGATTTGTGATGAAACAATGACAACAAAAATGGAGATCTCAGGAATGAACAAACTCTGGTTGTTTTAAGAAGATTTACTTCCTTCATGAAGGTTTTTCTCAGGTCATCTTGTTGGTATGTGCACAATCTTTATTTGTTTCTCAGATAGTTAAAGACGATACCAGTGGGTGCAAGGTACAGTATTGGGTTTGTGATCCCTTTATCCCCGACCAAGTCTTGGTTCGCTTTTGATTTTGGGTTTGCATGTTCAGAAGCCTCCGTCCCAAGATTCCCCAGCGAAGTTTTCCCTCATATGATGAAAGGTTGTATTCCCTTGGTGTGCTAAGATTTCGCTCTTTTTGCAGTATTGGCATTAGTGTTGACTTATTAATTTCCCAGGAAGACTATACCAGGGCATATTTTGTTGGTTTGTATGATATGAAGACTCAATCCAATATTCTCCAGTGAAGGCCTCGTTTATTTGATAGAAGTCCTTTCTCCCCAAAGAAGTTGGTGCAATAATTACTCTCGAAGAACGTATCTCCGGTTTCCCCAGTGAAGAACGTATCTTCGGTTTCCCTAGTGAAGAACGTATCTTGGTTTCCTATTGATGATGTGGTTTTGACCTCCCCAATGAAGTCAGCATAAAGTCCCCAGTAGATGTCTCGATGATGAAGCATTGTCTCCCTTAGTGAAGTCCGTATATTTTTCTTCCTTTAAAGTGGGCCTGAATTCCCCCGTGAATGTTTTGACAATTTGGTTTCCATCTGCCTTATTCAAGATCAGTATTGAAATCCCCAGTAGGAGTATGGACCGTGAAACATTTGTTTTCCCCCATTGAAGTCTATGTGTTATTCCCCGGGAAGGTTATCCCAGGGTATCTCTTGTTGGACTGAGTATTCATGATGAAAAGTTTTTAATCCGCAGTTTTTTCTACAGGGAAGTGGGTTTGAATTCCCCAGTGAGGTTTGATTGTCTCGGTGTCAGTCTTCTTTATTTGAGGCTGGTCTTTCAATCTCCAGTAGGTATGTTGCTTTTGTAAAACTGCTTTCTACGATGAAACCAGAAGAAAGATGTTCTATCCCGGTATCTGTTTGATTTAGCCACATCCGGATTATGTTTCTCCCCAGTGAAGTTAGGACAGGCAATAGGTTTGGTTTCCGCAGTTGCTTTTACCTTTCTTGGATTGATCTTTCTGGTTGAAGTTTAGCCCAATGTTATTGGTACCTGAGGCGGTTTTGTTTGATTGTACTGATTATGTATCCTTTTACCAGCATATGCACTATATCACTCATACATTCATACATGTATCATGAATTACTACAAATCGTTTTTATTGACATTATGTTCTAACCTTCCTGCAGTGCTCCTTGCCTAGTTGGATTTGGTTTTCCCTCTTGAGTTTATTTCTCAAAGGATGTATCTTCATTGGCCGTCTTGCTCCAGTTTGGTTCTAATTGGATTCGTGGTTGCATAACAATATTATTTACTTTGGATTTCTGAGAACTTTGAGTTTTGGTTTGTGCATTTATTTTGCACGAGAAGACTTTATCTCCTCAGCAGGAATACCGTGGAATTTCCCCAGGAAGCCATATCTCTTTCCCTAGGAAGCCATATTTCTATCCCCGGAAAGTCATCTTTCTTTGCATTTCCCCTTGACAATGAGTGAATGTCTCTTTATTTGAGATTAGTTTGCATATTACCCTTTCCGGGCAGAGTGCTTTGGTTAAAGCATAAGTTGAGACCCGTTCCAGGTGAAACACCATAATTTTGGGAAAAACTTATGATATTTTCAAATCTACCTTCAGTGATCGTTGGTAGTACACCTTCAGTGGACGTCGGTGTTTCTTATCTTTTTGCTATCATCAGTGAACGGTGGTAGTTCCTCGTCAGTGAATGGCGATGGATGATATTTTCAAAATCTACCTTCAGTGAATGTTGGTAGTACATCGGCAGTGAACGTCGGTGTTTCCTATCTTTTTGCTATCATCAGTGAACGGTGGTAGTTCCTCGTCAACTAACGGCGGTGGGATGATATTTTCAAAATCTACCTTCAGTGAATGTTGGTAGACATCGGCAGTGAACGTCGATGCTTATTATCCTTCTCTCTGATTCAATTCTTTTGGTCCACCAGTGATTTATTTTCCTGGTGGGGGTTGCTCCTTTGTTTCTTCATTTTTTGTGGCATCCCTAGTGTTACTTTGCGTCTCTTTTGTTCTATTCATATGCATTCATAATCATAAGCATTGCATGGCATCTTAGAGACAAAAATAGGGCTTGTTTTATATTTAAGTATCTTCAATCGCGTCGAGACGAAGATTTTTAACCTTCGTATCTCCAGATAGAAGACACTTAAATAAGGGCAACTGTTGTACCCCAATTTTTGCCCCTAAGATTCCCCTATCATATCATGTCAACTTGATCATGACAAGATCACTTTAGGGTTGGTTCTTCCTCTTTTTCTATCTCCTATCTTTAAGTTTGCTCTTTAGGAATCTCCAAGCACCTTGGTTGTGTATTTAGTATATGTGTTGTTGACTAACTTCTAATCAAAATACAAAAAATATTTGTCCTTGTCTTTGCAAAAATTGTGTTTTGTAGGTACCAAGTCGAAGCATCCAACAAATAAGGTCATGCAAAGTTGATTGATCCTGCATTGTGGCAAAAAAATCCAGCATGCATCGACCCATAAAGGTATGTATCGACTCATTTTGTTGTGCATAACTAGCATGTGTCGACACATGCATGTATGTATCGACTCATCCTTCTTAAATAACCAGCATGTGTCGACACATGCATGTATGTATCGACTCATCCTTCTTGAATAACCAGCATGTGTCGACACATGCATGTATGTATCGACTCATCCTGTTTGTTTAACTAGCATGTGTCGATACATACGTGTTATGTATCGACTCATGCAGTTTGTGTGATTCTTTAATGTGTTGGAATAACAGTATGTATCAACACATAGAGGCATGTATCGACACATGATGTGTTATACAGCTAGGATGTATCGACGCATACCCCCTATGTATCGACTCATAATAGCAAAATGCACGTATTTTTTGAAAAAGCCAGCAAATTTCAAACTGTTATCATTTTGGCTCCAATTTTTTCTGCATAATTTGAAATTATATCATTAATTCAAATTTGGCTCCAAGAATCAATTACCAAATTACCACTAATCCCAATCCTAAAACTCTATAAATAGAGACCTCATTTCATTCAAATCACAAGCTTTTGATAGCCAAAATTATCTTGCTAAAAAATCTCTCAATTCTCTTCATTTTACCAAATTCACTCAAAGCTCCATTTTCAAAAAGTTAGTAAGCTTACTAATCTTTGAGCTAAACCTTCATCCAAACACTTTTTCTCTATCAGTTCTCTACATCCAAGCTTTGGTGATTGATTTATGTTGTTTAATTGAAGCAAATTCTGAAGTTGTTTGATAATTCTCAAATTCTACCTTTGGTAAGTTGGATCATCATCTTTCACAATGTGATCTCTTGTGGTTTTCTGGTTTTATTCATTGAGCATTGTTTTATAACTCCATTATTGTTATTTTCTCAAAATTTGCTGGAATTTTCATGCTCAATTGGATCCATGATCATAAGGTGTTTGATAAAAAGTTGGAACAAGAATTTGATCTTTAAAATGCTGTTTTTCTACTAATTTTCAATGCAATAGGTTGTTGTCTAAGCATAATTGATTGTAACAGTGCCAAAAATACTTTTTCTGCCTTATTTTGGGGCTGTTTTGACTCAAATATTTTTCTACACTCTCTTTGATGGATAATTTGGATTGCAATTTTAAATATCCAATTTGTTTTTAAACTCAATGGACTTTGTGATGTAGATGAAGTTGGATAAATGTTCATCAATTCAAATCTACCTAAGAGTGAATTATTTAATTCATTTTTGGTGCTTTGGATTAATGATATGTTTAGTGTTTTAATCCATCTAGAGGAGTGGTTGAATTTAAAGATGAAAGAATTTTGAAATGGTGATCCAAATTAGCTTATCATTCCCCTCCCTCTTCATCTTATCCCTTTCTTTTTTTTAATTGTGCTACATGTTAAGGGATGGTGATCTCTATATTATTTATCCAAACATTAAGTACATAGATTGCTATTAACCAGCCTCAAAATAGGTGCGACTTCTACATAAGTCCACTTACGATTGCTTAACATAGTGCTAAATTTTGTCCCAATTCGAATAAATGATCATTCGTGGCCCAAACTTATGATTGCAAGCCCAAGCATGTTAATTTGATATCTTTGATCCAATAACCTAGAGATTCATTGTGTGGAGGCTTTGGTTCTACCAATCCTCTAATGGATCTACAACACCTTTGGTCAACGCGGATCACTTAAACATCGTTGATCATTACATGTTACTTTTTTGAGGATCCAAAATGGATGATATAATTGACAAAAAGAAAATGCAACTTGTTGTGTGGAGGCTTTGGTTCTACCAATCCTCTAATGAGTTCCAAATGCAAGTTTCAAGATGATCATCCAACTAACCACTAATTTCTAACAGTTGACTTTACTTTATGCTTTATTTTTTATGCTTTATGTACCATTTAATTTGAGCATTTATATTTCATGCCATTTTTATTTTTGCTCACTTGAGCATTTATTTTTATGTCATTTTTATTTTGCTCACTTGAGCTTTTCTTTTCCTTTTAAATACACCTAATAATCAATATGAACCATAAAAATCTTTAATGATATTTGGACTATTGGTTACTATCCTTGGCATTATGGAGCATTGGACTTCTTGGACTTAGGATTAGAGACCTTGGCCTATCTTGGAGACTTTGTAACTTTATTTGATATTTTGTCTGGAGTTCTTGAGGTTTACCTCAAGACAATGGGTTGTTTGTTTATTTTGTGTGCAGGTTATTGTGATTACATACTTTGTTTGTAATTTGGAATTCACCCGTATACAGCTGTTACTCTGCCCAATTTTTGCGAAGACTTAATACACTTGAAGTTTGGTTCTCTCAATAGGTCTTGTATCTTTGCTTGCTTGGTTTCAATCCAAATAATGGGAATTCGATATTGACTCATAATGTCAAGAATTGGCTTCTTGTTGGTTAGATGGTTCTTATCTCTAGCTTTTACCTTATGCTTTAGGATAACCTCTTCTTCTCCTCCATCTTCTTTAATTTCAAAAATCTTCTCCCTCCTTTTAAAAAATCTTCTTATTTCTAAACTTGAAACACTTTCATAATAAACTTGGACTTAGGTCCATGCATTTTCAAAACATTTTCATAAATAAACTTCAATCAATTTAATAATACCTTGACATTTTTTGTGAGAAGACTAAAAGTCAATCAATCTCATTTCAAACCATTTTGCCACTTTGGCTTTTATTTTTTATCTTTAAACTTTTCTCAAAAAAGATTAGACTCTTGTCAATCCTTGTAGTGATGCAAACAACTATACTTCTACAATATGTAGTGAAGAGAGATATTTTCCACTTGGGTGTTGAGTGAGGCATTGTTGATTTTAAAATCCAAGTCATATCCTCCACTTTGAGATTATGCAAATTCTCCTTTCTCATGATTGTGGGTAGTAAGTATGTTTTCCACACGGACAATGATGATGATGTCTTATCTCAATAAATTAACCAACACACTTGTGTTTCAAATTTTTAAAAGAGGAACTATGTGTACCCTGATCCCCTATTGTACGAAAGGTGGTACGTAGGCACTAAAGGTTCGCAACCGCGACGGGTGCAAAAATCATAAAAATATTTCTTTTCTCACCTCCACCATCAATTTTATATATAACACATTTTCATAACCAAAATATACAGATTTTTTTCAAAGAGGTTCCTGCGGAGTACCGTAGATGTTTAGGGTGCTAATATATTCCCTTTGCATAACCAACCCCCTTACCTTGAATCTTTCCCCCTTTTTTGGGTTATTCGCTCTTTTCCCATTCCTTTGGAAATAATAAAGCACGGTGGTGATTTTTTATTTTGATTTGTATAAAGTCTAGTCAATTCAATGGCTTAGTCTTGAACATTTCTACCGCTATAGGGGTCATTCCCAAGGGGGGTGATTTTGAAGTCTCTATCTGGGATGGGTCATGCGGGATCTAAGAGTTTCTCTCTACCTATAGATGGGGTTGAATCCTCGCCTTTGACAATGGGTTATTTTCCCTTACTTCTCTGTTTGGCACGATCTTCTTTAGAGGAGCGACTGTCGAGATCAACGGTGTCGACCCTCTGCAGTGGCTTGGCTTCCTCGGAACTGGAGGGCAATGCGACCCTAGTGTTTGTTTGAGGTTGAACGTTGATGGAACTGAGGCCCTGGCTAAGGCTTCAAAACATCTCCTCGCCGCCTAGATGTCCACGTGGAGGGTGGCGACCAAACCCTCAGCAATGTAGTACTTTATCTTGAGGTGCACGGTGGAGGGCACTGTGACTAGTTAGGCGAGAGTGGGTCTCCCGAAGATGCACTGGTAGAGAGACGGGCAATCCACTACCAGAAATTGGGTCTTTATGGCTCAGGCTGTCACCCCTCTCTCGAAGGTGACGATCATCTCGACATATCCCAGGGTTTCATACTGGCCCTGTTGAAGCCCTAGAGATTTGATCCTAAGTATGAGGTCAGATGGCTTTCATTCAGCTGTAGGGTAGTGAATAATTTGGTGTACATGATGTCTACCGAGCTACTCTGATCGACCAAGATGCGTCACACATCGAATTTGTGATGAGAGCCCTTATGAGCAGTGGGATGGTCGAGTTGGGGGACCTGCCTGGTAGTTCCTCTCTGTAGAAAGCAAGGGGGTGAGAGCCTCATCGGAACTTGTCTAGTGTGGCCTCCATGTCGGAATTGGCTTTGATGAGTTGATTGCATCTTCTTTTCACGGACCCCATCGCATGCATGTTGAATCCCTTGCTAGAGATGACCATAGCAGCGGGGAACGACTCCCAAGGACTATGAGAGGAGAAATATAATGGAACGCTCCCCATGTCCGGGAAGTAGAAGTCTTTTGGCCGTGATATACTCATGGCGATCGGTATGGCACTGATGCCGGGGGAATCCTTCCCCTCTTTGATGTTTTTAGCTTCTGGAGCTTCTTCACGGGTGCCCTTTTTCTTCTTGTATTACTTGAGGTGCCCGTCTCAATTCAGTATCTCGATTGCATCCTTGAGATGGATTTAATCCTTGGTGTTGTGCTCGTGGCTTTTATGGAACCTGCAATATTTGCTCTTATTGGTTCCAGGCTTGGAGGTGTCTTTCGGGGAAAGCGTACCCCAACCTGATTGAACTCTGAATTGGCACACTCAGATAGAATACGCTCCCTCGAGGTAGTCAGAGGGGTGTAGTCGTGGAACCGACTAGCAAGCCCTTTGTAGTCCTTGAGTCCCGGAGTCTGTCTTCCCGTCTTTTCTCTCCCCGACGGGATGTTGAAGGCTCGTCACTTCTTGAGGACTTGGTGCTCTCTTTGTGCCTTGACTCCCTGGCGCTATTGGCAGCTTTTTTCTCCCCATGTTGTATGTATGCTTGAACCTTGACAAGGAGGGAGTCGAGCGTGACTGGTGATTCGATGTCCACGGCTTTAGCAATGTCGCTCCGAGGACGGATCCTGCGCTCAAGAAGGCATTTATTCATGTTATCGGTCGTGGAGACCTGTACTGCTTCCTTGTTGAAGCATTCAATGTATGTTCATAGAGACTCATCTCTACCCTGGATGATCGCTTAGAGTGAAGCCTCTGACTTTGGGTGTCGACAGGAGGCGGCAAAGTTCCTCGAGAACCTCCTCCCTAGTTTCTTCCAGGAGGTAATGGATTCGTCTGGGAGACTCTTGTACCAAGACATTTCTCCTTTCCTGAGGGTGGTCGGGAACAATCTACATTTAATGGCACCCCTGACCCCTCGATAATCAGGGAGGGCATCAATGTTCTATATGTGTTCATCAGGATAGGTCGTACCATCATATGTTCTCAATGGAGGTGGCTTCTCCATGCCGATTGGGAGTTGGGCCTTTGTAATATCTCTTGATAGTGGCCCGCGGGGTTCATCATCGTTGCTTTCCCAGAGAGATGGAGAAGGGGAGTGAGAATCCCTTCCCCGTCAAGCGTCATGGTCTTATCGGGGAGAAGGACTCCTTCGTAGTTGTCTTTGCTTAGGAGACGGTGATCGATCGCGGTCAACTTGGCGGTCGCTCTTCTTCTCCTTGGATGATGAAGAGTCTTGGTATTTTTTGGGAGGTGTGTGGTTGCGTTTCTTGAAGAAATAAACGTTGCACCTCTCTTTTCTTGCTGGATGGCCATGTCTAGGTGGAGATACGCTTGGGGAATCTCGTCTCTGGGGTTTCCGAGGAGGAGACTTTGACTGCTTCTTCTCCCAGGCCCCTATCTTTTTATTCTGTTGTAGGATAATGGTGTTGGTCTAGTTGATGTCATCAAGAAATGCTACAATGGTTGGATCAACATTGTGAGGAATGGGAATTAGTTGCAGGATCTCCGACAATTCCTCGATGGGGATCTTGGGACGCTACTTGTCCGAGAATTCATGATCGTCGTATTGGGCATCGACGAAATCTAGGGACGTAGTCCGACCATCACGGAAGCCGGGGTTATCCCCGAGGTGAAGATGTTATTGACTTTCGTCAGACTTGTGTGCTGGGGAAAGTGCATCCTTTTCAGATGGTTGGTGATCATCATGGTCAACCATGATTATTGAATGAAGAGGATCTTTGGTTTTCAGACTTCGAGGAATAGAAAATAGGGAAGATAGTTCCCACAGACGGCGCCACTGATCTTACCGGTTGATCAGAACCTACAAGGTGGCCGAATGATTATCTTCTACCAGGATGGATTGTCGAGGAGGAAAAAGTGGGGTTGCACTTGCAAGGAACTCCGACGATCAAGTAAGTGTGGAAGCGAAGATATACAAGCAAAGTGTTAGGGTTTTTATGGTGAATAGTGAATATTTGATACCTGGCCCTCACATATGTGAGGGTTTATATAATGCCCCTGGCACATGGCCATTAGTTCCTATTTTTGGGCCTAGATATACGGATCCGTGAAAATAGGTAATTGTCAGGACTTGGTCATACCGGGCAGGTGTACCCGTAACTAGTCGTTGGTTCTGAGGAGGAGGTAGGTTATGGGCAGCGGTCTGGTCGGTTCCTAGTTGTTTGGGCGACTTGATGTCGGGAAGACTTAGAGGTTCTCGTCAATCATCATGGGTCGGTGCTGGTCCAGGAGGGAAAATGATTGACGGTGCCCGATGGAGGGCGGGGGAGATTCAGGCCGTGGTTGTATGGGCCGTGCTGAGGGAGGAGTCTAGACTGGGCCCACTCTGGTTGTTGGGCCAATCCAGAATAGTAAGCAAATTCAACAAGTAGCTTCTTATATGTTATGCCAAGGTGATCATCAAACTGAATTTTGTCCTTCGGTTGGAGAAGAAGGGAATTACATGGGAAATTAAAACCAGAATCAAGCTTATCAACCAAGACAACAAAATTATCAAAATAGCCAAGGTTACTAACAAAGGGGTAATCAAGGTTATCAACAAGGTTGTAGGCAAGATTCTGGAAATTCAAGCTGACAAAGTCCTTATTAAAGAAACAATCAACCTTCACAATCTCAAAGTGGAACTTCCAAGATGGAAGAAACTCTCACTCAATTTATGAAAATTTCGATGGCAAGCCAAAATACAAATGAAGTAGCAATCAAAAATCTTGAGAACCAAGTTGGGCAACTTGCAAAGCAACTAGTCGAACAACAAACAAGGTCTTCATTTTCCATAAATACTCAAACAAATATAAATGAGCATTGCAAATAAATTGTAACTAGGAGTGGAAGAGAAGTTGGTGGAGAAGAAAATGAAAATAAGGATGATGAGTTTGTTGATGAGGAGATTGTGGTAGAAGAGAAGTTAGGAGATGAGATAGTAGTAGAAAAAAACGTTGAGGAGGACTTAGTAGAAAAGAAGGATATAGAAGAAAAATGAGATAGAAGAAGGGGAATGAGAAAGTGAATACTATTCCGGTTCAAAATTTTCGGAATCCTCGTGCTTCTTCCAAGATGGATAATGCTAGGTAGTGTGCTCATTTTATGGATATATTTAAGCAATTACAAATATTCCATTTTCCGAAGCTATGGAGAAAATGCCTATGTATGCAAAGTTCATGAAGGATAACCCTACAAAAAAGAGAAGATCGACGAATCAAGAAGTTATCATGGTTGATGCAAGTTGTAGTGCTATAATTTAACAAACTCTACCGAAGAAGGAAAGTGATCCGGGAAGGGTTACTTTTCCAGTTACCATTGGTGATGTTTATGTTAGTAAGAGTTTGATTGATTTGGGTTCTATTATAAATTTTATTCCTTTATCTATTGTGAAAATATTGGGAAGCATGAAGATGAAGTCAACAAAGATGACACTTTAACTAGCCTACAAACCCATTACCCGTCCTTACGGTGTAGCTCAAGATGTGGTAGTGAAAATGGACAATGTTTTCTTCCCGGTGGATTTTGTTGTGATTGACATGGAGGAAGACCATGATGCACCTTTGGTTCTTTACCGACCATTCATGAAGACTGCAAGAATGATGATTGACATCGAAGATGGTTTGATGAAGGTCTGTGTTCAAGATGAAAAGTGAGTTTTAATCTCTTTGAAGCTATGAAACATTCAAATGATAAAGGAGCTTGCTTTAGAGTTGATGTTATCAAAGAGGCTATTTCAGATGTTTCTAGTGAATTTCGTCTTTCAATACCTCTTGAGAAAGCATTGACTAATGTGATTCAAGTTCTTGATGCCCATGAAGAAAAGGAAATGGAAGAATGTGCGAATGAACTTGAGACTTTAGAAGAAGTTCAACCTTGGGAGGAAGAAAGTGGAATCTTGAAGAAGGAAGCTAAAAAAGAAGAATCCAAACTTCAATTGGAGATGTTACCTTCTCATTTAAAGTATGTGTTTCTTGATGATGGTTGTAACAAACCGGTAATCATTAGTAATGCTTTGTCTAAAAAGGAGGAACATTGTTTAGTTCAAGTTTTGAAGGAAAATCAAAGAGCAATAGATTGGGTTTTAGTTAATTTGAAAGGAATTAGCTCGGCCTATTGTATGCACAAGATTTTGATGGAAAGGGATTTCAAGTCGATAGCTCAACCTCAACGTTGCTTGAATCATACAATGAAAGAGGTTGTGAGAAAGGAAGTAGTGAAACTATTGGATGCCGGGATGATTTATCCTATTTTTTATAGTACTTGGGTAAGTCTGGTACATGTGGTGCCAAATAAAGGTGGAATGACCGTGGTAAGAAATGAGAAGAATGAATTGATTCTGACAAGGACCGTAACGGGTTAGAGGATGTGTATTGACTACCAGAGGCTTAATCAAGCAACTAGGAAAGATCATTTTCCTCTTATTTTTATGGATCAAATGCTCAAAAGGTTATCAAGCCAAGAGTTCTATTGTTTTTTGGATGGGTATTCCGGGTATAACCAAATTTCGATTAATCCAGAAGACCATGAGAAAACGAATTTTACTTATCCGTTTGGACTTTTTGTGTATAGGAGGATGCCCTTTGGTTTGTGCAATGCACTGGCCACTTTTCAAAGGTGTATGCAATCCATATTTTCCGATCCTATTGAGAAGACTATGGAAGTTTTCATGGATGACTTCTCTGTTTTTGGGGTGTCTTTTGATCTTTGTTTGAAAAATTTGGATATTGTCTTGAAGAGGTGTGTGGGTACGAACTTAGCTCTTAATTGGGAGAAATGTAACATCATGGTTACCAAGGGCATTATTATTGGTCACAAAGTTTTATCCAAGGGGCTTGAAGTTGAAAAAGCCAAAGTGGAAGTTATAGAGAAGTTGCCACCACCATTGAACGTAAAGGGGATCCGAAGTTTTCTAGGTCACGCGGGCTTCTACCTAAGATTTTTCAAAGACTTTTCCAAGATTGCGAGGCTATTGAGAAACTTGCTCAACAAATATAAGTCTTTTATTTTTGATGATGCTTGTTTGATAGCTTTTCATAATTTGAAACAAAATTTGACAATTGTACCAATAATTATAGCACCAAATTGGAAAATTGATTTTGAACTTATGTGTGATGCTAGAGATTCTGTTGTTGGTGCAGTTCTTGATAAAAGAAAAGGAAATTTTGTTCATACTATATGTTGTACCCCAAAATTTTCCCTCCCATATTTGAGGACACATCCTCATGCTCCTGGGGTTCTCAATTTCTCAAAGAATACTCAAGGTTTAAGCATACAAGCACCCCTCCTAAGAAACCAACCTACAACTAGGGTTTTGATTTTCTCAAAGGAAATTGAGTTTTCAATGCCTCAAGTAGACTTCATGGTATCCCACATGCTTCAAAGAATCCTCATACCAAGTTTCAAGCCTTACATCACAAGTTTTCCCATTCAATTGATCAGATGATTGAAAGTCAATTGTATTGGACAAAAAGTCAACTTTGACCAATCTACAGTCAAACTTCAATATTTTTGGTCAACATCAACATTTTGAAGTCACATTCATCATTTGATCAAGGTTTGATCATGATTCATCAAGAAAATTCAAGATTCATCAAAAGTCAAAAGTTACTAAATTAGGGCTTTCTTTAGGAGAAGTCAACTAAACTTTGACCAACATGGGGAGAAAGTTCAGAGGTCCAATTAAGTGAGCTCAAGATCTTGATATCCCATCGGACGAAGATGATGAACAGGATAAAGATGGTAAAAGTGTTAAAACTGAAAAAAGTAATCATGGTTCTGACAAATGCTCTAATGAAGAGGAAGAGGATTATTTGGATGAAAAAATATCCCCTACTGGCGAGAAGTATAAGCTGTTAGAAGAACGTCTGAAAGTTATGGAGATCCAGAAGGTGCTTGGCTTGAACTTTGAAGAATTGGGTTTAGTCTCAGGAGTTATCACTCCTCCTAATTTCAAAACTCCTACCTTTGTTAAGTATAATGGTGTTTCTTTCCTGAAGCTGCATTTGAGATCATATGTTCGAAAAATTCAACCATACACTGCTGACAAGAAATTATGGTTGCATTTATTTCAAGAGAGTCTGTCTGGAACACAATTGGAATGGTATTATCAACTCGAAGGTGCAAATATCTATACCTGGGAAGATTTGGCTGCAGCTTTCTATAGACAATATCAATATAATTTTAATTTGGCACCAACCCGCATGCAACTACATAGTATGTCCATGGGTTATAAGGATGGATTTAAAGAGTACGCACAAAAATGGAGAGATCTTGCAGGTAGAGTCCAACCTCCTTTGGCTGATAGGGAATTCATTGACATATTCATGAGTACACTAATAGGTCCTTTCTATAATCACTTACTTGGAACTCCTTCATCTAGTTTCACTAAACTAATATTGACAGGGGAACATGTTGAGAATGGAATCAGAAGTTGTAAAATTCAAGTGGCTACATCTTCGAATACTGCAAAGAAGTCATACAATGGTAAGAAAGAATCCAACATTGTGTACGGCCAGAAGGGTCGTAATAAGAGTGACCGCAACCAATCTATGGGGGCAATTCTGATCTCTAAATGTACGCAAGTATAACAACAACAATAGAATAATCAGCGTAGGCAATTCACACCTAAGAGAGATTTCATAAAAATCAACATGCCGTTGTCTCAAGCATTGCAACACATGTTAAAGGCAGAGCTGATTACATTAAAGGATCCTCCTCAGAATCCCAATACTTCTTCTCCCAGTTAGAATCCAAATGCAAGATGTGCTTATCACTCTAACAGTCCCGGACATGACACTAACAACTGTTGGGAATTGAAAAATAAGATTCAAGATATGATTGAATCTAAGGAGATTTAATTTGATCCTCATGAGACTCCTAATGTGATCACTGCACCTATACCTAATCATGAAAAAGGCGTTAATGTTATTGATGATGTTTCTTATGTTTCTGTTGTGAGTGACTTGACTACTCCTCTGATGATTATTAAGAAGAAGTTGTTGCAAGCAGATTTATTTCCGAGTTGCATTGAAAACTGCTACTACTGTGCGTCCCAATCCAATGGTTATGTACTAATGAAAGAAGTTATTCAACGTTTGATGGATGACCGTGTAATTCTAGTTGACAAGACTCCTTTTGTGGAGAGCTTATGTAAAAGTATGTCTCAAGGCCTGAAGCTTGAAGACGTGTCTGTGATTACAATTTCCAGTACTCCTGTAAGGATCACTTCTAAGGGTCCTGTGAAGTTTACTATCGAGCCTAGGGTTGTTCCTCTAATCATTACCGCACTTGGTCCAATTCCATATTCCTCTGACAAGGCTATCCCTTGAAATTATGGAGCTGATGTCTACTAACATGTCGTCAAGCAAGAACCATTGGTTGTCAAAAATGAAAACACTGAAGTTATTGATCCCAATGTTGGCAATATTGTTGGGACTAGTAAGGTTACCATAAGTGGAAGAGTTTTATCTCCAGAGATCTCTCCAAAGGCTGTTACTATAGCGGTTTGTATCACTACTACTGAATCAAATACTGAGACTCGAGACAAAGAACAAATGACTGAGTTTGCCCTGACCGAGGCACCGAAATTGGTTACTGTTGAAGATACCTCCGAGCAAGAGATGGAGGAGGTACTGAAAATCACCCAAAAGAGTGACTATAAGATTGTTGAATAGTTGGGGAAGAACCCCTCCATAATATTTATGCTATCTCTGTTGTTGTGCTATCTCTGTTGTTGAAGCCCATGCTCAGGATTTGGTAAAGTTTCTAAAATTTTCTCATGTATTATAGGAAATCTATGTTGATCAGTTCGAAAATTGTGTTGCTAGCCTAACAACTTATAATGGGCTAGGATTTTCTGACACTGATTTAACTTCCGCATGAAGGAACCATAATAAGGCCCGACATGTCTCTATTGAGTGTAGGGGAACTACCTTATCTCATGTGTTGATGGACACAGGTTCCTCATTAAATGTATTTCCAAAAGCTGATTTAGACAAACTTGACTATGAAGGGGTTGTGCTAAAACCCAGTGACATTGTGGTGAGAGCTTTTGATGGTTCAAAGAGAATGGTGCATGGAGAGGTTGATCTTCCAATAAAAGTGGGTTCCTATGTCTTTAACTCTACTTTTTATGTGATGGAGATTCTTCTAGTCTATTCCTGTTTGCTTGGACGCCTTTGGATTCATGGGCTAGACACTATTACTTCTACTTTACACCAAAAGTTGAAGTATCTCGTGAAAGGAAAATCATTAGAGTTTATGGCGAAGAAGATAACATGGTGAGCCATTTGAATTCCTTCAAGTATGTTGAGATGGATGGTGAATTCCTTGAGACTCCTTGCTAGACCTTTTAAGTTATTCCTCAGACAACCCTTGTTGCTAAAGTTGCTCCTATTGTTCCTAAGGTTACCAGGATTCAACCAAGAATGGCTTCTCTGAAAGACACTAAGTCTGTGGTAGAAGAAGGTGGTGGCACTATTTGGGGTCAGCTTCCCGATATTCCTTACAAGTTCGACAAATTTGGCTTGGGTTTCACCTTAGAGGCTCAGAGGGATGTCCTTTGTGCTCGTGCTAATTCTAGGAGACCGCCATTCCATATCAACAACAATGGAGTTCACAAAAATCAAGTCAATGATGTGGAAGACGCTGATAGTGACTATGACATAGATAGTTGGATTTTCCCTACTACCGGTAGTGGGCTCAACAATTGGAAGGCTTAAGACTTTATACCAATCTCCGTTAGTCAGGAGTAAATGCTATTTTCTATTTTCTCGCTTTCAAGTTTTTGGTTATGTAATTTGAACAACAACTTTAAGCCTTGTGTCTTACCCGAGGCACAACGGTCCATTTGTTAGGGTTGTCATTTTTCACTCACATATTTTCATTTAATAAATCATTGGATGTTTGCATTCAAATTTTTCGCTCGTTGTCTTTATTTTAGTTTATTTCTTTCAAAATAGCTATGTGTTCTTACACACATCCACATAACAAATTGCAGATCCACATCCACCCTGGGTCCTATTGATAATAATTCTGCTATTGTAAATTATGACTTCAAAAATATGATCTACCAAGTTGAGGATGTAACACCCATTAATTGAATTAATTATTTAATTAAATTATTTTTGGATTATTGGTTGAAGTTGTGAGATATTGAGAATTGTTGGCATAAGTTGTTAGATTATTATTAATTAATTAATTAATTAATTGATTAATAATAATAATAATGTTGGAATTAATGGAATGATATAAGATTAAGTTGTCGGGCTTATTTATATGGTGGTATGTAGTATTAAGGAGGTGTGAGAATTAGGCCCAATAGAAATACTATTATTATTAAGTTTGGTTATAATAATAGAAATTAGAAGTGACAGTAAGGGAAATAGGTTTTGTCACGTATAAGAGGAATAAAGGCTGGAAGAAAGAAAAGAACGTAGAAGTTATAGAGAAGAGGAAAAGAGGCAAAGCAGGATTCAATCGGAAAATTGTAGAGAAACCTTCAATCCAAGGTAAGGGTGGGGTTCTGACTCTATAATAGGGTATGTGATGAGTGGTATGTGGGATTGGGTTATAGAATTATTTTGCTTGTGTTGGAAATTTTATATATTGTTGTTTGATGAGGAATCAATGAATTAGGGATGAATAATGATGCCCAAATGATGTTTAATTAATGTAGAAACATAGGATAATAATAGATGATGATTACCTATTATTTGGTGATGTTATAAGACCCTTAATATAGTGAAATCGCAGAAAACTGCAGTAAAATGCAGAAAAAAATCATGCTTTTGGAGTTTGAGTCGACTCAAACTGAAGGGGGGTCGGTACAATACAACCCGCCAGGCAAGGACGTGTTGTCACACAGTTTCGCATCGACTCATAGTCATTTTTGCGCCGACTCATAAAGGGTTTTGCGTCGACTCATACATCAAGTTTTCTGGCAGATTTTGTAACGACCATAACTTTTGAACCGTAACTCTGTTTGATGCGCCGTTCGAAGCATTGGATAGCTAACGCGATGAACTATATTTATAAGGAGTAAAATGAAGGATAAGAAGGAATATTATAGTACCCAAGTTAGGATAGAGTTAGTTTTCCCGTGTTGAATCACCATGATGTTTTGTGGTGATGAAGTATGATGATGACATGACGATCTTATGATAATGCTTGGTTAATAATAATAATATCAATGATAATAATGATGTAGTATTATAGTATAACAATTTTTAGAAGCTTTGTAATTAGAAATAAGCATTTAGATAAGTAATTAACCAGTATAGTCGAGAATTATCTGAATAATTATAGGCAATATCATGTTGTAGGCCTATGGCCAATGTCAAATGGTTGTTGACCTGTTGTTGTGTTATTGTTGTTGTGACGTACTAAGTTGTAGGCTGATGCTAATGTTGTGTTAATTATTGTTGTTGAAATATCAAGTTGTAGGCTTATGGCCAGTGTTGAATTATTATTAAGTTGTAGGCTTATGCCAATGTTGAATTATGTTGAGTTGTTGTGTTGTTGTGATTGTCGTTGTGAATTCTTGTTGGTAATGAGAAGTTGCAGGGAATTTTAAATGATGATGAATTACCTCTATTTACTAGTAACAATGGCGATGTGGGCTTATGCCTTGCGATGGATGATGATTGTTGTGAGTATGTGTTAGTGCATTCATTGAGTCATATAGATTTGCATACTCTATGATGGTCTGGATTGGAAAATTTTGAAGAAGGCTTATGCCTTGTTGATGCCTCTATTTATTGGCAGATTTTTAAGATGAGAGTTCTACTCTAATGGTACCACATGCATGTGCATTGTAATTGATTCGCAATTGATGTTGCATCTTGAGTTATGGTGATGATATATTTGTGGTCGCTTTATGTTGTTGACTTGTTTTGACAAGTATTATCTAAAAGCAGTGAATTAGTAGTTATATCGTGTTGATGTTTTATTGTGATTAAAGTTTCCTGTAAGTTGTGAAGTGGTGATTTTATATGATCTGATTTAATATATTATTTATCATATGACTTATTATATTGTCTAATATCTCACCCCTTCTGTTTGAATGTTTCCCTCTTTTGGTAACATGCAGGTAATCAAGAAGGACAGTTATTACCTTTGTTAGTTCGAGTCGATGTTGTCGCTCTGATACGTAGCACTCGGGGGGATGAACGCTTGATATTTAGTTATTAATTATCATTTCAGTTGCTGAATTTTTAGGTTAATTACATGAAATAATTGTTGTCTTGAAGTTGATTTAGCTTAATAAGAGATGTTAAGTGAATTGAAGCTGAGTATGTATATTCCGCTGCTTATCAATATAAAGTTGTTTGATTTTGAATGATAAATCAGGTTGTTATCGGTTCATCCGAGTTAAGTGTTATGTATCTATTTTATATGCGATTAAATGAAGTTTGATTTGAAGTTGTAAACGTAGCATCTTATTTGTGTTGAACTCTGATTTTATTATTATCCATCGGGTAGAATTGGGGTGTTACAGAGGACGAATATGAGGAAGATTGTGAAGTAACTGGAGAGCTTGCTAGACTGTTAGAGCAGGAAGAAAGAGCCATACAACCGTATGAAGAGCCAGTCGAGGTTGTGAACTTCAATACTGAAGAGGACAAGAAAGAAATCAAGATAGGTGTTAACCTAGAAGTCAGTGTCAAAAAGAAGTTAATCCAGATGTTACGTGACTATTTTGAGATCCTTGCTTGATCCTATGAAGACATGCCAGGGCTTGATACTGACATTGTGGTTCACCGTCTACCAATGAAGGAAGGTTGTCCTCCTATAAAGTAGAAGGTTTGTCGTATGCATCCTGAGATGTCTGAAAAGATCAAAGTTGAGGTCATGAAGTAGTTTAATGCAGGTTTCTTAGTTGTTACGTCCTATCCTCAGTGGGTTGAAAATATGGTGTCGGTACCTAAGAAGGACGATAAGGTGCATATGTGTGTAGACTAAATGGATTTGAATAAGACAAGCCCCAAAGATGACTTTCGGCTTCCGCATATTGATTTTCTTGTTTACAACACCGCTCAACATAAAGTAATTTCCTTCATGGATGGTTGCTCTGGTTATAATCAAATCAAGATGGAACCTAAAGACATGGAGAAGACTACTTTTGTCACACAGTGGGGCACTTTTTGTCACAAAGTTATGCCTTTTGGTTTGAAGAACGTCGATGCAACATATCAGCATGCTATGGTAGCTTTGTTCCATGATATTATCCATCATGAGATAGAGGTTTACGTTGATGACATGATAGCCATGTCTCAAACTAAAGGAGACCATCTCAACCACCTGCACAAGTTGTTTGAGAGATTAAGAAGTACAAGTTGAGGTTGAATCCAAACAAGTGCACCTTTGGGGTAAGATCCGATAAACTCCTAGGTTTCTTTGTTAGTGGTAAAGGTGTCAAAGTTGATCCTGCCAAGGTTAAAGCCATTTAAGAAATGTCAGCTCCCTGCATTGAGAAGGAAGTCAGAGGTTTCTGGGGACGATTAAACTACATTTCCAGATTTATTTCCCATTAGACCGCTACTTGTGATCCAATCTTCAAGTTACTGAAGAAAGATCAAGTAGTGAAGTGGAACAACGATTGTCAGATTTCCTTAAAAAAATCAAGGAGTACCTCCAGGAACCTCTAATTCTGATGCCACCGGTTGAAGGAAGACATATGATCATGTACTTGACAGTATTAGAGAACTTAATGGGGTGTGTATTGGGGAAACATGACGAGTCTGGTCGAAAAGAGCATGCAATATACTACCTTAGCAAAAAGTTTACCAACTATGAAACAAGATACTAACTTCTCGAGAAAACTTGTTGCTCTTTGGCATAGGCTTCTCGCCGACTAAGACAGTATATGTTGACTTATACTACTTTCTTGATCTCTAAGATGGATCAAATAAAATACATATTCGAGAAACTCGTTCTCTCTAGAAGAATAGCAAGATGGAAAATGGTCTTAACAAAATACGACATTCAGTACACTACTTAGAAGGCAATCAAAGAAAGTATACTGGAAGATCATTTGGCTCATCAAGTTATAGATGACTATCAGTCAATGACTTTTTAGTTCCTAGATGAGAATATCATGTTAGTTACTGATTATGAAGAACCTGGACCATATGAAGGACTTGAACTGGGGTCCCAATGGGCTATGGTTTTTGATGGAGCTTCCAATGCGTTTGGTAATGGAATTGGTGCTATGATTGTCTCTTCCAAGGGTTGCCATATGCCCTTCACCGCCAGATTATGTTTTGATTGTACCAACAATATGGCCGAGTATGAAGCATGCATCACGGGTATCAAAGATTCCATCGATATAAGAATTAAATTCTTGAATGTATATGGGGACTCAACCCTAGTGATCAGTCAGATTAAGGGAGAATTGGATACGAAGCATCCAAATCTCATTCCTTATCGAGAGCATGTGTTGACATTAATTTCGTAGTTCAAAGAAATCACTTTTGAACACATTCCACAAGAAGAGAATCAATTGGCATACGCACTAGATACCATGTCATATATGTTCAAAGTCAGATGGGATAATGAAGCTCCTCGAATTACTATTGAGAGACTAGATGAACCAACATATTGCTACGAAGTTGATACTGATGAAGTAGAGGAGAAGCCTTGGTACCACGAAGTAAAAAGATACCTAAAAACTCAAGATTATTCTGAAGGGGCAACTATTAATGATAAGAAATTTATAAGGAGGTTATCTTCCAAGTTCTTTCTGAGTAACGAAATATTGTACAAGCGCAACCATGATTTGACTTTGCTTCATTGTGTAGACAAGAAGGAAGCTGCGAAAATTATGGAAGATATGCACGAACGTGTCTTTGATACTCACTCTAGTGGACATACAATGGCTAAGAAGATTGTAAGAGCTGGTTATTATTAGTATACCATGGAAACTGATTGCTATCATCATTCCAGAACTTGCCACAAATGTCAGATTTATGCTAACAAAGTACATGTGGCTTTGGTTCCTTTGAATGTCTTGACTGCTCCTTGGCCGTTTGCAATATGGGGCATTGATATGATTGGAGAGATTAAGCCTACTGCTTCCAATGGACATCGTTTCATCCTTGTCACTATTGATTACTTCATGAAGTGGGTAGAGGCCTCCTTGTTTACTTCCGTTGCCAAGAATGTTATGGCTCGGTTCATTAAGTATAACCTTATCTGTCGATATGGAATCCCTGAAAGGGTCATCACGAGCAATGGTATCAATATTAACAATACTATGATCACGGAACCCTACACGCAGTTCAAGATTAAGTATCACAATTCTTCTCCGTACCGACCAAAGATGAATGGCACAATGGAAGCCACCAACAAGAATATTAAGAAGATCTTGCAAAAGATGACAGTGACATACAAATATTGGCATGATATTTTACCATTTTCTCTTCATGGTTACCGCATTTCAGTATGTACATCAACTGGAGCAACCCCATTCTCTCTCGTCTATGGTATGGAGGTTGTCTTACCTGTTGAAATGTAGATTCCTTCCCTAAGGATTATGAAAGACGCAGATTTAGATGAAGACAAATAGATTCAGACTCGACTTGACCAAATAAATTTGATTAATGAAAAAGGCTTGCAGCTGTTTGTCATGGTCAGATATATCATAAACGCATGATCAAGACTTTTAACAAGAAATTCAGACATCAGGTGTACCAGGATGGTGATTTGGTAATAAAGTGCATCATCCTACCACAAGGTGATCCCAGGGGAAAATGGACTCCCACATACGAAGGGCCATTTGTGATCAAAAAGATATTTTCTGGCAGTGCTATGATACTTACCACCATGGATGGTGAAGATTTTCCGCACCATGTGAACTCGAACATAGTCAAAAAATACTACACATAAAAGAGACCCTCTAGGTTGACAGGCCTAGGAAAAAATAAGGGCATCCTGGTGAACCAAAGGGTTCGGGAAAAAGTTAGGGATATATATATATATATATATATATATATATATATATATATATATAAAAGTTAGAGATTATAGTGTACGATTATGTCCCGTTGGATCACCCATCTACTTACATCCAACTTTATTACTAGTGTCAAGTTCAAACGATACATATCAATTCAATCATCTTCTTCCAACAGCAAGTGATGAGATACTTGAAGACGTAGGGGAAATAGCATAGTTGAAACTCGATGGGATCGTTTCCACATAGTTGTTTTTCTTTGTTTATCACTTTTCACCCCTTTTTCAATTCTTACAACGATTTCCTCTTACTAGGATTTCTGTCTTCTGGTATAAAACTGCCTGCTTATAGGCAAAGTCAAAATCAATGCAATTAAATATATTTCAAAATTAAAAATTGTTTTTACTTTCTCTGTTTTGTTTGTGAAAAAAGTCCAATGATTACGTTGAATGAACATATGCATTTGAATATGATTACTTTTTACAAAATATATGCATGAAAACATGATTAGCATTTACTAAAGACTCTAGGAGTTGAGGTAATGTTCAAAAGTTGTCCATAAATTTCGACAGAGAAATCTCCATGGAACTATCTCTATAGAGCTATTTTCACAAGCTCATCCTCAACAGAGATATATTCCCCGAAAAGTCTAATATGCCCTCAGACAGAAATTGGGGCATCTTCCGGCAGTTCACCTCCATATCCCTGATGGATAGCTTGACATGATCATCTTCCCCAATAGGTCCCCTAGCGGATAAGGAAGTTTAATCATTTCCCCAGCATACGGTGGAAACTTTCTCAATACAGCCTATGGATTTCCAATCCCCATCAGAGATTATTTTCTCAATGCAGTCTACAGGATTTAATTCCCCAACAGAGTTTATTTCTCCAATACTGCAAATTTCCTGACAGAATTATCTTATCTAACCAGATGTTATTCAATGTTGTCCTCCCCAGAAGAGTTGACATCCGTATCTGAAATCTGGTCAGATAGTGTATCAAAGGATTATCCATCTCTTTTATCCCAGTCAAGATACATAAGAATAAAATCCTTAAATAAAAATAACGGCGAACAACCGACTATCCTTGAATGCTTCTATCCCCAAGAAAAAGCCGAAGATCCCTGTGGAGTATCCTCAAACAGAAAGCAGGAATCCCCAGTAGAGTCGTTCTACACAAAAATTGAAGAATTACTTCCTTCATCCCCAGCAACGGTCAGGGATTTATTTTCCCCAACTAATTGTTGTTATAAGAAGTTACCGATACGCTCCAACAACATATTGCATCCATACATCATTTACAAAATAGCATAACATATGCATATGAAACACATATACTATTCTCATTTATTTTGAGAGCATCACTACAAAGTACATTTCACGCATCATGACATTGCATAAAATTAACTTTGTCTTTTTAGGTTAGTTCATGAACAGATAGATATTGTCAACAGTTTATCACCTTTTAGATACAACCAGACAATGATTCGTTCTGATAAACACATCTTTCAAATACAATCAAGATTATATTTTAGATACAGTTCAGATACGATGTAGATATAGATTCATTCTGACACTCATTCCAGATCCTCTTCTAGATACAGTTCAAATACGATCTAGATATAGGTTCATTCTGACACTCATTTTAGATTCTCTTCTAGATACAATTCAGATCCGATCGAGATATAGATTCATTCTCATACTGATTCCAGTACACCTTCTAGATACAGTTCAAATACGATTGAGATATAGATTCATTTTGATACTCATTCCAGTACATCTTCTAGATACAGTTTAGATACGATTGAGATATAGATTCATTTTGATACTAATTCCAGTACATCTTATATATACAGTTTAGATATGATCGAGATATAGATTCATTATGTTACTCGTTCCAGTACATCTTCTAAATACAGTCGGGTGTAGACTCATTCAAGTACATCTTTTAGATACAGTCGGGCAAAGACTCATTCTGATATACTTCTGGATACAGTCAGGCGTAGACTCATTCCAACATAATTTTTCAGATACAATTGGGCAAAGACTTATTCTGATCCACTTCTGGATATAGTCGGGCATAGAATCATTCTAATACATTGTTCAGATACATTCAAGCAAAGACTCATTCTGATCCACTTTTAGATACAATTAGGCATAAACTCATTCTAATATACTTTTCAGATATAGTCGGGCGAAGACTCATTCTGATCCACTTCTAGATACAGTCGGGCGTAGACTCATTCCATTACATTGTTCAGATACAGTTAGGAGAAGACTCATTCTAATCCACTTCTGGATACAGTCGGGTGTAGACTCATTCCAATACATTGTTCAGATACAGTCGGGCGAAGACTCATTCTGATCCTCTTATAGATACAATCAAGACATAGAATCATTCTAGAATATCATTCAGATACAATCGAGACATAAGATTCATTCTGACACTCCCTAGCATGTCTGCTAGATACAGTCAGATACAGACTCATTCTAGTATACTTTTTCAGATACAGTCGGGCATAGACTCATTTTGATACTCCTATCAACATTTACTTTGGATGGCACTTATAATCCCATCTCTGACAACACTCTATCAACTTTCCGAATGGCATCTTTAAGCCCATTCAAGCAGTACAATCAACCTGCAGCGTTACTTTGTGCATCCGCGAGTGCAAATTTCTGGGCACTTATAAGTATTCAATCCTCTTCCACATTCAGATCACGAAAGGCAGGCATGCCAATCTAACTCCTCAGGTTTAAGAAGATTGAACAGGGGCATCTGTTGTACCCAAAAAATTTCCCTCCCATCTTTGAGACAAATTAATTCAAGACACATCCTCATGCTCCTAGGGTTCTCAATTGCTCAAAGAATACTCAAGGTTTGAGCATAAAAGCACCCCTACCAAGCAACCAACCTACAACTAGGGTTTTTCTTTTCTAAAAGGAAATTGAGTTGTCAATTCCTCAAGTGGACTTCATGGTATCCCACATGCTTCAAAGAATCCTCATACCAAGTTTCAAGCCTTACATCACAAGTTTTCTCATTCAATTTATTAGATGATTGAAAGTTAACTGTGTTGGATAAAAAGTCAACTTTGACCAATCTATAGTCAAACTTCAATATTTTTGTTCAACATCAACATTTTGAAGTCACATTCATCATTTGATCAAGGGTTGATCACGATTCATCAAGAAAACTCAAGATTCATCAAAAGTCAAAAGTTACTAAATTAGGGTTTCTTTAGGAGAAGTCAAGTGAACTTTGACCAAGCATAACTTTCACATACTTCATCAAAAATTCTCAACCAAATCTCATTTTGAAGGAAATTAAATTCTCTACAACTTTGTCTCTCTAAGCCTAAGTCCAAAAATGCTTCATTTGAGAGATATGAGCCAAAACTTTACAGGTCATTTTGAAAGTCAACAAAAAGACATCTTTGGTCAAAGCAAGTTACATCAAGTTAAATACTTCAAATGAAAAAATTACCAACATGAAAGTTGTAGGAGACACCTTTGGGTTTACAAAAAGTCCAAGATCATCTTCATATGACAAAAATTGAGAGAGTTATAATTGATGTAAGTTGAGAGGTTTTGAGAAAATGCATGAAGTCGACTTTGAGAAAAGTTGAATTTTTGGGCTAATGGGCCTAAGTTTTTAGGTTCAAACGTGTCTGTGACCTCATATTAGACTTATAAATCCATTCATATATTTTTGTAATTTTTATTTCTTTTAATTGGATTTTATTCATTTAAAATGCAAATTAAATCAAATAAAACACAAAACTAATGGATTAAGACGCAAGGCTTTTGTTTTGATCAAATTGGAGGCCCAAAAAGCTCATGACAACTTGCCAAAACTGTGTGAGGCTAATTGGCACAAGATTGAGCTTAAAAAAGAAACTTTTCATGAAAAATTCAAATCAACTAGTACACCATTGATCACACAAGAATTTATCCACTTTTGTTGACCTAATTCTTCCATTGTAAATACAAGAAGCATTCCACAAGCTATGAACAGGCATGCTGCCTCAAAGAAGTAACCCTAAAAATCTCAAATTTCTCAAAACTAGGGAAAACTCAAACCTTCGTGTGCAGCCTTTATCAATCAATTCCAAGCATTCTATCACACTCATGAGGTTCCCAAGAAGTCATAACAATCCCTACTCAAGCTTGAAGCACGCCAGAATAACACATCTCATCTACACTGGTTTTGTAACCTTCTTTAATTTCAAACTTTTAATATACTCATTGTTGAATGATTTGATGAATACATTCATGTTCATATTGATGTTTGGAATAGTTTTGACATATTACTTGTGAGTTTTGACGTAGAAATAGAGATCTGCCATTGTTAGGGCGGTTTGAAATATTTTCTTTGTAACTCACTCTACAAGCATTTTCAGGTCAAGCCAATGCTACCATTGGATTCGCAAGGGTCAAATTAGGGGGACATGGTCCCTGTTATAATCTAGCTCACGTGTTTTTGCAGGTTAAGATTTTTGGCTCACCAGAGAAGATGACCGGAGCTAGGGCTCCGGGGCTTCTCTGATCCAAATGTTTTATTATATGTTTGATTAGTGTTTGAATAACAAAAAGTCAACATAGCTTAGATGGTTGGAGATAGAGACTTGTAACTTGAGAGGCGAGGGTTCGATCCCTACATTTTTCAATTGTTTTTTATACTTTTTCACGGTAACACGCAGGTTTATAATAGATTTATTGGTTCTCATTCCATGTCACAAACAACACCATGACACAATGGTAAAGGGAACAATCATTGAGACTGAGGGCATCGGTTCAAGTCCCACCCCATGCATTTATTTTTTCTTATTTTTACTAACCTTAATTTTCACTCTATTTTACTAATTACTTTTTAATTAATCATTAACAAACCTTAAACTTTTTTTCAAAACCATAACAAATTAGGATTAGGTTTTTTTAATTAGTAATAAATTTGTTGACATATTTTTATTAAGTTAATTAGCTTTTTCTTAATATTAAAATTAATTAGAAATAATTAGGTTTTTATTAATTATTAACTTAAATTATTTTCTACAAAAACAAAAAAAACATTAAAACATTTTTCCTAACATATTTTCTTATTTCTTTTTGCTATTTAATTTCCTAGAAAAGTGTATAGGTCGCACTCTCCGATGTAATAGCGTAGATTTATTTTCTCGCATCTTTTCCCTATTATGTATCTGCTCTGAGGATGTAATAGAGTAGATTTATTTTCTCACATTTTCCTATTATGTATCTGCCCTAAAGTCATGTAATAGCGTAGAACTTTACATTCTACACTTTAATTTTCTGTACATACTTAACTGCTAGTAAAATAGGGTTTGTATGGCAAGACTAAAAGAAAATCTAGAAAACCATAATTCAAGATTAACATAACTGAAACTAATACACTTTCCACACTTCACCTCTAGGGTAGCCTCTCTTGTTTCCTTATGAATATTGGTCATGCCCCTCGAAAATGGGGATACTTTAGCAAAAGACCCTAAATTTAACAATATCATCCTGGTCCCTTTCGAATAAATATCATAATCCCTCGATGACCCTTCCAGTTTCCTACAAAATGATCTAGTCCCTTCGATGACCCTACGAGCAAAATAATGATAGTCCCTTTGATAAAATTAGTAAAGTATCCTTACATGTTGCCTTCGATGACCATACGATGACCCTATGTTTGTCCCTTCACATCCAATAGATAGGATTACCTACCAACTAGTGGTATGGATGATACTATCTCCAGGGGAGAAGGAAAATAACAAGAAATACTTTAGTGGATAAGAACTCTTGAATGCTTGCTCACAACCTTTTTCACAAACAAATACATTTTTACACATCACTTTCAAAACAAATATTTTCAAAAACACTTTGTATACATTCTTGAGGACCGACACAAGGATTTTTACAAAGTTAGCCTTACATTTTCATTTCAAAATATTTTAAAACAAATCACACATACACAAAGCAAGTTTTAAAAGTGAGCTGAGCAATTAAGAGTTCGTAGATAACTACGGATGAAAAAGGTGCTAACACCTTCCCTTTTCATAACTTACCCCCCGAACTCAAAATCTATCAAAGGTCTTTTGTGTTCTTTTCACCTTTCCTAATTGTTGGATAAAATAAAATTCGGTGGCGACGCTTGCTAACCGCAATATTTGTGATAAAACTAAAAAAGTCAGTTCTCCCACCGTATTACACTATACATTATGTTAGCAAAGTTCTTAATGAGGAACAAATGAATTATGCCACAACTGAAAAAGAATTGTTAGCTATAGTGTATGCATTGGAAAAATTTAGGTCGTACCTCATTGGGTCAAAGGTTCTAGTCTACTCTGACCATGCAACGATACGGTATTTGATTACCAAGTAGGATTCTAAGAAAAGACTCATTCAATGGGTCCTTTTGTTGCAAGAATTTGATATAGAAATTCGCAACAAGAAAGGTTCAAAGAATTTGGTAGCGGATCACTTATCTTGGTTGGTCAATGTAGAGGTTACTAACCAAGAAAGTAAGGTTGGAGAAGAATTTCATGATGAGAAACTTTTTATGGTACAAGTTACACTGTGGTTTGCCGATTTTGAGAATCATAAGGCATCCGAATTGATACCGGAGGATTTAACTTGGGACCAAAATATAAAATTCTTGTCGGATGTGGAATTTTATGTTTGGGATGAGCCTTATCTTTTTAGGCTTGGAAGTGATAATTTATTAAGAAGGTGTGTGTCATTTTAGGAGTCTAAAAGTATACTTTGGCATTGTCACAATTCTCCATATAGAGGTCATTTTAACGGTTTGTGTACGCCAATAAAAGCCTTCAATCAGGCTTTTATAGGCCGTATTTATTCAAAGATGCATTTGCATGCTAAAAATTATGATAAATGCAAAAGGAGTGGAGGAATTGGAAAAAGGGATGAGATGCCCTTGAATAGCATGTTGGAAGTAGAAGTTTTTTATTGTTGGGGAATAGATTTTGTAGGACCATTTCCCCCATCTTTTTCAAATGAATTTATCCTTATTACGGTGGATTACGTTTCTAAATGGATGGAAGCGATAGCTTATCCTAGAGCGGATGGCAAAACGGTCATTAAATTTCTAAAGAAAAACATTTTTTCCCGTTTTGGCACACCGCGTGTTTTAATCAGTGATGGTGGATAACACTTTTGCAATACACCTCTTGAAATTTTTTTTGAAAACTATGGTGTAAATCATAAAGTGGTGACTCCATACCATCCACGAGCTAATGGTCAAGCCGAAGTTTCAAATAGGGAAGGATTGGTCTCTTAAGCTAGATGAGGCTTTGTAGGTGTATCGCACAACTTACAAGGCTCTGATTGGTTTGACATTATTTCAAATGGTGTATGGTAAAACATGTCACCTTCCGGTTGAAATTGAGCATAAGGCTCTTTGGAAATTAAAATTTTTAAACTTTGATTCTAACTTGGCCGGAGAAAAAATAAAAATTCAATTGCAGGGTCGAGATCAAATGCACAATGTTGCTTACCATTCTAATAAGTTGTATAAGGAGAAAGTCAAATTCTACCATGACAAGAAAATTCAATACAAAGACTTCAAAGTTGGCCAAATGATGCTTCTCTTTAATTTGCGGTTAAAACTTTTTCTGGGAAAATTGAAGTCCAAATGGTCAGGTCCGTTCTTGATAAAGGATGTGAAAGACTATGGAGCGATTGTGTTGGAGGATCCAATCTGAAAGGAAATTTGGATGATGAATGGTCAAAGATTAAAAATCTATCTTAGAGGAGAAGTGAATCAGGAAACAAGTGTTGTTCCTCTTGGTAATTTGTAAAATCACCATAGACCATCGAGCTCTAACGATGTTCAACAAAGCGCTTATTGGGAGATAACCCAATTTTGTGTTTTTACTGTTTTTCAGTCATAATAGTGTTTAGGTGATATTTAATCGGGATTGGTTTGAGCTCAAAACTAGTTTTTATGTGTTCTGTAGAGCGGGCTAAGCACGGTCTGAGCCTGCTTAGTGCACTCTGGGAGTTATTAAAAAAAATTTGGCAGAACCGAGCGTGCTTAGCGCTCCCTGACGGGCTAAGCGTGTTCTACGGTAAAAAAAACTTTTTGACAGAGGCCCAACTATTTAACCCAACCCATTTGTGTGTTTTCACGAATTTAGGGTTAGTGAGACTCTTTGTCTCATTTCTTTACTCTTTCAAAACTTGCCTCTTTCTCTCTTTGTCCAACCAAAGTCAACAACAAGTTCACTTCTCAATCTTGATTTCTTCTGCAAATTTCTTTGTTTCTATCTCTTGCAAGCATCATCTCTAAGGTTTGTGTGTGTTTTAATTAATGTTTAAAATCTTTTGCATGTTAGATTTAGGAATTTAGGGTTAGATATTCTTGTGAATAAGTAAGAATAGGTTTCTATTGTTGATAGTGATTGGTAAATCATGCACATAGTGGTAGATAGGATAGTATGTGGTTAGGTTTTTGTTGGAAAAATATCTGCTGTACAGAGAGGAATTTTTTTGAAATTCGCAGAGCAGGCTAAGCGCGGTAACCGCGCTAAGTGCAGTATGGGACTTTTCGAATTTTTTTCCCTATGTTATATCATCTTGTACAGACCATGCGATGGTTGATTGAGGCTTTTAGACATTGAATTTGCAGGAAATACTTTTTTGTTGACTTTTTTGTGTTGTTTTGGTTGTAGTTTTGTTTATTTTTCAGATGGGTCCGGAACTTTTTAGCCGAAAGAAGCAAAAGACAGCCGGTGAAGGATCTTCTTCACAAGGGGGGAGATTTGTTCCATTTGACTGGGCTAGATTCTGCGGGCCTAAGCAACAAGCAAGTTATTATAAGTTGGAGGAAAGGAATGTTTGGTCATAAGAGTTTATTAGGATTGATGTTGAGGGATCTTATAAGGACTGTTGTATTCTTCTTGAGAATTTCAATTGGGAGGTTCTTTGTGATCCTTTTCCTAAGCTGCATTTGGAAATCATTCATGAATTCTATGCAAACGCTCTACCTATGGAGGGAAGTCCTTTTGCTTTCAAAACATGGGTGAGAGGGAAAGAGATTGACTTTTCTAGGAGCACTATAAACGAATTTCTTGGGAAACCTTGTACCTTGGGTGATAATTAGCTTGATGAGTATCACATTAAGTTGGCAAAAGGGAATTTCAGTTTTGAGCATTTAAGGTCCAAAATGTGCAAAAGGGGTGAAATTATGGAATCAGATATGTGATGTCGAATGAGATGCACGACACAAATATCTATTTACAAGTAAAGAACGGTAATAACAAAAGCAGTAAAAACACAAGAGATCGTTCACCCATTTCAGTATATAACAACACCTACTCTGGGGGCTACCAAGCCATGGACAAGTCCACTAAATAGTATCAATTCATAGAGCCTCAGTAAACAACCAGTTTATGATCTAATCACTTAATCACTACTCGTGCTATACTTCTACCTAAGACTCACCTAGGTATGAGGCCCTCCTCAAATCCCTTCAATCACTTACAGTGAAGAAACAATAGAAATAATAAGTTTAAAAACTTCAATCATTCAATGCTTAAAAGCTTATGAATGATGCACAATTAACAATCCAAATAACAACGCAAGTATTAAATCAATACTAGAGTGTTTGAAAATTAAAAGACTTAGACTTCTAAAACAAAAAGAAAGTATTCTTCTTCAAAATTTGCAGTCATTTGAATAAGGAAGCAAGTCCTTATATATGTGCAGTTGTGGGCTTGGGCTTTAAAACCAAATACTCAATTCTTTTGAATATTTCCATAAAAATAGGTCAAGATAAAATCCATGCATTTTGAAAAATATTCCTCCATATTTTTCGCAGCCTGTGAGTCACAAATCTTGAATTATAGAGTGCATGAAATCAGGAAACAAAAAAATATAAACTGATGTTGGCTGAGTTCAATTTAGGAGGCAGATCTCAAGACATATGCTTTGACATCATTCAAATCAGTTTGCTACAAATGTCAAGACATTTAGCAAAACATTAACAACATATTGTTTTACCAAAATTGCTGCCAACCAACACTTACAAACTCCCCCTTTAGAAATTTTTGGATAAAACCTTACCAGAGCATTTTATCATAGTAGAGAAATATATTACCAGAGCAATATCAGATAATCAGCATACGCAAAGCAAGCATAAACTTAGTTAGCAGTTAGCTGTTAGCAAGGGAAGATGTCAGAACATTTTCAGAGACATGAGGCTCCCCCTCAATCAATGGTCAGTGGTTAGTAACATGAGGCTCTCCCTCAAGTATTGAGCTCCCCCTCAATCAATGGTCAGTGGTCAGTCAGTCAGTCAGTCAGTCACTCTCTCTCCCCCTTTTTAGTCATAATATGCCAAATAAACGGATGCATTCAAGAGTGTATTAGTAATTTAGGTACATACCATAGAAATCAAATGTCAAGCACATGAAAGTGCTAAAAAAGAAATAAAAGGATCATACAAAGAAACATTAATTATTCTAACTGTCATCAGGACCAGTTGAGTTGTCTGAGCCAGAACTTCCTTCCTCACTAGAGTCTTCACCTTCAGAGTTTACTGTATCATCAAGGTTGCTTTCCTTTTGCAGGTCCTTGATCATCTTTTCAAAGGTTAGCTTCCTTGCTGAGCTAACTCTGATCGCATCATCCAATTCCTTGCAGGTTTCTCTTAATTCTTTGATCATGTCATCCTTGGTGGAGGTCTTTTCAGCAGGAGCATATGTCAAAACAATGTCTGGGACATGTTTTCCTGAAAAGAGCTTAAAATGAAGGGTCAAGGTAGACTCTCTCTTTCACACTACATCATTTCCACTTAGGATTCCAGGATGCTGATTAAGGATAATTCCACAGAGGAGGGAAGGAAAAGCAATTGGCATCTTAATGGCACAAGTTCCTGCTTGTTTAATGGTCTAATCAAAGATATAAGTCCCATAATCAAAATGTTTCTGGTTTCCAATAGCATAAATGAACTTTCCTAATACAATGGAGATGGTTGAAGTGTGATTAGTGGGAACCCAATTTGAAGCTCCAATCCTATGTAAAATAGCATATTTCACACTCAACTTGCTGACAAGAAGTTTATTTTTCATGGGACACTCACTTACTTGATTAACAGTGATGGCTCTGCATACTTGATTATCTGTAACTTTCAGCTCACAGCAGACATCTTCAGACCTGTCTAGAAATCTATTTATGATGGCAGGAGAAAACTCTACACACTTTCCTCTAACAAAAACATTTATATACTCCTTACTTTTATGGTCAGCACAATCAACAGGAATATTAACAATAAACTCCTTAACAAGAGTTTCATAGCAATTGGAAAACGTGGCAACTGTTTTCATCAATCCATCATAAGATATCAGCTCCATGATTTCTTTACATTCCAAATCACCAGCTCCCAGTTCTCTCTCCAAGGAAATCCTTCTTTGATACATATACTTCCACTTTTCAACATTCCCAGTAGAATGGAAGGAGATGTTGTCAAGTGGGGCATCAGGAACCCTAACAGAAATCTTCTTGCTGCAGACTTTTTGATAGGAGAGATGTCCTGGACATCTTGCTCGACATCATAGTCTGAGTCAACTTCTTCAACAACCACAACTTTCTTCTTACTCTTGGATCTTTTTACAGCATCCTCATCATCATCATCTGTGGAGCTAACATGTCTAGCTTTTCTTTTTCTAGAGGGAGGAACCACTTTGCTTTCTGATTTTGGGGGTCCATACATGATTTTCTTCTTGGTTATCTTGGAAGGGGGTGTGACACTTGCATCCTTTACTTTCCTAGATTTTAGCCTTCTTGCAATACCAAGTACAACAATAGTAATGAGCTCATTGTCAGACAGCTCTTCTACATTGACTACATTCTCAGCATTGTGACCTTTTCCATCCTTGGAGGCAACAGCATCTTCCTTAGTAGGAAAGTTCTCTTCAACATCTTGTTCAACATTTTCTTCTTCCACTTCCTTCAGAGCAGAGATAACAAGCTTCTCAAGTTTTCCTTCAGCAACATCTTTCTTGAAGGTGGTTGATTCAGAAACAGTACTTTTAGGGTTACTTCCTTTGTCATCCAGAGGAGGCATGCAAGCAAGGGGAGTAGAAATCCCAGGAACAACAAAGCCTTCATTTAATACTCTGTCGACTAGCCTTCTAATGCTTCCATCAACATTAACAATCTCTTCTTATGTCCTATTATCGGTAGCAGTGGAAGAGTTACCTTTATCATTTTTGAATTTCTTTGCAGGTAATGATCTTGGTTTCTTGACCTTTTTATCAAGAGGTGGGATGGTTGTTAGAGGAGTAGCATCAATTACTCTATCAAGGGAAATATTTTCAAGGAGGTTTACATATTTTGAGGAAGATGATGTGTGATGTTGAGACATGTTTGAGAATTTTTGAACAAAGGGATGAAGAATGGCAAGGGTTCTTTTTCTATAGAGAATAATGAATAGTTTGTGAAAATAGAAGGATGTTATTTCGTAGCGTGTGGGAAACACTTTGAGGAAGTCCTGCAATGATTGCTTTCAAAATTTTATTTGTTGGAAACACAAATAATATAATATCACTATAATGATATTCCCACACGCCTTTAATTGCTACAAACCCTCATATATGAAAATACCTAATTTTCCTCTTAAGTTCTCAAACTGATTAGCATCTGAAGCCTTAGTGAAAATGTCAGCCAGTTGTAATTCAGTGGCTACATGTTCTAAGACAACAATATTTTCTTCAACAAGCTCTCTTATGAAGTGATGATGGATATCAATATGTTTGGTCCTGCTGTGTTGAATATGATTCTTTTATATGTTAATGGCACTTAAATTGTCACAGAATAATGTCATGACATCTTGTTTGACATTGTATTTTGTTAACATTTGTTTCATCCAAACCAATTGAGAACAACTGCTTCCTACAATAATATACTCAACTTCTGCAATGGACAGAGACACACAATTTTGCTTCTTACTGAACCAAGATATGAGATTATTTCCCAGAAAGAAGCATCCTTCTGATGTACTTTTTCTATCATCAGCACTTCCTGCCAAATCAGCATCACAAAGACCAGTTAAGGCAGAATTAGATCCATGAGAGTACAACATACCATAGTCACTTGTACCATTCACATATTTAAGAATTCTCTTCACATGGTTGGCATGACTAACTTTAGGATTAGCTTGATATCTTGCACACACTCCTACAACAAATGCAATGTCTGGTCTGTTAGCTGTGAAGTATAGAAAGTTGCCTATCATACTTATGTAAAGACTTTGATCTACACTTACTCCTTTTTCATCTTTAGTCAACTTCAGATGTGTGGGAGCAGGGGTTCTTTTGTGACTGGAATTTTCCATCCCAAACTTCTTCACTATATTCTTAGCATGCTTGATCAGAGATAAAAATATGGAATCTTCCATTTGTTTAACTTGAAAACCAATAAAATATGTTAATTCACCCACAATACTCATTTCAAATTCTGACTTCATTTTCTTGACAAAATTTTGAACCATCTCATTTGACATCCCACCAAACACAATATCATCAACATAAATCTGTGCAATCATGATCTTCCCTTCTTCTTCCTTGACAAAAAGAGTTTTGTCTATGCCACCTTTCATGTATCCATTCTCAATAATAAATTCTTTCAGTCTCTCATACCAAGCTCTTGGAGCTTGCTTTAATCTATACAGAGCTTTCATCAGTTTGTAGACATGTTTAAGAAAACTTGGACCAACAAATCCCTTTGGTTGTTCCACATAAACTTCTTCATTCAGATATCCATTTAAGAAGGCACTTTTTACATCCATTTGAAACAATTTAAATTTCAGTATGCTTGCAACTCCCAAGAGTAGTCTGATTGATTCAAGTCTGGCCACAGGGGCAAAAGTTTCATCAAAGTCAACTCCTTCAATTTGAGTATACCCTTGTGCTACTAACGTTGCCTTGTTTCTAGTGACCACTTCTGTTTCATCATATTTATTCTTGTACACCCATTTTTTTCCAATCACATTTGTCCCTTCAGGTCTTGGAACAAGATCCCAAACTTTATTTCTACTGAATTGTTCTAGCTCTTCCTGCATAGCATTAATCCAGAACTCATCAGTTAGGGCCTCTTTGACATTCTTAGGCTTAACCTTTGACATAAAGCAAGAGTTTTACATCCCATATCCCTATCTGGTAGTAACTCCTTTATTTAGATCTCATATGATAAGCTCCTTAGGATGATCTCTCTAGGTTCTAATTGAAGGTCCTTTATTGAGATGACTATGCTTAATATCTTTTTGAGGTGGATTAGAATCAACACTTCTGTCATTTGATTCTGTTGAAATATCAGACACAGATGTTTCAACATCTTCTGAGACATCTTCTTCAGCACTCTATCATATATCATAAAAAATAACATTTATTGACTCCATCGTAACTTTAGTTCTGGAGTTAAACACTCTATAAGCTCTGCTATTTGTAGAGTAACCCAAGAATATTCCTTCATAACTCTTGGGATCCATCTTCCTCCTTTGTTCACGATCAGCTAAGATGTAACATTTACTTCCAAAAACACGAAAGTATCTAACAATTGGTTTTCTTCCCTTCTATATTTTATACAAGGTGGCTGAAGTGCATTTCCTTAGAGTGAGTCTGTTATGAATATAACATGCAGTATTCATAGCTTCAGCCTAAAAATGGTAGGGTAACTTTTTAGCATGAATCATGGCTCTGGAAGATTCTTGGAGAGTTCTATTCTTGTGTTCCACAATCCCATTTTGCTGAGGAGTAATAGGAGAAGAAAATTCATGGTTGATTCCTTTAGAGGAGTAAAAGTCAGCAAATTTATTAATCTGAAATTCCTTTCCATGATCATTTCTGATTCTTATAACATGACTTTCCTTTTCCCTTTGAAGTTTTTGACATAGATCTTTAAACACTTCAAAAGTTTCTGATTTTTCTCTAATAAAGATTATCCATGTGTATCTAGAAAAATCATCTACGACAATATAGACATACTTCTTACCACCAAGACTTTCAACCTGCATAGGTCCCATCAAGTCCATGTGAAGAAGTTCCAAAAATTTTGATGTAGCGAGATGTTAGATCTTCTGATGTGACATATTAGTTTGCTTTCCAATCTGGCAGTCACCACATATTCTACATTCTTCTATCTTGATATTAGGAATCCCTCTCACTGCTTCTTCGGATATAATTCATTTCATACCTTTCAGATGTAAGTGCCCTAATTTTTGATGCCATAGTTTAACTTCATTCTCTTTGGATAAAATACATATTGAGGAGAGGTTCAACTCTTGAGGAACCCATATATAATAGTTGTCTTTAGATATGATTCCTTTCATAATAACTTCATTCTTTTCATTACACACAAGACATTCATCCTTGGTGAAGTAAACTTTGAATCCTTGATTACACAATTGGCTTATACTTATCAGGTTAGATGTTAACTCTTTAACAAGTAACACATCATCAAGCTTAGGGACTTCTGAACAATCAAGCTTACCAACACCTTTGATTTCACCTTTTTCTTCATCAGCAAAAGTCACATAACTAGTGGAATGAGATTTTAAATCCACTAACATATTCTTGACACCTGTCATGTGTCTAGAACAACCACTATCAAAATACCAGTAATCTTTGGTTGATACTATGAGGAATGTGTGAGCTATGAAACTAGCAACATTAGACTTGAGAATCCACTATTTATTCTTTTTGCTATTTTGTGGAATCTTATCAGTCTTGGAAGGAGGAGTAGTCTTAGGATACCCATACAACTTGAAATAGAAGGGCCTTATATGACAAAGCCTTCCACAATGATGACATCTCCAGGGCTAGGGATTCTCTCTGGTGTAATTAGACTTTTTCTTCCCATGATATTTTCCATGATGTCCTTTTTTCCCATGATGTTTGCCAAGATGTCCCTTCTTACCGTGATGTTTGCCCAGATTTTGAGACATTTGATTCGGCATATTTGGCTTAGACTTGACATGAGTGAAAATGGATGAAAGCTCTTCTGAGTTAGGTTCCTTTTTCTCATTAAAACCTAGACCACTCTTGTCTCTTGTCACTCCTCCTGTTTGGAGAATTTCATCTAATGTGTCAGACCCATTATTCGGCATCTTGAGAGATTTGACCATTCTATCAAGATTTGAATTCAGAGAAGACACTTCACTTTCCAGATCAAAAATACTTTTAAGATGCTCTTCCATTTCCTCCTTTAGTTGAGTTATAAGGGTTTTCTGTTTCTCCCTTTCAAGACACACTTCTGCACTTCTGAGACATAATTCTTTGTATGAAGCATCTAACTCATCAAAGGTTAGTTCCCTATCACTAGAATCTTCATCAGATACATATTTTCCTATTAATGCTTTAGCATACTTGGCAGATTCTTAAAGATCGCCCTCTGAGTCCTCTTCAGACAAAGTAACAAATAGATTCTTCTTCTGTTTCTTAAGATATATAGGAAATTCAGATCTAATGTGACCAAAGCCTTCACATTCATGACATTGTATTCCCTTCCCTTGAGAAGATTTTTCTTCAACCCTTTTTCTTCCAACCTCATTTGACTTATGGATGTCATATGATATGTTCTTGACATTTGATCTTTGGTTCCTGTCCATTCTTGTTATCACTTTGTAAATTGTCTTCTAAGCATAGCTAAGGCATTTGATATTCCTCCATCTGTATCTATTGGTGTAAGCCCTAGAGGCCAATACTTTTGGTACTTGTATCGAATTATTTATTAATCATAAAAGGCATTTCTTTATTATGTTTGCTTTCCAAAATAATAAAGTCCCTAGAATGGTTTATTTGTTTAATGAAATGTTAAGTGTGACTTAATTATGAGATCCCATTAAACATAAGACACTATTCTTAAAGTATTCGTAGTCAAGCTTTAATGTGAAGTGGGATAACATTAAATCATTAAGATTATTATGAAGATAGATTGATGATCACATCTCATGGATCATAGATAAGGAGTTATCAAGTCTTGACATAGGTATGAATATTAGGAGTAATATTTATACTGGATTGACCCGCTATGAGAATACTACATAGAATGTTATGCAAAGTGTCATAAGTTATTCTCATGATGATAATGGTGTATACCACCCTTCGACCTGAAACCACTATGGACCCTAGATGTAGAGTCAAGTACTTTATTTCTGATCAAACGTCATCCGTAACTGGATGACTATAAAGACGGTTGATGGGTACTTCACAAAGCATGCTAAGCGACATGAGTGACCTAGATGGAATTTGCTCATCCTGCATAACAGGATAAATGTCTAAGGGCCCAATATTGAACTGGACAAGGGTGACACAGTGTATGCCTTGTGTTCAATATAGACATGAGGGTAAAAGGGTAATTGTACAACACAAATATTATCACGGAAAAGGTTTGGTCAGATCACATGACATTTTCGTGACTTGGGTAACAGTGATGTGTTGCTAGATACCTCTCACTGTTTATTATATTAAATGTGTGATTTAATATAATTGCCAACGTTGCGAAAACCTACAGGGTCACACACATAAGGATAGATTGATGAGAGATAGAATAAATAAGGAACACCGTAAGATATGGTGCACTTAAGTGTAATACGAAAAGTGGTAAGGTACCACGTGGATAAGTGATATATGGTACATCATAAGGTATGATGTCCATAAGATTAATTGGGCTTTTAACTTATAGCCTTAATTGGGCTTTTAGCTTGTAGCCCACACGAGTGATTCTATAAATAGATCCCTTGTGATGAAGCAATTTCACTTGATGCAATTTCGTTTTGATTCTCTCTCTCACTCAAGGTTTCCGTTCGTGATCAACTAGCACTGTGACCGGAAGCGATCTATTCGTGTGGACTGAGTAGAGGCGTTGTTCTTCATCAACGCTCGTGATCACAACATCAAAGGTCTGAATCGCCACAAGAGGTAAATATTTCTATCACTGACCATGTTCATTCGTAAGGATCGCTAAAGGAAAATTTTAAATTCCGTTGCACTTTTGATCGCAATTTTCCTTCAGTATCCAGATCACAGTCCTCCTCTTCATCTTCAGTATTTGATACAAAGGCTATATTTTTGTTCTTCTCTTCAGATCTTTCATTGATGCTTAATTCAAATGTTAGAAGGGATCCAACAAGTTCATCCACTTTCATTTTGTCAATGTCTTGAGTTTCTTCTATAGCAGTCATTTTCATATCAAATCTCTTGGGAAGAGACCTGAGAATCTTTCTCACCAATTTGTCTTCTGGTATTTTCTCTCCTAATGCATTGGATGCATTAGCAATTTCAAGAATATTCATAGGGAAGTCATTAATGCTTTCATCATCCTTCATTCTCAAATTCTCAAATTTTGTGGTGAGCAATTGAAGTCTTGACATCTTAACTTTTGATGTGCCTTCATGAGTAGATTGAAGAATTCCCCATGCATCCTTAGCTACTTCACATGTGTTCACTAATCTGAAAATATTCTTGTCAATTCCATTGAATATAGAATTCAAGGATTTAGAATTTCCAAGTGCAAATTCATCTTATTCTTTAGACCAAACTTCTTCTGGTTTTAACTCAGATGTAGGTTCTCTATTTTCTCCCAATTTGACAGGGTGTTTCCATCCTTTTAAAACAGCTTTCCAAGCCCTGTTGTCCAAGGACTTTAAAAAGACCACCATATGTGGTTTCCAGTAGTCATAATTACTTCCATCCAGAATGGGTAGTCTGTTCATAAATCCTCCTTCCTTGTCCATAGTACCAGAAAGTATCTCCCCTGAATCTCACCCAGATAAAGAGCATGATGCCTGCTCTGATACCAATTGAAATTCTGGTATCAGATATGTGATGTCGAATGAGATGTCACGACACAAATATCTATTTACAAGTAAAGAGCAGTAATAACAAAAGCACTAAAAACACAAGAGATTGTTCACCCAGTTCAGTGTACAACAACACCTACTCTAGGGGCTACCAGTCCACTAAATAGTATCAATTCATAGACCCTCAGTAAATAACCAGTTTACAATCTAATCACTTAATCACTACCCGTGCTATACTTCTACCTAAGACTCGCCTAGGTATGAGGCCCTCTTAGAAACCCCTCATTCACTTACAGTGAAGAAACAACAGAAATGATAAGTTTAAAAACTTCAATCATTCAATGCTTAAAAGCTTATGATTGATGATGTTTATGTTTTATGTTTTTATTTATTATTATCTTTATGTTTTCTTGTTATGTTTAGTTTATTCAGACAATATTTATGTTGTGTTATGTTGTTGCTCCATCCTCTTAAGGATGATGATTTTGTGTTGTGGATATTTCATCCTCTATAGGATGATGGTTTTATTGTGAGATATTTTGAGCACCATTCACTTTTTTGGTGCTTTAGACTTATGTATTTTATTCTTATGATAAATATGCTTGCAAAATATTTTGTTGTTTGTCCTTGTTTTTGGTTTAAGATGCTCAAAGAAGTGCGTTGTCAACACAAAGAAATGTGATAATGATGATATGAATCTTGTAGTGATATGTGATAAAGTTACATTGTTAATTGCTTTGTAGAATGTTAGGATGCTTATGAACTTTGTGCTTTATACAAAAATCATATTGTGAATCATTTTGTAATTATGTTCGTGTTTGAATCATTAGGACAAAACCATAAAAGTGAGTGACTTTCCATTGTTCACCAAATTAGTTGATTTCTAGTAATTGTTGTTTTAACTCGTACGGTTCATATTAAATCTTTTATTCAAATTTGATATCTTGGAAACATAGAAGGGATTAAGGCATTGTTTTTGTATATGAGAAAAACCACCAATTCCAAAAGGGCATCATTCAACCTTGTTAGTGTGTGAACTTTTGTGAACCCTTTTGAGTTTTAATAATTTTTTTTTGGAATGAATCAATCAAAAGGCCAACAAATTATTAAGTAAACCACTTAGTAATTTTTTTTATGATCAAAAAGAAATTCAATATTTATTCATTCTAAAAAATTTTCTTGTTTATAAACACTTAACCCAATTGTTTAGTTAGCCATGATAAAAGAGCATTTTCTAGTCCCAAAAAGAAGAAAAAAATGTTAAAAGTTGGGGAGGTTGTTTAAAAGAAAGAAAGAATTGGTGGTGCAATGCATCCTTTGATAAAAATCCAAAAAGAAAAATAAATTGAATAAAAAATGTATAGAATCATGAATAAAAATGAAATGAGCATTGTGAGAAAAGAAATCGAAGGACGAAAAAGAAAGTAAGGATTGAACATGAATGAATGTTGTGAAATTTTTGAAATTCTCTTCATGATCTTTACCCATTTTTGTTTCAATGGCCTTACATATATTATCCCTTATTTAACCTAAGCCAAGTTACATCCTATAAAAGTCCTTTAGTGGTCTTTGTTTCCTCGATATCTATTTTGTTTCTTGAGATGAATGCATGAATTGTTCTGGATGTTAGCATGATTTCTAGTGAGAGTGTTTTGTCCCTTAAATAGTTGTACATAAATTTTGTTTTGTTGATTGTGAGTAGGAGATTCAAGTATGAAAATGTTGTTGCTTATGTTTACTTTATTGATGTTTTGTGTTTAGAACTTAATTCTTAATCATGCTTGATTCTGAGAAAGCATTTGGCAATTACTCTTGTGTGCGTATCTATGAGTTTGAATCATCCATTTCTATTTTGTTTTCCTTATCTAAAGTTTCATTTTGTTTCTTATTGTGTTTTATCTTTGTCCGAGAACAAACAAAGAAGCAATTCAGGGAGAGTTGTTAGGTGCCAAAATGTGTTAATAATTAGTATAGTATTGGTGCTTTTTGATTCTATTTATCGCAAATTTTGTTATTTCCCTTTTGTTTCTATGTAAATAATCATATTTTGATTTAATCAATTAAATAGTTAGTAGTTAATCATAATTTGTCTAATTTGTAGGAGTTTTCTTTGGATTGAAGCTTGAACAAGGAAATAGCTTAAAGATGATTTCAGGTATTTTTGGAAGGACTTTTATGCTTCAGTTCACGCTTAGCACAGTGTCAGCATGATGAAGGAAGTTCTGGCAGAGGCAAGTGCGCTAAGCCCGATCTGTTGGCGCTTAGCATGCTCAAAGGCGATTTAACATTTTAGTGAAGCATGTTTATCGCAGTCTGCGGAGTCAGCCACTTGTATAAATAGATGACTTTAGATATTTTTGGGGTTCTTACACATTTTGAGAAGAGAAAACTGATATACACATTGTAGAAGAAGAAATCAAAGATTCAGAGCATCAATAGTCGAGAAATCACCATTGATGCTCGATCATCTTCTCTCTTTTCTTATTGTTGAAGTTATCATTTATATGGATAGCTAAATTTTCTTGTGTCAATATTAGAGGTAGTAAACCTAACTATTATGTATTTCTTTTGATCATCCTGCGTATGAACTTGGTTGATGATAAATATATGTTGAATATCTTTGCTTTCATTATTCTTTTTATGGTTTGGATCACTATTGAGAAGTATATTTCAAACTTGACCTAAGATATTCATCTATTAATGAGAAAACTCTAGACATAGACTTGTGAGCTAATACTCACAAGTATCAAGCTTTAAAAATTGTTATGTTAATAGTTAGATTGATACAACATCTAAATATTAACATGATAGTACTCACAATATTGTTTATACATAAATGATATTGAGAGGGTACATTGATATATCAATCATTAATAAGTTCATATGCTTGATTAATCAAATACATATGAAATAGGTTAACGAACACTAATCTTGACATGATTTTTAATCCTTAAAACCAAAACTTTTTACCGTTGATAACTATTTTTCATGCAAACAAAACTTTCAAACACCAAAACCTTTGATAAACCCTTACTCAAAACATTGTTAACTATTGAACAACGGTAATATCACATAAATCCATGTGGATACGGTAAATCAAATGCTTACCCTATAAAAAGAGTTTCAACAATGATCATGTTTTCAATAATCGACAATATTTGCTTGAATGAGTCCAATGAAAGCTAGCAAACTCAGCTTTGGTGTTGTGATTGGAAGGTCCTAATGACACTAGTATAAGGTAAGCATTTGTAACCATGAGATGCGAGAGAAGTGGAAAATATGTTCCAAAAGTTCGGAAGTTAAAACATGATTACACTGATTTTGCACCACCTGATAAGTGGATGTGCTTCCCTGAAATGAGCCATCTTATAGCAATTACATATGACAGGGTGCGTATCGATCTCACGAGAGATGGTTTTTCTGAGACATTTTTTCCACTATGGAGTCGCCCACCTCAAGACCCATTCGGCTGCATCATTTGTATTGGGTATCTTAGATCGCTCCATTTTGTTCAGGTTTATTTGAAGTCGGGGTATCCTATTCAGGCTATGTCAGTGCAATGGACGACACATTCTGCAAAAGAGGCAGAAACTTGGTTGTATCATTTTTTGGAAAGCATGGCCAAATTCACCAAGTTGTAGGAACTTGAGAGATAATCAAATAGGGAAAATTCTAAGAAAGAACCAATTTTATATTTAAGCGGTAATCATTTGTTCAGTACATTTTAGAATGTAATCGAACTATTTTTTGTATGTATTATCGTGCAAAATATAATCGAATAATTTTATAATGTATCTATATGATTCAATAAATATATAACATATCTATTCAACATTTTACCGATTTATACATTTTACCGATTTATGCTTTTATCGATTAAATTGTAAATTTATCTTTGAAAGATATTAATTCTTCCAAGATAGAGTTTTGTCTCTGCATAATTCGGAAATACATTTTTGAAAGTAAAAAAAACAATCAGGGAATGTTTCGGAAGTGTACTTCTGAAAGTACCCTATTTTTGTTAAAAAAGTAAGGGGTTGTTTCAGAAGTGTATTTCTGAAATATACCCTGACACAAGATAAGAATTATTGGGATCAAATTGCTCTAAATCTTCTATAAATAGGATGTATAAAATGTTTCTTCAACATCATACACCACAAATCAAATATCTCACACCATAAATCAGATATGACACAAATATATCCTCACCTTGCTTTTGTTTACTTCAACGGTGCGAAGCCGCTACTTTAATTTAGGTTCTGTGAGGACACGCCTCTCGCCGAGCTCATTACCATACTCAACTCTCTCTTGCAATATCCTGAAAATCAGAAGATAGTCAAACTCGAGTATCGTTCACCATCACTTGACACTGAAGGAAAGGTACAGTTCACCGAGTTTCCACTGAAGATAGATGATGATTTAAAGGTTATGTGGAGTAATTTTCGATGATACTCTATCAAGGGTTCGATTGAATTGGATGCAAAGATTCAGAGATTCGGTGAAGATGTTGTCAAAATGTTGCGACGTCCTGAGTTACCCGTTTATAACAACATGTAATGTTAAATTTATGTTTCAGTATCTATGTAATTTCAACATTCAATGTTAAATTTATGTTATTGTTTATGTAATATCTATGTACTATCAATTTTTCAATATCTATGTTATATCTACATAATTTTTTGTTTCAAAGTTTCTGTTTTGTTGAAATCAATCAGTGTCTATTTCGGAAATGTACATCAAAATTATAACATTGGGTATCTTCGGAAATATATTTTTGAATTCACCTAAAAAAAATAAAATTTCGTAACTTCGATAATACATCTCCGAAATTACTCCAAATAAATGAACTCCTATGCGTTCAGTGATACATCTCCGATTTCTGAAGATAAAAATAGAACTTTGTCAGAGATAACTAAGAAGATGTAAGAGTGGGAAAAAATTCCCATGATTAACATGTAGCTTTTTGGGAGCCCAAAGTGAATCCGGACTTTTTGGCCTGGCATGGTTTGGGCTAGGCCGAAGTGTACCAGATAACCTGTTTTATAACCTTTGTGACACTACTAGGCTTGAAAGAGAATTACTACATATGCCTATTCCATCTTTATTACCTGCCCGATCATTCAAATTGCTCAATGATTTTATTATCATTTTAGTTTTGCAACTACATGCATATATAACACACGAGCATATACAGAGTCTCTGATATTGGATATAAACACGCATACTTGAACTTATAACATTATCACACTGTAAAAGTACCAGAAAATTTTTAAACTTGAATTGTCTTTGTTACATGAGATCCCAAATTTATGAAAGGAAGATTTATCTGCCACTAACACCACAACCACTACATATTCAGAATAGTTGCATTACAAAAACTTTCTCAGTACCAAAAATTCCTAAGTCAGAGTTGCATGCTCTTAAATATTACTCCCTCTAATCCTATTTATAAAAGAAAAATTATTTTTGAAATTCATTAAATAATAAATATATCTAGACAATATATAAATGAGATACAGTGATTATCCAATAAATATAAAAAACAAACTTTTTCTCATACATAGAATAAGAGATAGAAGTATGTTCACTACAAGAAAAAACTGAATTAGTTTGTGGTAAATGGCTAGGGGTTAAACCCCTAGCTAAATTTACCATTAGTTTGTGGTAACCTCCTGTCTAAATAACATAAGAAAAGAATGTTTAAAATTTAGTGTGGCTAGGAGCTTCCCGTAACTAAATTTTAGGAGGGAATTTAAAAATAAATCCGTTGAACGCTTGCGAGGGGGTGACACTTGGGAAAAATGAAAAACATTTAGCGAGGGGGGATCATCTCGCCCTACAAAATAGTCGTTGGCCATTTGCAAAGGGTGATCACCTCGTCAGAGAAATTATATTTTTGCAAGGGGTTAACCCCAAGCCCACTGTCACGTTACATCTTTGCTCTGCTCCATCTCTGAATCGGCTTGCGTGTTGCAGTGGAGCTACAGTTTTTGGCAGTTAGCAAGGAGCTAGCCCCAAGCCACATTTGGTACCATTTGACAGCTAGCGAGGAGCTACCCCCAAGTCACGTTTGGTACCGTTTGTCACTTACATCTTATAACTTCTTGTTTCTCTTTCGTTCTTTTTACATTTCCTCCTCCGTGCAACTCTCTCAATTTCCTCTTCTTCTTCATTTTTTTTCTCCATTAACACTACATTATACTCTATTTGGAAGCTTTATTTTTTTATTTCAGAAGTAATAAAATTATTTCTATATGTTATTTAAGATATATATTGTTATATTAATTTATAAATTTTAATTTTTGTTGGATTAAATTTATAGGTATTTATTATATTTTTATCCATAAACACTAGCTTTCTTTAATAGAGCTTCTTTATAAGGTATGTAATTTTTTATTTCTTTTATTGAAATTTTTTCTGAATTATATGTTAGATTTAGGTAAATTAATCTGATTTAAGTATGTATTAGATTTAGTTGATATAATTAAATATTATAGATTTAGTTTATGTATATTATATATTAAGTTAATTGTTATTCTGAAAATACATTATATATTTTATATATTATGTTATATATTAAATATGTAAAAATATGTTATATATTTTAGTTTATATATTATATATTTAGTTTATATATTACATATTTTTTTATTCCAAAAATATATTATATATTATATATTTTATTATATTAAATAATATATTAAAATATTTTATATATTATATATTTTTTATTCCGAAATATATTATATATTATATATTTCATTATATTAAATAGATTATTAAAATAGTTTATATATATATATATATATATATATATATATATATATATATATATATATATATATATATATATATATATATATATATATATATATATATATATATATATATATATATATATATATATATATATATATATATATATATATATATATATATATATATATATATATATATATATATATATATATATATATATATATATATATTAAATTTTTTTATTCCGAAAATATGTTATATATTATATATTTTATTATATTAAAACAATTTATATATTTAATTATATTAAATAGTTATATATTATATATTATATATCATAAAAATAGTTTATATGAAAATGTATATCTAATTTATATAAAAAATAATAAATATTTAGTTATTATAAATAATAATATATTTAGTTTATAGAAAAAACAATACATTTAATTTATATTTAATTTAAGTATTTAGTATAATTAATAAATATTTAGTTTAAATAAAACATAATATATTTAATTTATATAAAAAACGTTTATTTAGATTATAAATGATATACTTAGTTATTTTGGAAAATATTATATATTTAGTTTATATAAAAAAAGTATATTTAGTTTATATAAAATATAATAATTATTTAGTTAATCTAAATAATAGTATATTTTGTTTATAGAAAAAACAATATATTTAATTTATATCTAATTTAAATATTTAGTATATTTATTAAATATTTAATTTAAATAAAACATAATATATTTAATTTATATAAAAAAGTTTATAAATAATATAATTAATTATTTTAGAAAACAATATGTATTTAGTTTATATTAAAAAAGGTATATTTAGTTTATATAAAATATGCTAAATATTTATTTAATCTATATAATATTAGTATATTTAGTTTATAGAAAAAATAGTATATTTAGTTTATATGTAATTTAAATATTTTGTATATTTAATAAATATTTAATTTAAATAAAACATAATATATTTAATTTATATAAAAAAATATATTTAATAAATATTTAATTTAAATAAAACATAATATACTTAATTAATATAAAAAATAGTATATTTAATTTATAAATAGTATATTTAGTTATTTTGAAAAAAAATATATTTAGTTTATATGAAAAAAAGTATATTTAATTTATATAAAAAAAGCATGTTTAGTTTAAATAAAACGTAACATATTTAATTTATATAAAAAAAACAATATATTTACTTATTTATTATACTATATTATTAATAAAAACAGTGCATGATTATAGTTATTTAGTATTCTTATTTAGTTTATATATACTTATTTTTATATTTTTTTTTATATAGTATATATTTTTACCCCTTAAACAATAATATATATTTTTACTCCGTACAATCTCTCTTCTGAGATGTGTATGACCAAACCGTACATGTTTTTGACACTCTTACTCCCCAAGAAGCAAAAACAATATGTCAGTGGTTAAATGAGTTGAAAATGCCTGATGGTTATTCTTCAAATCTGGCAAGATGTGCTAACGCAAAAACTGGAAAGTTGCATGGAATGAAAAGTCATGATTGTCATGTTTCCATGAAACGATTGCTTCCAATTGCATTCAGTTCACTTCCTTGTCACGTGCTTAATCCGCTAACTGAGATCAGTCAATTTTTCAAAGACATATGTGCGTCATCTTTAAGAGTAGACGACATAATCAAATTGGACCAAAATATTCCTATTATTCTCTACAAATTGGAGCAAATATTTCCGCTAGGTTTCTTTGATTCTATGGAGCATCTCCCTGTACATCTCGCTTATGAAGCTTACCTCGGCGGACCTGTTAAATATAGATGGTTGTATCCATTTGAACTTTTCATAGGTGATTCAAAGCGATCAGTGAAAAACAAGGCAAGAGTTGAGGGATCAATATGTGCATATTACTTGCATTGCGAAACATCACATTTTTGCATCCATTATTTCAATCACATGATGTTGACTCCAAGAATCATAAGAAACGAAGTTCACTTTATTGAAAAAAGTCAATTCACCTTATCTGTTTTCGATCGTCCTAGCCATTCAGCCAGAAAGACAAGTGAGCATTTGTTGTCTGAAAAAGAAATGCAATCTACTCATGTTCATGTGTTGATTAATTGCTATAAAGTCAAACCATATCTTGAGTAAGTATATATATATATATATATATATATATATATATATATATATATATATATATATATATATATATATATATATATATATATATATATATATATATATATATATATATATATATATATATATATATAATATATATTATAATAGTTTATATATTATATATTATATATCATAAAAATAGTTTATATGAAAATGTATATTTAATTTATATAAAAAATACTAAATATTTAGTTATTATAAATAATAATATATTTAGTTTATAGAAAAAACAATATATTAATTTATATTTAATTTAAGTATTTAGTATAATTAATAAATATTTAGTTTAAATAAAACATAATATATTTAATTTATATAAAAAACGTTTATTTAGATTATAAATGATATACTTAGTTATTTTGGAAAATATTATATATTTAGTTTATATAAAAAAAGTATATTTAGTTTATATAAAATATAATAATTATTTAGTTAATCTAAATAATAGTATATTTTGTTTATAGAAAAAACAATATATTTAATTTATATCTAATTTAAATATTTAGTATATTTATTAAATATTTAATTTAAATAAAACATAATATATTTAATTTAATAAAAAAGTTATAAATAATATAATTAATTATTTTAGAAAACAATATGTATTTAGTTTATATTAAAAAAGGTATATTTAGTTTATATAAAATATGCTAAATATTTATTTAATCTATATAATATTAGTATATTTAGTTTATAGGAAAAATAGTATATTTAGTTTATATGTAATTTAAATATTTTGTATATTTAATAAATAATTTAATTTAAATAAAACATAAAATAATTTAATTATATAAAAAAATATATTTAATAAATATTTAATTTAAATAAAACATAATATACTTAATTAATATAAAAAAATAGTATATTTAATTTATAAATAGTATATTTAGTTATTTTGAAAAAAAATATATTTAGTTTATATGAAAAAAAGTATATTTAATTTATATAAAAAAAGCATGTTTAGTTTAAATAAAACGTAACATATTTAATTTATATAAAAAAAAACAATATATTTACTTATTTATTATACTATATTATTAATAAAAACAGTGCATGATTATAGTTATTTAGTATTCTTATTTAGTTTATATATACTTATTTTTATATTTTTTTTTATATAGTATATATTTTTACCCCTTAAACAATAATATATATTTTTACTCCGTACAATCTCTCTTCTGAGATGTGTATGACCAAACCGTACATGTTTTTGACACTCTTACTCCCCAAGAAGCAAAAACAATATGTCAGTGGTTAAATGAGTTGAAAATGCCTGATGGTTATTCTTCAAATCTGGCAAGATGTGCTAACGCAAAAACTGGAAAGTTGCATGGAATGAAAAGTCATGATTGTCATGTTTCCATGAAACGATTGCTTCCAATTGCATTCAGTTCACTTCTCTGTCACGTGCTTAATCCGCTAACTGAGATCAGTCAATTTTTCAAAGACATATGTGCGTCATCTTTAAGAGTAGACGACATAATCAAATTGGACCAAAATATTCCTATTATTCTCTACAAATTGGAGCAAATATTTCCGCTAGGTTTCTTTGATTCTATGGAGCATCTCCCTGTACATCTCGCTTATGAAGCTTACCTCGGCGGACCTGTTAAATATAGATGGTTGTATCCATTTGAACTTTTCATAGGTGATTCAAAGCGATCAGTGAAAAACAAGACAAGAGTTGAGGGATCAATATGTGCATATTACTTGCATTGCGAAACATCATATTTTTGCATCCATTATTTCAATCACATGATGTTGACTCCAAGAATCATAAGAAACGAAGTTCACTTTATTGAAAAAAGTCAATTCACCTTATCTGTTTTCGATCGTCCTAGCCATTCAGCCAGAAAGACAAGTGAGCATTTGTTGTCTGAAAAAGAAATGCAATCTACTCATGTTCATGTGTTGATTAATTGCTATAAAGTCAAACCATATCTTGAGTAAGTATATATATATATATATATATATATATATATATATATATATATATATATATATATATATATATATATATATATATATATATATATATATATATATATATATATATATATATATATATATATATATATATATATATATATATATATATATATATATATATATATATATATATATATATATATATATATATATATATATATATATATATATATATATATATATATATATATATATTAAATTACGTATATATTTATTACCTTTGAAATATCTTATTCTCTAACCTATTATTACTTTTGAAATAGGGCATTTAGTACCAACTATTTCCAAAGCACAAGCGAACAACCATCGACTGGTTACACTCATGCCAATTTTCCCCATGGTTCAAATAACAACTATCACTCATTGTTGCACCAAGTCCTGAAATAATCCATTTGAAGAGTTTGTGTGAAGGCCCTCGTCAACGTGCAAAACAATGGCATACATACTTTGTAAATGGATATAAATTCCACACTAAATCATAGACAGAAGGGAAGAAAATAATAAATAGTGGTGTAGTTGTAAAAGGAATTACAGAAGATGGTGAGGACGACTTCTATGGTGTTATCACACATATTTACGAGTTGGTATATAATTATATGGACTCAGAAAACAGAGTTGTCTTGTTTTATTGTGACTGATATGATCCATTTTCTAGAGGAACAAAAATAGACAAAAAAATACAACATTGTTGAGGTTCGAATGGACAGGAAGTACAAAGAGTATGACCCTTTCATCATGGCACATAATGTTAGGCAAGTTTATTACGTACCTTATCCTTCCATTCAACCACGAAAACGAGGATGGTGTGTTGCAATCAAGTCTAACCAAATAGGTCATATTGAAACTGGAGATGTAATAGAGGATGTTGTATTCCAAGATGATGAGATTTCACCTGTCAATAGGGACATTGAAATTGAGGAGATTGCAACCTTATGTGATACAGCAGTTGAGGGTCAACAAGTTGACACCATTATTTTATTGACACCTGTGGAAGAGGAGTATGAAGAGTCAAGAGACTCTGAAGACTATAATATCATATATGATGAAGATAGTGAAGATGAGCTTGAATGATGATTAATTTGTGTAATATTAATTTGTTTAATATAATTTGTGTAATATTATTTTACTCGTGTCTAACACCTCTTGGGTAATAATATTATTCTTGCCTGAATTACTATATATTATTCTTGTAAGTTTGATGTATCAATTATTTTATGTTCGTCTTTCAAAATAGAAAAAAATGCCACTCCGACGTGAAGATAAGGATAAGACTCCAGTAGATAAGCCTCACCGCAATCGATCGAGGTATATTATAGAAGAGGTTCCTGACACGGCTAACCTCATTCCTATGCCACAATCGAGTCAACAACCACATCATCCTCTTATGAATCCAACTCCACCATTAATGCGTCATACTCTACCACATATGCATCCAACTCCACCATCTATGCGTCCCATCCGCCATCTATGCATCCTTCTCCTTCTACATTCACAGACCTACTACCCATACCTTATTCTACATTTCCTGACATTTCCCCCTCAGCTTTTCTTAGTCCTCCTAAACATACATCTCATATTCCCTAGGCTAGACCTAGCACCTCCATATCTACTATAGATCCAACATTTATGCAGTATAGGGATCCAGGTGATGGATCTAGCATGTCACATTCATCACCCATGCATTATTCGCATGAGGAGCAGGGTGATGATGATGACCATATAGAGCAGGTTGTTCAGGACGAGACTGACTAGGAGCATAAGAATGCACGCATTTTGAGAAATGTGCCACAAGTGATTAGGAAGAGGAATGGACGATTTGTCATTCATCCAGAGGGATCATCGTAAGTGATTATGTTTAAATTATAAATTTTAGTTGTTCGTTTATAATTAATACTAACTCAGATTTTAGTTGCTTAGATTTTACCCATCACATCAGGCAGCAGCTTGCATCACTGAGATCATTAAAGAAAAGTATAACAAATTTTTGCCTACATATGGTGTAGTTGATGGTGATGAGAGGGAGGCTTGGTTTAGGTTATTTCAGGTATAATCAACTTTGTTTAATCTTTTTGATCTTTTTTACCTTTATTAAAGTAATTCACTCAATCACGATTATAACTTTATTTCATATTTTTTGAAGGAGAAATGTTGTTGGAACCCTAAAGATGATATCCAAATAAGAGATCATTTTAAAATTAAATGTGTTCAACGATTTTCTGACACGATAAGGCGTGTTAGAGTTACTTGGGAAAATAAACGCTTGCGTCCCCGTTGGATAAGTCCAGATGTATTTGAGCAGCTTATTACCCATTGGAATTCTGATTCCTTTAAGAGTACATCTGAAAAGGCCAAGAAAAATAGAGCCTCTGAAGTTGGCGGCTGCAACTACGCCTATGGTAGTATTAGTATTGCTGATGTTGCACGGAGAATGGTAAATTTAATTATTTTGTAATTAACTCAACAGTTTTAGATTATGTTATAACTATTTTTTTTTATGTCATCTACTTAGCGTGATGAGTTGGGCAGAACTTTGCTTCTTAATGAGCTCTATAAGGAGACTCGTCTCAAGAAAAATGGAGAGGTTGTTGATGAGCGCTCAAGAAAAATTCAAGTAAGTTTTCCTTAAGCTTAGTCATTTTATTTATTTCTTTTGTGTCTAGCATAATTTAAATTACAATAACATCTACTCTTTTTAATAGGAGGAGTATGAAAATAGTTTGCCCTAAGATTATCAGAGCATCCTGAATATATTCCACCTCCGTCGGGATTTCCCAACTGATCCTAGTCTGAGTTTTCAGACTTGGTATGATGTATCTCGTGGGAAGAGAAAAAATGGGAGAGTGTATGGTGCTAGAGGTCTCGCCAAAACAATCCGGTGGCGTGATAGGAGTTTCAGAATGCAAATTACTGATGGGAAGGATCATCGACTCAACCTTCACTTACCCCAGACATGATGGAAACTGTGAGATTATTAACGCACTCTGAGGCTGCCCGTGGAGTGGAAGCAAGAAATGTTGAAATAGAAGAATTGAAGAAGAGACAAAGAGAAATGGAGGAAGAAATGAGAAGAAAAACTAGAGAATATGAGGAATCTATGCGTATTTTTCAACAGTTTATGCAATAATTTAGAGGGCGTGATAATCAAGGGGAAAATGACGATGAAGACAATAACACCGATGAAGAAAATTAATTTTTGCCAATAACACTTTTTATTTATAATTATAAACAATGTTCTTGTAATATTTTAATTTTAATTTAGTATTTTATTAATATAATATTAATTATAAATTATATTATTTATTATATTTAAAAACATATTACTAATATTATTAATATTGAATTTTTTATTTTATTAAATTATAATTATGAAATTCATTGATTATAAATATAATAATAATAAGAAAATTAAATATTTATGTTTATAATTTAAAAAATAAATTTTGGTTTTTAGTTTAGGGTAAACCCCCTAGCTAATGTTGCTTACAAACTCTGCACGCTTCGTGCACACTCCTTATACTTTCTGAGCGTATGTGCCAAAAGCAACATGATATTTAGCTAGGAGTAAAGTCCCTAGTCAATGTACAATTAATTTTTACTTTTAGCGAGGAATTTAGCTCCAAACTAATTGGCTAAGTGCTTAGCTTCTCATCACTTATTAGCGACTAGTGATTTAACTAGAAGACATAACCCCTCACAAATGTTGATTTTGTGAAATATTTTTTGGTTTAGTTAACTCCTAGCTAAATGATTTTTTTTTTGTAGTGGTTGGTAACTAGCAGTACTATTTAAAATTTGTACTCTATATAGTTTCCTATAGCTATCACAAAGAATTCTATTAAGATTTCATTTATGAATCAAAATTACATGCTTAGTTAGTTTATCATGCAGGAATTATGTAGTATAATTATCAGTTTGTCATACCATGTATGAAGCATTAGAGTTGAGTGATAAGAGTTTGAGTTTGTAATTTTAAAGGACTGAAAATATTCACCTGAAAAATACATAATTCCTTATTATATAGCAGATCTTTTTATCAATTTTAAAATGAACATAATTCACAGAAAATGTATCTGGCTAAGAAATGTAGCTATATGAATATAAAATACGTATCATGATAATATAAGTTGAGCACAGGCCACACAGTGAATTTTGTCGATAACAGGACAACTCATCCTACCGTGTTGTTGTGTGATTTATTTAGATATGGGCCTTATTCTGTTATCTCAACCTTCTAATATGACAAAAGTTTACATGTTCTCCAACATCTATAACATTAACAAGAGCCAACCAGTTCTTATCTTTATTGGCTTATTAGCGTTCTTATCTTAAAAATTTCATTGTTGATTACTTTATGCTAGAGGTTGGTTCATGAGAGTGTGTTTATTTTAAGTATTAAATTTGAATTCCATTAAATTTGAAAACCATCACTTAAATTTAAAGAACTTTTTATTTTATTTTATTTTTTTCATTTTACTTTTTTTTTTTTTAAGATTTATGTTACTGTAGTTTTTTATAAATTAATTTTTAACATAAAAGAAAAACTTCTGTATGAAAATTATTTGATAAAAACAAATTATAATAGTTGTAAGCTTTGGCATTACTTGCATCAATCATATGACTAAAATCCAATGTATGAGCCAGGTCTTTTGGAATCTTGTGTGTGGCACCATGTCGACACAAATTTATTATGATTAAAAATATATCCTTAAAAATAAAAATTTTAAATCTTAATTTTAAGTTAGAATTTATTCCTAAAAGAAATCAATATTTATCAAATATACAGAAGTATGGAAAAAATTAATTTTATCATTTTAAAATTTCCGCCTCTCGTAAAAGTGAAACTAAACATTTATGTTATTTAAGTTTTTTTTAATAATATAAAGACAAAGTGGTAATACTATTACAAACTCATCTATACAACCGTCGAAGGTAGAGTGTAAATCGTATATTGACGTTCAACATAGTAGTAATATGCTTTTTGTCAATTGGGAAATTAGCAAACTACATGTTAATTAACTTATTGAATGTATAGTTTGATCAGAAATATTTTTTTATGATTGAATGTATAATTTGATCAATCATAACTTTTATTTTTCTACAATTGAATGTATAAAATAATTAATATTTTATAACTTATGATAAATGATTGATACGGATAATTTATAATTTATAGTTTATGGTTGATGATTTATAATGATTTATAATGAATAAATTAATTGAAGTGTTTGATAAAATTAACAATTTAATTAATTGATAAATTAAAATGACATAAAAATATTTAATATATAATTATTTTTATTTAAATTAAAATAAATTATAATAGATAATAATAAATTTTAGTTAAAATAATAAAGACAAAATAGAAGAAAAATTTTAAATTATAAATTAAAACACAATTTAAAATAACATTTACTTTAGCTTAAAAAAATGTCTTGGCAATAAGAAGGTAAGTGTTGCATTGAATTATAATGTCGTTAAATATTTTCATGTCGACAAGACAAGGAACCCTAATGAGGTGAATTTTGTATTATACTAGTGTTAGCCCTAAATATCTAGTTGTTTGTCTATAAAAGGGCACAACACACATAAACCATTACCTGAAACAAACCAAAACTATCATCACATACACTAGTATTCATCTCTCTACCTCAAAAAATGGCTTCCATTAATGTTTTGTCATTCATGATACCACTTCTTGTACTCGTAACTTTTTCATCAATGACAAATGTTGAAGGAGCACGTAACCTTCAAAACATGCATGAAGTTTCCAAAGTTGAATTGCCAACACTACTACCATTACCAACTCTACCAACACTACCTACTCTACCTGCATTGCCACCACAGCCACAATTGCCAGAAATTCCAAACCTAGGTGTTCCAATCCCTGCTATCCCTGTTGTACCAACTGTCCCTAAGGTTCCTGAAATTCCTCAGATTCCTAAGCCAGAGTTGCCTACTGTTCCATCTGGCCCTAAAGCATAAATACTTCAAAACTTCATCAAATATATATACTATATATTCCAACTATTAGGAAATGAGTGTGTTAAAGTTTGTTTCTGTTATTTGAGGCTTTTCGTTTCTACTTTATGATTGTGTGTCATATTGAGGCACATGTTGTGTTCAATTTCTATGTTGTTTGGGTGTGTTTTTATTACTACAACATATATTGTTGACTGTGATTTGTATCATTTATTAATGTGGCATAAATCAGTTATTGTTTGTAATATATTTAATTTCATCTATATCTTTTTATCATTCTATATAAAGACCATGCATGAATTATTTGATATGGAATTGTTATCATGACTTTTATTTGTGTAAAGTGAATGCTTATTTTGGAGTTTTAAATTGAAGATATTAAAAAGATATGCTCATCACATTTGGTCCCTAGTTTAATGTAAAATGGAAAGGCTCGTGGTTAAGATGATGTTATCGGTAACTTTAGAGGATCAAATGTAACATAATTGTTTTCAAACAAGACACGAAAATTGTTGAAATTTTACAGATATTTTAGATTGAATAAGCAATTTCTTCATTGAAATTGTAACCATCATTCAAATTTAGTATATATAATATAATTGTGAAATTGTTGGATGAGATTTTTGATAAGGATTAAAATTCAATTAAAAGAAAAGAATCAAAAAGATTTTTCGAAAAAAGTGATTTATATGATTCGACTACTGATGCAGTCGACCTAAGACCTAAAGAGATTTTATAAGTATTTGACTACTGATGCAGTCGACTTAGAGAGATTTTACAAGTAAATGATTGAGCCTGAAAACAGAAGCAGTCGACCATGAAAGACCTCATAAGTAATTGGGCCTAAAAACGTCAAAAGGTCCAAAAGATCCATCAAGCGAGTGAAGCGTTTTGGAGGGAAACATGGAGAACGTGGGTTCGAGAGTACGAATGGAGAACGTGGGATCATGAAGAGGAGTTACAAGATACACGTGGCATACAAAGAAGCGAAGTCTGCTAGAAAGTAGTTATTTTTGTGTATTATAAATAAAGCACTTAGTGCATAGTGTTAAAGGTTGAAACTTTCACATTCCTATACACTAGTCACTCAGAGTACCCAAAAGAACGAGCGAAATGAGTCAAGTTAGGGCAATGTATGTTTGAATCAACTTACTTTCAATAATTTTGATGTTATGTCATTTATGTTTACAATTTAAAACACTTTTTGTTTTATTTTACGAGTCTTGCTTTATTGCTTATCAACTCGTTTGACACCAGTTGAACGAATCCTTTTGAACATACTTTGTGAAAACACTCGAAAACTGAAGCACTGTACTGAAATTTCCTAGTCGATCTCGCTAGTAAACTTTTGTTAAGAGACCAACGTTATTTACTAAAACCAAAGGTAAATAAATTGGCACACCTGGTGGGACGGTGCTAATAATTTTGTATTTGTGTTTGGCTTTATAAAGTTTCTTGTAGTTTAGTTTGTGTGTATATGAATTTAAGAAGTGGCAAATATTTATCGAAGTCTAAAATGTCACGCTCTGACACAAACACTGCACATACACAAATTTCTACACAAAATGTAGATGTCATACCAGTGAGTGCCACAATTCAAAGCACGATAGTTTTATCTCACGTGAGATCGACCGTTGTTCATGGTTCAGTGACAACAGTCACAATGACAGAACCTAGGCATGTGGTATCACCATTTGGCCCAAATCGATCACTCTTTTTAGGGGATCCAGGGTCATTATTTGTCCCTTATCAATATGGTATGCCTTATTTCATGATGGTTGGGTTACATTCGAATCCATCCACATATACAGAAAACCCAGTGGCCACTGAAAACCAAGGCAGTTATGTCTCAGGTGGTCGACTAGGTGGTGTTGGTTATATCCCTCAGTCGATGCCATCTTTGAATACTACTTTTGTTATGGCTTTGAGGCAACAAATAGATGAGAGTAATTTAGAGTTAGTGAATGTTTTAACTCAGCAAATGGGAGTTGCCTTCAATCCTGTAGTTGGCCAAATAGGCAGATTGATCGAGTCATTAGGGGTTCAACCAACTCAGACGCGCCAAAGACCATTAAGAGTTTTTGAAGAACTAAAGGGAGACAACAATAAGCGTTCTTTTAGACCTCGAAGAATGGAAGTACCCACTTATGAAGAGGAAGAATTTTTTGAACAATACAAACTTAGGCCAGTCGTAGTTATGAGGAACCAGGATGTTGATCAAGTGTTAAGAAATGTCATTGTTGGGCGTAACAACATAGTGAATGTAGTAGAAGAAGTGTTAACACGATCTAGGGTAAATGTTGGCCTTCAGAGGCCTAATTATTTGTCTCCCTTGCTTGATTATATTCGACAGACAGAATTACCTAAGGGATGTAAGGTATCTAAATTTACCAAGTTTCTTGGTGATGCTAATGAGTCGACCATTGAACACATTGCTAGGTACGAAACAGAAGCTGACGATATTGTCAATGACGAGGGTTTAAATTAAGATATTTTCCTAGTTCATTAACCAAAATGCTTTTACTTGCTTTATAACATTGACTCCAAATTCTATACGCACTTGATAACAACTTGAGGGCGTATTGCATGAGCAATTTTATGTTGGTCAGCCTAAGATAAGTTTGAAAGAATTATCCTCAATCAAGAGGAGATCGTCTGAGTCAATGGAGGCTTATTTGAATAGGTTTAGGGTCCTAAAGTCTAGATATTTTACTAGAGTTCCTGAACATGAGCTGGTCGAAATGTGTCATACCCTAATTTTTTACCTAAGATCCTGCATTCCATCCGCATTATTTCGTAGCAAGGGTACATAAGTGGTTTGACCTATTTTTGCCAATTCTTGAGTTAGATTTCAAAAATTTATAACTTCTCCAAATTTTGACATTTTTGAGCGGTTCTTTTTGCATATGATTCTCCTTGACATCTACGATTTCTCTTTACAAGTCAAGAGCTGATTATGCTTTGAAAAGCCACAAAAAAAATAGAAATGTTAGAAGTCGTTTATGAATTTAGTGGAATTTGATTTTTACTGTGTTTTATTCATGATTTATTTTCCATTTAAAAAATAAAAAAAAAATGTATTTAGCATCATGTTATTTTATTTATTTACTATTTTTATCTCTTTACTAAAAAACTGTCAAAAATATGTTCTTTTATTAATTTGAATGTATATATTGGTATCATTTATTTCAAAAAAATCTAAAAAACATTATATAAGTCCTTTTACTTTCTTATATGTATTTTATTTTTTATCTTTTAATTTGCACTTATGTTTCATTTATTTTAATTCAACAAAAAAAATCATAAATAGTTAATTTAGTGTCTATTTTATTTTCTATTTTCTATTTATTATTATTACTAACACTTTTAGTTTTTATTATTGTTACTATTATTATTATTGCTTTGTCCTTTTGTTTTTTTGTGTCAATAAAGAAAAATTGAGACCACTATAATGTAGTACAAATACTTCATATGGATTATCAACTTGTACTTATCAATGACCAAGGATCATTCTCACACTTCACATGGATTACCAACTTAGACTTATCAATGGCCAAGAACCATTCTCATAAGATCACATGGATTTCCACATCAACATTTCCACCTCATTCACCCTATAAATAAGACATCTTTTTCTTTCATTTGAGAGGAACAATACCACAAATTATTCACTAAACTAAGTCAAAATTCCCTTATTTTTTCTCTTTATTTTCTTTGAAGTCATTTCTTCCTTTTATTGAATATGTAGGCTATTATACTTGTTCTTTATTTAATTCTATTGCATTTTTACTCTTTATATATTTATTTAGTACCATAATTATCATCATTTTGCAAGGAAACTCCATTGATTCAAAATCAAGAGTTGAAAAGTGTTCTTGAACCTCCAAAAACAAAAGTGATTTATTGTTGTTTAATTTTCATTTTTTTTCTTTAATTTTTGTTATTTATTTACTTATTTTTAGCATGAAACCTTGCTCGTGAGATTAAGTAGATAAATTTTCATTATTCATTTGTTTAATTTAATAAAAAATTGAGAAAGTTATGACATTTATACTATTTTTATATAATTCATCTTATACTTCTTTATCTATTTTATTTTTATTTTTATTTGAATCAATTTGGAAAGCATTTCAGCTTTTTTATGCTTGTCGGATATTTGATGAACTTTCATCATTTCCAACCTACTTGAGATTGATGATAAATTTATCATAGTGTATTTTTCTTGACTTTGTCTTGATCCCCCATGTTTGTTAATTGTACTACATGTATAAGAGAATGAACTTCAAAATGTCATTTCTCTAACATGTATGGGTACATATATTCTATGCTCCATATGAAGTTACATTTATCCCAAATTAGATTATTAACTTTATATTATACTAACTTTACTTTAATATCATTTATATTTCTGCACTTTATATTTCCGCACTTTATATTTTTCTCTCTTCACTTTTATGCCATTTATCATCTATAGAAATTTATTTTCTTTACTTTATGCATTTTTTCTTTTCTCACTTGAGCATTTATCTTCTCTTTGCTCACTTGAGCTTATTATTTTATTTTGCTTGTTATAAGCCACTTAATAAAGAAAGAAAAAACCTAAAATTGGTTCTTTAATCCTTGGACTATGGTTACTATCCATTTTTATCTGATACATGGTTCTTGTTTGGTCTTAATCTGATTATTATCTTTGTGTTTGAATCCAAGGGAAATAATTATCTTGTTAGCTTCATGTCATTGTGTGTCATTGTGCATCCTTACATGTTTCTTTTGTCTATCTTGTTTGTATTTTTTTTCCAGTTAAACCACTCTTAAACCCTAATTTTAAAACTTACACATATTTTATAGAAACTTTGACATTAGGTCATTGAATTTTCAAAAATTCTTTTCTTTAATAAACAAATTAAAAAAAACATTTTAACATGTCATAATATTTTCACAAAAATAATAAAAATACTTATTTTCACATCCCCACACTCGTTTAGCAAATAATAACATTTTAGCTAAAACACAGACAGTTCAAGAGGTTCATGCGGAGTACCGCAGATGCATTAGGTGCTAACATATTCCCTTTGTATAACCAATCCCCGTACCCTTTAATCTCTTTATTGCATTGCTTCTATCTTTCTTGCTTCCTTGCATTGCATATTTATTTTGGGTTTTATTTCCCTCTTTTCCTATTTCATTGGAAATAATAAAGCGCGGTGGCGACTTTTACTTATTTGTGAGTCAATTTAATTAATAGCTTGATCTCTGATTTTTACCGCTACATAATTGGCAACTCTGCTGGGGATGAGATCTCTAAGTGGGTTAAGCCTAACTTGTTATATCTATGTTTATGTTATTATTACTTGTTTTCTACTTTTTGTGGATTTGCTTGATTCTTTGGGTATTTGGTGATCTCTTATAAGTCCTATTCTCGGACTTGGGCAAACTTAATATTAGAACGGGCAGTATAGTCATGTTAACTTTGAGGCAGTAATCCCAAAAAAGGAGACATGAAATCCCTCACTCAGTGGAGGCTTCTTTGATTGTAGTATTTGTTTACCGAATAATCGGGAAGACGTTGCTGCTTTCGACTTGGGAGGCCGAGAAGCTGAGAGATGTATAACCCTTAACCCTTCTTGGCTTTTTAGGTGTAATGCGGAGACTATAACAGAGTAATCCAGAAGTAGTTGTCATGCGATGCTGCACTTAGACGAGTTTTTCTTGAGAATATTTCTAATTATCGAGTAATCGGGAAGTTGGTAATATCCGAAGGAAGAATGTGGACTTTGAGTATCTTTAGAACCTTGTTCTACATGTACAAATAAACCCTTAGTACATACCTTGTGGGTTGGTTCTCACCCTTTGACTCCATGCTCGTGACGTCGAACCTTTGAACCTTGCTTGCGATCTTGTTTGTGATTGTTGCATAACCATACATTCATGCATCCATGAAACTCTTTTTAACTTGGTTTTCAAGGAATTTAGGGGTCTTTCTTTATAAACATAATAAGTTTCATCAAATTCAATGGATGTTGGGTGTTGATAATGGTGAAAATCTTAATCCACCAAAATGGATGATTGAATTTGATGATGACTTGATCAATGTTTTGATCCAATTTATAATTCACTTTCTTTATGCTTTGATGTCTTAAGTTCCTTGAAAGTCAAAATAAAAACCAACATTTTCATCCTTTTCATAATTCACGCATATATCTAGGTTGTCTAGGATCTCATTTCCAACTGTCTCTTTCTTCCAGTTATCTGTCAACCGTAAAGTTGTTTCCTCAACATAACTATGGGACTAGAGATAACAATAGACGAAGAATGGTAGACGAAGAACAATATGACTTGGAAGTCAGAATGGAAACTGATGAGGTGAAGTCGGGCATGACTAAGTTCACTAAGATGATGCAAGTTTTGATTTCTAGAGGAGAACTACCTCAGAGGACTGTCATATCTGAGGTTGAAATTGCTGTTGTTAATCCTCCAATAGTCCAGCAACCAGCCACTACATGGCCAGAGTTCGGAATGCCTCAGAACTATTCTCCACCTTTTGTCACTACTTCAATGGTTGGCTAATCATCCCGACCAGTGTTTCAAGCTCCAGTTTTCACTGAACAACAACCAATCATTCATACTACTTCTCCTTAACCTGGGGTATATCCTGTTGCACAAGCCACTTATGAGAATCCTCTCTTTTATTATCACTTTGGTGCTAGTCAAGAAGATCCTGCTGATTTTGAATAAGTCAAGGAACAATTTCAGACTTTAGAGAAGAGAACGAGGGTCATGGAAGGCAGTGAGTTCTTCAGTGTTGATGCTAACAATATGTGTTTAGTTTCTGACCTTGTGATGCTTGCAAAGTTCAAAACTCCTGAGTTTGAGAAATACAAGGGGAATACTTTTCCGAAAAGTCATTTAGTCATGTACTTCAGAAAAATGGATGCCTATACCAACAATCAGAAGTTGCTCATCCGTTGTTTTCAAGACAGCTTGAGTGGTGCTTCGGTCAAGTGGTATATGGGATTGGAAAAGAATCATGTCCACTGCTTCCAAGACTTAGCTAATGCTTTTATGAAGCAATACAAGTACAACCTTGACATGGCACCTGACTGACATCAAGTGCAAAACATGTCCCAGAGAAAAAGAGAATCCTTCAAAGAGTATGCTTAACATTAGAGAGAACTGGCCTCTCAAGTTGAACCACCTCTAGCTGAGAAGGAGCTCACAAGCATGTTTATGGATACCTTGTCTAATTTATTTTGGGAGAAAATGATTGGCAGTGTCTCTTCCAGCTTTACAGATCTGGTTATCATTGGACAAAGACTTGAAGACGGTTTGAAGAAAGGTAAAGTTGTCAAGACTGAATCTTACGATGCTAGGAAATCTTATGGGAATTTCCACAAGAAAAAGGAAAGTGAAACCAATGTTGTCTATAGTCAACAAAGAAGACGCCGTCAGGGAACTCAGTATATTGAACCCTTTGTTGTAGTTTTTGCTCCTATTTCCAACACCCAGCAAGCTCAAGCTCATCAACATCAACTTGGTGGATGAAATCAGATTCGTAATATGGTTAACTTTGATCCTATTCCCATGACTTATGTTGAGTTGTATCCATCTTTGGTCCAGAAAGGGTTGATTACCACTAGGGCTATGCCACCTCCTCCAAATCCTCTCTCGGAAGGTTTCAGATATGATCTCCATTGTCCTTTCCATCAAGGTGCAGCATACCATGATTTGGAATGATATTTCCCTTTTAAGGCCAGAGTATAAGAATTGGTGAAGGCAAAGATTCTGATTTCCAAAGACACAAATCCCAATGTTGTCAACAACCCTTTTCTAGGATATGCTAAGTGAAGCTTTAGTTGCTTTAAGTTGGTTTCCCCTCAACAAGTGTTTCAACAAGGACAACTCATCCTTCTTTTGGTTATTGCATTAGACCTTGTTTCATTTATGTTTGTACTTTCCATTTGACTATGTTGAATTGTTTGTCTTTTAAATTGTATATTCTTTGTTTTGTCAATTTAAATGAAATGAGCATTTTACATCTTTGAATCAATTTATGGTTTCAATTACGGCCTTTGTAAACCTCTTGTTTTACTTTCTTTATTAAACTTTTGTTTATGCAAATATTGGAGGGAGGATGATGAGAACGAAATACTCATAATTGTTGTCTATATGCTTTCAATTGAAACTTAGCTGATGATGTAAGGCATTATTTCAACTCCCAAACATTAGAGAAATAAGGAAATTAATCCCTCATTTGCCCCTTTGAGCCTAGAAGTTGGAGTTTATTTCTTCGCAAAAAACCCGCAATCTTAACCTGGGGATGGGTAGTTCTCAGGTAATTTGGATATGCATTCAAATGCAAGAGATATTATGAAAGACACCTTTCAATAAATGTTGCAATCAAGATATCCTTCGCACACAACCAAGAAGTGTCGAAGATTCCATACAAGTTAGATGTTAATGATGGTTCACCGTAATCATTAATTCAGACAATCACTATCTTTCCAAAATAGAATAAAATGAAAAATCAAAGAAAAATCTGTTAAGTCAAAACCTGTGAAGGAGACTTAGGCAAAATTGAGGCATCCTGCTGACTGCAAATTCAAAATGAAGCAGTTCATGCAAAAGTTAGGAATAATAAAAAATAAAGAGAAGTCACTAAGATAGAAGTTACTGCCATCTCAAGAATCTCTTGACTTATGAGCCATCATACTAGAGCTGCAATTCCAAAATCTCTTGAAACTAGAATGCATAGGTTGAATTAACTGAATGTAGGACTGAAGAACATCACGAAGAATGGGGTGGGTACAATTAAACTTTGAGCCTTTATCCTTTGTTTCATAAACCGTGAATCAGACCATGTTATAACCCTCGAAATACCTAATTGAGGCTAAGTTACTTCTGAAAGCATACAACAACAAGGTTGCGTAAACTGACTCCCAAGTTTCCATTAATATTTTTCTCTTGACATTATGCCTTTTTTATATCTTTTACTTTAAACCACTGTATTTTATCCGGTGAACTCTTTGTTCTTTCATCAATGATGTCGCTCAAATAATGATTTTAATTAAAACTACCATTTTTTTAATAAACAATTTTATTTGCAAACATGTTTTTCTCATCAAGTAATTTTCAAATTGTCAAAAAACTTGGTCTATGTTTTAATAAGGGGCAAGTATATTCTAAGTCCTGTTGGAGCTTATTCTTGGATTCGTTTATCAGTGACTGCTTCTCTTACAAGTTCATCAGAATTTATTCTTTAAGAGTCATGTTGGGGTAAGCATGTCCGATATACAATGATGACCTGTCATTTTACACCAATCAGTTGGGTTTGGAGTCATATTCTTCCGTAATCCCCAAGTAGCTCTGCAGTCCTTCATTCAAGGATACTTTTCTTCATTACAATTCACAGATATAATGGGAGTTTTTTCAAAGCATCCTCTGATTTCAGGCTTGGCGTTGTTCCATGTGTTGAGGATTCAAATTCCAATCTTGTCTCACAAAAGAATCTAACCCAGTTGTGTTAGCATCAACATTACATAGAGCATTCATATACCATGCATATTCATGCGCATTATCTCAAGTCTTGTTGTTTTCAACACCTTACCATGTGGTCTAAGTCCAACTTACTTGGCATTTGTCAAACTTCTGTTTATTCATGTTTTATCTTGAATGTCTCTGATATTTTCTTTTCAAAGTCCAATCATGTTTTACTCTTGATTGCCCTCTGATGTTGCCTCAATCATGTTTTACTCTTGATCACTCTCTTGGTGTTATTCAATCATGATTTACTCTTGATTGACCTTTGGTGTTGTTCCATCATGTTTTACTTCTGATGTCGTTTCAATTATGTTTTACTCTTGATTAACCTTTGATATTATTCCATCATGTTTTACTTCTGATGTCGTTTCAATCATGCTTTACTCTTGATTAACCTTTGTTATTATTCCATCATGTTTTACTTCTGATGTTGTTTCAATCACGTTTTACTCTTGATTAACCTTTGATATTATTTCATCATGTTTTACTCTTGATGTAGTTTTAATCATGTTCTACTCTTGATTAACCTTTGATATTATTCCATCATGTTTTACTCCTGACGTCATTTCAATCATGCTTTACTCTTGATTAACCTTTGGTGTTGTTCCATCATGTTTTACTCCTGATGTCGTTTCAATCATGTTTTACTCTTGATTAACCTTTGATATTGTGCCATCATATTTTACTTCTGATGTCGTTTCAATCATTCTTTACTCTTGGTTGCCCTTTGATGTCGTTTCAATCATGTTTTAAACTTGATTAACCTTTGATATTATTCCATCATATTTTACTCCTGATGTCGTTTCAATCATGCTTTACTCTTGATTGACCTTTGGTGTTGTTCCATCATGTTTTACTCCTGATGTTGTATTCATCATGTTTTACTCTTGATGTCGTTTCAATTATATTTTACTCTTGATTAACCTTTGATATTATGCCAACTTGGACTTATCAATGACCAAGAACCATTCTCATAAGGTCGCATGGATTTCCACATCAACACTCCCACATCATTGACCCTATAAATAAGACTTCTCTTTCTTTTATTTGAGGGGAACAATACCACAAATCATTCATTAAACTAAGCCAAAACTCTCTTTTCTTTTTTTCTCTTATTTTCTTTCAACTTATTTCTTCCTTTTATTGAATAGACATGCTATTATACTTGTTCTTTATTTAATTATATTGCATTTTTACTCTTTATTTATTTGTTTAGTACCATAACTATCACCATTTTATAAGGAAACTCCATTGATTCAAAATTAAGAGTTGAAAAGTATTCTTGAACCTCCAAAAACAAAAGTGATTTATTGTTGTTTAATTTTCATTTTTTTCTCTGTCATTTTTGTTATTTATTTACTTATTTTGAGCATGGAGCCCTGTTCGTGATATTAAGTAGATAAATTTTCATTATTCATTTGTTTAATTTAAGAAAATTATGACATTTATACTTTTTTTATTATAGAATTCATCTTATTCTTCTTTATCTATTTTATTTTTATTTTTATTTTTATTTGGATCAATTTGGAAAGAATTTGAGCTTTTTTAAGCTTGTCGGATATTTGATTAACTTTCATCATTTCTAATCTACCTCTAAATGGTCCTTTGATTATTCAAGGTACTTGGGATTGATGATAAATTTGTCATAATATATTTTTCTTGACTTTGTCTTGATCCCCCATGTTTGTTAATTGTACTACATGTATAAAAGAATGAACTTCAAAGTGTCATTTCTCTAACATGTATGAGTACATACATTCTATCTTCCATATGAAGTTACACTTACCCAAATCAGATTATTAACTTTATATTGTACTAACTTTACTTAATGTCATTTATATTTTTGTACTTTATATTTCCGCACTTTATATTTTCCTCTCTTTACTTTTATACCATTTATCATCCATCAAATTTTATTTTCTTTACTTTATGCATTTTTTCTTTTCTCATTTGAGCATTTATCTTCTCTTTTCTCACTTGAGCTTCCTATTTTCTTTGGCTTGTTATAAGCCACTTAATAAAGAAACAAACCTAAAATTAGTTCTTTAATCCTTGGACTATGGTTACTATCCATTTTTATCTGATGCATGGTTCTTGTCCGATATTCATCTGATTATTATCTTTGTTTGAATCCAAGGGAAAGGATTATCTTGTTGACTTCATGTCATTATGTGTCATTGTGCATCTTTACATGTTTCTTTTGTCTATCTTGTTTGTATTTTTTCCAGTTAAATTGCTCTTAAACCCTAATTTTAAAACTTACATCTATTTCATAGAAACTTTGACATTAGGTCATTGAATTTTCAAAACTTATTTTCTTTAATAAACAAATTAAGAAAAAATATTTTAACATGTCATGATCTTTTTACAATAATAATAAAAACACTTATTTTCACATCCTCGCACTCTTTTAGCAAACAATAACATTTTAGCCAAAACACAGATATTTCAAGAGGTTCCTGCCGAGTACTGCAAATGTATTGGTTGCTAACACCTTCTCTTTGTATAACCAACCCCCGTACCCTTTAATCTCTTTATTTCATTTCTTCTAGCTTTCTTGCTTCTTTGCATTGCATATTTATTTTGGATTTTATTTCGCTTTTTTCCCATTCCCTTGGAAATACTAAAGTGCGGTGGCGATTCTTGCTTATTTGCGAGTCAAGTTAATTAATAGCTTGACCTCTGATTTTCAGCGTTATAAAATGGCCGATGGGGGCTTAGATTATTCTATTAGGAAGAAGTTTGATCCTCAATCTATTATAGATATGCCTCAACTAGCTGATAAGGTTCGATATGTCGATTATTTGAAAATAGAGAAAGTTATAGTTTCAAAGGATCATATAAAAGTAAAAGTGACTTATGTGGACACGGAAAATTATTCTATATTGTCTGAAGATGAATGCATGGAAGATTGAAAAATTAATGTGGCTGAATTAAAAGTCGGACCACATATACATGTAAGCCGATAAAACCGTCAAAAGGAAAAACGGTTGAAGAACCAAAAAATCATAAATCTAAAACTAAAACATATACTTTTGATAAGTCAAAATATGATGAAATATTTGATGTTTTAGTTTCAAATGGTCAGATTATAGTGCCTCAAGGCAGTAAAAATCTACCATTAGAGCAGAAACAAAAAAGAGGTTTATGCAAGTATCATAATTTTCTGGGTCATAATACTTCTCAATGTTGTTTCCAGGGATTTGATTCAGAAGTCTCTGAAAGATGGTCGATTGAAATTTGGTGAAAAACAAAAAATCTCCATGAAGGTCGATTCAGATCCTTTACATGTTATTGATGCACACTTTGTCAAACCATTGGAAGTGCTGATGATCGAGGCTACTAATGGTCTCAAAGGCGAACATGCTAACATTATCGAGACTAATGAAGGTCTTAAAAGTGGCAATGGCGATTTTTCTAAGCCACATGAAGTAATGGTAGTTGATATTGCTGAAGAGCCTGAGGGGAATCAGGGAGACAAGGAAAAAATGGATTGCGAAACCAAGAATGAGGAATTATCTAAAGAAACAGTTGTTGAATTGATGAAGGTTGTGTTTCCCAAACTTGAGGAGGAATTGGTGGATTTTTTGAATAGATGCAATTTGAGTAATTCCAGGTCTATATTATGCCCAAATTGTAACATGGTCTATGATGATAATGCTGCAAAGAAAATTGAGGTTTTGAAGAAGAAACACCCTCAAGAGAAAAATCCAAAGGTGGTGTTCGACCATGCGAAAGGGCCATACAAAATCCAAGTGCCTCAAGGAAAACCTAAGTTTCCATATCAAAGGACCTTTGTGCAACTAACTGATACTCCTAACAATAATTGGGTTCGTCTTTTCTATCCAAAGGGGGAAAACCAAAATTGGAAGGTAGTGAATAAAGGTTCAGGTTCAAGTCATAAGTGGGAAATGATGGAGAATGTATTATGTTCTCAATTTGTTGAAGTTGGGATCGCCTTAAAGAAGTATCATGTTCCTCCCACATACAAAGGGAAGAATCATATGACGAAGACTCAGTGGAAAAGGTTTCAAAGAAACAAAAAAGTTGTAAGAGAAGAAGCATCAAAAGTAGCTCCATCAAAAGATGAGAGTGATCAGAAGGAAATGCACTATCGACTAGCAAAAGAGAGGTTGTCGATGCCGGTTGTGAGTTCATCGCCAGCAAAACCTGAAGATCCTGATGACAACATGGATGATGAATTATCTGATGACATCGAAGATAGCTCAGAAGATGGCTTGATTATTCACTGCAATATTGTGTTGGTCCCGCCTAATGAGTATGGTTTCACGTAAGAAGCATCTAAGGACGAAGAAGAAGTCATGTGCGAAGAATCTGCGAGCCAGAAACCTTTATGCTACTATGTCATGAATAATGGGGTAGTGGAAGAACAACAGGAAATGTTTGATAAGCCTACATCTGATATGATGTACCATTTCAAGCCCTTGTTTATAAGGGCTAAATTTGATGATTTCCCCCGTGAACAAAGTGTTCGTTGATGATGGCACTATTGTGAACTTGATGCCACAATCATTGCTGAAAAGGATTGGCAAGTTTGACACTAACCTCAAACCATATAATATGAGTTTGTTAAACTATGAAGGAAAAACAAGTCACATACTGGGTGTGATTCAAGTGAATTTGTCAGTTGGCTCGACTTCAAGGCCAACATTGTTTCTGGTGATTGTGTCTAAAGCAAACTATAATTTGTTGCTAGGGCGTGAGGGGATACATGGCATTGGGGCAGTACCATCAACTCTGCGTCAACGCTTATCCATATGGCGCCAAGATGGTATTGTGGAGAATATTGAGGCAGACCACATTTATTTTACTGCTGATGTGAATATGGTCAATAGGAATAATTTTGACAAAGCATTAGCTACCATACCTCCGTGCAATCTTGAAGATGCAGTTTCCAAGTCGCATCCTGATGCAATCAAGTTTCTAACCTTACACCCCACTCATGGTTTCATTTGGGAGCAAAAAAAATTAGATACACATCCAACTACATAAGGGGAGTTTGAACCCACAGGGTGGGAAGAGAAAACTCATGATGATGTCTGAGTTAAATGCTCTGGAAAGTATTTTGGCCTATATGGCTGAAAACAGGATAAATTTGGCCTTATATTCTTGTTCTTCAACACTTATTTCATCATTGTCCTTTGATATCATTAAACCTTCACACACTTCTGTTGCATTTCTTTTTACCTCTTTTAAATATCGAATAACTTCGTTGAGTAAAGCTACTTTGTCCATCTGAAATAATAAAAAGGAACAAATAAAATGCAACCAAATATGAAAAATTATAAACATAACACTAAGATGAAAAATTGGATATTGGATCATATGGCTCATTTAACAATGATGTTCTGTTACAACATCATAATCATGTAATTTGATTCTAACTTGTTAGTTTTATTCATGTTCTCTTATAGAAAAGTAAGCTCTAAAAGTTTATGTAACATGATAGTAGTGACATAATGATAGTCAATATTATTGCAGAGATAAAATCCTTTGTAAGCATTGTAGTAGGAGAGTCCGTAATATTAATATGTGAGATTTATATGCTTAGGCAAGTCATAAGTGTTACAACAAACAGATTCTTCATTCTTCCATCAAATTTTTTTCATAGTCACACCTAGTTGAAAAATGGAATGAATTGCTTCAAAATCTGACTTCAATGAGAAATCTTGTATCACGGTCCAGTTTATACCGATGTCGATGAGAAATGTTTGATTTCAATTATAGTTCTAAAAATGTAACAAACGACCCACAAGTCTTGTGAGAATAAGTGCTCAACAAAGTGTAGTCGACATTGTTAGAATTAATTTAGATTTAATTAGATATTAATTTATATTTAGTAATATCTTTTAGATTATTTATATCTTTGTTAGAAGATATAAATCTTAGATCTTCTTATATCTTTGTAGAAGATATATTTTAGATTTAATTTGTGTGTATAAATAGCCTAGTGGAGTAGGTTATTGTAATTCATTGTAAATCCTTATTTTTTAAGCTATCAGTAAATATTCCTTTTGTCTTTTATCTTCCTTGTGCTCCAACAATTGGTATCAGAACTCCTGGTTAGAAACTCTGGAATTTGGGAAACATTGATTTTTCATTGAGTTTCTGCGTAAATTGCACAAGGTAGAAGATGAACGGAAACGACGATATTCATTCCAAGCTTCCAGTATTTGATGGCAAAAACTGGAATCGTTGGAAGATCCAGATGCGCGTGTTATTTGGTTCTCAAGATGTGTTAGATCTTGTCACTGATGGCTATAATCTGTTAGAAGCAGACGCAACAGAGGCCCAGAAGATAGCACAGAAGGAGTTGAGGAAGAAAGATCAGAAAGTATTGTTCTACATCCATCAATGTGTGGATGTGAATGTGTTTGAGAAGATTGTTGATTCTGAAACAGCAAAGTCTGCGTGGAACACACTGGTCAGATGTTAGGGTGGTGACGCATCAGTGAAGAAGGTGAAGCTTCAGTCTCTTAGAAAGCAATATGAGAATCTCAACATGAAGGACAACGAGAAGGTTTTTGAATACATCTCTAGAGTGATTATGATTACTAATGAGATGAAAGCCTGTGGAGAAACTCTGTCTGAACAAGTAATTATTGAGAAGATCTTGAGATCTTTAACTTCTCATTTTGATTACATTGTGGTAGCAATTGAACATTCTAAAGATCTGAGCACCATGAGAGTTGAAGAGCTGCAAAGTAGTCTAGAAGCGCATGAGTTGCGTATGACTGCAAAAACTTCTGAGAGGGAAGTAGAGCAGCAGGCTTTGAAAGTAACTTCTGGTAAGAAGCATCAGAAGCAGACTTGATCAGAAGCCAGGAAGAGAACTAACGGTGGGCAAAGGTCAGAAGCTTCAAACTCTGATAGACAGAAAATGTCCAGAGGGGAAAGGAGAAGTCTGACAAGAAGAATGTTCAGTGTTACTGTTGCAGGAACTTTGGTCATTATGCCAAATATTGTTGGTCAAACAAAGAAAGGAAGTCAGAAGAAGCAAATGTAGCCATAGGAGATTCAGATGATGAACCTGTGCTATTTATGGCTTATGAATCTGATGAGGAACCAATGAAATTGTCATTTTCTAATTCTGAAGAGGAAGAAGAATATGACTTTGAATATTCTGATTCTGAAGGAGTAATTTTGTATGAGTTGGAATCAGATGACGACTTTGAAGATTTTGAAGATGAGTCAGAGTCAAAAGATGACTCTGAATTTGAAGACAAGTCAAAATCCGAAGTTGATTCTAAGTCTGAAGAAGATTCTGCTTCTGAAGAAGAGTCAGAAGATGATGACTCTGGAAACTCTGAAGGTGAGTCAGATGGTGAATCTGATTCTGATCCAAATTTTGATAATGATCCAGAATTTGGTGATGATCATGCTTCTAGAAGGGGAAAACTCTAAAGACGTAGGTTCTGGAGGACAAGCTTCTAAAAATGATCATGTTTCTGGTAGAAATCATGATTCTGAAAGTGGAACTTCTGAAGGAGGAGCTTCTGAAGGAAATTCAGCCTTTGGCAATGATCATGATTCTGAAAGAGGAACTTCTGAAGGCAGAGGTGATCCAACTTCCGAAGATGGTATTTCTGAAGGTAGTGGCTCTGACTCCGATGGTGATCCAGACTCTGAAGACAGTCAAGGTTCTGGAGAAAGTCCAATTTCTGAAGCAAGTGCTTCTGAAGCAGAAGGTTCTGGAGAAAGTCCAATTGCTGAAGCAAGTACTTCTGAAGGGGAAAGTTCTGGTGTCCAAAGTTCTGAAGGTCCAGTTCAGAGGCAACAAAGAGTCAGAAGCATCCCAAGAAGATTTACAGAGTTTGACATGTTGCTAGACACTGAAGTAAACTCTGAAGGAGAAGTTATTCAGTGTGTAATGTTAGTAGACTCTGAACCTGTGAGTACGAAAGAGGCTCTTAAGCACCAAGCTTGGTTACAGGCCATGAAAGAAGAACTTGATGCTATAGAGAGAAACAAGACTTGGAAGCTGACAGAACTTCCAAAAGGCAAGAAAGCCATCAACGTCAGATGGGTTTTCAAGCAGAAGCTAAAGCCAGATGGATCAATTGGCAAACACAAAGCGAGATTAGTAGCAAGAGGCTTCCTACAAAAGCCTGGGCTGAATTAATTTGAAGTGTTTGCACCTGTAGCGAGACATGAAACAATCAGACTAGTGATTGCAATAGCTGCTAACAAGAATTGGCCTCTGATGCATTTAGATGTAAAATCTGCATTTCTGAATGGTCCATTACAAGAAGAGGTGTACGTTTCACAACCTCCTGGATTTGAGAAAAAGAATCAGGAAGGGATGGTGTTCAAATTACACAAAGCATTGTATGGATTGAAGCAAGCGCCCAGAGCTTGGAACTTGAATATTGATTCATTTTTCAAGGAACAAGGGTTTCAGAAGTGTGAGATGGAGTATGGTGTTTATGTTCAACACACTTCAGAAGGTAATATGATTCTGGTCTGTTTGTATGTTGATGACATATTACTCACGGGAAGTTCGGAACAAGAGATAGCTGAGTTCAAGAAAGTTTTGATGAATGCATTTGAGATGACAGATCTTGGAAAAATGAGTTTCTTTCTAGGGATGGAATTTATATACTCTGAGAAAGGAATCATTTTACATCAGATGAAGTGTGAACTAGAGCTTCTGAAGAGATTTGAGATAGAAAATTGCAAGGTTGTTGTCACACCTGCTGATACGAATCAGAAGTTGGATTCTGATTCTAATGGAGAGTGTTGTACCCCAATTTTTGACCTAAGATCCCATTTTTATTTTTTTGCATTTTTTAAGATAAGTCAAGGTCACGAAATACGGTCGGTTTTAACGTATCACCTTCGAGCTTTGACTATGCGAAGATTGTCAAGTGTTTTGAACATTTTTAGCATATGTACCACTAATTTCTAATCGCGTACAAAGGTGTATGTTCATGTTTTCTTTTGTGTCATGTGCAGAGACAAGTCTGAATCAAGAGCATCAGGTGTCGCGCCTCAATTAAGGTTTTGAGTCTCCCAAGCCAAAAGTACGGTTGATTATGGATTCTCGAAGACTGATTCATCAAGGCACAACTGTTGCACTCTAGATTTCGCCCCTAACGTGTTTTAATCGCACATTCATACCATATTTTGTCATTTGGTCACAATCATTAGTAAATATCTTCACTCATCATATTTTGCATCATTAGTCGTATTTAAGTTGACCAGAAACGTCAGTTTAAATCAAAAGTTTGCGTCGTCTTTACCTGACATTTCACTTCATGCATTTTTATCTCTTTACTCGTTTCTTGCATTGCTCCAAGTTGTTTATATGTAGATAATAAAAATATTTTGGTTTTATAGACCAACTGTTAAAAGTGATTCAACAATGTACGAAAAATTAGCGAGAAAAATATTTCAAGTTTTCACCTTTTACCGTTCATTTTATGAATCTGCGCTTCGCGTAAATTATGACGGTATGCTCGCTTTATTTTTTTCGGTACAGTTCGAAGTCTCGTTTTTAACCGTAAACGCCTGTTTAGCCTGATATTTTAATTATCATTTTACTTCGATTTTGATCATTTTAATATTTTTTTCATTTATCTTTGAGACGTGTAGTTTATTTTAATGTGTTCATTTCATTTTTTCGGATAGATTTTTGTCCATTTTTTACCGTTTTTAGTCATCTTGGGTCTCTATTTTTTATATTCAAAAATAAATATAATTTGTTTTTTAAATTGAGTTAATTTTATACTTTTAGGTTTTTAAGTTATTTTTATCATTAAAGGGCTTTTCTGTCATAAAAAAATGTTTGTTACACTTTGCTTTGCTCTCATTGGTTGTAAGCAAGAGTTGAGGATCGATACAAAAACATAAAAAACAACAAAAACAACTCACCCAGTAATACTCCCTCTCTCCACACTTGCTACCCTCCCCATGCCAAAAAAGAGGGAGATATCAGAAACAAAAAAAAAGGCAAAAGGCATAGAGAACCGTGTTCTATTGTGTTATAGTCCATAGAGAGAGAATCCTTTTTTTTCAATTCAATTATTCAGTCCTATGAGAGAGGAGAATCCTTTAGCTACTGTCTCAATCTTCACAACGTGATCTCCTTGTAACTTTGGAACCAACACATGGTTTTTTTTTCCTCTTAAAACCAACACAACACTACTACTATGTCATTTTTTTTTCTAACTGAACCCATACTTAATATTCATCTTCTTTCTTCATCTCAATATGGCTACTGCTTGTGCTTTGTTCAATGCTGTTGGAGGAGGAAACACTACTACTGATGAAACCAACAACAATAGTACCTCTAACTCGAGTAACATCAGCAGTGAAGATTTTCACAACATACCTCAACGACAACATTCTCTGTCTTCTTTACGAAGGTCCAAGAGTTTCAAGTGTTTTTTTGGCCAGATCCTTGGGTTGCTAGCAACGGTGCTACTGGTAGTGGTAGCAGATCCATATTCAACAGTAGCAGAACCGCTTCTTTGGATTCATTTGGTTGGTCATTTGGGTGAAGCTTATGAAGAGTGGGTTCATCAACTCATTGTTGCAAGGGAGGTTGCTGAATTCTTGTTGATGAGAACCAGTGATGATAATGTATCTAAGAAGGAGTTCAATGAAATTGAGTGGTTTGTTGATCACCATCCTCCCAGTGTTCTCATCCCAATTGTGCATGGTTCTGAAGAGATTGAAGTAGTGACACTGATAGATATTCTAAGGCGAGCAAAAGCTAATGTCATAGTTGCTTCTGTTGAGAAAACTCTTGGAGTTATGGCTTCTCAAGGAACCAAAATTGTTGCTGATAAGTTACTTAGTGATGTTCAAGAGTCAACACATGATTTGATTATTCTCCCGGGAGGAACTGCTGGAACTCAAAGGCTAAGCAAATCTAGAATTCTGAAGAAGCTTCTAAAAGAACAAAATTCAGCTGGAAGAATATACGGGGCCGTCTGCTCCTCACCTGCTATTCTACACAAACATGGTTTACTAAAGTTACTTACTGGATGAGAAGTATAAGGTGAAATGCAGCAGCACCTGATGCAGACGCAGCCTATTATGGCAGCTTACTATCCAAACAACGTCACTACTGATTACATTCAACAGTATTTGGATGAGAATAAGTCCTTGATTTTGAAGATTGTGGAGAGTCAGAATTCTGGCAAGCTCAACGAGTATGCAGAGAACCAGGCAAGGCTACAGAGAAATCTCATGTATTTGGCTGCAATAGCTGATTCACAACCTCAACCACAAGCCATGCCTGGTCAGTATCCCGGTGGTGGTGGAATGATGCAGGGTCAACAGCAGGGAGGATGAGGAGGAACTCACACAAGCAGCCGCTGAAGCTCCCTCCACGCAACCCACGCCGATGAATCCCACGGTTAACCGTCCACTGCCGCATCCGACAGCTCCATCTCCATGTCACGCTCACAACACACTGCTCCGCCACGACCCCACTTTTCGGAAATTTGTAAATCCCGTTCCTTTGAAGCGTCCAGTAATGACAGCTGAGCCATCAATCATTATTAGGGAGCTTGAGTCAGATGATTTATTCTTAATATTTGCATCAGATGGCCTTTGGGAACGATTAAGCGATGAAGCAGTGGTTGATCTTGTTTTCAAATATCCAAGAGCGGGAATTGCCAAGAGACTAGTAAGAGCTGCTCTCCAGGAAGCGGCAAAGAAAAGACAGATGAGATATGCTGACATAAAGAAAATCAACAATTACGGTTTGTTTGGCCCATTTACTCATTTCCTTTTCTATGTGTTTTATTATTTATTTTGCTATTTGTTTTTTTTAAAATGTTACAAAATACAAAAAATACATGCTTTACAAATTAGTCTTTTATTTAATTTTATTTATTTAATTGTTCAAAAAATACATGCTAGTATAAATTAGTTATTTACTTAATTATTCAATTGTCATTCCAATTAACTTTATTCTCAATCATTTAATTTTTTTTCGTTCGTCTAAAATCCAAGGGAAACGTTCTAACTTTGTTGACTTCATGTCATCAAACACATGTTATACGATTAAGCGAATACCTTCCTTCATTTTTGTTTTACTATTTTATTAATCTTAAGTTAAGAATTTTCCTAAAAGATTCAATTTTCAAACTCACACCTTTTAAGTCAAAACTTCGACACTAGGTCGTCGTATCCTAAAAAAATCTCATCCATACCCATTTTAGCCAAACGAACCATTTTAATCAAACAAACAATTTTAACCAAAAACAGATATTTCAAAAGGTTCCTGCGGAGTACCGCAGATGCTTTGGGTGCTAATACCTTCCCATTGTATAACCAACCCCCGAACTCTCGATCTCTTTCAAAAACGCATTGTATTTTTATTACTTCTAAGTCTTATTTTACATTGCATATTTTAGGGTTTTATTTCACTCTTTTCCCTTTTCCCTTGGAAATAATAAAGCGCGGTGGCGACTCTTGCTTTTGTGAGTCAAGTTAATTAATAGCTTGATCTCCGATTTTCACCGCTACAGAGAGGATGTGGATGCTACAACCTTAAAACAGATGTTTGGTTCTCTAAGGTATTTGTGTAATACCAGACCTGATATTTTCTATACAGTTGGAATGGTTAACAGATTTATGAGAAAACCAAAGTGGTCCCATTACCAAGCTGCAGTCAGGATTTTGAGGTATGTGAAGGGAACTCTGAAATATGGAGTGTTATTTTCGTCTGGAAAAAAGATCGAATCAGAACTTCTGAGCTATTCTGATTCTGATTGGTGCGGAGATAGAGTTGACAGAAGAAGTACTTCTGTGTACTTATTCAAATTTATGGGAGGTCCTATTTCTTGGTGTTCCAAGAAGCAACCTGTTGTTGCTCTGTCAACCTGTGAAGCTGAATATATTGCAAGTGCTCTGACTGCATGTCAAGCTGTGTGGATTCTGAACTTGCTGAAAGATCTGAAGATTGAGGTGAATAAACCTCTGAAGCTGATGATTGATAACAAGTCCGCAATCAATCTTTCCAAGAATCCAGTGTTGCATGGGAGAAGCAAGCATATTGAGACCAAGTATCATTTTCTTAGGAATCAAGTTCAGAATGGAATAATAGAGGTTATGCACTGTAGCACTCAGAAGCAGCTGGCAGATGTTCTGACAAAGGCTATCAAAACTGATCAATTTCTTGGTTTAAGGGATGGAATTAGTGTTGTCAGTTTTGGGTAAATATAAATTAAGGGATGGTGTTAGAATTAATTTATATTTAATTAGATATTAATTTATATTTAGGAATATCTTTTAGATTGTTTATATCTTTGTTAGAAGATATAAATCTTAGATCTTCTTATATCTTTGTAGAAGATATATTTTAGATTTAATTTGTGTGTATAAATAGCCTAGTGGAGTAGGTTATTGTAATTCATTGTAAATCCTTATTTTTGAAGCTATCAGTAAATATTACTTTTGTCTTTTATCTTCCTTGTGCTACAACAGACATAACCTAAAGAAGCCACAAAATAGAAGAAAATACATCTGTAAAACTTGGTTTAACATACCCAGCGGTTAGCACAAAAAACACAAAACAACATAGAAATTGAAAAGAAGGAGTGAAGGCAGAAATACGAAAAAGGGAAAGAAGAGGAAGGCAAAGGAGTTCACCTGAGTCCATCCCATACTTCGTCGGAGCTTGCGCTGAACTGATAGGTTGCTTAAACTTCTACATTTTTCAATCTCTCGATACCATGTTGTTGCCTTTGTTGTACTGAATAAAACCTATGGTAATTGCTTGAGGTTGCTCTCGTTGGGTATTTAATTTTTGTTTGGATTTTATAGTTTTATTGTTTTGGTTTCAATCTAAGGATTTCTACCTACATCAACACAAATATCCAGAGCATCGCCAAACTAGATAAGAGAAGTTATTTAGATGAAACCACCCAAAACAAGATTCTGCAAGATTTTATAAGATGGGAACTATTGTTACCTTCTTCCTGTAAAAACCACAAATAAAATCAACATAAGGAGAAATATAAGGCATATTCTGAAACTCATCCATCTAAAAATTTGAGAGGATATTGGTTGGTGAGGAACTCGTGAAGCTTTTTTCTAATTGGAGAAGATATTGGCGGTGAGAAAAATGGTAGAGGAACGTTTGATTGCATCTTTGAGAGAGAGAGAGAGAGGAACCGAGAGAGATGGAGGCTAGGGTTTCTGAAAGAGAAAAATAATCACAAATACGTTTCAGCTTACGTTATTTTTAATTTTAAAATTTTAAATCAATAAGTAATATAATAATTCCATGTCACTTAATAAATTTCTAGTTTGAGTGCCATGCATGCACACATTAACGAAAGTTAACAAAATTTAACGGAAGGGACCAATATGGCTAACAAAATCACACTTAAGGGACTTAAGGTGAACGTTTATTAAGATATATATATATATATATATATATATATATATATATATATATATATATATATATATATATATATATATATATATATATATATATATATATATATATATATATATATATATATATATATATATATATATATATATATATGAGTTTTTAAAATAAGAGATAAAAGGTTTTAATCATAACCATTAAATTTGATAAATGGCTTTAACGAACATTTACTGTTATACTTGTATTTGACTTCATCAAGACCATTTATCAAATTCAGTGGTTATATTTAAGCTTCTTATATCTTATTTCTATAACCCTCCTACTTGATACATCCTATCCAAAGATAAATTTACTTGCGGTTCGGTTCGGTTTTGGATGATATATTAAAAAAATTCAATCTGATCGGATCCAATTTTATGCAGTTTAATTTGGATGGATTTTTGGATATCCAAATTACACATTATATTTTTTATTAATATTATAAAACTACTAATAAATCATAGATTTAATATCATATATAACATATAATATATTAAAAGTTAATATTACAAAATGAGAGTGATCGACTATGATTGAAATAATAAAAATAAATAGATTATACCAAGCTAATAAATATTATTAAGAAATTATTATCTTCTAATAATAAATCCACGTAAAATATCATATTAATAAAAAGAATAAGTATAAAAATATATGTATGTGGTTTTATTTGGTTTGGATCGATTTTAAAAAATTAATCCGAAATCCGATCCTAACTAATCAATTTTCACAAAATAACATCGAAACACATCCAATAAATTTTGATTTTTTACGGTTTTCAATTTTTTAGATCAATTTTTAATTTTTTATTTAGATTGATTTGAATTTGAATACCCCTACATCTTTATTATATATATATATATATATATATATATATATATATATATATATATATATATATATATATATATATATATATATATATATATATATATATATATATATATATATATATATATATATATATATATATATATATATATATATATATATATATATATATATATATATATATATATATTATAGAAAGGGGGTGAATGAAAGAGACTTTTATAATTTCAAAGTACATTAAGGATTCTGATTGGTTGAGAGTATAAATTAAGGAGAGAAAGAAATTAAAAAAAAAGGATATAAGGAGAAATAAATAATTGAGAAATATATAGTTTTGAAGTATTATTAGGTAAAAAAAGAAATAGTAGAGAAAAAGATATGTTTAATTTTGAAAAGATAAATATCATTAAGTTAATCATTAATGACATGTTTAATGATGTAATTTAATATTTATATTTAAAGTATTAAGTTACATGGTTTAAATTCCATCTCCTTCATTATCCTAGGTCATTGTTTAATAAAGGACTTAGACAATTGAACCATGTTCTATATGTTAAAGAGCGTGAAAGGAATTGTGACATGTATGCAATTCAAAAAATAATGGTTTATTTAAGTTGGTTTGCTAGAATAGTTTAATTTTCAGATTATATACTTCATTAATTTGAATGGTTGTATTTTTTTAGTGAGGTATATGGAAAATCAAGCAATCTACATATTATATACTAAACTTTGTGTACTTTACACAATGATTATCTATTGTAACCGTGATAAAATGTTATTTACATTCCAAATAAATTGATGTTGCTGGGTTTTGAACCGAGTACCTATATATATATATATATATATATATATATATATATATATATATATATATATATATATATATATATATATATATATATATATATATATATATATATATATATATATATATATATATATATATATATATATATATATATATATATATATATATATATATATATCACAACGGTTGATAAGCGTAATCGTTGTGATATGTAGCGCGCATCCTGCCTTATCATCACAGTATCGCGATCGTGGTTGAAAGTGTTAAATTGTAATCCAGTGTGTTGAAACTATGTGTCGAAAAGATTTGATTTGTTTTAGATTTAAATAGATTTGATTTAAGTCTAAAATAAATTAGATTTGATTTAGTAACAAAAAGATATTTTGGGCTTTGGGTGTAAGCTCAGTTATAAATAGAGGGAGTAACCCCTATTTTTGTAAGCAAGTCAAGGAAGTTATTCACAGTATTTTGCAGTTGCAAAGTGAATAATAAAGTTTTCACAGTTTGTGAGCAGAGAGAAACTCTGCAGAAATTATTTGTCTTGTCTTCTTTTCTTTGTTTGTCTCATAATTAAATTGTCATTGTGGTAGAAATTCATCATAGATTTTGGTGAGTTTCCAACATCTGGTATCAAGAGATTTTGTTTTGATTTGAGGGAAGTGTCAATCAAGAACGATTGAAGAATTCACAATGACAAGTTATGGGAATGCAAACTATCCAGCAACGCTACCAATTCTGAAAGTTGACAACTATGAGAATTGGTGCAAACAGATGAAAATCTTATTCAGGTGTCAAGGTCTTTGGGACCTTGTAAAAGATGGAGTCAAATCGCTTGGAGAAAACGCTTCAGAAGAAGAAAAGAAAAAATACACAGAATCTGAGAAGCTGAGTTATAAAGCATTATTTATAATTCATTAATGTGTCAGCCTAGACAAATTCGAAAAAGTTAGTGATTTAGAATCTGCAAAAGAAGCTTGGGAGATCCTTGAGAAGTCTTTTGGAGGAGCTGAGAAGGTGAAAGAAGTGAGGTTACAAACTCACAAAAAGACGTATGAACTCCTTCAGATGGAAGACAATGAAAGCATATCTAATTTCTTCATTAGAGTTACAAAACTAGTAAATCAAATCAAGATATATGGAGAAGCGTTAACAACAAGAGTTGTTGTTTCGAAGATCTTGAGATCTTTAGCTCCTAAGTTTGACCATATAGTGGTGGCGATAGAAGAGGGGAAAGACTTGTCGAAATTGACAAAGGAAGAGCTTCAAGGAACACTTGAATCTCATGAACAAATAATGAATGAAAGAGCTGCAGGCAAATCGAAGAGTGATGTGGCCTTACAAGCACATTCAGCAAAAGAAACCAAAGGCAAAGGAAAGTGTTTCGACAGAGGTAGAGGTGGCTACAACAAATCGAATGGTAGAGGAAACCAGATCGAAGGAAACATGTCGAATCAAAGAAGGCCATACCAAGGCAACCAAAGAGGTGGTGTTGCAAATAGAGGAAGAGGTGGTGGTCGAAAACCTGATAATAGTCACATTCAATGTTACAATTGTCAGAAGTATGGTCACTATTCGAGTGATTATCCAGAAAAACGAAAGAATCAAGAAAGTGATGCAAAGCTTGCAAAACATGAAGAAGAAGAGATGACGTTGATGGTCACAACAAAAGATGAAGATAGATTCAAGGACCAATGATACTTGGACTCAGGATGCTCATCACATATGTCTGGAAGGAAAGATTGGTTTGTCAACATAAATCCCTCAACGAAAAATATGGTAAAATTTGCAAATGACAATACCCTAGCCGCTGAAGGTATTGGTGATGTTATGATTATGAGGAAAGATGGCAAGAGGTCAGTAATTTCCAATGTATTGAACATACCAGGCATGAAGAGCAATTTGCTCAGTATATGGCAGTTGGTCGCAAAGAATTATAAAGTGTCAATCAAAGATAAGATGATGAGAGTCGTTGATGCAAATGGGAGATTAATCTTGAAGGCTCTTATGTCTCAGAATCGAACCTTCAAGATTAAACTAAATGTGATGGAGCACAAGTGCCTTTCGACTGCAGCTAGCAGAGATTAATGGATATGGTATTATAGATTAGGCCATCTCAACTTTAGAGACATCAGAGATTTAAAGAGAAAACATATGGTCTCAGGATTGCCTGAAATTGACATTCTAAATGAGGTATGTGAGGAATGTGTGCAGGCGAAGCAACACAAAAATAGCTTCAGCAAGGATGCAGGAAGCAGATTGAAGGCTATTCTTGAAGTCATATACTCTTATCTATATGGACCAATCCAGGTGGATTCAATGGAAGGTAACAAATACTTTGTTACATTCATAGATGATTTCAGTCGAAAGCTGTGGACTTATCTGATCAAGAAGAAAAGTGAAGTGATCAAAGTATTTTCCAAGTTTAAGTCTATGGTCGAAAGACAAATCGGTCTAAAGCTCAAAGTTTTGAGAACTGATGGTGGTGGAGAATATGTGTCAAAAGACTTCGACAGACTATGTGAAAAGGAAGGGATTATGCATGAGGTGGTGCCACCCTATACTCCACAACAAAATGGAATTACAGAAAGGAAGAATCGAACCATCATGAATATGGTGAGAAGTATGTTGAAAGGCAAGAATTTACCTAAAGAGTTTTGGGGTGAAGCTATTTCGACTGCAACATACATTTTGAACAGATGTCCTACAAAGAAGTTATAAGGAATTACTCCAAAAGAATGTTGGTCTGGTGTGAAGCCTAGCTTGAGTCATCTGAAGGTATTTGGATCTATTGCACATAGACATGTGCCAGATCAGTTGAGAAGAAAACTTGATGACAAGTCAAGTCAAATGAATCTAGTTGGATATCATTCGATAGGAGGCTACAAGTTGTTTGATCTAGTGAAAAAGTAGATTGTGATCAGCAGGGGCGTGATCATAGATGAGTTTAAAGAATGGGATTGGACTGATAATGTTAAAAAAGATTCAGTGGAAATCCTTCTTGAAGATCCAGAAACTCAACTCGAAAGAGAAGTTCGACAAGAGGAACCAGCAGATATACCAAGTACAAGCAGGCCTCAAAGAACAAGACGCATGCCTGCAAGATTGCAAGATTGTGTGATTACATCAGATGATGTAATAGATAATGAAGGTGAGCTGGTACATTATGCTTTCTATGTAGATGTCGAACCCGTTAATGCAGCTGAAGCATTGGAGGATTCGAAGTGGGTGAAAGCAATGAATGAAGAAGTGAAGTCTATCAAAGACAACAACACTTGGTCACTTGTAGAATTGCCTCAAGTCAAGAAGGCAAATGATGTCAAGTGGGTATACAGAGTGAAAAAGAATTCGAAAGGGGAAGTAACTCGACACAAAGCAAGGCTTGTGGCGAAAGGATTTCTACAAAAAGAAGGAATAGACTTCGTTGAAGTTTTTTCACCTGTTGCTAGGATCGAAACAATCAGGTTGGTTGTTGGTCTAGCAGAAATAAACAGTTGGAACATATGTCAGATGGACGTGAAGTGTGAATTCCTAAATGGACCCTTAGATGAAGAAGTCTATGTTAAACGACCAGTTGGGTTTGTGAAACATGACGAAGAAAGAAAGGTGTACATGCTACATAAAGCTCTGTATGGATTGAAACAAGCTCCAAGGGCTTGGAATAAGAAAATTGATAGTTTCCTAAGGGAGAAGGAATTTATGAAGTGCACAACTGAACATGGAGTATATGTAAGAAGAAGCAAGAGTAAATTTCTTATACTCTGTCTCTATGTAGATGATTTGTTGATGTGATACGGTGGGAGAACTGACTTGAGGTTTTGCGTTTGTTTTCGCAAATGTTGCGGTTAGCAAGAGTCGCCACCGACTTTTTATTTTATCCTAAGAAAAGGTTAAAAAGCACAGCAAAAACCTTTTGAGATATTTTCTTGGGTTCGGGGAGTAGATTATAGAAAGGGAAGGTATTAGCACCCTTTCTATCCATGGTTATCCATGGGCTCTTAGTTACTTGCTTAGATCACTTGCCTTTTGTTTTCAATTTTTAAATGGTGCTTGAGTGTGTGGGTTTGAAAATGTTTTTGAAAAGAGGCCAATGTGGTGGCAACCTTTGTAATGATCCATGTGGGGATGTATACAAAGATGTATGTCTTTTGAAAAAGTTTTCATTTGTTTTTGAAAGTGTAGTGATGTGTGATTTTGAAATTAGGCAAGTGTTTTGTTTTGCAAGTTTGATTCAAGTAACTAAGAGGTTATCTACTCCTAAATTTCTCAAAAAGATTATTGTTATGCTTTTAACCCTTTTAACAAGTTTGTTCCACCATTGTATTTGGTGGACAACCTTGTGTTAGGATGTGAAAGGGACGGGCGCGGGTCATCGTTTAGACCATAATTGTAACGACGTTAAATGTCTTTGGGCAATTTCTTTAAGGGACTTGATCATTTGTTTTTGTTTGCTTTGAAAAGTTTTGTCGAGGGACTATGATCATTCAAATTGTTTGCTTTGCCCAAAGAAGTTCAACATACAATATGGCCCATTTATTTGAAGGCAACAAGTGGAATACCCTAGGGGTGCAAGTGTGAGATGTGTTGTTTATTTTCATGCTCATTTGTCTTGTATTAGGTCAAACTATTTTTTTTCGTTTTTTCGCATACAAACCCTAATTCTAACATGTTATCATTAGAAAGCAATAAAGTGCAAAATTAAATTTACTAAGCTATTACAAAACCAAATATGGGAAGGGGGGTACAAATGTTCAAATGGGGATATTGACAAGAATTTAAATCTAAATTATTACATCATTTTGAATATTTGCAATTTAATCAATGTACAAAAATTAAATAACAATGCAAGATGCAAAAGAATGTTTTATATGTATGAAAAAAAAATATTATTTATGTAATAGAGAAAAGAAAAATAAAAATTATACTATTTTTTGGAGTATTTTGAATTTAGGGCAAAAACCCTAATTTTTAAAAGAAAATGCATTATTATCTAATTTAATACAACTATTTATTTATTATTTATAAAAATAAAATAAAATGAAGTATATTATGAAAAAAAAGTATTTTTGTATCAAATATTAATAAAATGAAAAATTCAAGTATTTTTATATTTTATCTTAAATATATTAATAAACATATATATATACATATATTAATTTCTTAAATATGCATTATACACAAAATAAATATTTATTTAATATTTTAATAAAACAAATAAAAAGAGTATTTTTTATGTGAAATATTTTCAGAAGGTAAATAAAAAAAAAAGTATTTACACTATTTTTCTATTTATTCTAATAATAGTATATATATAATATTTTTATGCAAACAAAAGAAATAAATCAAATAAATATGCCATATATTCAAAAAATGATGGAAAAAAATATTTTTAATTTTTTAATGCCATGAGAAAAAATAAACAAAGTCAACCAAAAAAGAAAAAGTCAAAAAGAGTCAAAAATGAAGCAAATGGGCTCAAGGGGTGTAAACATGGAAATAGGGTGTGAAAAGAAAATAGTTCCAGGCCCAGCCCATACCACTCCTTCTTCAACCTCTGTACAACATCCTTCAAGCAAAACACGCATTTTTTATCTCTGGATTCCTGGACTTTCAAGCAAAACTCATAACATGAAAAGTGTAGAGCATTAAGAGACGGTTTCAACCATATAAAGAACTTGACCTATCTCTCTAAGATGAGGGAGAATTTCTCCTCCCCCAATTTCTGACCTAACTTTTCATCAATGTTCAGACATGAAATTCTCTAAGCACACGAAATATAAATGAAATCTAATCATATGAGCATGTTCAGGGCTATGATTGTGACATGTTTTCTTCAAAAACCTAAAGCTAACAATGCCTAATAAGGGAGATAGAACTCCATGAATATACCTGTTCAGTTGGAATCGAGCTTTGCAATGGAGGATGTTTCAGAGTGAAATGATGACTTGTATAGCTTCCTTGAAGTGTAAGGATGCTTTTCCAAGTCCTACTTTGTCTTGAAACTCCCTGAATCGAGCTAGTGAACTCCAACTGCAAAACAGAAATTTAAAAATGGTGAAGTGGCTTGGAGGTGTTACAGGTCAGGTTTCAGGACATGGTTAGCTTGCATATGTTGTAAGGAAGGTAGAGGAACAAGTTTGGACAAGAATGCTCGAAGGGATTGAGAGATAGCACTCAATCTGCAGGGCTTGCTCTGTTTGAGCAGTTTTGTGGTGTTTCTGAGATGGAGAGTGCTTGAGAGGCAAATGGCTCGTGCAAAAGCTTGGTTGGGTAATTTGGAATGTGTTTGATAGCTTTTGTGTTGTGTCCCTATGCTGAGATGAGAGTTGTGATAAGTTATGCAATGTTACTTGAAAATGAAGCAAGCAATGGTCACTTTTTGTTTTAGGTCAGTAGGGGCCTCTAATCCTGCTGCATAAGCCTCTCTTGATCAGAGCAATTTGCCCATAATCTTGTGCCAAAAGGATTTTGCTTGTACCTTCTTGGATTTCAATTTGACATAAAGCTAATCTTTTCAAAAATGGAAAGTTCACTTTATCTAGTTTAGGATTAATCCACTATGCAATGTTAGAACACAAAGAACATGGCCTTAACACATTGAATATGCATTAAATTATTGAGTATGGAATGGTTCAAGGACCTGTAATCAAGCATAAAGCAAGCTAAGTTCAGATTTGCAAAGTTATGAACATGTTTTGATGAAGAACAAAAGTGAATTTTTGCCAACTTGTGAAATTCGAATCTCTCAAGTTATGAGGTTGTTTGATGAGTTCTTGGACATTTTGGAAATCTTGGAATGTGTACTACAATCCATCTTTGAAATTCAAATCAAAATTCCAAGTGGAAGGGTATGAAAAGTGGCCTTGAAGTGGGGTAGAAAACCTTGTCAAAATAGGTTAAAATTTCACTAAGTTAAAAATGGTTTAGTGCCCTTATTCAAAAAATTGTAACTTGAGATACAAGCTTCAAATGAGAAAATTTTGTGAATCAAAGTTGTAGATTATGCAACAAGCTACAACTTTCATGTTTTGACTTTTGTTTGAATCCAAATGGATCTTGGTGAAAAGGTGGGGCAAATTTGGGAAAAATTTAGGGTTTTTCATAACTTAGAAAAATTCTAAGTTATGAAAAATTCCATTTTCAAACCCTAATTTGTATTTTGTGATTTCTTGGTGAACAAGCTTCATGATGTGGCATGTTTTGATGAAAAATGAATCTTGACTCTTGATTTTGACCAAAAAGTCAAAGTTTGACTTTTCAGTATACAGTCAAAATTGATCAATTGACTGGGAAATTCAACTGTCAATCTTGTGCACTTGGGATCTTTTGAGCTTGATGAATGTGTCAAGACCATTTCATTGAGTCCTTGAGCCCATATGTGAACTTTGTTTGCCATTGGTTAGGTCAAACAGTCAAAAATTGCCTTTGTGCAGTCAAAACCCTAAAAATGACCATTTTGCCCTTTTGGTGATCTGATCAAATTTCTTGTGGAATTGTGATCCAAACTTGATCAAATGGTTCATGTGAGTTCATAATGTTGATGTGGATCAAATTTCATGAGGTTTGACTGTCAATTGGCCACAGTTGACTTTTTCCCCAATATAGCTGATTTCTAGGTCAACTGTCCAATTGACTGGGCAAAACTTGGAATCAAGACTTGAAACTTGGTATGGGTAAACTTGGGAGTCCAACATGAAGCATGAAAGTCATCTTAGGCATTTTAGGTCAAAACATCCTTGGGCAAACACAAACCCTAATTTGAGTCCACAGTGCAAGGAGAAGTCTTGAGCAGAGGAAACCCTAATTGGATCTTGATCTTCAAAGGCCTTGTGATGAGAAAATGTTGAGGAAATGGGAGGGCAAATTTTGGGGTACAACAGTTGATAACAGGTAGCTGCAAGAGTGAGATCGAAGACTTCAAAGGTGATCTCAGCAAGGAATTCGAAATGTCTGATTTGGGTGAGATTTCATATTTCCTTGGAATCGAATTCTACAAGAGTAGTAGAGGTTTGAAGATGCATCAAAGAAGATATGCAGGAGAAATTCTCAAGAGGTTTGGGATGGAAGAATGCAACTCAACTTCGACACCTGCAGAACCAAGACTGCAAATGTCGAAAGATGAAGATGAAGATGATGTTGATCCAACCCAATACAGAAGACTTATTGGATCATTGAGATACCTTTGTCATACAAGGCCCGACTTAGCATACAGTGTAGGTATGGTAAGCAGATTCATGCAAAATCCAAAGGTATCACATCTAGCAGCAATGAAGAGGATACTAAGGTATCTCAAAGGAACTTTAGATTATGGCATTTTGTTTCCTGCAGCTGATAAAGGAAAAGAATGCAAGTTAGTGGGATACACCAATTCGAGTTGGTGTAGTGATGCTGAAGATCGAAAGTCAACAGCAGGATATGTGTTTATGCTAGGTGGTACACCAGTTGCTTGGAATTCAAGAAAGGAACCAGTAATGGCATTATCATCATGCGAAGAAGAATACGTAGCTGCTTCTCTTTGTGCATGTCAAGCAACTTGGATGGTGAACTTGGTCAAAGAGATAACAGGGAAAGATCATGGAGCAATTACAATGAAGATTGACAGCATGTCAGCTATCAATCTAGCGAAGAACCCAATAACACATGGTCGAAGTAAGCCCATCGAAATGATGTTACATTATCTTCGAGAGCAGGTAGCAGATAGGAAGATGAATTTGGAACACTGCAGAACTGAGAATCAAATTGCAGACATCATGACAAAGGGAGTGCAAGTCGAAGTATTCAGAAGACTAAGAGCCATGATGAACATAGATAGTTTAGACACAATGAATTAGGTGGTGTGTTAAATTGTAATCTAGTGTTTCGAAACTATGTGTCGAAAAAATTTGATTTGTTTTAGATTTAAATAGATTTGATTTAAGTCTAGAATAAATTAGATTTGATTTAGTAACAAAAAGATATTTTGGGCTTTGGGCTTAGCGTGTAAGCTTAGTTATAAATAGAGGGAGTAACCCTTATTTTTGTAAGCAAGTCAAGAAAGTCATTCACAGTATTTTGCAGTTGCAAAGTGAATAATAAAGTTTTTCACAGTTTGTGAACAGAGAGAAACTTTGCAGAAATTATTTGTCTTATCTTCTTTTATTTGTTTGTCTCATAATTAAATTGTCATTATGGTAGAAATTCATCATAGATTTTGGTGAATTTCCAACAGAAAAGACCAGATATACAATCACACCTTACCTCATAATGATTGGTCAGACATTATCGTATCCCTTTTCCAACTGTTGTGGTATGAATTTCCACAGTAGTGATTATATCTATTTGTAAATAAAGTTTAAAAAGATGAAGTGGCTCAATGGTATTGTGATGATGCATATCACTAGGGGAATATTGTTGCATGTTCCTATCACATGCAGGGGGAGCATCCCCAATATAATTTTGTTATTACTTATCTTATCGCTTTTGTTTATTATCGTTTATTTAGCCTCCCTCATGATTGCACATCTTTTGAATCAAGTTTGAAATCGATTCGTTATTCATTTTTAGTGTGCATAAAACGATGGTTATGTTTGAACTTGATCAAGATTCTTTTAGTAAATTGCACGAGTTTGTGGAATAAAAGGTATATGTATTTGATTCAAGTTAGGTGCAAAAAAAAATGTCAAATTACTTTTAAAAACATGAAAAGTTAAGGTTTTATGTGTTTGATTCGAATCAATCAAGTTAATCACGCATTATGATTCAAATAAAATCTACCAGAGATGAAACAAAGCTTTTTGAACAATTGTATTCCAATTAGGTTTTGTACATGATTATAATCATGAAATTTACTGGCCACCTCTGCCCAATTTGATTCAATTCACACTTTGTACATGATTCGAATCACACAGTTTTTGAACATTTTCCTGAAGGGCCTATTATAGTTGATTCGAATCACAATTTGTACATGATTCGAATTACGGGGTCTTTTATTTGAATCATGATTTGTACTTGATTCGAATCATGAGAAAAATGGGTCAAAATCTTATTTATCATGATTTCATTCACTTGCTCATTTGACTCAATCCATGCATTGTTCTTGATTCGAATCTAACCAACTTTTACCACTCATTTTTGTGTTTAATCTCAAGCACATATAAAATCTTTGTCAACACTTTTTCATGTGTATAATTTCATAATCATTTATGATTTTTTGTGAAATCAACTCTCTCTCACTTTGAAAAGTTATAAACTCTTACATTTGAATTTCTTTCTTTTCAACCTCAGTTTTTGTTTTCAGATCTTGATAATGAGTTATATGTGATTGATTAGGGGAGATGATGTCTTGAAACTAACATTTCTTGAAAATTGGGTAAAGATTTTTCAGGTTGTTGCAAGATTGAGGAGTTGTCAGTGGTGCTGACACATTCCAGTGTGAAAAGGAGGAGGTTATTCTCTCTAGATTATCTTAGTAGTGATTGTGTGGAAGACTACGAATAAGGCGGATTTCTTCTCAGATCTTTAGATTATTCACTGCTCAAGGAATTAGTAGAATTAAAGGGTTGATTTCTACAAACGAAGGCTTCAAGCAGAATTGGTGATATTAGAAGATTCTTGAAGTGTTGATCGAGTAAATATTGCACAAAAGAGTTTAGCGTAAAGCTGTATACAAGTCAAGATTCAAAGTTGAAGTTTTATTTTCTTCAACATTAACTCTTGAAATATTTGTCAAACTATAATGAATCTATGTAGGTTCTGATGAGAAACCATTGAAGAGTGCTCGTAGTATCACACGAGGATGAAAGAGTCAAAGCATTATAAGTTCCGATGTTATCTTTCTACCTTTTACTCTTGCATATAAATTTTGTAGTATATTGCATGCCTAGATTTTTCAATTCATATAGTAGTTTATCGCACTGATAGCAATTTATCGCTTAAGATTAAATTTTGTTAGAATTGAGACCTAATTGAGCTTTAGTGATGCTTAAAATTTGATAAATTTATTGATTTTAGAATTCGCAAATTAAATCATAGTATAGTCGTTTCTCGTGAATTATACTAGTGGTATCGATTGAATACTTTGTGTATCATCATTAATTCAATTTGAGATATTTGTACACTAATTAAGTGTTTAGGTGACTTAATTTCTCTTCAAGTATAATTCACTCTAAAACATTTCTGCGCGCATACTTGGAAAACTTCTGATAATTCATTTTCGAAGAATCAGTTGAATTTTATTTTTAGAATTCATAAATTGAATCATAGTATAGTCATTTCTCGTGAATTATACTAGTGGTATCTATTGAATACCTTGTGTATCATCATTAATTCAATTTGAGATATTTGTACATTGATTAAGTGTTTACGTGAGTTAATTTTTCTTCAAGTATAATTCACTCTAAAACATTTATGCACGGATACTTGGAAAACTTCCGATAATTCATTTTCGAAGAATCACCTGAATTTTATTTTTGAAAAGTCTATTCACCTAGACTATTTTCTTACTCTATATTTTCACTCAACATATATTATTTTGCCAACAACCAACATGACCATGGTTTGAATCCATGGTGAAGGCAAAACTTTAAAAAATTTCTTGTAATTTTGATGACATTGGTAATGAGCATATGTCACATCAACGCCAAGTGTATGTCAAGTGATCTTTTATTTTGACTTTGACTAACAGACCTAATAAGTCTAATAGAAAAGACTAATGTGACGTTGTTTGAAGTCATGTTTTAAAAATTGGATCGAAGATTGAATCAGTGAAACTTCTGATTTAAAGTTCAATTGATTCAACTGGTTAAACCTATGGTCGAACCATTTATTAAATAAACTAATAATATAAAACTAAATTCATAGATATGTCACACATATTCATATGTTTGCAACTTAATAAAATAAATATTTTAAAAATTCATTACAAACTTAATACAACAATATCAATAGTATATATAATAACACAAAATAGTTATACACTTCATTTCAATATTTATTTAAGAATAATTTGAACAAATTAAACTAATTCAAACCAAAATTAAAATAATAGAACATAATAACTAATATAAAATTCAAATAATTAAAAATACTTAAATTAAATAAGATAGAATATAAAAAATAAATAATTTAATAATTTAAATTTTGATATTGACATATTAAACTTTTAAAAAAATATTAAAAAATTTGTCAAATCGATGTATTTTTTTGAACCGGACGGTTTTACAAAACCGGCTCCGATTCTTTAATTGGACGGTTCAATCCGATTTTTTTTTATTTTACTCCAGTTTTGATCCACTAGCGATTTTAAAAAGTTAAATTAATCAGATTCATCTCTAATTTTCAATCCAACCGGTCGAATCGGCCGATTCAATCTAATTTTTAAAATATTGATTTGAAGATATAAGAGATCAAATCGGTCTTTTTAAAAATCAAGAGACTAAAATGGAAAGAGAAAGATAGACAAAAATAATATTTTGTCTATTTATTATATAAAAAAATAAATAGTAGGAATATTTTTTATTTAACAAAATATAATTTATTTTTAACATTTATTAAATTAGTCTAGAAAAGCTTATCCGACCACCAGACAAAATAATAAATTAAAAATTTACTTTTAAATTAATAATAAAATTTCTTAAAATAAAAATTGAATTTGCATATAAAAATAAATTAAAACATAAATTTCAAAACTTACAATTGATTCAGCATTGCAAATGGGTTAATTACTTACGTTTGTTAGTAAATATGCATCATGGAAAGTTGAATGGTTGAATCAATAATGACAAAAATGGAAGATGAAAAGTAGTTGATCCCATGATTTATGTTCTCTCTTTTTACCAATTTTCTTCAAACCAATTACAGTTATCTCTTCAACTTCTCTCTCCACCTTTATATCAAATATAAATAAAAAATATATATAAAAATACTAGTTAAAGGAATAATAAACGGCACCTTTATTTTTTATAACAAAATTAATACACTTAAAATTATATGTGTTGTCTTTGTAAACACAACATTGTTATATATGAATATTTGTATTTTTTTATAAAAGATCAATTATTTTGTGTTAAAAAATAAAAAATATAAAAAATAAAAAATATAAAAAAATATTAATTGTCAGAATATATTTTTTTATATTTGATTATTCTATTTAAAGCAGTTTTGAGAACTATTTATTTCACATTAAAAAATAAATTAAGTATAAATTGATTTATATTTAAAAATATTAATGTAAACGTGAGTTAAACAATAAATTTTAGTATAAAAATTAAATTTAAATTTTAAAATTAAAAATTATATTTTTAAGTAAAATTAATTTTATCTTGAAGAAATCAAATACTTCAAAATTATTTTAGAGTCTATTCTAAGCCTCTAAAATTGCTTTTTCACTCTACAATAACTAAACCAAACATATATTTTATAGTGTTAAAGGCGGTTCGTAGTTTGGTTTGAATCGAATTTAAGATAAAAAATTATTTGATCTAAAAATAAATTTATTTATAATTTAATTCGATTTTAGATGCTATATTAAAAAAAATTAATCAAATCTAATCTAATTTAATACAGTTTAATTTGAATTGATTTTTCAATATTCAAATTATAAATTATATTTATTAATATTATAAAAATATTAATAAATTATAGATTTGATATAAATATATAATATAATATATAAAATATTAATATTACAAAATAAGAATGATCAATTACGGATGAAATAATAAAAATAAACAGATTAAATCAAACTAATAAATATTATTAAAAAAATAATTATCATATAATAATAAATTCACGTGACATATCTTACTAATAATATATATATATATATATATATATATATATATATATATATATATATATATATATATATATATATATATATATATATATATATATATATATATATATATATATATATATATATATATATATATATATATATATATATATATATGGTCGGCTCGGTTTGGATCAATCTGAAATTTAATTTAAATTAAATAATTTTTACAAAATAATATTCAATTACATCTAATAAATTTTTATTTTTTAAATTTTTTTAAATTTTTAATCAATTTATAATATTTTAAATTAATTTAAATTTGAACACCGATACGTAATACAACCAAACTCTGACATTTTAATAGAAGTGTTTCTGATTATAATCACTCATTTTCCGGTTTCAATAATGTAACTCTTGAATATTTTATATTAGGTTTTATAACTTTAACTCACACATTAATATATTATTTATTCTAAACCATACAATACTAATCCTCACAATCACATGATACACAAAACTTTGTCTATAAAAGGGCACAACACACATAAAGCATTACCTCAAACAACCAAAACTATCATCACATACACTAGTATTCATCTCTCTACCTCCAAAAAATGGCTTCCATCAATGTTTTGTCATTCATGATACCACTTCTACTCATAACTTTTTCATCAATGGCAAATGTTGAAGGGTCACGTAACCTTCAAAGCATACATGAAGTTTCCAAAGCTGAATTGCCATCACTACCAATACCTAATCTGCCAAATCTGCCAGCACTACCAGCACAGCCACAATTGCCAGCACTACCCGCACTTCCTGCACAGCCACAATTGCCAACAATTCCAAACTTAGGTCTTCCTAATATTCCTGGAATTCCACAGATTCCTAAGCCATAATTTCCTACGTACTCTTTCAAGTGTGTCTAAGCCATAACTATCTAAAAAGTTCATGAAATCTATATACTATAGTCTAACTATTAAATGTGTTTGTTAAAATATGTTTAAGTTATTTGATGTTGTTTGTGTTGGGTTTTATTTGTACTTTATGGTTATATGTATTATATTGAATCACATGTTGTGTTCAATTTTTTAGGTTGTTTGGATGTGATTTATATCATTGATTGATGTGGCCTAAATCAACTATTGTTTATAATATATATTTAATTTCATGCATATCTTTTCTCATCATGTAAAGACTATGCAGGAATTATGTATAGTATGAAATTGTCATCATGATTTTTATTTGTCTATAGTGAATGTTTATTATGGACTTCTAAATTGAAGATATTAAATTTATACTCGCAACACTTGGTCCCTGGTTTATCAAAGATATCACACAAATTTAATCATTAATGTTAGGGGTGTTCAAATCCAAACCAATCCAAATAAAAAATTGAAAACCAATTCAAAAAATCGAAAACTGCAAAAAACCGAAATTTATTGAATGTGTTTGGATGTTATTTTGTGAAAATCGATCGGTTCGGATCGAATTTCGGATTAATTTTTCAAAACCGATCCAAACCAAACCAAACTGCATACATATATTTTTATACTTATTTACTTTTTATTAGCATGATATGCTATGTGAAATTATTATTAGATGATAATAATTTTTTTAATAATAGTTATTAGCTTGGTATAATTTATTTATTTTTATTATTTCAATCATAATCAATCACTCTCATTTTGTAATATTAACTTTTAATATACTATATGTTATATATTATATCAAATCTATGATTTATTAGTAGTTTTATAATATTAATAAAAATATAATGTGTAATTTGGATATCTAAAAACCGACCCAAATTAAACCGCATAAAATTGGATCGGATCAGATTAAATTTTTTTAATATATCATCCAAAATCGAACGGAACCGCAAATAAATTTATCTTTGAATCAGATGATTTTTTATCTTAAAACCGATTCAAACCGAACCGCGAACACCCCTAATTAATGTCATCGGTTTTGACATTCATAGAGTAACTATTTCATATTTATATAATATTTATATAAAATGTTGGTATAGGTAAGTTAACGTATTTTTAATTTTATTCTCTAATCTATTTTTTTAATAGTCTCTCAATGTTAATTTTTTTATTTATTTTAATTTTTAAAGTTAAAATTTATAAAATTTCGCAAGAAAATTCGAAGGAAACCAACAAATTTTAAATTTGTAGAAAAATTTATAGAAAAATTCACAAAAAACCTACAGATTTTTCTGTGAATTTTGAATTTAAGGACTAAAACAAAAAAAAATTTAACATTCAAAAATTATTTTGAAAAAAAATACAAATTAAAAACTAAAACCAAATACACAATTTATAGGGAGCAACATATTATTTAACCCTATTTTTTAAAAATGTAGTGGTAAAGTAGTAGTGATTTGAAGGACCTATTTGATGTTGTTTATACTTTTTAAGATTAAATTAATTTATTAAACACAAAACAATAAAATAAATACACTAAAAAAAATCTACTTTGGTCACTAGCTACGTTTTGGACTTAAGTCTCTTTTCATTTTTCTTTTCTCTTCGTGTAGACAATCAAATTAAGATATTTTAAAATTATGATAGTCATCATCACACACATACAAGATCAATTGAAGATTTTTATTGGGTACACCACATAAGCAAACATGTTCATTCTCTTTTTTGTTTGATGTTGGGGTTCAACCATCGTTTGATTGAATAATCAAGTGAAGATTATCCAACTTAATGAGTTCAATTGCCTTTTACCACCAGAGATGTTTCTATTTCCTTTTTCTTTTCAAAACTTTTTTTTCTTCAATTTTTGGGTGTTTATTTTTCTTCAACCGATCAAGCACATTATATGAATCTAACTTATGCTAGACTGTCGAAAGCAACTATTCTAGAAATACTTCTCAAGATCCGAGCACTATGGTACAAAATTTACGCTAAATTTGTATCCTATCCGGGAACTAATGGTGTTTAGGTAATACCAATTTTATCGATTTTCCATAGGCCGACCATAAACTTAGCCAATCCTTACTTCAGTCATATATACTTTCTCAAAATTAAAAGTTTTTTCAGAAAAAAATTAACGACTCAATTTTGGAAATTTTAACAACGGTACATACAAATTATTCCAACAAAACTATCCTAACAACACAAAAAACACATAGCAAACAAATAAAGAAAAAATAAGGGAAATACCCCCTCCCCCAAACTTAAACCGGGCATTAGTCTCAATATTCTAATTCAAGTAGAGAGAGGTAAAGAGAAGCTCACAAACACCTCATCGAGGAGGTGACACTACTACAAAATAGACCATTTGTAACACAATATTACAACAACCTTCTTGTTAACTGTGGTAATACATTTCACTACAGTCATAGTTAACAATCATAGTGAAATATACCTAGAATAAAAGAGTTTGAATTCCAGCACCATAATTTTTCATTTATCGTGACAAAATAGGCTTAACCTTGTATATCACCACAATTTTTATAATCAACCGTGGTGTAAGGTGTAATAATTTTATTACGGTTCGTATTATCAACTATGGTGAAAGGTGTTACATATTTATATATAAGCGAAATTATCTCTTACTCCAGTACATAACAACTATCCCTCTCAAAACAAAACCCTAACATCTCTTTCCCTCGTCTCTCTCAAAATAAAACCCTAACATCTCTGTCACACGTCTCTCTCATATGGAAATCCCAAACTTATGCAGCGAACTCGTCTTCTTCGAAGGGTTACCTTTGTTGCATCAAATATTAAGAAATTGTTACCTTACAAGTTTGTCTTCATAATAGTTTATGTTTCAAAATCAGTTTATATATTATTGTTTATGTTTCACTAGTTTGTTTCATAATGTTTGAACTTTCTGATTGTTTTGACTTGTAGGTAGGGATGATGAATGAAAAAAATAATGAGGATGAAGCTAAAGTGAGCGGTACAAACTTGTGTGAAAGACCCAAAATGACATCCATTAAAAATTAACACAAGTTTGCAGCTCTTACTTCAACTTCATCCTCCTTTCATTTTGAATGTGATTATGAGACATATACATTTCTGAAACATTTTATGAGTTGATATTTTGTTGTTATTATTAATAAAAGTTGTATGTTGTTTAAGGTTTGTTGTTGATGAATATTGTTGTTAACATTTGTTTAAAAGATGAGTTTATTATATCTTATGTAGTTTGCGTGTTTTTTCAACACCTTACCGAATATATAACTTTCCAGATTGCATTAGAAAATTATAATATGATTGATAAAGTTATATTAGAAAGTAAGTTACATCTTCAGTTCTAGACAAGAATTCTTCTGCCCATTATCTACATTTTTCTCTTTAATCGTTAGAATTTGGTTTAATGATTCTAGTTCTTCAACTTCCCCTTCCTCCACCTCTAATTTTGTTTGCAAAGTGAATGATATGTTGCAAAATGAACTAGAGGTGAAGGAAGGGGATGTTGAAGAACTAGGAGCGTTAAACCAAGTTCTAACAGTTAAAAAACAAAATATGGATAAGGAGCTGGCAAATTTCTGTTTAGCATTGAACATGTAACTTGTTCTTCTAACATAACTTAATTTGTCATATTATAATTTTCTAGATCAGATCGAAAGGTTATATGTTTAGTGAGAATTGGTGAAATAAACATTTCACATAATTTATAATAAACTCGGTGTATATATCAAAAAGGTTGTTTAGAACAATTGTTGTTAAATATTATGCATTATAGAATATCACAACAGTTGTATAAAGTAACCGTTGTGATAGGTAGCATGCTACATAGATTATAATCACGGCTGTACGACCGTGGTGGAAAGCATCACACATTCAACCACTCCTTACCTTACAACGGTTTGTCAGGCGTGATGGTATCCCTTTTCTAACCATTGTGAAATGGATTTATGTAGTAGTGTGGGAAGCGCAATAGAAGGTGAATGCGAAGAAAAAAGAACCTGCAAAAAGAAAAAACATAAAAAGGTATAAGAAATTAAATGTGTGTTTTTCTTTCCATGGAGTGCTTTATTTAATGTCGTTTTAGCTTGACGGTTCATGAGCGCAAGTACTTATGGTGGTTCTTTTAGAATCAGGTGTATTTCTTCCTTTACTACATAATCAATAGTGCTTTAATCTCTGTCCATTCATAGTGAATGAGCCCGTACACTCACTCCATATTTATATTGCTCCATACGGTGTAACCGTCTTCACCATAAAGGGTCTAGATACGAACATTAGAGTTTTCCAAGAAACAGTTTAAGTTTAGAATTAAATAATAAGACCAGCTCACCTTCCTTGGACTCTCTTTTAAGAATTGTTTTATCGCCCCATATCTTATTTTTCTATTTGTACAACTTTGTGATTCATATGCATCAAGCTGTAATTTTTCTAACTCACTTAATTGTAATTTTATTTTTTCTCCTGCTGCCCGATAATCTAGATTAAGGGATTTTATAGACCGATATGCCTTATATTCTAATTCCATCGGGAGGTGGAAGGACTTCCCATATATTAACTTGAATGGGTTCATGCCAATGGGAGTTTTATAAGCAGTGCAGTATGGCCAAAGTGAGTCGTCGAGTTTAGAGGACCGGACCTTCCTAGAAAGGGACACTATCTTATCTAAAATGGATTTAATTTCTCTATTAGAAACCTCGTCTTGACCACTTGTTAGGGGATGGTAGGGTGTAGTAACCCTATTCCTAACCCCATATTTATTAAGAAGGCTCTCAAATTTCTTGAAAATAAAATGTGATCCCTCATCGCTTATCACCAGCCTAGGGGCTCCAAACCTTGGGAAAATTATTTTTTTTAAACATTTTTATCACGACTCAGGCATCATTTGTTAGAGAGGTGATAGCCTTAATCCATTATGATACATATTCCACAACCATAAATGTGTAATCATTTACCATAGATGAGGGAAAAGGTCCCATAAAATCAATCCCAAAGACATAAAAAGTACCGACCTCTAATATGTTATTCAAAGGCATTTCATTCCTCTTTGAAATGTTTTCGGTACGCTGACACTTGTCACACTTATTTATAAAACCATGGACATCTTTGAAGAGATTGGGTCAATAAAGGCCATCTTGTAAAATCTTCAATATGGTTTTTCCAGTAATCGTATGTCCACCATAGGCAGAAGCATGAGAATGAACCATAATATTCTCAATTTCATCTTCTGGGATACACCTCTAAAAAACTTCGTCGACACATCTCTTAAAAAGAAGAGGCTCGCCCTAATGAAATGCTTAAGGTTAGAGAAGAATTTCTTTTTTTACATTGGTAGCTCATACCCAGAGGAAAGACTCCGATATCAAGGTAGTTGACAAAGTCAACATACCAAGGTATTTCTCTCTAAACTAAATATAATAACTTGTCATCCGGGAAAGAGTAATCAAGAGGTAACTCTTCCCCCTTTTGCCCGGTCAATCTGAACAAATGGTCAGCAACCACATTTTATGTCCCTTTTTTATCCCTTATCTCAATATCAAATTCTTGCATCCGTAAAATCCATTTGATAAGTCTATGTTTAACATCATTTTTATATACAACATATCTAATGGTCGCATGGTCTGTATAGACAATTATCTTAGAGCCTACTAGGTATGGGCAAAATTTGTTGATAGCAAAGACCACAACCAACAATTTATTCTTGTGGTTGTATAATTAATCCGCGCCTCCTCCAAAGTCCTACTAGAATAGTAAATGATATGCATCTTCCTATCCTTTTTATGGCCCAACACCGTTATTACTGCATAGTCGTTGGCGTTGCACATGATCTCAAAAGGAGCGCTCCAATTGGGAGGCTGAATTATGAGGGCACGTATTAGTGATTTTTTAGCGTCGAAAGGATTCAAGGCACTCATTAATGAATTCAAATTTAACACCTTTCATTATCAGCCGGTTAGGGACTTAGAAATCTTAGAGAAGTCCTTGATGGACCGACGGTAAAAATTGGCATGTCCAAGGAAACTCCTTACTTTCCTCACAATGGTGCAAGGAGTCAACTTCTCTATCACCTTACTTTTTTCGTGGTCAACCTCTATTCCTCCAGCGGACACTAAGTTGTCGAGGACTAGGCCTTCTTTTACCGTGAAGAGACATTTTTCCCAATTTAGCACCAAAGTTGGACTTAACACGCCTTTCTAAGACTTTTTCTAAGTTTTAAAAACAATCACTAAAATTGGACCCGTATAACGAGAAGTCATCCATGAAGGCTTCATGATATACTCAAGGAAATAAAAGAAACCAGACATCATGCGGTGCTGAAAAGTGGCAGGCGCATTGCATAGTCCAAAGGGAATTTTCTAGTAGGAAAATGTACTGTAAGGGCAAGTAAATGTTATTTTCTCTTGATCGTCAGGGTGAATGGGGATTTGGAAAAACCTTGAGTAGCCATCTAGGTAGCAAAAATAAGAGTGTTTGGCTATAAGCTCAAGCATCTGGTCAATGAATGGGAGTGGAAAATGGTCTTTCCTGGTAACTTTGTTAAGCTTCTTATAGTCAATACACATTCTCCATCTTTTTACCGTCCTAGTATTTGCTTTCTCTCTTTTATCAATTTTAATCATCGTTACTCCCCTTTCTTAGGTACCACATGATCAGGGCTAACCCATTTACTATCAGAGATGATATAAACTGTAACACCCCAATTCTACCCCAAGCAATTATGCAAGATAAATCAGAGTTATAAAATTTCAATCATACAAACGAATCGGGACGTCACAAATTCTTCTAACAAATTTATTGCATTCATCGTGGATATATAACACTTTTTCAAAACATCAGATGAACTAACAACATAACATCTTTCATTAAATATTCAACAATTACACAGCGGAATTCTTCAATGACATTTCTAAATAAAATAGCAACTTCAAAACATCTCTTATCTAATAATAAACAATTTAAGGTTCAACAACTAAAAATCAACAATAAAAAATCAGCAAGCGTTCATCCCCCCGAGTGTTACATATCAGAGCAATGACACCGACTCGATCTATTGAAGGTATACGACCTTCACTCTTGATTACCTGCACGTTACCAACATAAGGGTAACATTCAAACAAAAGGGGTGAGATATCTAACAATATAATAAAGCGCATGATAATTAATATATTAAATCAGATCAATAATATCACCACTTCTCATCTCATAATCAACAATAATTACAGCATATATACTCATTCATCAACATCAAATACATTTCATTATTCAATCATATAATGCGACTCAAAACTATGCAAATGCATGTGGTACCATTGGAGCAGAACTCCCATCTCAAAAATCTGCCAATTAATAGAGGCATCAACAAGGCATAACCTTCATCTCAAAATTTTCCAATCCAGGCCATCTCAACGAGCATAAGCTCCATCTCAAAAATGCAATGTATGCGACTCTTCATGAATGTAATATCAACATCTCAATCATCTCAAAATACAACATCTCATAAAAATCTCAAAACAACAACATCTCATAAACATCTCAGAATAACAACATCTCAATTACAACATCTCATAAACATCTCAATTACAGCATCTCATAAACATCTCAAAATAATTTATTAAACATCACTTATTTATCAAACGTCATTTGTTCATCATAAATTATCAAACACCACTATATTAATAACATCTCACTAATACTCAGTTGTATATTAATAATACAATCAGCCATCCTGTTATTCTGCTAATTTATATTGTTGCTGTCACTAATCCTATTATCATAATTCCCAACAGCAACCTCTAAACATCTCATGTTCATCAATCTGTCCAAAATCCAGCATAACTGTCAATCATGGGAATTAATTCTAAATCTTAGATTGGTTACTAGGATTACACCTCTTATTCATCATTTTAATCATCTAGAATAATATTCATCGCGTTAGCTATCCAACGCTTCGAACGGCATCTCAAACAGCATCTTAAAACTCAAGTTACAGCAACTAAAAACCAATTCTGTCAAAAACCAGACATTATGTTTCGACACAAAACACTATGGATCGACGCGTAATGCTTCTCCTGCACATCATGAGTCGACACATCCTCCTCATGGATCGACTCATCCTGCTTCAAATCACAGCATGTATCGACACATGTACCTTACCGATCGACTCATCATGAGTCTTGCAACTAACATGTATCGATGCAAGCCCTGCATGCATCGACTCATCCTGAGTCGAATATCGCCCATGTATCAATTCAAGCCCTGCATGCATCGACTCATCCTGAGTCGAACATCCTTCATGTATCGACTCATCCAGCTTGAGGTCGACACATCCTTCGATAGTCTGCATAATTTTCTGCGTTTTCTTCTGTAATTCACTACGGGAATCTAATTACAATCCTACAAACCTCATTATAATCATGGTAATTCATCACTTAACATCATACTCTATTACTCCCTCGATCAAACAACATGATAACGTCATTATTCATTAAGAATTCATCAATATTCACCATACATCATTCATAACACATCCAATTCAAGAACAAACAACAATTACATCTAACCCCATATATCAAACATCATGAATCTAATTATAAATCCAGAACCCCACCCTTACCTTGGATCGAAGGTCGCTCTACAATTTCCGGGTTGAATCTTTGTTCTTTCCGTTTCCTTCTAATTCCAGTAGCTTCACGTTCTTTACAATCCTTATTTCTCTTCTTACTGCTTCCTCCTTCTATTCTTCTCACAAATAATAAAATAACCTAATATTATTATATTATTCCTTAGTGGGCTCCAAACTTACACCCCCTTATTACTTCCACTCACACCATATAGGCCCACATTAATAATATTAACTTATAACATTATTTCACCAAACAGTAATAGTATGCCTCTAATATTATTATTTCTCCACTTAATAAAATAAATCTAATTTAATAACACTTCTTCACAAATATTCTAAAAATAATTTAATTAAATAATTAATTAAATTACGGGCGTTACAACTCTCCCCCACTTAGAATATTTCCATCTTCGAAAATTTACCTCAATCAAACAATTCAGGATAGGAGTCTCGCATCTTGCTCTCCAATTACCAAGTCATGCTTTCACCAGCAGCTCCTAGCCAAACCACTTTAACCAAGGCAACCTCTTTGCCCCTCAAAGTCTTCATTTCACGATCTGCGATCCGTACAGGCATCGTCTCCACCGTAAGATTATCCCGTACTTGCACATCATCCATATGAATCACATGAGATGGATCTGAAATATACTTCCGAAGTTGCGACACATGAAACACATCATGAAAATTCGAAATATTAGGCGGTAAAGCTACTCTATAAGCAACATTCCCCACTCTCTTTGAAATCTGATACGGTCCAATAAAATGAGAAGTGAGCTTCTTAGACTTTAATGCTCGCCCAACACCAGTCACATGTGTAACTCTCAAAAACACATGATCACCAGCTTGAAATTCTAAATCCTTCCTTCGCTTGTCATGATAACTCTTTTGTCTACTTTGTGATGCTTTCATCTTTTTTCGAATCAACTTCACCTTCTCAGTAGTCTCACGAACAAGTTCAGGTCCAAGTACTACACTCTCACTAGATTCATGCCAACATAACGGAGTTCTACATCTCCGGACATACAACGCCTCAAAAGGTGCCATCCCAATACTAGAATGGTAACTGTTATTATAAGTGAACTCTATCAACGAAAGATAAGTATCCCACGAACCTCCCTGCTCGAGAACACATGCCCTCAACAAGTCTTCCGACAATTGAATCGTCCGTTCAGTCTGACCATCTGTCTGAGGATGATACGCTGAACTCAACCTCAACTTAGAACCCAACGCTTCTTGCAAACTCTTCCAAAAATTAGAAGTAAATCTTGGATCTCTATCTGACACAATGCACAAAGGAACACCATGCAGTTTCACAATCACACTAACATAAATCTCAGCCAACTTCGACACTGGAAAACTGATGTTAATAGGAATAAAATGAGCTAATTTTGTAAGCCTATCAACAATCACCAAAATCGAATCATGTCCCCTTGAAGTACTAGGCAACCCCGTCACAAAGTCCATTGAAATGCTATCCCATTTCCATTCTGGAACTTCTAACGGTTGCATCAATCATGCAGGCTTCTGATGTTCAACTTTCGACTTCTGACAAGTCAAACATGCATACACAAATTGAGCCACATCACCCTTCATCTCAGGCCACAAAAACAAACCTTTCAAATCTTGATACATCTTTGTAGCTCCTGGATGAATACTCAACTTCTATGACTCTCCTTAAGTATCACTTTCTTCATCTCAGCATCATCAGGAATACAAATCTGGTCACAAAATCTCAACACACCTTGCTCATCTAACTTAAAATCACTATTCTTAGATTGATCGATCCCAACCATCGAATCTACCAGTTTCACATCCAACTTCTAAGCTTCTCTGATACTGTCTAAAAATTCATTATTAATCTTCAACATACCCAACATAACACTCTGCGGAGTAACCTCACAAACTAAGCTCAGATCTCTGAACTTCTCAATCAATTCCAACTCTTTAATCATCATTGCTGACATATGTAAAGTCTTTCGACTCAATGCATCAGCTACCACATTCGCCTTTCATGGATGATAATTCAAACTGAAATCATAATCCTTTAACAATTCTAACCATCTTTGTTGTCTCTAATTCAACTCTTTCTGATCAAACAAATACTTCAAACTCTTATGGTCACTAAACACTTCAAATCTAGAACCATAAAGATAATGCCTCCAAATCTTCAATACAAAAACAACTGCAGCAAGCTCTAAATCATGCGTAGGATAGTTCTTCTCATGAGTCCTCAACTGCCTGGACGCATAAGCAACTACCTTACCATTCTGCATAAGCACACCTCCTAAACCCATCTTGGAAGCATCACAATACACCACAAAAGGCTCTCCTGGATTAGGCAACGTCAACATCGGAGCCGGCGTCAACCTCTTCTTCAATTCTGTAAAACTTTCTTCGCACTGAACATCCCATACAAAAGCTCTACCTTTACAAGTAAACTTAGTCAACGGAAGTGACAATTTAGAAAACCCTTCAATAAACCTTCTATAATAACCAGCTAGTCCCAAGAAGCTTCTAATCTCAGTAGCTGACTTTGGAGTTTCCCATTGCAACACAACATCAACCTTCGATGGATCTATAGCAATGCCACTACCTGAAATCACATGACCAAGAAAACTAACCTCTTTTAACCAAAATTCACACTTGGACAACTTTGCATACAACTTCTTCTCTTTCAAAATCTGCAATACTACTCTTAAATGTTCAACATGCTCCTCTTCTGACTTAGAGTAAATCAAAATATCATCGATGAACACCACTACGAACCGGTCCAAATAAGTATGAAAGATACCATTCATATATTCCATGAATACTCCTGGCGCATTAGTAACACTGAAAGGCATCACCGAATACTCATAATGTCCATAACGCGTTCTGAAAGCCGTCTTCTGAATATCTTCATCCTTCACTTTAATCTGATGGTAACCCGACCTCAAATCAATCTTACTAAACAGACGAGCATCTACTAATTGGTCCATCAAGTCATCTATTCCTGGAAGCGGATACTTGTTCTTAATCGTCACCTTGTTAAACTGTCTATAATCAACACAAAGCCTCATACTTCCATCTTTCTTCTTCACTAACAACACTGGAGCTCCCCACGACGATACACTTGGTCTTACAAACCTCTTCTCAAGTAACTCTTCCAATTGCTTCTTCAACTCTGACAATTCAGATGCTGACATCCTGTATGGTGCCATAGACACAGGTCTGGTACCAGGTACAAGATCAATTGCAAATTCAACTTCCCTCTCTGGAGGTACATCAGGAATCTCATCAGGGAAAACTTCAGGAAATTCACACACCACCTGCAATTCCTCAATTATAGCTTGAGTCTCTATAGATAGCGACGCTATCAATGAAAACTTTTGTACTTCCTCTTGCATCAACTTTCTCAACCGTCTAGCAGACAACAAACCATCTTCCTCCTCTTCAGGAGTAGTAAACTTCACAGACTTGTCATAACAATTAATATGAACACAGTTATGCTGTAACCAGTTCATACCAAGAATCACATCCAAACCTCTTAACGGTAAACAAACCAAATTAACAATAAAGTCTCTATCGAAGATCGACAAGGGACACTTAGCACACACAAAAGAAGTAGTCACCGATCCCTTGGCTGGAGTATCGATGACCATTTCTCCACTCAAAGAAGACAGCACAAGACCCAGTCTTTCAACACAATCAACAGCAATAAAACAATGCGTAGCACCAGTATTAATAATAGTAATTAAAGGAGTACTATTAATGAAACATGTACCTCTAATAAGTCTGTCTTCAGCAGTTGTCTAATCCTCAACCAAAGCAAACACTTTACCACTTGACTGAGCCCTCTTCGGATTCGGACACTGGCTACCAATGTGCCCTTCTTCTTTACAGTTGAAACAAACCACATTCTTGTGCTCACACTCAGATACAACATGTCCGTTCTTACCACAACGGTAACATCTCTTCACTTCAGCAGTGCACACATTACTCTTGTGTCCAGGTTTCCCACACTTAAAGCAAATCACACCAGCAGAAGCATCTCCCCCACTAGTCCTCTGACCATGAGCAACTCTCTGCTTACCCTTACTAGCTGGGGCATCATAAGGTTTACCACGACTCTGCGGGTGCCTACCCCTCTTCTCACTGATAATCTTGTAATGAGCATTATTGTCTTCCTCATAAATCCTACAGCTATCAACCAAATCAGCAAAGACACGAATCTTCTGATATCCAACTGCCTTCTTAATCTCCGGGCGCAACCCATTCTTAAATTTAATACACTTTGAAAACTCAGCATTTTCCTCAGTGTAATGCGGATAAAACTTGGCCAACTCAGCAAACTTGGCAGCATACTCAACAACAGACATACTTCCTTGCTTCAGCTCAAGGAACTCAATTTCCTTCTTACCACGAACATCTTCAGGAAAATACTTTCTCAAAAACTCCCTACGGAACACAGCCCAAGTGACATTCTCACCTGCAGCTTCTAACTTCTGGAAAGTCTCTAGCCACCAGTCATCAGCCTCGACTGCTAGCATATGAGTCCCATAACGAACCTTCTGCACTGGAGTGCAGTCCATCACACGAAAGATCCTCTCAATCTCTTTCAACCATTCCAATGCTCCGTCAGGATCATATTTTCCCTTGAACGTAGGTGGATTCTCTCTCTGGAAAGTCGCCAAGCTACGAGATCCAGCATTCCCGTCAGCATTCGGCTGATTTTCCATCGCATGAGCCATTGCTTCTAGAGCAGCAACAAGAGCAGCATCATTCCTTCCAGCCATCTCAACTTCTCACTACAACACAAACAACTGTTAGAACTCAAAATAATAATACTCAATTATTAGACAACTAAGACTCAACGTCAAGGTCGGACCAACCTTTTGCTCTGATACCAACTTTGTAACACCCCAATTCTACCCCAAGCAATTATGCAAGATAAATCAGAGTTATGAAATTTCAATCATACAAACGAATCGGGACGTCACAAATTCTTCTAACAAATTCATTGCATTCATCGTGGATATATAACACTTTTTCAAAACATCGGATGAACTAACAACATAACATCTTTCATTAAATATTCAACAACTACGCAGCGGAATTCTTCAATGACATTCCTAAATAAAACAGCAACTTCAAAACATCTCTTATCTAATAATAAACAATTTAAGGTTCAACAACTAAAAATCAACAATTAAAATCAGCAAGCATTTATCCCCCCGAGTGTTACATATCAGAGCAATGACACCGACTCGATCTATTGAAGGTATACGGCCTTCACTCTCGATTACCTGCACGTTACCAACATAAGGGCAACATTCAAACAGAAGGGGTGAGATATCTAACAATATAATAAAGCGCATGATAATTAATATATTAAATCAGATCAATAATATCACCACTTCTCATCTCATAATCAATAATAATTACAGCATATATACTCATTCATCAACATCAAATACATTTCATTATTGAATCATATAATGCGACTCAAAATTATGCAAATGCATGTGGTACCATTGGAGCAGAACTCCCATCTCAAAAATCTGCCAATTAATAGAGGCATCAACAAGGCATAGCCTTCATCTCAAAATTTGCCAATCCAGGCAATCTCAACGAGCATAAGCTCCATCTCAAAAATGCAATGTATGCGACTCTTCATGAATGTAATATCAACATCTCAATCATCTCAAAACACAACATCTCTGTTAGAAATCCACCAAATTCTATGATGAATTTCGACCACAGTGATGATTAGTTATGAGAAAACCAAAGAAAAGAAGACAAGATAAATATTTCTGCAGTGTTTCTCTCTGCCCACAAACTGTGGAAAAACTTTCTTAATCACTTGCAACTGCAAATTCTGTGATTACAATGAATTGTCTTGCTTGACTTGCTTTCAAAATAGGGGTTACTCCCTCTATTTATAACTGAGCTTACACCCTAAGCCCAAGGCCCAATATATCTTTTTGTTACTAAATCAAATCTAATCAAATCTATTCTAGACTTAAATCAAATCTATTTAAATCTAAAACAATTCAAATCTTCTTTGACACATATGAATTACAATTTAACACACCACCTAATTCATTGTGTCTAAACTGTCTATGTTCATCATGGCCCTTAGCTTTCTGAATACTTCGACTTGCACTCCCTTCGTCATGATGTCTGCAATCTGATTCTCAGTTCTGCAGTGTTCCAAATTCATCTTCCCATCTGCTACCTGCTCTCGAAGATAATGGAACCTCATTTCGATGTGCTTACTTCGACCATGTGCTATTGGGTTCTTTGCCAGATTAATAACTGACATGCTGTCTATCTTCATGGTAATTGCTCCATAATCTTTCCCTGTTATCTCTTCGACCAAGTTCACCATCCAGTTTGCTTGACATGCACAAAGAGAAGCAACTATGTATTCTGCTTCGCATGATGATAATGCCACTACTGGTTCTTTTCTCGAATTCCAAGCAATTGGTGCACCACCTAGCATAAACACATATCCTGCTGTTGACTTTCGATCTTCAACATCACTACACCAACTCGAATCAGTGTATCCCACTAACTTGCATTCTCTTCCTTTATCAACTGCAGGAAACAAAATGCCATAATCGAAAGTTCCTTTGAGATACCTTAGTATCCTCTTCACTGCTTCTAGATGTGATACCTTTGGCTTCTGCATAAATCTACTTACCATACCTACACTGTATGCTAAGTCAGGCCTTGTATGACAAAGATATCTTAATGATCCAATAAGTCTTCTGTATTGGGTTGGATCAACATCATCTTCATCTGCATCTTTCGACAGTTGCAGTCTTGGTTCTGCAGGTGTCGAAGTTGAGTTGCATTCTTCCATCTCAAACCCTCTTGAGAATTTCTCCTGCATATCTTCTTTGATGCATCATCAAACCTATACTGCTCTTGTAGAATTCGATACCAAGGAAATATGAAATCTCACCCAAATCAGACATTTAGAATTCCTTGCTGAGATCACCTTTGAAGTCTTCGATCTCACTCTTGCAGCTACCTGTTATCAACAAATCATCTACATAGAGACATAGTATAAGCAATTTACTCTTGCTTCTTCTTGCATATACTCCATGTTCAGTTATGCACTTCACAAATTCCTTCTCCCTTAGAAAACTTTCAATTTTCTTATTCCAAGCCCTTGGAGCTTGTTTCAATCCATACAGGGCATTATGTAGCCTGTACACCTTTCTTTCTTCGTCATGTTTCACAAACCCAACTGGTTGTTTAACATAGACTTCTTCATCTAAGGGTCCATTTAGGAATGCACACTTCACGTCCATCTGACATATATGCCAACTGTTTATTTCTGCTAGACCAACAACCAACCTGATTGTTTCGATCCTAGCAACAGGTGCAAAAACTTCGTCGAAGTCTATTCCTTCTTTCTGTAGAAATACTTTCGCCACAAGTCTTGCTTTATGTCGAGTTACTTCACCTTTCGAATTCGTTTTCACTTTGTATACCCACTTAACATCAATTGCCTTCTTGCCTTGAGGAAATTCGACAAGTGACCAAGTGTTGTTGTCTTCGATAAACTTTACTGTTAGAACATAGTTCGATTCTACAACCCTCAGTTAGAGTTTTGATGATAACAAAATACAAGATTAAATAAATTGTAAGATTTATATAAGACATATATGCTACTTAAAATTATGTTGTGTATTTACAGAAACTCTGGTGGAATCAGCACCAACATCAGCATCAGAAGATATGTCAGCATCAGAAGATCAAATAACATGTGCTACGCTGAAGCCTGATGAACAGAATCTGTGCATAAAATACTCTGACTCTGATCAAGATCCTAACCAAGTCATCAGCACTCAGAAGCGTCAGCAGTAAAGGAAAGAACACTCTGATTACCATAAGCAGAGAAGACTCTGAAGTGTCAACGTTACTATGCATTCAAGACAGATTTATTACCAACAGCTTTATTCTAAGACAAAGATCTTCTCAAAAAGGAAAGAACGTTAATAGCATTGAAATGGATTTATGGACAACCAACGTATCTCTTCCGTGGCTATTTAAGCAAGACTGTGTGAGAAAAGAAAAGGCTAATACTCTACACGCACGCATACGAAAACTCTCTCACTAAAATTGCTAAAGCTTTCAACCACGCCTACTCAATAGCATTAGCAGTCTAGTTTCATTCTAAGCTTCATATTGTGTATTATCAGAGTTGTGATAGATAGTTTTACTAGAAAACATTAAACACACTTTTGTTCATTTATCTGTAAGAGAATTTCCTTGAGATAAACCGGTCTGTGGTTAGACTCAAGAAGGCTTTAACAGTTGTTAAAGTAGTTGTTGTATTCAGTTGAATATAGTGGATTAAGACCTCGTTGGAGAGAGGCAAAATCACCTTGACGGGTGGACTGGAGTAGTTTGAGATCAAACGAACCAGGATAAAAATAACGTGTTGTCTGCATTTGATTTCAAGTTTTACAATTCAACCCCCCTTCTTGTGTTTTTCACATATTCAATTGGCATCAGAGCGCCTGGTTCTGAGCTTATAACACTTAACCGTGTCAGTACAAGATCCAGCGTTAGAAAAACACAATGGCAGGACCACATCAAAACATCAGCAATGACAACAATGAAGAAAGAGACAGATTCAGCGGCAAACCTCCAGTCTTTGATGGAGAGAACTTTGACTACTGGAAAGACAGAGTTGAAAGCTTCTTTTTGGCCCATGATGCTGATTTGTGGGACATGGTGACTGATGGATACACGCACCCAGTGGATGGAAGTGGTCAGAAGATTGACAAGAAGGCAATGTCTGATCAGCAAAAGCGTCATTTCAGAAATCACCACAAGGCTAGAACAATTCTTCTCAGCGCCATCTCTTATTCTGAATATGAAAAGATATCAAACAGAGACACTGCAAAGAATATGTTTGACTCTCTGAGAATGACGCATGAAGGCAACATTCAAGTCAAAGAAACCAAAGCTCTTGCGCTAATTCAGAGGTACGAGGCATTCAAGATGGAAGAAAGTGAATCAATAGAAACGATGTTCTCAAGATTTTAAATTCTGGTTGCTGGTCTCAAAGTTCTTGACAAAGGGTATTCTACTGCTGATCATGTTAAGAAGATCATCAGAAGCTTGCCAAAACACTGGAGGCCAATGGTCACAGCGCTTAAGCTAGCCAAGGATCTCAACAAAATCTCTCTGGAGGAACTTGTCAGCTCCCTCAGAAGTCACGAGATAGAGCTAGAAGCAGATGAACCTCAAAAGCAAGGTAAGCCATTAGCTTTAAAATCTAACAGAAAATCTGACTCCAAAGTTTTGCAGGCTGTAGAAGAAACCTCTGGGTCTTCATCAGAAGAAGATGAACTGTCTCTCCTCTCCAGAAGGGTGAACCAACTGTGGAAGCACAGGCAGAGGAAGTTTAGGAATCCCAGAAGATCAGAGAATCAGAATGAATCCTCCTCCAGATACAGAAGGTCAGAATCCTCCTCTGGACACAGAAGATCTGAAGGCTCTTCAGGAAGCAGAAATCCAAACAACAAAGACATCATCTTCTATGAATGCAACGAGAAAGGACACTACAAAAGTGATTGCCCAAAGCTTCAGAAGGATAAGCCCAAAAAGAAGTTTGGCAAGGAAAAGAAGAAAAGTCTTATGGCTACATGGGATGATTCTGACACATCCAAAGCTGACTCAGAATCAGATGATGAGAGAGCAAACATTGCTCTCATGGCAAACATACCAGAAGACAGTGAAGCTTCTGAGTCAGACTCTGAATCAGATACAGAAGAGGTATTTCCTGACTTTGCTATTAACTTTACTAAGGCTAAACTAGCTGAAAGCCTTAATGAAATTCTAGAAAGATATCAACAGATCAGAGTCAAATTCAGAAACCTGAAAAGGAATTTGGCCTCTGACTCTGATAAAACTGAGAGTCTCAAATTGGAGAATTCTGAGTTGAAAGATAAAATTTCAAAATTAGAAAATCTATTGCAAAACTCTCAGAAGGAAACAATTCCTGAAACTCCCAGCAGTGCTGATGAGATCATCAAGGAGTATGATCACAGCTTTCAGAAGTTTCTAGCTAAAAACATAGATAGAAGCAAAATGGCTTCAATGATCTATGGAGTTAGCAGAAATGGCAGAAAAGGAATAGGATACCAAGGTAAGGTACCTACACAAAAAAATGCCATGGATTTAGTTATAAAACATATTTCACTTGATTCACACTTTGTATATGGGCACACACATGACATCAAATACACAAGTAGTAATTATTCTGTCAAACTAAAATTCAACCAGAGTTTTGGTAAAACTAACAAATCAGGACCCAAGAAAATATGGGTACCTAAGGATAAAATAATACATGTGGCAGATATCTTTAGCAGCAAAGCAGAAACACCAGTCATGGTACCTGGACTCTGGCTGCTCACGACACAAGACATGAAGAAAGCATATGTTCCAAAGCCTGGAACTTAAGCCTGGAGGCCACGTAGGCTTTGGAGGCAATCAGAGGGGAAAGATCATTGGCTCTGGAACTGTAGGTAATGGAAATCTTCCCTCTATAAGTAATGTTTTATTAGTAGATGGATTAATGCATAACCTGTTATCCATAAGTCAATTAAGTGATAACGGTTATGATATAATCTTTAATCAAAATTCATGCAAAGCTGTTAGTCAGAAAGATGGGACTATCCTATTTAATAGAAAGAGGAGAAACAACATTTATAAAATCAAACTTTCTGAACTGAAAAGTCAGAATGTAAAGTGTCTTCTGTCTGTTAACAACGAGCAATGGATCTGGCACATAAGATTGGGACATGTTAGTATGAGAAGAATATCTCAGATTAACAAACTCAATCTGGTCAGAGGACTTCCTAACCTGAAGTTCAGTTCAGATGCTCTGTGTGAAGCATGTCAGAAAGGAAAGTTTGCAAAACCAGCTTTCAAATCTAAAAACGTTGTTTCCACCTCTAATCCATTAGAACTTCTGCACATTGACTTATTTGGACCAGTTAAAACTGCTTCAGTCAGTGGCAAGAAGTATGGGTTAGTAATCGTAGATGACTATAGCAGATGGACATGGGTAAAGTTCTTAAGACACAAGGACGAGTCACACTTTGTGTTTGTCACCTTCTGCAACCAAGTTCAGAATGAAAAGGATCTTAGAATCTTCAAAGTCAGAAGTGATCATGGTGGAGAGTTTGAAAACAAATATTTTGAGTCATTCTTTAATGACAAAGGCATTCTGCATGATTTCTCTTGTCCTAGAACTCCCCAGCAAAATGGAGTTGTAGAACGAAAGAACAGAACATTGCAAGAAATGGCCAGAACCATGATCAACGAGACTAACATTGCTAAGATCTTCTGGGCAGAGGCAATAAACACAGCGTGTTACATTCAGAATAGAATCTCCATAAGACCTATTCTGGAAAAGACTCCATATGAATTGTGGAAGAACAGAAAGCCCAACATTTCTTATTTTCATCCATTTGGATGTACTTGCTTTATTTTAAATACAAAAAATTATTTGAACAAGTTTGACTCTAAAGCACAAAAGTGTATTATGTTAGGATACTCTGAACGCTCAAGAGGGTACAGAGTATACAATACAGAAACACAGATTGTGGAAGAATCAATCAGTGTTCGTTTTGATGATAAGCCTGACTCTCAAAAGTCAAAGCAGAATGAAGTATTTGCAGGTATGGAAGTTGAATTCACAGGTACTGAAGACAAGTCATCAGAAGCTCTTAACAAATACACTTCCTCAACATTAGAAAGAGGAACTGCAAGCAATCCAGCACCTTGTGTTGATCAACGTCAGAAAAGACTATCCAGAAGCAGCATGGATCACCCAGAAGAAACAATCTTAGGAAGAAAGGAAGATCCAATCAGAAGAAGATCTAGCTTCAGAAACTCTGAAGAATCCCTCATGGGACTTTTTTCTCTAATTAAACCATCAATAATTTATGAAGCGCTTCTGGACAATGACTGGATTCTAGCAATGCAAGAGGAGCTGAATCAATTCACAAGGAATGACGTATGGGATCTAGTTCCCAAACCAAAAGGATTCAACGTCATTGGAACAAAATGGGTGTTCAGAAACAAACTGAATGAACAAGGTGAAGTCATCAGAAACAAATCACGATTGGTAGCACAAGGTTATAGTCAGCAAGAGGGGATAGACTATACAGAAACCTTTGCTCCAGTCGCCAGGTTAGAATCTATCAGACTTTTAATTTCTTTTGCTGTTAATAAAGGCATCACTCTGTATCAGATGGATGTTAAAAATGCATTCTTAAATGGCTATATAGAAGAAGAGGTATATGTGCACCAACCCCCTGGTTTTGAAAGTTCAAAAAATCCAGAATATGTTTTCAAACTAAAGAAGTCACTGTATGGTCTGAAACAAGCTCCCAGAGCTTGGTATGAAAGACTAAGTAACTTCCTGTTAGAAAAGGAATTCACCAGAGGGAAAGTGGACACAACCTTATTCTGTAAGACAGTTAAGAATGACATTTTAGTATGTCAGATTTATGTTGATGATATCCTTTTTGGATCTACTAAACCTTCTTTGGGAAGAAAGTTTGCTAAGTGTATGCAGGCAGAATTTGAGATGAGCCTAATGGGGGAACTAAAATTCTTTCTGGGCATCCAGATCAATCAAACCCCAGAAGGAACTTACATTCATCAGAGCAAATATGTCAGAGAACTTCTGAAGAAATTTGATCTCTCAGAATGTAAGCCATCAAAGATTCCAATGCATCCCACGTGCATTCTGGAAAGAGAAGAGGTAAGCAAAAAGGTAGAACAGAAGGTCTACAGAGGTATGATTGGTTCTCTTCTTTATCTGACAGCTTCAAGACCTGATATTTTATTCAGTGTATGCATTTGTGCTAGATTCCAATCAGATCCTAGAGAATCTCACTTAACATCAGTTAAGCGAATTTTCAAGTATCTGAAAGGTACTACTAATATGGGTTTGTTTTATAGAAAATCAAGTGATTACAGCTTAGTAGGATACTGCGATGCTGATTTTGCTGGAGACAGAGTAGAGCGTAAAAGCACTTCTGGAAGATGTCAGTTTCTGGGAGAAAATCTGATCTCATGGTCCAGCAAAATACAATCCACAATTACTCTATCAACAGCAGAAGCTGAATACATAGCAGCAGCTGGATGCAGCACACAAATGCTCTGAATGAAAAGTCAACTTGAGGACTTCCAGATATTTGAGAGTAACATTCCTATCTTCTGTGACAACACTTATGCTATTTGCTTAAGTAAAAATCCAATTTTACATTCTAGGGCTAAGCATATAGAAATAAAACATCATTTTATTAGGGACTATATTCAGAAAGGGATTTTGAATTTAAAATTTATTAACACAGACCATCAATGGGCTGATATTTTTACAAAACCACTTTCTGAAGATATGTTCAACTTCATTCTGAAACATCTCAGCATGAAGCTCTGTCCAGAATAAAATGGTTTTAATTTTATATATTAACCTTCAGAATTGTGTTTATTTTCTGTGAACTTCTGATCAATCTTCTTTCAGAATTCTAGAAATGCAGATTGTATCAGAATCTATCCATAAAGATCTGAGCGCTTCAGTTCAAGGATAGAAGTGTTGTTCACTCAAGCAAACTAGTGTCATCCAGTCATCAGCTATTTTTTGAGGCTGAACACGCGTTCATGTTTCTGAAAAGGCAAAGCGCTGATTGGATGCATTGAGACACATGTCATGGGTAACCGTTCCAAATATCTTTCTGAATCCCCTAAAATCAGCTATCATTAAATGCTAATAATCATTATTAATTTCTCTCTCTTAAACGTTTATGTTTTCAAAACCTTTTTAGAAAACTATTTAAACACACTTCACACCATTTACACTGTTTACCTTCACTTTCGTTTTCTCTCAATATTTCTGTTTTCAGTGTTCTTCTTTCTCAAGAAAACCTTTCAATCTTTTTCACAAAAAACCTCGTGTGAACATGGCTTCTTCCAGCATTCCTTCTTCAGGTTCCCAGAAAACTGTTTCATCTGAACAATATGAAGTACCATTCAGAACGCTTCTCACTCCAATCAAGAATCTTGAAGTCCTGTCTGAACTAATAGTGGATTTCAACAGTCTCAAGGAAAATGGTTTTGACTTATCTGAAGAGGTTAAAGCTCAAGGTTGGGAAAAGTATTTTGACAGGATGGTGGGTCCAACATTTCCTATTCTGATAAAGGAATTTTGGATTCACTCTTCCTCTTCAAATCATCAAGTTACGTCTTACATCATAGGGAAGAAGATTGTTATCATTGAAGACCTGATTTCAAGACTCATAGGGTACAATGGTGGTGGTATTCGTTGCATTGATATGGCAGAAAGGTGTGCAGATGTTGCCCTAATTGCAAGGCAAATTTTCACGCTGGGGCTTCCCTCCAGCAAGATAAGGGATTTGAAGGACAAACACATAATTTGGGCAAAGATCATTCTGGGCTGTTTCAGCCACAGGAAGCCTACCAGCTCTCCTGATTACATAAACATTGATCAGCAGTTTCTGATCTATTCTATCTCTCAGAAGGTCAAGATAAATCTAGCTCATCTTCTGTTCAACCATCTCAGAACAAGTGTCAAAGAAACAAGAGAAGAAGAGCGAACAAAAAGGGATTGGATACCCTTGGGAAGACTGATATCAGATATTCTTACAAAGAATAGGCTGATTGATCATCTGCAAGAGGCACAAGAAATCAGCACTCTGGAACCCTCTGTTGGCAAGCAGCTGAATGCCAAAAATCTGAAGAAAATGAAGCTGATAGAGAACATTAAGAAGGAGCCCAGCGTCACTCCTTTTGCTGAAATCTCCAGCAGAAGAGTCCCTCTAGATGACTTCCCTCTGTTCTTAGAGATTGACTCTAAACCAGAAATCATTCTGAGATATCTGGATGCTTGTAAAGCTGATGGTACAACACATAATCTGAATATTCAAGATCTTCAGCAGAAGGCTCCAGAGGTTGTTCTGAAGAAGACAAAGAAAAGAAAAGCTGCTGCAGAAGGATCATTTCAACAGACTCCTAAGAAAAGAGGTAATCCTGTCTCTGTTACTGTTTTAGATTCAACTGCTGTTTCAACATCTATTCCAATTCCAACTCCATCTGAAAACCCAACACCTCAAACTTTCAATGATTTTGACATTGATTTTGACCCTTCTGAATCCTTAACCCTCAGAAGATCCCGCTCCAAACCACAAAATCCAAATACTGAAACCATACCAGAACAAGAACTTGAAAAAGTTCTTTCTGATATAGACCAACACACTTCCGCTCCCGAAATAGAAAATCCAAATCCAAACACATAAACTCCCCTCTCACCAATACCAGAAATTCCACTCTCTCCAGAACCAGAAATCCCACAACCTTCATCTCCTCAACCAGATATTAATCCACCCTCTCCTCAACATGAACAATCTCCACAACCTGAGACTCAAACCTCTGAGGCTCAACACTCTGAATCCCCTGAACCACAACCTTTGGCCATTCAATAGCCCTGTGGTACCACTGTGAATATTCCACAACTTCCCTCTTCACCAGAAATAACTCCACCAAATACCCTATCAAGTCCAATCATAATTCCTGACTCTCCCACTCCCTCACCAAAAGCCAAGTAAAGAAGACCACAACAAGACTGTCATTGATTTAACAGTCTTTGAATGCCTTGCTGCCATCAACCACAAAACTGCTATCCCTAAACCAAAACATCCAGATGTTGGTTCCATCATATTGAACTTTGAAACAGATATACAGAAGTGGATCACTTCTTTGAAACAAGCAAGTCTAGAACTGGTTAATCCTGCTGTATCAGACCTCCTCTGGACAAAATTCAGAAGATGGGTATGCGCTGAAACCTTTAAGTTGCAAGACCAGAGCTATGGACAATGTTGTACCCCAAAATTCTCCCTCGCATTTTTCCACAAGAAATCACAGCTTCAGGCGTTTCCTGATTTTTTCAGATTGGCTCAAGAATCGGTCAAACAGACTTTTCTCATCAGTCAGACACAATTAGGGTTTTTATTGATTTTCAGGGCTCTAGAATGTTTCAAACAGTTGACTTAGGGTTTTGGTTGACTTTGGCTCAGGTTTGATCAGGCGAACGTTCTTTGGCATTTAATCAGGAATTAGGGTTTTGTGGGCACGTTCTCAGAAGGATTTTAAATTCTACAGCACTTTGCAAGTTATTCCGAGATTTGGGTTGAATTCGCATCGTTTGATTTAATCAGTAAAAGAATGCATTTGGATTGAATTCACGTCTGTATGATTAAATCAGTGAAAGGACACATTCAGTTTGAATTTTGCAGCGTTGGGTAAAAATCAGTGAAAAGGGAATGCGCCTGATCAGTTGTTTTGATTAACTGTTGTTTTGCTTTGGATGTTGGAAATGCCAGGTTTAACTGATCAAATTGCTAAAGCATTGTTTATTTAAATTATTTATTATTCTAAAATTAAGTGATTGGAATTTATTTTTCAATTATTTTAATTCAAAGAATTTTAAATAATAAATAAACAATAAAGGATAAAAAAGAATTAATTGGATAAAAACCTTTTATTTACTTTTAAATTATTCGTACAATTATTGTTTACAATTTGTTTACAACAATAATTTTACAGTAATTTAAACTTAAATAAAAAACTATCCTAAACATTTTCTATTCTTCAAGTCTTCATCTGCTATCCCTCGCTCCAGTGCTCCATTTTAATTATTCATCTGCAAAAGAAAAAAAGGAAAGTCAATAGCAGATAAATAAAAGAGACAGATATAAAATTCATCATTAAGGGCCACTGATTGGGATCAGTTAACCCTCTCTGCAAATCACGGGATTTCTCCCGGTTCACAAAGAGGGACGAATTTTTATTTGCTAAAAATGAATGCACAAAAGTCAAAATTGCACAATTCAAAAATTGTCCAAACTGCATAAGTTCAAATCTCAAAACTCCAAAGTGCAAATCAAACTACAAAGTCCAAATTGAAAAATTCAAACTTCCTGTCAAACTGTCACAAGGCTACCCAAGCTATCAAAGAAGAAGATTTGAAAAGATACAAAGTACAAGAAGCTGTCAAAAGAAGGGACAAATATGCAGAGGAAAATTGATATGCAAGCAACTATCTTATTTTCATCATTTCCCAAGTGGCCCTTTCAGAACAAAAGTACAAAGCATAAACAATATTTTAATGCAAACTGTACTGAGAGAGAAGAAAAAGAGAGCAAAGAAATAAGGTTTAGGCTTTAGGCAGGAAGAAAAAGAATATAAAACAAACTGAACACAGTGGATAAAAGGGGGAGAGATCAGAAAGATATCAAAGAGAACCAACTGTCAAAACCCTCAAGTTACTGCACAAACCAGTTCAAAAACACCCAATCTGCAAAAAGCCTTCAAGCACACCAAATATAACTAACATATGCCCAAGACCTGCAATCAAACAAAGATAACACACAAGCCAGAAAACCAGTTTCAAACCCAAGCCTCACCCTGAAACCTTAGCCTAACAATAAACCAGTAAAACCTGTTCCAGCCTTACCAAAGCCTAAAGTTACAAAACCTGAAGCCTGGCCATTCAAACGAGACCACTGTCAACAAAAGCCAGTAACATAGAAAACTGCAAGGCCATATCAAAGGAACAAAAAGCCAAAAGATAAAACAAAAATCATGAAGATTCAAACCTACATACAAGGCCAAGACCTGTATCAGTAAGGCAAAAACCTTGTCAACTTTCAAAACCAGTAAACTTACCCAAACATCCCAAACCCTCAAAGCCTCAGAGGAACCCTCATCATAGGCCAATATACACGAAAAGGCAGCATTAACAAACCAAAGAGGCATCAAGCTCAGCATATTCAAGGCAAGCATTCAAGGCAATGGAAGGAAGAGATAAAGAAATATTGAGGCAACTCAGAACAAGGCAGCATTAACAAACCAAAGAAGCATCAAGGCCACACAAGTGTACAGAAGGCAACTCAAAGTAAGGCATCAATCTCAGCATATTCAAGCATACGAGAGACAAAGCGTACCAAGGCAACCAAACAGAAACATTCAAGGCGACAAGAGAAAGAAGAAAAAAAGGGGCTTTCAGATATATTGTCAACATCACAAAGCCTAAAGAAAGGGACAGAGATACCAAAATCCAGCTAAGTGAACTAGCTCACACCGCGTCTCATCTCGCTCCGCCCTTGGCCGCCCTAGGTGCTCCGGTCCTCCTCACCTCCTCTCCTAAAAAAGGTATAACCCTTTATCTCTTTCTTCTCCACATCTCATGCGAACATGGAACAACATAAAAGAATCAAGAGCAAATAAAAAAGCATGTGAAGGCGTCAAACATACCAAATAAAATCAGTACCTTGTAGACCTTTGCTTACACGACCTTGGAGAAGAGGGAGCTGACTGAAGCACCTGGTGGCTAGGGCGAGAAAATCAGAGTTCTGAGTCTATGGCGAAAAGATGGACGGAGAAGACGAAGTAACCAAGCGGCGCTTCTGTCGCTCACAAACCCTAAGCCAAATGTCCCAAATGAACAGAAAAACAATTAACCCTAAAACTGCTCGTTTCAAACCCTGGGCCTTGTCCCACTCTTAGCGCATAAGCCCAAGCATATTCCAATTCGCACCCCCTAGCCCATTTCTGATTTTGTTTCAAACCTCTTTTTAAAAAAAAACATCATATTCCTTTTCATATATATAAAAATTAACATAACCCTTTTTTTATTTTATTACATCAAATATTGATTTTCTCTAAAATTACATTTTAATTGCAATATTTTTCCTCTAGAATATTTTTTACTTTGTATAGTAATACATTAATACTAAAATACATAAAAATACATTTTTAATTTAAAACATTTAATTTAAATATTCTTTGTACATAATAAATAAAAATACATTTTTTTACATAATTTAAATTCTTAACATTTAATGAGAATATTCTTTTGTATATACAAATTATAAAGATACACTTTTATATCAAAAATGTAAAAATGACAATTTTCAAACTTAGAATATTTTCTTTTTCTTAAAACATTCTTTTTGTACATATTAACAATATACAAGATTACAAGGATTAATTAAATAAATATTTAATTCTTTTCATTTAGGTTAAACAATGTTTAATAATACATTTAAATTCACATTTTCGAACCTGTAAATAATTACCTATACAAATAATTACATACGCATATGCACGTACACTTACACAATATACTTGCATTTGATATATTATACATTTTGCTTATTTTGTATATTCGTTACATTTACATTTGATCGCAAATTCGATTTGGTTGTAATCTATTGGACACTACATTCCTAAGTCTCATCCCCATTCGTAAATTTGTACCCCCACTCCCGGATACTTATTTTGTAATAGCGTAGACTTTAAATTCTTGCAATTTACCGCTTTCAATTATACCATGGTTAGACCTAGGGTTTGCATGTACATAAAATCAAACGCTAGATAACCTAATACAAGACAAATACATGAAATCAATACACAATCACACTTGCACCCTCTAGGGTAATCCCACATGTTGCCTTCCAAAATGGGCCATGCTTGCACGTCGAGTTTCTTTGGCAAAACAAATTGAAATGATCATAAGTCCCTCGATGACGCTTTCGAAAGTTGCCTAAATGGAATGATCATAGTCCCTTCAAAGCAAATTGCCAAAGATACTTGGCACCATTGCATTCATGGTCCATACGATGACCCGCGCCCGTCCCGTTAAACATCCTAAACGCAAAATTGTCCACCAAATGCAATGGTGGAACAAAATTGTTAAAAAGGGTTGAAAACATAGAGAAAACCTTTGAGTACAATAGGGTAGACAAAACTCTTAGTTACTTGAGATCAACTTGCAAAAACACTTGCCTTCTTTTCAAAACCACACTCCACAAACACTTTCAAAACAAACTCTCAAAAAAATTTTGAAACATCTTTTCGAAAAGATACACACCTTTGTAAAACATTCGAGTAAAGAATCGTTACAAGGGTAGCCTAAGACAAGGCATCTTCTTCCAAAACATTTTCAAAAACACACACACATACACACCATTTTCAAGCAATCAAAAATCAAGGCAAGTGATCTAAAAAACCAAGTAACTAAGAGCCCATGGATAACCATGGATGAAAAGGGTGCTAATACCTTCCCTTTTCATAATCTACCCCCCGAACCCACGAAATATCTCAAAAGGTTTTTGCTGTGCTTTTTTAACCTTTCCTTTAGGATAAAATAAAAAGTCGGTGGCGACTCTTGCTCAACCGAACAAGTGCGAATACAAACGCAAAACTCATAGTCAGTTCTCCCACCGTATCACAGAACTGGCGACTCTGCTGGGGAGTACTACTCAAAGTGGGGTTACCTTAGGGTTTAGATCACCTTTACTTTCTTGCTTTGATTTACTTGATTGCTTTATCTTTTGGGTTCTTGTTTGGGTTTGTTGTAAATCCTCCACCCGGATTTGGGGTACCTTCTTAGGTAAATAGCAAAAAAAACTGTGAGGGAACTGTGCGGGGTATACCGACACGGTTGAAGCAGTAAGCTATGTTAGTGTGACATATTTGTGAGTACCGGTAACCCTTGAGTTCAATCAAGGAGAGTACGGGGCCGCTGAGTGATGTCGTGAAGCACTAATGAACTCTTAGAACCTTAATTGACCATCTTAGCCTTTTTAGGGGTAGTGAGATGACCGACTTTGGTGCAGTCCGAAGTTGGTAGATACTCGATACTACACTTATTTGAGGGTTGTTTTCTTGGAATATTTTGGTCGCCAGTAAGTGGCTAAATCGAAACAATGAACACAGAAAACAATCCAATGATATTGAGCTCCTTAGAACCCGGTTTCTATTTTAGGACAGGATGAGCCAACTAACTTCAAGAGGGTACTTACCTAAACCTCATGCAAGCCTAAACCTAAGGACTTGTTTGCTTTGTGTGAATATGTTTGTCTGTATATACACTCACTTGCTTTTCGCATACATGTACATAACATCATGACATCATACCATAGCATTTTCAATAACCATTTCAAGGATCTCGAAGGTTCTTTTGATGCAGGGTTACGTTGAACCAGACGTCTACCAAGGGGCAAGGGGTTTCTCCTCTAAACAAATGCCAAACAAAGATCAAGTACAACAACTTGAATCAGTGGCTATGACCCACTCGACATGGTGAGCTTGATTCTCGTGGAAAGACATCCACCGATACAAAGTTCTCCAAACAAAGATCAAGTACAACAACTTGAATCAGTGGCTATGACCCACTCGACATGGTGAGCTTGATTTTAGCGGAAAGACATCCACCGGTGCAAAGTTCTCCAATCCAAGAACAAAGTTCAACCTCTAACATTTTCTTATGTCTACCCCAAGAGATCCTTGAAAGCATGCCTCCACATACCATGCATTGCATCTTGAAGATCTTTCCTCTTTCAGGTTTCCTTACTCTCCTGCTGTTTATTTCAGTAAGAGATGGCTCTAGAAAGGTCTGTCAAAGACATCCAAGACCAGACTGCTCAGCTGCAGGAAGTGTTCCTGAACTTGTCTCTGGGGCAAGAAGAAATGAAAGCTCTCCTCACCAAGGGCTTGGAGAATTCCAACAATGCCAGGAGTGATCAGCTTGCGGAGCTGCAGTTTGATCTGACAACCTTGAGGACCCAAGTGATGGGACAGTTGGTGGGCCAGATGGCTCTCATCCAAGACCTATCTCAAAGACAAGAGGAACTCAGAGTTCTTGTCCTCCAATTGCTTCCAAACAACCAACTGGGGCAAACATATGAGGTTGAAGAGCAAGTCACCGCTCAGCCTCCATCCACTCAAGAAGACAAGGGGAAAGCTCCTTCGCTTGCTTCAGGGTCACAAGCCCATCAACAACCTCGCCAGCGTCAACGGGGTAATCGGCGTAAGCAAGAAACATCGGGAAGACAGTTCACGGAGACTGAAATACCATCATTCTTCATACTGAAGCGCCTGTTGGAGGTCAACTTGCTCACCCTAAGGGATCCTCCTCAGAAGCTCAATACCTCCTCTCCTAACTATCATCCCGACGCATTTTGTGTTTACCACTCCTACAGCCCGGGACACGACACCAACGACTGTTGGGCCTTGAAGAACAAGATTCAAGATCTGATCGACATTGGAGTGCTGGAATTCATGCCAGGCGGCGAGATGAAAATCTTCCGTTAAAGGGTTCTCCACCTGAAGTGACGAAGCTCAAGCTGAAAGACTTTTGCTTCTTTTTGAATTTTCAAAGTTGTAATTTCTTTTGCTGTCAAACAATTATCTGTTGATGTTAAACTCTGTTTTCATTAATGCATTGCATATGTTTGTCTTTAATTCATCCATTCGTTTCACTACTCTTATGCTTTTCTTTATGGTATCTAACTCTTGATAAAAAGCTGCAAGCCTTTAGAGGGAGGATGATGAAACAATACCATGATCTTATACAGTATGCTTTTGAACAGACCTTGCTGATGATGTACAGGCGCTTCTTTCAATTCCCAAACACTGGAGTTATAAGGAAGATAATCCCTAGTCAACCCCTTCGAGCCAAAGAAGTAGGAGTTTCCTGTTCTAAACGATCAAAACCTTCAATATAAACCTGGGGTAGGGTAGTATCTCAGTTAAACGCGCATTGACGTCGCAAACTCTCAGTTCGTAATACAACGAACGACGTAAAAAAAAAAGCATTCCTTGGGAATCAAAAGTCAAGGGTGGTTCCCCATCACGTAGACAGTTAATCTCTCAAAAGAGAAAAAGTCCACTGAGCCAAAACCTATAAAGGAGGCTTAAGAAAGCTGGGGCATCCCGCTGACTGTAATCTCGAAAAACGGGAACAGTCAGGGAAAAGTTAGGGATAACAAATCAAAATCAAAATAGTGAGGTCATTACAAAATCCTCAACAACATGAAAAATGTTGAAAAAGAAAAGAGGAGATGATGACTGTCTCCCCAAATTCAACTAGTGAACCATCACCCAAAAGTCGTTCCAAACTCAAAACAGAGTGAGACGCACAATTAACTGAGCTTAGGTATGAAGAACATCACGAAGAGCGGGTGGGTACAAATATACTTTGAGCCTTTATCCTTTTGTTTCTTAAACCGTGAACCAAGCCACGTTACAACCCTTTAAAAGTCCTAATTGAAGCATGGGTTAGTTCGGAAGCGTACTGTTACAAAAGGTATCCTGACTCCTGTAAGGCTTTGCTCTAAATCTTGTGTTGATCTGTCTTATAAAAAGTTTTCTGCTAAAAACGCATTTTTCAAAACTTCGAGACAAACATAAACTTTGCATTGTTTGAATATCACTGTCTACATTTGGCTTTTTGTTTGACAGCGAAGAATTTCATACAGCGAATGCTCGGAGGAACGAAAACTCTCTCAGTGAGCAAAATCACTGCAAAAGGACGACACTTCCTTTACAAATCTCCTATCAACGAGGGGGCATGACATGTCACCATCCAATTAACCTGGGGCAGTCCAGTCAAGGTCCAACAGATCTTTCAAAATCCAGTTAATCTGGGGCAGTCCAGTCAAGATTTCAAAAAAATCTCTCAATTCGCAGAGTAATCTGATTCAAGACTCCTTCACCATCACTCGGGGCATTCGAATGTCAAAAGTGTTCAACGACTCCTTCATCACCTGTTAGAAGATATAGTTTTACACAAGCTCATCATCAGGAAGCCCTACACCAGTTCCTCTTCAAGACTTCTAAAAACAGTTTATGGATTCTTCCCAACAACGGATGTTAATCTACCAACTTGTTCAGATGCAATTTTTGAAAACAGTTTACGGACGCTTCCCAACAACGGATGCTGCTCTATTGCTTATTCAACTGCAAGACTTCTGAAAACAGTTCACGGGTTCTCCAGTAACGGATGTTAACCTATCACTTGTTCAGATTCTTCTCAAGACTTCTGAAAACAGTTTACGGATTCTTCCCAACAACGGATGTTAATCTACCAACTTGTTCAGATGCAATTTTTGAAAACAGTTTACAGACGCTTCCCAACAACGAATGCTGCTCTATTGCTTATTCAACTACAAGACTTCTGAAAACAGTTCACGGGTTCTCCAATAACGGATGTTAACCTATCACTTGTTCAGATTCTTCTCAAGACTTCTGAAAACAGTTTACGGATTCTTCCCGACAACGGATGTTAATCTACCAACTTGTTCAGATGCAATTTTTGAAAACAGTTTACGGATGCTTCCCAACAACGGATGCTGCTCTATTGCTTATTCAACCTCAAGACTTCTGAAAACAGTTCACGGGTTCTCCAGTAACGGATGTTAACCTATCACTTGTTCAGATTCTTCTCAAGACTTCTGAAAACAGTTTATGGATTCTTCCCAACAACGGATGTTAATCTATCACTTGTTCAGATGCAATTTTTGAAAACAGTTTACGGACGCTTCCCAACAACGGATGCTGCTCTATTGCTTATTCAACTTCAAGACTTCTGAAAACAGTTCACAGGTTCTCCAGTAACGGATGTTAACCTATCACTTGTTCAGACTCTTCTCAAACTTCTGAAAACAGTTCACGGGTTCTCCAGTAACGGATGTTAACCTATCGCTTGTTCAGACTCTTCTCAACGCTCTGAAAACAGTTTAAGGATTCTCCAGTAACGGATGTCAATCTATCGCTTGTTCAGATTCCAAGCCTTCACCTGCAGCAATCAGAGGACTCTCGCAATCCCCAGCCAGAGAACCTTCCAGAGGCTAACTCCCCTCAGAGTCAAGTCTCATTATCCCCAGCGAAGCTAAAACTTCCAACTATCAATCCCCAAGTAGACTGAAGATCTCCTCAAGACAGGAATTCCCCAGTAGTTTGGCATACAACCCAAGCTTCTGATTTCCCCAACAGTGGTCCCAAGACTTCTCATTTTCAACAATCAGAAGATTCTTGCCCTCCACAGCAGCAGCCAAGGATTTGTTCTCCCCGACAGCAGTCAAGATTCTTTTATCTTCAGCCATCCAGCATTCATTTATCCTCAGCAAGACAGCTCTTCAGCTTACATGCGCATTCATCACATTCATGTCATAAACATTGATGTCACATATATTGCATCATGTATCATAACATTGCATACAACTAACCCTTTGCCTTTTCAGGTAAGATCAGTCGACAGACAAAGATCATCTCCCAAGATTCATCCAGAAATAGTTCAGATGTGACCCGGACACGGCGACATTCTGATACTTATTCCAGATCCATCCAGATGCAGTTTTATACGAGCACATCATCAGGAAGCCCTACACCGATTCCTCTTCCTCTTTAAGACTTCTGAAAACAGTTCACAGGTTCTCCAGTAACGGATGTTAACCTATCACTTGTTCAGATTCTTCTCAAGACTTTTGAAAACAGTTTATGGATTCTTCCCAACAACGGATGTTAATCTATCACTTGTTCAGATGCCAACTTTTGAAAACAGTTTACGGACGCTTCCCAACAACAGATGTGGCTCTATTGCTTATTCAATCTCAACTTCTGAAAATAGCTTATGGATTCTTCCCAACACCGGATGTCAATCTATTGCTTACTCGGACCCCCAATTCAGAGATGTTCCAAAACATGGGTGCCTTTCGGATACTCGTCCACTCACCATTGACGTACAGTTCAACATTACCAGATGGCATCTTTAAGCCCATCCTCCTACCAGCAGTTTCCAAATGGCATCTTTAAGCCCATTCCCAGATGGCATCTCTAAGCCCATCCCCCGACAAGATTCTATCGCATCAGATGGCATCTTTAAGCCCATCACCAAATGGCATCTCCAAGCCCATTCACCTCTACCATCACATCGCCGAGTGAAAATTTTCTGGGTACTTTAGTGTCCAATCTTCTTTTACCTTCAAGTCGCGAAAGGCAACTTGCCAATCTAACTCTTCAGGTTCAAGAAGATTGAACAGGGGCAATTGTTGTACCCCAAAATTTGCCCTCGCATTTTTCCACAAGAAATCACAGCTTCAGGCGTTTCCTGATTTTTTCAAATTGGCTCAAGAATCGGTCAAACAGACTTTTCTCGTCAGTCAGACACAATTAGGGTTTTTATTGATTTTCAGGGCTCTAGAATGTTTCAAACAGTTGGCTTAGGGTTTTGGTTGACTTTGGCTCAGTTTCGATCAGGCGAACATTCTTTGGCATTTAATCAGGAATTAGGGTTTTGTGGGCACGTTCTCAGAAGGATTTTAAATTCTACAATACTTTGCAAGTTATTCCGAGATTTGGGTTGAATTCGCATCGTTTGATTTAATCAGTAAAAGAATGCATTTGGATTGAATTCACGTCTGTATGATTAAATCAGTGAAAGGACACATTCAGTTTGAATTTTGCAGCGTTGGGTAAAAATCAGTGAAAAGGGAATGCGCCTGATCAGTTGTTTTGATTAACTGTTGTTTTGCTTTGGATGTTGGAAATGCCAGGTTTAACTGATCAAATTACTAAAGCATTGTTTATTTAAATTATTTATTATTCTAAAATTAAGTGATTGGAATTTATTTTTCAATTATTTTAATTCAAAGAATTTTAAATAATAAATAAACAATAAAGGATAAAAAAGAATTAATTGGATAAAAACCTTTTATTTACTTTTAAATTATTCGTACAATTATTGTTTACAACAATAATTTTACAGTAATTTAAACTTAAATAAAAAAACTATCCTAAACATTTTCTATTCTTCAAGTCTTCATCTGCTATCCCTCGCTCCAGTGCTCCATTTTAATTATTCATCTGCAAAAGAAAAAAAGGAAAGTCAATAGCAGATAAATAAAAGAGACAGATATAAAATTCATCATTAAGGGCCACTGATTGGGATCAGTTAACCCTCTCTGCAAATCACGGGATTTCTCCCGGTTCACAAAGAGGGACGAATTTTTATTTGCTAAAAATGAATGCACAAAAGTCAAAATTGCACAATTCAAAAATTGCCCAAACTGCATAAGTTCAAATCTCAAAACTTCAAAGTGCAAATCAAACTACAAAGTCCAAATTGAAAAATTCAAACTTGCTGTCAAACTGTCACAAGGCTACCCAAGATATCAAAGAAGAAGATTTGAAAAGATACAAAGTACAAGAAGCTGTCAAAAGAAGGGACAAATATGCAGAGGAAAATTGATATGCAAGCAACTATCTTATTTTCATCATTTCCCAAGTGGCCCTTTCAGAATAAAAGTACAAAGCATAAACAATATTTTAATGCAAACTGTACTGAGAGAGAAGAAAAAGAGAGCAAAGAAAGCATGTTTAGGCTTTAGACAGGAAGAAAAAGAATATGAAACAAACTGAACACAGTGGATAAAAGGGGGAGAGATCAGAAAGATATCAAAGAGAACCAACTGTCAAAACCCTCAAGATACTGCATAAACCAGTTCAAAAACACCCATTCTGCAAAAAGCCTTCAAGCACACCAAATATAACTAACATATGCCCAAGACCTGCAATCAAACAAAGATAACACACAAGCCAGAAAACCAGTTTCAAACCCAAGCCTCACCCTGAAACCTTAGCCTAACAATAAACCAGTAAAACCTATTCCAGCCTTACCAAAGCCTAAAGTTACAAAACCTGAAGCCTGGCCATTCAAACGAGACCACTGTCAACAAAAGCCAGTAACATAGAAAACTGCAAGGCCATATCAAAGGAACAAAAAGCCAAAAGATAAAACAAAAATCATGAAGATTTAAACCTACATACAAGGCCAAGACCTGTATCAGTAAGGCAAAAACCTTGTTAACTTTCAAAACCAGTAAACTTACCCAAACATCCCAAACCCTCAAAGCCTCAGAGGAACCCTCATCATAGGCCAATATACACGAAAAGGCAGCATTAACAAACCAAAGAGGCATCAAGCTCAGCATATTCAAGGCAAGCATTCAAGGCAATGGAAGGAAGAGATAAAGAAATACTGAGGCAACTCAGAACAAGGCAGCATTAACAAACCAAAGAAGCATCAAGGCCACACAAGTGTACAGAAGGCAACTCAAAGTAAGGCATCAATCTCAGCATATTCAAGCATACGAGAGACAAAGCGTACCAAGGCAACCAAACAGAAACATTCAAGGCGACAAGAGAAAGAAAAAAAAAGGGCTTTCAGATATATTGTCAACATCACAAAGCCTAAAGAAAGGGACAGAGATACCAAAATCCAGCGAAGTGAACTAGCTCACACCGCGTCTCATCTCGCTAAGCCCTTGGCCGCCCTAGGTGCTCCGGTCCTCCTCACCTCCTCTCCTAAAAAAGGTATAACCCTTTATCTCTTTCTTCTCCACATCTCATGCGAACATGGAACAACATAAAAGAATCAAGAGAAATAAAAAAGCATGCGAAGGCGTCAAACATACCAAATAAAATCAGTACCTTGTAGACCTTTGCTTACACGACCTTGGAGAAGAGGGAGCTGACTGAAGCACCTGGTGGCTAGGGCGAGAAAATCAGAGTTCTGAGTCTATGGCGAAAAGATGGACGGAGAAGACGAAGTAACCAAGCGGCACTTCTGTCGCTCACAAACCATAAGCCAAATGTCCCAAATGAACAGAAAAACAATTAACCCTAAAACTGCTCATTTCAAACCCTGGGCCTTGTCCCATTCTTAGCGCATAAGCCCAAGCATATTCCAATTCGCACCCCCCCTAGCCCATTTCTGATTTTGTTTCAAACCTCTTTTTAAAAAAAAACATCATATTCCTTTTCATATATATAAAAATTAACATAACCCTTTTTTTATTTTATTACATCAAATATTGATTTTCTCTAAAATTACATTTTAATTGCAATATTTTTCCTCTAGAATATTTTTTACTTTGTATAGTAATACATTAATACTAAAATACATAAAAATACATTTTTAATTTAAAACATTTAATTTAAATATTCTTTGTACATAATAAATAAAAATACATTTTTTTACATAATTTAAATTCTTAACATTTAATGAGAATATTCTTTTGTATATACAAATTATAAAGATACACTTTTATATCAAAAATGTAAAAATGACAATTTTCAAACTTAGAATATTTCCTTTTTCTTAAAACATTCTTTTTGTACATATTAACAATATACAAGATTACAAGGATTAATTAAATAAATATTTAATTCTTTTCATTTAGGTTAAACAATGTTTAATAATACATTTAAATTCACATTTTCGAACCTGTAAATAATTACCTATACAAATAATTACATACGCATATGCACGTACACTTACACAATATACTTGCATTTGATATATTATATATTTTGCTTATTTTGTATATTCGTTACATTTACATTTGATCGCAAATTCGATTTGGTTGTAATCTATTGGACACTACATTCCTAAGTCTCATCCCCATTCGTAAATTTGTACCCCCACTCCCGGATACTTATTTTGTAATAGCGTAGACTTTAAATTCTTGCAATTTACCGCTTTCAATTATACCATGGTTAGACCTAGGGTTTGCATGTACATAAAATCAAACGCTAGATAACCTAATACAAGACAAATACATGAAATCAATACACAATCACACTTGCACCCTCTAGGGTAATCCCACATGTTGCCTTCCAAAATGGGCCATGCTTGCACGTCGAGTTTCTTTGGCAAAACAAATTCAAATGATCATAAGTCCCTCGATGACGCTTTCGAAAGTTGCCTAAATGGAATGATCATAGTCCCTTCAAAGCAAATTGCCAAAGATACTTGGCACCATTGCATTCATGGTCCATACGATGACCCGCGCCCGTCCCGTTAAACATCCTAAACGCAAGATTGTCCACCAAATGCAATGGTGGAACAAAATTGTTAAAAAGGGTTGAAAACATAGAGAAAACCTTTGAGTACAATAGGGTAGACAAAACTCTTAGTTACTTGAGATCAACTTGCAAAAATACTTGCCTTCTTTTCAAAACCACACTCCACAAACACTTTCAAAACAAACTCTCAAAAACATTTTGAAACATCTTTTCGAAAAGATACACACCTTTGTAAAATATTCGAGTAAAGAATTGTTACAAGGGTAGCCTAAGACAAGGCATCTTCTTCCAAAACATTTTCAAAAACACACACACATACACACCATTTTCAAGCAATCGAAAATCAAGGAAAGTGATCTAAAAAACCAAGTAACTAAGAGCCCATGGATAACCATGGATGAAAAGGGTGCTAATACCTTCCCTTTTCATAATCTACCCCCCGAACCCACGAAATATCTCAAAAGGTTTTTGCTGTGCTTTTTTAACCTTTCCTTTAGGATAAAATAAAAAGTCGGTGGCGACTCTTGCTCAACCGAACAAGTGCAAATACAAATGCAAAACTCATAGTCAGTTCTCCCACCGTATCACAGACAGGCTCAACAGAACTTCAGCAATCTGCTGAAGGAAATTGAAGGTCCAGTTCTGAGCAAGCTGCTTAAAGAAGAAGTACTCCAGCTGGACAATGCGCCTTGGTCTGAAAAGCGTCCAGCATCCAAAGTTCAACCTGCAGAAGAACAGATGATCCCAGCTGAAGAATAGGTTCAAGAAGAAGATATTGAATAAAGCTCTGAGAAGCACCCTGTTTCTAAAGATCCTCAAGCTTCTTCTCTTGACAGGCAGACTCTGGAGGACTTGAAAAGATCTGATATGCTGATGAATGAAAGAATGGATAAGCAGGACACCAAGATTGATGTTATAGCAAACATGGTATCTCAGCAACAGGAAACCAGCAATCAAATCAAGAGCATGTTGGAAGCTCTGTTCACACGTCTTCCACCTTCCTCTTAGAATCTTCTTGTGTTTTCCTTGTTTTCTTTACATGTTTGTCTGTAATATTTTACGTATTCTGAACTTATCATTGCTTCTGTTTTTAATATAAACGTTTTTTAACTCTGATCATTTTAACTCTGATTATTTGTGCTTTTTGATAACTGACAAAAAGGGGGAGAAAGAATGATATTTTTCAATAACGGATTACTGAGACATAAGTCTCAAACATTCTAACATTCTGATATATTTGAATTTCCTTCTTCTGAAAAGCTTACAGGTACAAGAATCTGATGAATCTGATGGACTCTGATAAAGTAATGTTCTGATGCTCAAGGTCTCATGGAATTAAAGGGAAGTAATCAACCCAGGGGGAGTTTTTCTCTTCACTACTATGATACCTTTTATTCATTATCTTCTTATCTTTGATACCTTTTGTTCGCTATTTGTTTATCTCTGATACTGTTTATTCTTTAATTTTAATTGAAAAAAATCTGGTTTTTGTCATCATCAAAAAGGGGGAGATTATTAGAACATAGTTTGATTCTACAACCCTCAGTTGGAGTTTTGATGATAACAAAATACAAGATTAAATAAATTGTAAGATTTATATAAGACATATATGCTACTTAAAATTATGTTGTGTATTTACAGAAACTCTGGTGGAATCAACATCAGAATATCAGTATCAACATCAGCATTAGAAGATATGTCAGCATCAGAAGATCAAATAACATGTGTTACGCTGAAGCCTGATGAACAGAATCTGCGCATAAAATACTCTGACTCTGATCAAGATCCTAACCAAGTCATCAGCACTCAGAAGCGTCAGCAGTAAAGGAAAGAACACTCTGATCACCATAAGCAGAGAAGACTCTGAAGTGTCAACGTTACTATGCATTCAAGACAGATTTATTACCAACGGCTTTATTCCAAGACAAATATCTTCTCAAAAAGGAAAGAACGTTAATAACATTGAAATGGATTTATGGACAACTGTGATCGGTGGATTTAGAACTGACTATTTTTTAGCTGGTTTCGCGAAATGTCGTGGTAAGCAAGAGTCGCCACCGTCTTTTATGTTCTCCAACATGGAAAGGACAAAAGCACAACAAAATTCCTTATGAGAATGTTTCTCGGTTCGGGAGGTAGATTTATAGAAAGGGAAGGTGTTAGCACCCTTTCTATCCGTGGTTATCCACAGGCTCTTAGGTACTTTCTCTTATGTGTTTTCAAAATGTTTGCTTTTCAAGTGTGAGTGGGTTTGAAAAAGTTTCGTTTAAAGATTTCAGATCGACTCTTGTATCAGTCCTCAAGAGTGTTTGAAAAATTGTTTTTGAAAGCTTTTTGAAAAGTGTCGGTGTGAAAAGAGTTTTTTTGATTTGTTTTTTAATAGAGCAAGTATCTACGAGTCATCCACCTACCCTAAGGAATTAGGCTGTGTAAATGTCCTTAAGGTAGTGCCATCCCACCATTGAGAGGTAGGTAGCACCACCATTGGAGGTGTTCGGGTCAATTCGTTAAGGGACAATGTGGTCACCAGAGCAAGAGTAAGACACCTTAGAAGCTACCCTTATGCCATTGATCTTTTTTATTCCGAGGCAACCGTTTCGAGGCAACTGTTCCGAGGCAACCGTTTCGAGGCAACTTGTTTCGAGGCAACTTGTTTCGAGGCAACTAGATCAATGGACATAAGGACTTACTAAGATGTCCTATACTCGACGACCACGTTTCGAAGGCAAGGCAACAGTGAGGCGTACCCTAAGAGTGGTGTGTGAATTTGTGTATTGTTTTCAGTTTAACCATTATCTTTGATCATGCATTATGGTGAGCTACGCTTGTTTTTAATTTGGCCATTCATTCTTTCATGCAAAGTTTAGCAGTTAAGAGTGCGGAAATTTAAATGCGGAAAGTTAAATCCTACGCTATTACAAGGCGCGGGTCTATACATCGCCAAATTAACAAAGACCCGTCTTAGGTAGATAAGTACGGAAAATAACTGAAAACGGTAAAAGCCCTATTTACTATTACATACCCGGAACAATTACATAAAAATAAGGAATTAAAATTAAAATGCGCGCGAATAAAATTAAATCGGAATGTTCTAAGGGTTTTGACCCTTTTAAGAAAAGGAAATTAATTTTTTTTGGTCTTTTTATGATTAAAATGAAATGGAAACTAATTACTAACTAATTAATTTAATTCAATTAAAAGAAAATATTTTTTTATTTTTTATGTTTTTATGAAATAAAATAGAAAAAGAAATAAAATTCTAGGTTAACCTAAATCTAAACTTATTTTAATTATTAAAAGGAAGGTTAAAATGGCCTAATTAAAAACTAATTCAATTATGGTTTATTTACAAAATAAAAATAATAATAATAAAAGTGTTAATTTTATTTTTTTTGGGTTTTTTTTATGAAAATGGTTAATTGATTAATTACTAGTAATAAATAAAAATAAAAAAAGGCAAGAAATTAAATGGACAAATAAAATGAAAAGAAAAAAAAATGAACCAAATGGAGGGGGTGCTGGGCCAGAAATGGGGGTGAGATGCTGGAATTCAGGCCCATTGAGGCAAGGCCTCATTGACTTTTCCTGATCAAGCGCTTGCTTGCTGACTAGGGTGCATCATAGACTTCATTCTGTGGCCACTGGATGAGAGCTGGGGACACATGGCACACTTGATGTATGAGGACGCATGGTGGAGTTCAGGGCATATGCTGCATGGAAACATTTGAAACAAAATAATAGAAATTATTTGGGGGACCTGGGATTCGAACCCAGGTCCCAATACTTGCAAGCCACCTCAGCCACCAATTGAGCTATTGAGCGCATCTGTTAATATACTGAAGCGTAATTATTATAAGAGAAAAACAAGTGTTAGTGGGAGAAAGAAAAAAGCGCGCTGATATTCAAATCTCCCAGTCATGTCCTGCCACGCCAGCCTTCTTCTTCATTTGTGCCTGTAGTATAGTCAAATAGCGGGGGTTTTAAACCCCCACTAAACACAACCTGCAAAAAAAATAGCGAATAGCTCATGCTTGAGCATAAATTGAGCGCGAGGTACTGGTTGTGTTTGTTTGGATGCCACTATTTCAATGGTATACGTTTGGTTGTCCAATTTTTCCATATGGGGAAAGCCCCAATTTGGAGCTCTGAAAAACCTAGCTTTTGACAATGGTGGATCCTGATACACGCATCATTAGTTCAATCCAATGCTACCAATAGCTTCATAATGTTAAAATGAGTATAAATCAATTCAAAAAGAATGTTAAAAGCGCATGGAAATGGAGTTTTGATTTTCACATATTGGACAAACCGTGGGGTGTCGTGAGGATGATTCTTTGCGCGTTTGGGCTTGATTTTGATTGCAAAAGCTTCCTTGGAATACCAGGAATGTGTTTGGATTGGAATGGAGGCTTGAGAGGCGCTGCAACTATGTTTTCAGTTTCTCTTTTTTCTTTGAAATTTTGAAAAGTGTATGGCCGTTTTTTGATATCTCTAGCTCGTCAATTCCATTGTGATAGCTTGCATATAGGTTATGTAATGTGTTTCAATCAGAATTAAGGCCAATAACACAATGCATTCATGTTTGAGATTTGCTATGAACTCCATTAAAACACTTTCCATTTTTGTGCCAAAATTTGAATTCTTGCTTGATTTAGCCCTTTGCACGAATTTGGAATGGTCATGATGGTGTATCAAAGCATTTCAATACAAGAAATATCCCCTAATTAACTTCTTTGATTTTTATTTGATTTTAAAAGATTTAAAATGAATTAAATCAAATAAAATTAAATAAAAATGAAAAAATTAATTTTAAATCTTGAAATAATTTGTGGGACACGTGGGAAGCATGGTCAAGCTGAAACAAGTGGAAAAAGTGGGCCCCTTTTGTCAAAAATGAAGTTTAAAGGATAATTGGTTTTGGCCATTTCACAAAAATTTCCCAACTTCTCCAATGCATATCTTGCTCAATTTTGAAGCTATGAACATGTTCTTGGACATTTTGGAAAGGTCTTGAAGTCCTATAACCAATGTCTTTGGTCCCATGTCATTTTGATTTACCAATATCAAGTTATGGTCTTTGACTTAAAGTCCCTTTTTGTTGACTTTTGAAAATGACCTATAATGTTGAAATTGATAACTTTTTGTGAGAGCATTTCTTGGACTTGGAATGTGAAGATGAGTTGTAGGAAATGTCTTCCCCTTCAAGATGAGCATTGGATGGGATTTTTATGATGAACCATGAAAAATTTATGCCTTGGTCAAGTTACAGTTAACTTTTCAGCTGTCCAAAAATAGAAACTTTTGCATCTTGAGTCTTTTTGAGCCATACTTTGAGAATCATGATCAAGAATTGATCAAATGATGTTTGTGGCTTCAAAATAAGATGTTGACCAAAATTTTTGACTTTTGACTGCCAAATGACCATTTTGCCCCTACAGTTGATTGTTGAGCAATTAGGGTTTTTGACTGTGCAACTTGACCTTGTGAGCCTTGAAACTTAACATGTAGGTGCTTGACAATGTATGTGGGCATATAGGACTTGATTGAGCCCTTGAAAACCTCAACTTCCTTGCAGGAACCAAAACCCTAATTTTGACTGTGTTAGGAGAGTGGTTGGCTGTGTAGCCCTTGAGTAGACTTTGAACCATTTGAGGAGATGCTTGACAAAACTTTGAAGATTATGGGAGGGAAAATTTTGGGGTACAACAACAACCAACGTATCTCTTCCGTGGCTATTTAAGAAAGACTGTGTGAGAAAAGAAAAGGCTAATACTCTACACGCACGCATACGAAAACTCTCTCACTAAAATTGCTAAAGCTTTCAACCACGCCTACTCAATAGCATTAGTAGTCTAGTTTCATCCTAAGCTTCATATTGTGTATTATCACAGTTGTGATAGATAGTTTTACTAGAAAACATTAAACACACTTTTGTTCATTTATCTGTAAGAGAATTTCCTTGAGATAAACTGGTCTGTGGTTAGACTCAAGAAGGCTTTAACAGTTGTTAAAGTAGTTGTTGTATTCAGTTGAATATAGTGGACTAAGACCTCGTTGGAGAGAGGCGAAATCACCTTGACAGGTGGACTGGAGTAGTTTGAGATCAAACGAACCAGGATAAAAATAACGCGTTGTCTGCATTTGATTTCAAGTTTTACAATTCAACCCCCCTTCTTGTGTTTTTCACATCTTCATTTACTTCTTCGTTCATTGCTTTCACCCACTTCGAATCTTTTAATGCTTCAGCTGCATTAACAGGTTCGACATCTGCATAGAAAGCATAATGTACCAGCTCACCTTTATTATCTATTACATCATCTGATGTAATCACACAATCTTGCAATCTTGCAGGCATGCGTCTTGTTCTTTGAGGTCTGCTTGTACTTGGTATATCTGCTGGTTCCTCTTGTCGAACTTCTCTTTCGACTTGAGTTTTTGGCTCTTCGAATAGGATTCCCACTGAATATTTCTTGACATTTGCAGTCCAATCCCATTATTTAAACTCATCTATGATCACGTCCCTGCTGATCACAATCTTCTTGTTCTCTGGATCGAACAACTTGTAGCCTCCTGTCGAATGATATCCAACTAGAATCATTTGACTTGACTTATCATCAAGTTTTCTTCTCAACTGATCTGGCACGTGTCTATGTGCAATGGATCCAAATAACTTTAAATGGCTCAAGCTAGGTTTCACACCAGACCAACATTCTTCTGGAGTAATTCCTTCTAGTTTCTTTGTAGGACATCTGTTCAAAATGTATGTTGCAGTCGAAACAGCTTCACCCCAGAACTCTTTAGGTAAACTCTTGCCTTTCAACATACTTCTTACCATATTCATGATGGTTCGATTTTTCCTTTCTGCAATTTCATTTTGCTGTGGAGTATAGGGTGGCACCACCTCATGCATAATCCCTTCCTTTTCACATAATCTGTCGAAGTCTTTCGACACATATTCTCCTCCACCATCAGTTCTCAAAACTTTGAGCTTTCGACCACTTTGTCTTTCGACCATAGACTTAAACCTAGTAAATACTTCGATCACTTCACTTTTCTTCTTGATCAGGTAAGTCCATAACTTTCGACTGAAATCATCTATGAATGTAAAAAGTATTTGTTACCTCCCATCGAATCCACCTGGATTGGTCCACATACATCAGAGTATATGACTTCAAGACTAGCCTTCGATCTGCTTCCTGCATCCTTGCTGAAGCTATTCTTGTGTTGCTTCGCCTGCACACATTCTTCACATACTTCGTTTGGAATGTCAATTTCAGGCAATCCTGAAACCATATTTCTTCTCTTCAAATCTCTGATGTCTCTGAAGTTGAGATGGCCTAGTCTATAATGCCATATCCATTCATCTCTGCTAGCTGCAGTCGAAAGGCACTTGTGCTCCATCACATTTACTTTAATCTTGAAGGTTCGATTCTGAGACATAGGAGCCTTCAAGATTAATCTCCCATTTACATCAACGACTCTCATCAACTTATCTTCGATTGACACTTTATAATTCTTTTCGACCAACTGCCCTATACTGAGAAAATTGCTCTTCATGCCTGGTATGTACAATACATTTGAAATTACTGACTTCTTGCCATCTGTCCTCATGATCATAACATCACCAATACCTTCAGCTGCTAGGGTATTGTCATTTGCAAATTTTACCATATTTTTCGTTGAGGGTTTTATATTGACGAACCAGTCTTTCCTTCCAGACATATGTGATGAACATCCTGAATCCAAGTACCATTGGTCCTTGAATCTATCTGCATCTCTTGTTATGACCATCAGCATCATCTCTTCTTCTTCATGTTTTGCAAGCTTTGCATCACTTTCTTGATTCTTTCGTTTTTCTGGACAATCACTCGAATAGTGACCATACTTCTGACAATTGTAACATTGAATGTGACTCTTATCAGGTTTTCGACCACCACCTCTTCCTCTATTTTCAACACCACCTCTTTGGTTGCCTTGGTATGGTATTCTTTGATTCGACACGTCTCCTTCGATTTGGTTTCTTCTACCATTCAATTTGTTGTAGCCACCTCTACCTCTGTTGAAACACTTTCCTTTGCCTTTGGTCTCTTTTGATGCATGTGCCTGCAAGGCCACATCACTCTTCGATTTTCCTGCAGCTCTTTCGTTCATTCTTTGTTCATGAGATTCGAGCGTCCCTTGAAGCTCTTCCTTTGTCAATTTCGACAAGTCTTTTCCTTCTTCTATCGCCACCACTATGTGGTCGAACTTAGGAGCTAAAGATCTCAAGATCTTCGACATAACAACTCTTGTTGTTAATGCTTCTCCACATATCTTGATTTGATTTACTAGTTTTGTAACTCTAGTGAAGAAATCAGATATGTTTTCACTATCTTCCGTCTGAAGCAGTTCATAGGTCCTTTTGTGAGTTTGTAACCTCACTTCTTTCACCTTCTCAGCGCCTCCAAAAGACTTCTCAAGGATCTCCCAAGCTTCTTTTGCAGATTCTGAATCACTAATCTTTTCGAAATTGTCTGGGCTGACACATTGATGAATTATAAATAATGCTTTATAACTCAGCAACTCAGATTTTGTGTATTTCTTCTTTTCTTCTTCTGAAGCATTTTCTCCAAGCACTTCGACTCCATCTTTTACAAGGTCCCAAAGACCTTGACACCTTAATAGGACTTTCATCTGTTTGCACCAATTCTCATAGTTGTCAACTTTCAGAATTGGTAGCGTTGCTGGATAGTTTGCATTCCCATAACTTGTCATCGTGAATTCTTCAATCGTTCTTGATTGACACTTCCCTTGAATCGAAACAAAAGCTCTTGATACCAGATGTTGGAAATCCACCAAATTCTATGATTAATTTCGACCACAGTGATGATTAGTTATGAGAAAACCAAAGAAAAGAAGACAAGATAAATATTTCTGCAGAGTTTCTCTCTGTCCACAAACTGTGGAAAAACTTTCTTAATCACTTGCAACTGCAAATTCTGTGATTACAATGAATTGTCTTGCTTGACTTGCTTTCAAAATAAGGGTTACTCCCTCTATTTATAACTGAGCTTACACCCTAAGCCCAAGGCCCAATATATCTTTTTATTACTAAATCAAATCTAATCAAATTTATTCTAGACTTAAATCAAATCTATTTAAATCTAAAACAAATCAAATCTTCTTTGACACATATGAATTACAATTTAACAATCTCATAAACATCTCAAAACAACAACATCTCATAAACATCTCAGAATAAGAACATCTCAATTACAACATCTCATAAACATCTCAAAACATCTCAATTACATCATCTCATAAACATCCCAAAATAATTTATTAAACATCACTTATTTATCAAACGTCATTTGTTCATCATAAATTATCAAACACCACTTTATTAATAACATCTCACTAATACTCAGTTGTATATTAATAATACAGTAAGCCATCTTATTATTCTGCTAATTTATATCGTTGTTGTCACTAATCCCACTGTCATAATTCCTAACAGCAACCTCTAAACATCTCGTGTTCATCAATCTGTCCAAAATCCAGCATAACTGTCAATCACGGGAATTAATTCTAAATCTTAGATTGGTTACTAGGATTACACCTCTTATTCATCATTTTAATCATCTAGAATAATATTCATCGCGTTAGCTATCCAACACTTCGAACGACATCTCAAACAACATCTTAAAACTCAAGTTACAGCAACTAAAAACCAATTCTGTCAAAAACCAGACATTATGTATCGACACAAAACACTATGGATCGATGCGTAATGCTTCTCCTGCACAGCATGAGTCGACACATCCTCCTCATGGATCGACTAATCCTTCTTCAAATCACAGCATGTATCGACACATGCACCTTACCGATCGACTCATCCTTAGTCTTGCAACTAACATGTATCGACGCAAGCCCTGCATGCATCGACTCATCCTGAGTCAAACATCGCCCATGTATCGACGTAAGCTCTACATGCATCGACTCATCCTGAGTCGAACATCCTTCATGTATCGACTCATCCAGCTTGTGGTCGACACATCCTTCGACAGTCTGCATAATTTTCTGCGTTTTCTTCTGTAATTCACTACGGGAATCTAATTAAAGTCCTACAAACCTCATTATAATCATGGTAATTCATCACTTAACATCATACTCTATTACTACCTCGATCAAACAACATGATAACGTCATTATTCATCAAGAATTCATCAATATTCACCATACATCATTCATAACACATCTGATTCAAGAACAAACAACAATTACATCTAACTCCATATATCAAACATCATGAACCCAATTATAAAGCCAAAACCCCACCCTTACCTTGGATCGAAGGTCGCTCTACAATTTCCGGGTTGAATCTATGTTCTTGCTGTTTCCTTCTAATTCCAGCAACTTCACGTTCTCCACAATTCTTATTTCTCTTCTTACTGCTTCCTCCTTTTATTCTTCTCACAAATAATAAAATAACCTAATATTATTATATTATTCCTTAGTGGGCTCCAAACTTACACCCCCTTATTACTTCCACTCACACCATATAGGCCCACATTAATAATATTAACTTCTAACATTATTTCACCAAACAGTAATATTATGCCTCTAATATTATTATTTCTCCACTTAATAAAATAAATCCAATTTAATAACACTTCTTCACAAATATTTTAAAAATAATTTAATTAAATAATTAATTAAATTATGTGCGTTACATAAACCACCTCGACCTCCAGGAGTTTCAGCACCTCATTTTTAACTACTTCTTTCATGTTTGGATTTAGCCTTCTCTGGTGTTCTCTAGATGGATTATAATCATCCAAGAACAGAATCTGATGCATACAAACAAAGGGATAACACCCTTCAAATCATCAATGGTATATCCTATGGCTTTTTGGTAATTTTTTAAAACGACTAGTAATTCTGCAATTTCGGACTCTCCCAAACTCGCGTTTACTATTAAAAGACGGTTCAGCCCTTCATCTAGGAATTCATATCTAAGGATCGGGGGTAACTGTTTCAATTCTATATATGGTTCTTATTGCTTGGATTTGTTTCTTTGTGTCATGAGAACTTCAAAGATTTGATAAGAGGAAATGGGACTTTTGTCCAATACTTCCTCATAAACTTTCGCTTGGGTGATTTCTTTATTAATTTTAGCACCATCGATCAAAAGTGCTTCCAATTCATTGACCAGAAGGTGCTTAGATGCACTCTCTTTAACACAAACATCGAGAATATCGACCAAATTATAATAATCTCTTATTGAAGTCTTTTTCATGAGTTTAGCCAACATAAACTCAACTTTTTCTTCCCCTACCTCAAAAGTTAATTTTCCTCTTTTAACATCAATGGTGGCTCCGAACGTAGCTAAGAAGACCTACCTAAGATTATGGGGATTTCAAAATCCACCTCAATGTCCATTATGACAAAATCCACAAATATATAAGATTCTCCTATTCTAATTGGGACATCCTCTAATACACCTATGGGGTACTTGACTGTTATATCAGCAAACTGTAGTGATATGTCAATGGGTCTCATTTCACCTATATAAAGCTTTTTGCATGGCGATAGAGGCATTATGCTAACACATGCCCCAAAGTCACAAAGTGTTCTTTCAAAATCCATGTTGCCTGTAGAATAGGGAATTGAAAAACTTCCTGGATCTTTAAGCTTAGTAGGAAATCTATTTTGGATCACCGCACTACTATCGTCAGTCATTGCTATGGTTTTATTCCCTTATAATAATCTTTTTTTAGCCAAAATTTCTTTTAGAAACTTGGCATATGTGGGTATTTGAGTCAAAGTTCACTAAAAGGAACTTCGAGATGGATATTTCTTAAAAGTTCTAATTTTTTTTAAAATGTGCTTCTACCTTAGCCTTCACAAACCTCTGTGGGAAAGGGACAGGTCCCTTGTATGAAGGAGGGGTAACATATGGTGCTTCCCCTTTACTTCTTCGACTACCTCCTCTTCAGGTGGTGTCACCGTTTTTCCCTAATTCCTACATTTTCCTCACAATTACTTTCCTCTACCTCCATAGGAATCTGAGTTTCTTTCTCCCTTTTGGTTGTTACAGTGTTCACATGTACCTCAGGATCGGGGTCTGGAGGGATACCAACCAATTGGTAGATTAGAGTCTCCGAATTTTTGCTTTGTGTAGCGAGGGACTCAACTATAGACATTAGCTGCTTAAGGGTTTCACTAATACAAATATTTTGTTCTATAAGATCTCCATTTTGATGCGCTTGTGCCGAAATGATGTTCTCCATTAACATTTGTTAATTCTCTAATTTTAGGATTGACATTAATTTTAGTAAAACAAATATAGCATTAATATGTTAGATATTAGATGTTAACTTGCTAATAGGAACATGTTGAGAAATAAGTCATATCTTACATTGAGACATGTTGAGATGAGAAGTTCTCATCATCTGGAACAACATGTCGTATAAGATTACCTATGAAGGATCATACAACATCGTGCTTGAGCTGAGCTGAACAGTTAGATTCTTTTATGATTTAACTGATGCAAAATATTCTGGGAGTATTGTGTTATCCTATGTGACGCTGGATTACAGGTCAAGAAGAATCAAGTTAGAATATTGAAGAATATGCAGTTTCTAAATATGGAGATATTTTAGAAAACTAATGATTTAAGACCTTGTTTGTGGCAGAAGTTTCCGCTGATTTGTAACAGCTGATATGCTGTGATTAGAAGCCCAAGTTCAGGTTGGAATAGGTTATATATAGAAGGGTTTGTAACCTAGTTTGGCACGGGTCCAAGATGTAGATCATTAGGGCTTTGTCTATGTGAACCACTCGGGTTGTGAGATGGTCACTATATTCTCACTCAGAAACCTGTAGATAATGAGTTGAGTATTGTTCTTGAAGGAAGCTTTTAAGAAACTCCAAGTCGTGTTCTTAGTTAGGAGTAAAGTTGTAAACTATGGAGTTTAGCTTTAGGTCTTGACTAAGTATTTTCATGGAAGTGTGTCTTCTGTTTTGCTGTCATGGAAGTGTGTCTTCCTGTTATGTCCAATCGTTGTCTATGATTGATTAGGGATTGAAGAAGGCCTCATATCTAGGTGAGTCTTAGATAGAAGTATAATACGAGTAGTGATTAAGTGAGTAGATCGCAAACTTGTATGTTTGATGTAGGGTCTATGAATTGATACCATCACTATGGACTTGTCCCTGGCTTAGTATGCCTCTAGAGTAGGAGAGTTGCTCTGAACTGGGTTAACAACTTTTGTGTGTTGTTTATTGCTTTTAAGTACTATTTTGACTATTTATGCCTTGCCCGTGTGTTTCAAATCAGATCATATGTCTCAACATGTCATAGGACATCTGAGTTATGACCTACCAGAATTTTAATTGGTATCAGAGCAGGCGTCCTGTCAGTTTCTGGATGAGATCCGAGGGGGATACTTTATGGTTTATGAGCAAGGCAGAAGGTTTCTACTGAAAAGCTGTTTGAACTTGGATAAGTTCATATTGGTGGTTGAATGGTCCCTAGAAGTGGAGGTGGACTGTTCATGAGATGGTATGTTTTGGACTTGTCTGTTGTTATCAGGCATGTAGCTTTGGTGGTAAGCTACTGTGTTGAGGGTTTGATTTATTTTCAAACCTAGGTTAACCTGTTGCACCTGGAGTATGGTGTGTTTGTGTAAAGGTTTATTTTGTACCTGAAGGTTGTTGGGGAGTTTTCTAGTTTGTGTTCTGCTGCATATATATCTGATGGAAAACTTCCGGTGGTTTTGTTTGTTGAGGCTGCAACACTCTTTTTTCCTCTGAAGTTGTATCCCAGAGTGTGGTGATACTTGAAGATAAATTCAACTAGCTTGTTAGAGTTGCCAAAGATAGTTGAGGTTCATCTCAAGTCCACTCATAAAGGCATTTATATATGAGCATGTTGAAAATAGATCTAAAGAAATTTAGAAGCAATTTATTTTTTCTTTCAAACCTAATAGGAAAATCTCCAGCCTTGATATAGGATCTCTTGGTGTGTTCCTTGTGAAGGGAACTGATGTACAACCAGATGTTGGAACATCAAACAAGCAGATTGTGCAGAATCTTGTTGGTTAAAGGTATGACATAACAGATGCTTGGGTGCTAAACAAATGTGTATTGATCACTTATGTTTGGAACCTACTCCTGATATGGAAGAGGAGGCATCTTTGTTTTGTGTCTAAGAAGTTTCTATGATATAAACATGTCTTAGATAAAGTATGTTGGTCAGGACATGATCAACATATTGGGCACTTATTAGATTAGTTTATTTATGATCTAAGTGAAGTAGGAGTGCAAAGGTTGTGCGTTATTTTTATGTGGAGACTTGATAAAGGTATCTCATCACTACGCCAAAAATTAAAAATAACAGCGCACCATAGACAACACTTATTTCACGAAGCGCTGCTATAAGTTAAAAATTAAAACTATAAACTAAATTAATAAAAAGTGCTGCTAAAGGACATAGATAAGAAAGCGCTTTCTTGAAAGTGCTGCTATAGAGCATAGATAAGAAAGCGCCTTCTGAAAGTGTTACTAAAGCAATAAATTAGAAAGCGCTTTTTGAAAGCGCTGCTAAAGGGTATAGATTACAAAGCACTTCTTGAAAGCGCCGCTAAAAGGCATAGATTAGAAAGCGCTTTATCATAAAAAAGCGCTGGTAATGCCTATACTTTAAAAAGAGCTTTCTGAAAGCTCTACCTTTTCTAAATTCTAAAATTAAAACTCTTAAACCCTAAAATAACAAAACACAATTGTTTTTGATACTCACCTCCGTCTCTGCAACAGTTCTCAGCGATTTCACCATTTTCACATTTGTTAACCTCCGTTCACCTTCGTTCACCGCCCTTCACGGTCGTTCTAGAAGCTATCACCTCCGCTCACGATGTTCTATAACTATTCACGTGACACTGCATTCTCCCAGCATTTCTCGGCCGAGTTCGATGTACAACACTCATTCCCTGTGATTCCCTAAGTTCGACCTTCACCATCATCGTCTTCATCTTCTCAACTAACCACCATCTCAGATAAACCTCCAGACAACTTCTCGTTTCAACTTCTCGACGCTGTTGTTCGGTAAATTCGAGATAAATTTCTTCCTCAAATTACTAGTGTAAGTGAGCTTCTCTTTTATGAGACGATTTAATATGTGATGAATTTGTCAGAAATATAGTTGTGGTTTGTGTTAGCAAGTTTGAAGTGAATCGATTTGGATTTATGGAAAGAGCATTTCTCATGTGTTAATACTTTATAAGAAAATTATTTGAAAAGAGGCCCAATCAAAAAATGAGTGCACCTCTATCCGAATTTTGAAATCTAGACGACTATATATTATAAGAGAGCTCAAGTTCATCCGACACGCACTCATTGCACAAATAGCCCAGTCAAATACACTCAAAAACCTAAACCTTAAACTCTATTTGGTAATTTCGGTCCCTTATGATTTGCGACATAAGTAACCCATATTAACTATTAGACTTATCCTTAAAACACTTTAAAGTGCTGGTATTTAGTATTTTTCAGAATCATAAATTATGTGTTATGAGAAATTTTTGACATGTTAAATTGAAACATTGTAATAAATCTGCCCTGTAAACTTTTCACCTTTAAAGTCTGTATATGTGCTTCTATTATATTAACGAGATGGTTTCATGATTCTCTCTCAAATACATACAAAAATAGTATAACATAACCTTTTAATTTTTAACTTTAGACAGTGACTTTTAAAATAGGTTAAAAGTATACAAGTATGATAAATAAAACTATAAGGGTATAAAAATATAAACGAGATATATAAATATAAGCATGATTCATTATGTGGCAGAGCAATGATTGTCTGCATGTTCAGAATTTAGCATGTTCTTGCAATTATTCCTATGAATGGTGGAGCCATAAAAAAATTAACAACATGCATTTAGATGTAAGCAACTTTTGAAATAGAAAATGGTAATGGTAAAGCAATCAATGAGAACCATTAATAATTCATTCCAAATGAACTTCTCGCAATAATGTGAAGGGAAATGAGAGGAAGAAAATGCAATGCATGAATAAGCAATGTGAAGTAACACAAACCTCTGCGACAAAGAAATCATGGAAACCATATGGAACTCTTTGAGGCAATTCTACAGCTGCAACGGGATCCGCTGATATTGTTTTTGCATCTATGACGTGCACAAATGATTTCCAAATGATTTATGTATTATTATTACCGTTAACTCCACCGTTGTTGTTCGTTTATATTATTCTCTTATCAGTTTATTGTTCAATTATCAGTTTATTGTTCAATTTATTCCTCTATGAAACCTAGACCCTTGGATTTTCTTATGCTGCATTTTGTATTCTCCTTGTCTACTAAAAATTCTCTAATTTACTATATGTTCTACGTTTTTGCAGGTTTACTATATCGTTCGTTAATTACCATATCAATTCGTATCGATTCATTTCACGAAATTTCAAGGGATCGCTTCAGGAAATAACTTCAAGGGTTCGATTGACATACTCTTCATCAAAGAATTTGATTTTAAGGTTTGAGTCTGCATTTTTTCTCGTATATTCGGTTCGATTTTTAATTTTGGTTTGAATTTCAGGAACTCAAATGTGCATAAGTTATTTTCATACAAGTTGTTTTTATAAACTGTTATCATTATGTGAAAGGTTCATTTGTTTTCTGAAGTTGAATTTTTTTTTAAAGAAATGATGTTGATTTTGTTTTTCTTTTTTTATTAGGGCAGAGATAAAGTTGTGAGTTGTGATATTCAATAGCTTGACTTTCTAAAAGATCGGCATCTCAGGTTAGGAGTTTACAAAGTGAGGTTCATGAATATATTACAAGATACACTCAAAACCCGTTTTATTTTAAACATGTTTGAAATAGAATTAGTAAACCTAATTGTTTATGTGTAGTTTCTTCCCGATTTCATAGCCGCTTTCACAATTTTCAATTTCTCTTGTGAAGAGTGAAATTCTGATCATTCTAAGAATCTTACACTGTGTGGTTCCAGAAGTTGCTGACTTCTCTACAGGTAATTAGTTGTTCTTTTGTTATAGTTGCGTGAGTAATTATAGTGTTTTTGTTTAGCTTACTTAATAGTAAAACCATGAATAAAAAATAGATGTCTTCCAATCGATTGTCAAAAGAATACGAGAATTGGGTACTAGAAATCATTAAGTTTGCTGTTGAACATGCCTAAAACTCCAGTCGGATGAAATGTCCTTGCTTGGGTTGTTGTTATGGGGGTTGAGTTGACGCAGTTTGGTTAGAATCGCATTTACCGAGGAATGGAATTGATCGAAGTTATACATGTTAGATATTTCATGGTGAGAAAAGTATCGGGAATGTTGAACCGGGGGATAGTATGACGTATGCTTCAGACGATAATGGCACAGATACATATGATTGTGATCGTGTCGAAGAGATTTCAGAAGCACTGAAAAAGATCTTCAGGATTGTCCCAAAATGTTTGATATGTTGGTAAGCGATGAAGAGAAACTATTGTATAAAGGTTGCACTAAATTCATAAGTCTGTCTATGTTATTAAAGTTGTACAACTTAAAAGCAGCCAATGGATGGTCGGATAAAAGTTTCAGAGTTATTAGTCCTTATGAAAGATATGCTTTCGGAGGATAATGTTCTTCCTAATCGAACCTATGAGGCCAAAAAATGTTGTGCTCTATTGAAATGAGCTATGATAAGATACACGATTGTCCAAATGATTGCATTTTGTTTCAAAACGAATATGCATCGCTAAATGAGTATCCTAAATGCAGTTTATCTCGATATAAGAAAAAAATTGTCTCTAACAAAAGTCTTATGGTATTTTCCTATAATTCCGAGATTTAGATGCATGTTTCGTATTGAAACTGATGCAAGACACTTGACTATGGTGAATCTGCCGGATGTCAAAACTTTCCATCAATAATTCTTTCATTAGCATGTGATTATTATGATTTATAACCTACCTCCATGGCTATGTATGAAGTGCAAGTACATGATGTTATCCATGTTAATTTCAGGACCTAAACAACCAGGGAATGACATAGATATATACTTGACACCTTTAATCGAAGATTTGAATATTTTATGGGAGAACGGTGTGGAGGTTTATGATTGATATAGGAAAGGAAGTTTCAATTTTAGGGCGATATTGTTTGGCACAATTAATGATTTTATGGCATACGAAAATCTATCAGGGTATAACATTAAAGGTCAAAAAGCATGTCCTATTTGTGAAGAAAACACTAATTGGCAGCGATTGGGATTTCGTCAAAAGAATGTATTTCTCGGTCATCGTAGATTCTTAAATTCAAATCATCACTACCGTGGGTGGAGAAATTCATTCAATGGAAATCCAGAACATGATAGAGCTCCACCTACGTTGACAGGTGACCAAATTTTTTTGAAAAGGTGAAAGATATGAGTATTCAGTTTGACAAGCCTTTTGCACATACGCTTATCAAAGGTGGGTGGAAGAAGAGGTCAATTTTTTTTGAATTTCCATATTGGAAGTCATTGTATGTAAGAGAGTTTCTTGATGTTATGCATATTGAAAAAAATGTATTTGAAAGTGTTATTGGTACGTTACTCAATATACAAGAAAAATCTAAGGATGACCTTAAAGCAAGAAAGAACTTGATACAGATGAGAATAAGAACTGAATTAGGACTTATGAAGAAAGGAACACAAAAATATCTGCCGCCTGCTACTTATACTTTATCTAGAAAGGAGAAAAAAATAATGTGTAAGTTTCTAAGTGTAGCAACTGGTTTTTTAAATCAAGATTCGCCACTATTAGTTTTTATCCTAGGGAAGGGAAGCTAACAGAAAACCCTAATTCACGGACAGAGATTCTAGATTACGGACTCAATTAGACGAAAGGAATGTGTTAGGCACCTTTCATCCACCTTGTTCACAAGGATATTAAGCTCTAGGTTTAGGTTTGGGATAAATAGGGTTTTAAGTTTTAATTGGAAAGACTCGCCACAATTTTAGATCGCGTGCCTATGTATCCTCTTAGGAGGAATCAGAGTCCCAATTCGTAGTTCATATGGGTTGATGTTTTTTAGGGGTTTGCAAACATATTCTGAATCACTTCGCACTCGGTTGGGAGTAGTGATTGCAGAGATTTTGACTGAGAACACAGTAAGCCAAAATTAGTTTGAAACCCATTTGCTAAAAGGACCGTTGATTAGCTTAATTTGTTCGCGAAAATAGTTTAATATTTGTTTGTGTTTTTTAATAATATTAATTGCAAAAGTCTTGATTAATGCATGATAAAAAGATTTAATGCAACATACGAGAAAATAATATATGTACATGAGTTTTTTTTTTTTTTGAGAAAATAATTTACATGCTAATATCACAATATTTTACATATAATAAATGATAATATAAAAATAATAATAATAATAGTAAAATATAATAATAAAAATTAATGGTAATAATAATAATTATAAATGAAAAAATAAATAAATAATTGATAAAATATAGTATAAAAAATGATATAAAAGAAATAATAAATAAAAAAAAGATAATTTAAGTAAATCTGGGGGGTGTATTTCTTAGTTAACTAGTAAATAAGGGGGGTGATAATAGTAAGCTTGGGCTAGGCCCAGAACGGTCCAGACAAGGAGGGGGTGCAAACTGCTTCACAGTTTAGTAAACATGGGTGAAGGTGTGTGCATAGCAGTGGGCTTAGGCCCAACGCGTTTTGGAAAAGGAACAGGCTAATCGCATATTGTGAGGGAGTGAGGGCATACAGTGAACCTTGGCCTTATGACCGCCCATTGATGATCAAACAGATGGGGTTGATGGTGTATATTGAATATCGTGGGCACGCGTACACTGGATTCCTACGGGATATATGTTATGTTTCATTATTCATTTCATGTTATTGTTTTTTACAGTTTCCATTCTCCTCTCTCCCTCGCTTACAGAAAACCCTTCATTCTCTTCAACAAACCCTAGCACCGTCAACCCCACGGCGACGCTCACCGAACCCCAAACATGACTCTGATCACCCCAAATACTCCCCAAATCAAACGATAACAAAAAAGGAACGAGAGATAAGTATTTTTTACCCCTTTTTGGTGATTTTTGGGTTCCGATTTCTGAGCTTTTTTGTCTGATTTGAACTAATCTCCTCTACTTCGCAGGTTTTAGGGAAAGCGGAGTAACAACAGCGTTCTGCAGTCAGCAGCGGTGATGTTCAAAGGCGATTAGGGTTTCCGATCTGGAAACTCTAATCACCTTCTCTTCTAGATCTCCAAAGACAAGGGCTTGTCTCCAAATTTCCTCTCTTTTTTTTCCGACCCCTGTTCTGCCTTCCTCTCTTCTCTTATATAGTTAGGGATTTAGGTTTTTTGTCATTACAGTTAGCTTCAATTAGGGATTAGGTTTTACTACTGTGATTGATTTTGTTTTACTTGAAATTCGCGATTGGATTTTGTAAGATAACAGATTTGGATTTAGTTTATACAATTTTTTCCAGATTTGATTTGAATGTAAATTTTAGATTTGATTTGTTAATGATTTAGGTGTATTTGATTTTGTAATATGCTGATTCTGTACTTTAATGCAATAGAGATTGAATTTAAGATTTGATTTTGTAAGATTTTATTGTAATATATATTGAATATTCTAGATTTGATTATATTGAAATCTCTACAGTAACTGTTGTTGATAAACACACGCGTTAATTCAGGCCTTTGATTGATACAGTGTGTGTTAGTGGAACACGTGAATCTTGGGCATATTAGAACATTTGTTGTTTCTAAGATAAAGTGTGCATTTTTCATGGGTAATTGATAAAGTATCATGGGTAAATTACATTTCTAAAGAAAAAAAACACTTGGGCCAACAGCTGATTCTACCCCACTTAGCCCAACCGTCAGCATCTTTATTACAGCCAAAATGCTCTAATAAGTCAGGCTTTTCACTCTCTGCATTATGTTTATTTATTTATTTTTTGATCCAAACAGAATTTTGCTACACAAGAATCCTTAATAAAAACTCAAATTAATTTAATCTCTTTTAAAATTATCAGCAAGTAATACTAATCATGTTTTACATATTGTTTATTACCTATCTTTTTATTACAACAGTAACAAACAACAACATCTAAAGGGCCTAAAAATCTTAATGGGCTTGAATATCTTTTAAAGTAAACAAATTTCAGACCCCAAAGTTACAGTAAAATGTTTTAGTCTTTTCTTAAAAAAAGAAAATATATTGTTTATTTATTTTCTTAAGAACAATAAACAATTTTCTTTAATATAAAAATGGAACTTGTCAGCAAATTATATTTTTTTTTCATGATATGCATTTATCTTTGATAATAAGACCAAAGAGTCTTGCTAATAGCACTCTTTTCATAATCCTTTATTACATGATAAAAATGATTTAAAACTCTAACTCAAAATCAAACTAATAATTTTGCTCCCGAATGCCACATGGGGTAACTTAGTGACCGTTTAATTTCCCATTTCTCTTTTTAATAACAACTGTTCAATAATTTAGAACTTAATAGTTGCTCGAATAATTGATTTTTGAATTGCATGGGCCATTGGCCATCATGCCTCGCGAACGGATTTATGAGTCTTTAAGCCCCATTAAAATACACCCCCGGTTGACTTAAATTTTAAGAATAGGCCATCAGATATTGTTGTACCATCCTTGGTTAAATGTTTCTTTATTATTTCAATCTTGACAAATAAAATCATCGGGGTAGGACAAATTTGGGGTACGACAGCTGCTCCTATTGAATCATCTTTCAATCGAATAGCATGGGAAAATTTGAGTCTTGTGCATTTTGATTGAAAGTTTATTGTATACTTGAAGTATCCCACAATTTCTCCGATAAACATAAGGTTACACTGATATATCATACCCTTACGAGTCTCAAGGAAGTAGGCAAAGTTGATGATGTATTGCTTACTAGGGTTTGCTAACGAGGCAGATGGTTTTAAGAGCGCAATTTCGTATGTCTTTGCTTATTCACCCATTTGGAGGATGAATATAGCAATGATTGATGATGCATGGATGCTTGAAGACTGGGGCCATGGGTTATGTTTGCGAATCGCTGCATGACGTCTGAGGCGGTGTTTTGAGGATACATTGTGGCTTAAAGGCAATGTGTTGATTTGGATAATACATTGCGGCTTAGAGCGATGTGTTGAGTTTGGATAATACATTGCGGCTTAGAGGCGATGTGTTGAGTTTTGTTTTCTTTTGAGCATTGCAGCATAAAGTCTGAGGCAATAATCTGTGTCGTAGAATAAGAAACACATTACTGCATGAAGTCTGAGTCAATGGGTTAAGTTTGAAAATCAATGCTGAAGTCTGATGTGATAAGCTAAATTTGGTTTCGAGCATTGCTGCATGAAGTCTGAGGCAATGATTTGTGTCGGAGAATAAGAAACACATTGCTGCATGAAGTCTGAGGCAATGGGTTAGGTTTGCGAATCACTGCGTGAAGTCTGATGTGATAAGCTAAATTTGTTATCGAACATCGTTGCATGAAGTTTGAGACGATGGTCTGGATTTTGGAACACATTACTGCATGAAGTCTGAGGAAATGGTCTGAGTTTGGGTAATGCATTGCGGCTTAGAGGCAATACGCTGGTTTGGATAATATATTGTGGCTTAGAGGAAATATGTTGATCTGGAAAGATACATTGCGACTTAGAGGAAATGTGTTGAATTTTGCAAATACATTGTGGCTTAGAGGCAATGTGTTTGAGTCGGACGATATATTGCAGCTTAGAGGAAATATATTGATCTGGAAAGATACATTGCAGCTTAGAGGCAATTTGTTTGAGTCGGATGATATATTACGGATTAGAAGCAATATATTGAGTTTTGACAATGCGTTGCGGCTTAGAGGTAATGCAATGGGTTTTGAGAATGCGTTGCGGCTTAGAGGCAATGTACGGAGTGTCGAGAATTCATTGCGGCTTAGAGGAAATATGTTGAGTTTGAGGATACATTGCGGCTTAGAGGCAATGTACTGGGCTTGTGAGGAACTCATCATTGTGGGAAGACTTAGGTGATGCACTGAACGCGTCACGGCATGAAGACTGAGGTGATGGGTTGACTTGTAGGAGAAGTACCGCGTTGGTTGACCCTTAGATAGTTGAATCGAGGGTGAGATTATTTGTCTGTCTGATATGTGATACATGTGTATGCATGCGTATTGAATGTTGTATGTATGCAAAATGTATGATGTTTGACATTGATATGGAACCCTGACTATATGCATACTGAAATGGATAGGGTATGTATGCTTTAGATATGCAAAATGTGTATATGTATGAAATGTGTGTAAGATTCACGTATGCCTTGAAATGTTATGAAGACTATTTCTGGCAATGTCTCCTTTAAACCATTGGCTCGGAGTTACCAACTCCTAGCGTTGTATGTCATGTCGCCGTAGCAATGTGGAATTTGAACGAGGTGGGAATATTTAGCAAAAGTTGACCATTGATTTTGTATTGCGGGTGTAGGCATAGACGTAGACATAGATAATGGCTTATGCGTAGATTTGTATGTGGCAAGCGCAGGCGCAGACGTATGTATCGGCATATGTGTGGTCTCTGTAAGAGTTGGCGTAGGCGTTGACCTTGTGTTGTAAGTTAGGCGTAGGTGCTGACATGGACGTAGACTTTGCGTAAGGACGCGTTGATATATGTATCGACTTTGTATAATTGAGTGCAAGCATAGGCGCAGACATGTGTGTGGTCGTAGACTTCGTGTACAAACGCGTAGATATGCATATGTACAAACGCAGACATGTGTATAGATTTTTTTCAAGAAGTAGGAGTAACTGTGTGCATGGACGTAGAGGTGGATCTTTCCTCGATAGTTTTCTAACCCAAGCATTTTTTCCTGATATTTGTCAGATGCTTTTATTCTTTTAATTCCCCAAAATTATTTCAAGACAATATTCATGAGTAATAATCGTAGTATTTTGTAAACAAATCTGAGAAAAGACAAACATGACTCGAAAGATATAACAAAAACAAATGTTTTATTGATATGCCTCAGAGTGGGCAAGAATACAAGATGCAATTCCTAGGAACAGGTAATTACAGAAAATTTCAAAATAGTAAATGGCAATGAAAAATGATAATCGCTACTGCTATTCCCCCATGGCTTTTGATAAACTTATCTACTTCAATTCTGAGTTGTAGGATTCCAACCTATCATCCCCTCTGTGGCTCGTAGTCATAGCTCTTTAAATCAGTCTTTTTGTTCTTTATTTCTTTGTAGGGAATCCCTAACTTTTTCCTGGATTGCCCTTTCGGGTTTTCAATCCATCAGGATAATTTTCTTGTTATATGCCCCTAATTTTTGCCTGGATCGCCCTTTAGGGTTTTCGATCCACCTGGACGCTCCTTTTTGCCTAAGTAGCCCTTTTGGGGGGTTCGAGCTTAGCGAGCTTTTTATACATAGTATTTTTTTTACTGCGTCTGAATTGGTCGGATGCGGTAGTTCTTCCCCATCCATTGTTGTGAGGACGAGACCACCTCCCGAGAATGTTATTTTGACTACATATAGACCTTCGTAGTTGGGTGTCCATTTACCACGTGAATCGAGGTGAGGTAGTAGAATCTTCTTGAGCACTAGATCCCCTTCCTTGAATATTCGAGGGTGTACTTTCTTGTTGAAGGCCCTCTTCATTCTCTTTTGATGCAACTGACTATGACACAAAGTCGTTAATCGTTTTTCTTTAATGAGGTTGAGCTAGTCAAGTCGAGCCTGCACCCATTCTGCTTCTTCCCACTTTGTTTCCCTCAGGACTCGAAGTGATGGTATCTCAACTTCCACTGGGAGTACTGCCTCTATGCCATATACTAGTGAGAAAGGAGTCGCGCCTGTTGATTTGCGTACATAAGTGCGATAGCCATGCAGAGCGAAGGGAAGCATTTCGTGCCAATCTTTTTATGTCTTCACCATTTTCTGGATGATCTTCTTAATATTTTTGTTAGCTGCTTTGACGGCCCCTTTCATCTTTGGTCTGTATGGTGAGGAATTAAGATGCTCTATTTTAAAGTCATTTCATAGTTCCTTCATCATCTTGTTGTTTAAATTAGACCCGTTATTTGTAATTATCCGACTTGGGACACCATATCTGCATATGATGTTCTGTTTGATGAAGCGTGTAACCACTTGAATTGTTACGTTGGCATAAGATGCTGCTTCTACCCACTTAGTAAAGTAGTCTATGGCTACCAATATAAAGCGGTATCCGTTGGATGCTTTCGGCTCGACCATGCCAATCACATCAATTCCCCATATTGAGAATGGCCAAGGGGAGCTCATGGCGTTCAGAGGAGTCGGTGGTAAATTTATCTTGTTGGCATAGATCTGACATTTATGACACGTCTTCGTGTAATGATAACAATCATCTTTCATTGTTAACCAGTAATACCCTGCTCGCAGAATCTTTCTAGCCATGGCGTGCCCATTTGTATGGGTCCCGAAAGTGCCTTCATGGATTTCTCTCATGAGTGTATCTACTTCTTGCTTTTCCACACATCTGAGTAGTACCATGTCGTAGTTTATTTTTTATATCACTCTGTTGTACCCCAAAATTTTCCCTCTAACTTATCAAGAATTTGCTCACAAAATCTCCTTGGGCTCAAGACTGCAGTAGGGTTTGATCAGCTCAAGACACCTCCTTATGCACTGATGACCAAAATTAGGGTTTGAGTTTGCACAAGGATTTTTTGAACTTCCAATGCCCCATATGACTTTCATGGATCATTATGGACCCCCAAGACTACTCATTTCAAGTTTCAAGCCTTGGATCACACTTATTCATCAATAAATAAAAAATTCAATATTTCATTTTGAAAAGTCAAAATTTCTAAACTTAGAAATTTTTCCAAGTGTTGAAAATTTCATGTTTTTTCATAACTTTAAGCCAAATTTTCACCATGATGCAAGATGATTCAAGAGAAACTTCCAACATGAAAGTTGTATATCTCCATGAAATCTACAACTTTTCTTCACACAACTTCTTCCAAAAGTGCTTGGATCTCAAGTTATAATTTTATGAACATAGGGTCATGAAACTAAACACTTAGTGAAATTTTGCCCTAATTTGGTCAGGATTTTGACCTAACTTCATGGAACTTTTTCATATATTTCCAAGTGGAATATTCAAAAGCAATTCAATATGGGTTGTAGAGCATATTTCAAGCTTTCCATAATGTCCAAGAACTCCTTGAGATCATTCTTGAGTAGGGAGAATCGAAGAGATGAAGTTGGTGTTTTGTCACTTGAATTATAGGTCATTTTCATGATGAACAAAAATGCAATTTCAATGTTAGGTTGCATAATCTTTTCTTTGCAGGCCTCAAACTTGTTTATCACTCCATAATTAATGGATTACACAAACTTTTGAGCTATAATCCAAGTGATTTAAGCTTTATCCAATTCACGTTGCCATTTTGGGAAGAAAGTTAACAATACCATTCTTGTAAAGCAAGCTTTTTGCATAAAGTTCACATTGAGCCTCTAACTTGTTCCCTCTGATCACACTCCATCCACAAAGTCAGAAGCAAGCTTGTTTAAAGCATAACCACTCTATCTTAGCAAGTACACAAGACTTTGAAACTTGTTTTGTCAAAAAATCACATGTTTAGCTTAAGGATGCAAATTTGAATTCTGATCAACTAGAGCATCCCAAACTTGTTGCTTATAAATAGAGCCATTATTTGTGAGCTAGAACACAAGTTTGAACACCATGAAATACACCAAAACTCTCTCAATTCATAAATTGCCCAAAAACTCCATTGTTGCACAGTTTCAGACATTGAACCTCAAACTCACATTTCCCTCGTGCGTTTTTTTGGCCTTTTAGTTTCTAAAGCTTCCTTGCATCAAGAGTAACTCATCCCTGTACCTGTTTCACTTCTGTAACACCATTTTCCATGTCTTCCATAACCAAAAACAGAGCATCATAGTTGGACTTCTCCATACCATTCCAGCCACCCTCAGCTCAAGCCAGCCATTGCATTAGCTTCCTAGAGGTCCAAGGAAGCTAACATGATCATTAACACTGCCTGAAACAAGCTCAAATCCATTTCACAATTTCCAGTTTTGAGGTATTTTTCTTGAACTTCTATTTCATTACTTAGGCATTATTAAGCTTTCATTTGTGAAGATAAAATATAGACATCATTTCCCTGAAGTTGTACATGTCCATAGATTTCATTTATTTTGATTGAGCTAGGAGAATTTTGAGTCTGAACTTTCTGAAATATTTAGGTCAGAATTTGGTAATGTTAAAAATTCTCATTCATCTTTGATTTATAGTTTATGATATTTATATGTTTGGATTCGTGTGACAAAATGGAGAAATTTTCATGTTTACATTTTTGCAAATGGTTGAGAAATGAGCAAGTTACAGATCCTTTGGCTGGAGGTTGAAGATGAAGTACAGTCAGAGCGCGTTTTGTGTTATGTATTCATTATTTCATACAAGTTAACGGATGTATAGCTACCCCAGTGGTAAAGCGCACGCCTGTTCACCCCATGGTCCTGGGTTCAAGCCCCAGCGTGACCATTTTGTCATTTTTACATTTTCTGACCCCTTTTTTGTTTGTTTGGCAGGTGCTGGGTCCTTTGGGCCTGACTCTTTTTTTTTTTGCTTCCTAATTCCCTGTTCTATTTTCACACCTCTCTGATTTTCTCTTCATTTTTTTATTATCTTTATTATTATTATTATTATTAATAAATATTTTTTATAGTTATTAATAAAAATCCAAAAAAAAAATTATCTTTACATTTATTTAGTTTATTTTGTCTTATAAAATCAAAAGAAATAAAAAAAAACTTTTCTTTAATAAATTAATTCCTCTTTTTTATATACTTAGATAATAAATCTTGACTATTATATATTATTTTATTATTTTCTTGAAAATTAAAATAAATTTAGAACCTAGGCTTATTTTGGTTAATTAAGCTTTTTGTATTTTAATTAAATTCACAAAAAACCCTAAAAAATACTTTTCTAAATCAATTTTATTTCTTTTAAAAATTAGGTTTAGTTCCCTAAATTTAATTTGGACCAGTTGACCATCACTCTTTAGTTTGATTAAGGCCAAAACATTTTCTTAACAAAAATCCAAAATAAATCAATTTCTTTTCCTTTTATACTTGTATATTATATTCATTTCATTCCTTGTACATTGATATCAAATTCAATTTGATTGTAATAGATTAATTAGGTTTATATTCTTGCAATCCCCATTCACAATTTGTATACGCCGCTCCCACAAGTATTGTAATTGCATAGTAACTTTAAATTTTGCAATTTATCGCTTTATATAAATGCTAGTAAATTAGGGTTTGTATGGAAAGGCTAAAACCAACAAGTTAGAAAACCCTAATTCAAGATAACAAAGAATGAAAATCAATCCACTTGCACACAAGCACCCCTAGGTTTATCCCACTTTGTTGCCTTACAAAAATGGTCATATTACGCATGTAAGATATCTTAGCAAAAACAAGCAAATACAAGATCATAGACCCTCAATGACGTTATGTAAGTTGCCTTTCAAAATGATCTTATCCCCTAAATAAAAATGCTAAGATACCTTGCAATATTGCTAATAATGGTTATACGATGACCCACGCCCATTCCGTTTACATCCAAAGATAGGGTTGCTTACCAAATCAATGGTAAGACAACAATGTCAAAGGAAAAGAAAATGAACAAGAAAGACATTTGAGTAGGTAGATTGCTCCTAATTACTTTCTCCATTTAAAAAAAACATTCTTGCTATTTTCAAAAACAAACACCAACACTTTCAAAACATCTTACAAACTCGAAAACATTTTCAAAAGATCAACATCTTTGTATACATTCTTACGAACGAGAATCATTACAAAGATTGCCTAAACAAAGGCCTCTTTACAAAATACTTTCAAAAACCACACTAAGCACAATTTCAAACAAAAGCAAGTGATCTAGCAAGTAACTAAGAGCCCATGGAAAACCATGGATGAAAGGGGTGCTAATACCTTCCTTTTTCATAATCTATCCCGCGAACTCAAGAAACAATCTCAAAGGTATTTCCTGTGCTTCTTAACCTTTCCTTTTGGATAAAAGAAAAGTAGGTGGCGACTCTTTCTAACCGCAACATTTGCAATCAAACGCAAACCCTCAAGTCAGTTCTCCCACCGTATCACAAAATTGGCGACTCTGCTGGGGAAAATTCTAAAAGTGGGGTTACCTTAGGGATAGATCATATTTATTTGCTTACATTGTTTGATTTGTATGCTTTACATTATGGTTCTTTGTTTGGGTTTGAATCCTCTACCCGGATTTGGGGTACCTTATAGGTAAGTAGCAATACATTGTGGAAAGTATGGGGGGTATACCGACATAGTATAAGCAATAGCTAAGTTAGCACGACATATTTGTGGGTACCGGTAGCCTTTGAGTTAATCAAAGAGAATACGGGGCCGCTGAGTGATGTCATAAAGCACTGATGAACTTTTAGAACCTTTACTTGACCAACTTGGCCTTTAGTATGTAGTGAGATGACCGGCTTTGGTGTAGTACGAAGTTTGTAGATACTCGATACTACACTCATTGAGGTTTGGTTTAGTGGGATATTTCCGTCGCCATTAAAGAGGTTTGTGCTGAAACAATGACCAAGAAAACAAACCAGTGATATTGAGCTCCTTAGAACCCGATTAGTATTACTAGGACAGGTTTGAGCCAACTAAACTTCAAGAGGGTACTTACCTATAAAACTCCATGCAAGCCTAAACCTAAGGATTTGTTTGCTTTGTTTGTATACGCATACTTGTACATAACATCATGAACATCATGAACATCATATACATCCACTAACCATTTCAAGGATTTTGGGATTCATCTTTGTTCTTGTTTTGTAGGATATGGATTCACTTCGCAGGAAAACTATTCAAGTCAACCTTGTAAGAATCCCTCCACATTTTAAGGAGCTAGCTTCAAGGATTCCTGAAAACTCTCCATTTACCAAGAGACATGGTCTCCTACTCAACTTAGTCACCTTCAACACAAATAAGGATATGATGAAGGTGCTCTTTCAGTTCTTTGATCCTTTACACCATTGCTTCACATTTCCTGACTATCAACTTGTGCCTACTTTGGAAGGATTCTCCCAACTCTTAAGGATTTCCATTCTCAATCAACTACCTTTCAACGGTACGGAAAGAGACCCAAATCCAGAAGAGATTGCTCAACCTCTACATTTGCACTCATCTGATATCACAACTCATTGGGAAACAAGGATTGGTGTCAAAGGTTTCTTAGCGAAGTTCTTGTTCGAGAAAGCCCAAAGCTGTTGGAACTATTTGGATTTGCAAGCCTTTGAGGAATTTGTGGCTCTCCTCATCTATGGGATAGTTTTGTTTCGAAATCCTGACCAACTCATAGATATCAACACCGTCAAAATCTTCATATCCCGCATCCCGGTGCCTACATTGCTAGGAGATATCCTACACTCTTTTCACACTCGCACAATGAGGAAAAAAGGTGTCCTTATGTGTTACACTCCTCTATTGGCAAGATGGTTTATTTTGCATCTTCCCCAATCTGTTTTAAAGAATGACCAAGGTTCAAGGTGGTCATAAAGGTTGATGACGCTCAAACATTCAGACAATCATTGGTGCTCCCGATCCATAGAGAATGTTACTATTGTCGACCATTATGGATAATTCCCTAATGTCCATTTACTTGGAATTATGGGAGGTATCACCTATAACCCATGCTTAGCCTTAAGACAGTTTGGTTACGACCGGAGGGATAGCCCGCACAAGATGTTGATTCAAGGTTTGGTATTTGACTACGACAACGGTGATCAAGGTCTTCGCCAGAGATTTATCCGAGCTTGGAGGATGTTAAACAAGGTGGATATCAATATTTTGGGGCATAAAAATTCCACCCCTCTTGAGCCTTACCTCAAATGGGTACGAACTCATGCTCAGCGTCTTATGATGCCTTACCCCTCCATTCTCCTGGTAATCATTGAGCCTGTCATGGAGGGAGATGTTCCATACACTATCCTACATCCTGACATGCCTACCTCTCTTGAAGTCCTACAAAGGGATTGGATACAACTCAATGGAGAGCGAGATACTTTCGAATCCCAATTCCATGCAAGCGAGAAGAAGGTTTTGGAACTCACTAGGCTACTTCATGAGGAGAAGACTCTCAATGCCTACATCGCACCAAAGAGGATGCGAACTACCTTTTTATCTTAGAGTTTTTGTATTATTTTTCCCGAAAAGGAATTGATGTACTCAAGCTTTAACTTATTAATATAACGTGTCTTTCCTTTTTTTCTAAAACAAATTTGAATCTTTGAAATCCTTGAAATCATTACATATGCATATACCATTCATCATAACATAAGCAGGTCTTTTGCAACAAGTCTCCTCATCTCTCTACTGTTTATTTCAGTAAGATGGATCTCGAGAAAACAGTGAAGGACCTCCAAGCTCAGAATACACAGTTTCAACAGTTGCTCTTGACTCTAGCCAAAGGACAAGAAGAGTTGAAGACTTTGCTGGCCGAGGAGAAGAAAAAGAAGACAAAGAAGGTAACCGGAGTCCTAAACATGGGAAGAAGATTTTATGGGCAAACAAGAAGGACATTAGACTTTGCAACGACATCCGGTGAGAGAGACAATCAAGATGGGAAAGGCAAGGAAACAGTTGTCCCGTCAGAATTGGAAGAGAAAAAGGAAGAAGAAGACTATTCTGAAGAACAATACCCTCCAGCTGATGACAAGTATAAACATCTCGAAGAGAGGTTGAGTGCGATGGAAATCCAAAAAGTTCCTGGCTTGGACTTTGAGGAATTGGGGTTAGTGTCGGGGATTCTCATTCCTCCCAAATTCAAAGCACATGTGTTCGCCAAGTATGACAGAGTCTCATGCCCTAAAATGCATCTCCGTTCCTATGTGAGGAAAATCCAGCCCCATACCGCTGACAAAGACTTATGGGTACACTTCTTCCAAGACAACCTGTCTGGAACTCAACTTGATTGGTTTTACTAGTTAGAAAGATCCAACGTTCACAATTGGGAAGATCTTGCTGCAGCCTTCTACAAACAATAACAATGCAATGCTAATCTTGCGCCTACCTGTACTCAACTCCAGAGTATGGCCATGGTTTCCAATAAAGGTTTCAAGGATTATGTGCAAAAATGGAGAGACTTGACTGCAAGAGTTCAACCCCCTCTATCTGAGAGAGAGTTGGTATACATGTTCTTGGGCACATTGTCTGGTTCTTTCTTCAATCATTTAATTAGAAGTTCATCGGCAGGTTTTACTGAACTGATATTGACTGGAGAAAGGGTAGAAGCCGAGATAAAGAGTGGAAAGATTCAAAAAGATACATCCTCTTCTGTAGTTGTAAGGAAGCCTTTCATCAAAAAGAAATAGGTGGTTGTTGTATATCCACAAAGAAATCAAGATAGGGTCGAGCGTCGACCAATAGTGGGGGCTGTGATGATCCATAAACCTGCGCCTGATCAATAAAGAAACAATCAATCGAGGATGGAAAGACCGGTTAGGAAGTTCACCAGAATTAACATGACCTTATCTCAGTTATTACCGCATCTACTAAGATCCAATTTGGTGACCTTGAAATAAGCTCTGAAAAACCCCAACACAACATCTCCTCACTATCATCCCAATGCCCGCTGTGCATACCACTCTAAAAGTCCCGACCACAACACTAATAATTGTTGGGCTCTAAAGAACAAAATACAAGACCTCATTGAAGCCAAAGAGATTGAATTCGATGCTCCCGAAAAGCCAAATGCCATTTCTTCCCCTATGCCCAAACATGGCCATAATACCAATGCCATTGAAGAAGAAATGTTTGTTACTCCAGTTGATGAACTTATGAACCCACTCCTGACTATTAAAGTGAACTTGTTAAATGTCGGTGTGTTCCCGAGCTGTGATGAAGGATGTCATTTCTGTTTGTCATCACCAACCAGTTGTCCTTTGTTGAAAATAGGCGTTCAGTTCCTAATAGATAACAAAAAAATTTGTTTGAAAAGACTTCTGCTCCACCTGTTCCTTTTGAAGATGTTTCTATCATTACCATTTTCGCCAATTCTTCCAGGGTCTCCACCAAAAGACCCGTTAGAATTACATCAGTTCCGAAAGCAACTCCTTTAATAATCACAATGCCTGGACTAGTCCCATATTCGTCAGACAAAACCATACCATGGAATTATGGAGGGGATGTCTACTACCATGGAATTGCTCCCCCAAAAGAAGTTTTTGGACCCGTAATTATTCCTGTTATTGCTCCTCCAAAAGTTGTTCCCAGTCCTACAATCATCCCCACTAATATTCCAACTAGAAAAGCTCTTACAACCCTTGTTATCATTCTTACTGACATTCCTGCTGCCGAGTTAACCGAGACTCGAGGAAAAGATGTTTTGGTTGAGTCTTCCAAGACGAAGACACAATCATTGGCTATCCCTGAGACCTCCCGGAAAGAGATGGAGGAAATTCTGAAGATTATAAAAAGAAGTGACTACAATGTAGTTGAACAACTGGGGAAAACTCCGTCTAAAATTTCCATGCTGGCATTACTACTACGTTCCGAGGCGCATGCAAAAGCCTTGGTAAAATTCCTGAAAACGACCCATGTACCCCAAGAGACATCTGCCAATCAGTTTCAAGACTGCGTAGCCAGCTTGACTGCAGATAATGGTCTAGGTTTTTCAGATGCTAATTTAACGCCAAGAGGAAGGAAGCATAATGAGGCATTACATGTCTCAGTTGAATGTAGGGTCACAACCTTGGCTCATGTTTTGGTGGACACAGGCTCATCTCTAAATGTATTGCCTAAAAAAGCTCTTGATAGGCTTGACTGTAAGGGATTAACTTTGAAGCCAAGTAACATAGTAGTAAGGGCTTTTGATGGCTCGAAAAGGATGGTACATGGGGAAGTGGATATCCCCATAAAGGTTGGAACCCAAACTTTTGATTCAACTTTTTATGTAATAGATATTCGTCCTTCATACTCCTGCTTGATAGGCCGACCATGGATTCACAATGCTGGCGCTGTCACTTCTACATTGCACCAAATGCTGAAATATCCGATTCAAGGGAAGATTATCACCGTTCATGGAGAAGAAGAGTATATGATCAGCCATCTCAAATCCTTCAGATATATGGAATTAGATGGTGAATTTATTGAAACTCCATTCCAACACATTGAAGAGGTCCTGCAAGATGTGGCAGTAACCAAGGTTGTTCCCAAGATCACAAGGCCTCCACTCCGGATGTCATCTCTGAAGGATGCCAAAGAAGTGGTAGAAGAAGGTGGGTGCACTATCTGAGGACAACTCCCAAATATCCCATATAAGTCTGACAAGTTTGGCCTGGGTTTCACTTCAGGTGCCCAGAAGGATGTGCGCCACGCTTGTGCCGAAGGAACACCCTTGAAGATCAGCACCATAAAAGATGATGAAGATAGCTGTGACTTGGAGGACTAGATATTCCCAACTGTCAGTGGAGGGCTCAGCAACTGAGAGGCTAGATATTTTGTCCCGATCACTTTTATCCCACAGTAATTTGTCTTTACATTTTGTTGGATTTTTAATATTAAAACAATTCGCACTCTTAAAACCTTGTGTCTTACCCGAGGCACAATGGTCCATCTGTAAGGGTTATTATCTCATTTTCATATGACATCAATGAATCATGGATGTTTTTGCATACAAACTTTTGTTCTCATTGTTTTTCTTTTTACATTTTTTATTTCTTTCAAGGATAGATATACCCTTACACATACTCACACTCACAATGCAGGTATACATCCATTCGGGATCCCATGGGTAACGATACTGCTATGGCCTTTTGTGACTATGAAAATCTAATCTACCAAACTAAAGACGAAGGTGAGGAAGATTGTGAAGTACCAGGGGAACTTGCCATACTACTACAACAAGAAGAGATAACCATTCAGCCTCACGAGGAACCCGTGGATACAATCAACCTAGGTACTGAAGAAGACAAAAAAGAGGTCAAGGTGGGTGCCAATCTGAAACTCGGTGTCAAGGAGCGTCTGATTCAATTGTTACACGATTATGTTGAAGTCTTTGCTTGGTCATATGAAGACATGCCAAGACTTGATGCAGATATTGTGGTACATCATATGCCTACAAGAGAGGATTGTCCACCAGTAAAGCAAAAGGTTCGCCGCATGAGGCCTTATATGTCAGAAAATATTAAAGCAGAAGTCATGAAGCAATTCAACGCTGAATTCTTGGTTGTCACCTCTTATCCCCAATGGATTGCCAATGTTGTTCCTGTGCCCAAGAAGGACGACAAAGTTCGAATGTGTGTGGACTACAGAGATTTGAATAGGACAAGCCCTAAGGATGATTTTCCACTCCCCTACATTGATATTATAATTGATAATACGACACAACGCAAAGTGTTTTCTTTCATGGACGGTTTCTCAGGCTACAACCAAATCAAAATGGCACCTGAGGACATGGAGAAAACAACATTTGTCACACAGTGGGGCACATTCTGCTACAAGGTGATGCCATTCAGACTGAAGAATGCTGGGGCAACCTATCAGTGTGCCATGGTAGCCCTATTTCACGACATGATACATCACGAAATTGATGTCTATGTGGACGACATGATAGCCATATCTCTAACAGAAGAAGAGCATATTGATCACTTACAAAAACTGTTTGAGAGACTGAAGAAGTACAAGCTGAGGTTGAATCCAAACAAATGCACATTTGGGGTACGGTCTGGTATCTAAGGCTCTGTCGTCAGCAACAAAGGTATCAAGGTCAATCCTGCCAAAGTTAAAGCGATACAAGAGATGCCTGCTCTTCATACTGAGAAGGAAGTCAGAGGGTTCTTGGGACGTTTGAACTACATTTCCAGATTCATCTCTCACCTGAAATCTACTTGTGAACCAATCTTCAAACTACGGAAGAAAGATCGGGTAGTCAAATGGAATGATGAGTGCCAAACTGCTTTTGACAAGATCAAAGAATACCTGTAAGAGCCTCCTGTGTTGATGCCACCAGTCGAGGGAAGAGCATTGATCATGTATCTGACTGTTTTAGAAAATTCAATGGGGTGTGTGTTGGGGCAGCATGACGAGTCTGACCAAAAAGAGCATGCTATTTATTACGTGAGTAAAATTTTTACCAACTGTGAAACCAGATATTCACTGCTCGAGAAAACTTGATGTGCTTTGGCATGGGCTGCTCACCGGCTAAGACAGTATATGTTAACTCATACTACTTTGTTGATATCTAAAATGGACCTGATAAAATACATCTTCGAGAAGCCTGCTCTTTCTGGGAGAATAGCGAGATGGCAGATGATCCTGACGGAATATGACATACAGTATACTATCCAAAAAGCTATAAAGGGCAGTGTACTAGTTGATCACCTTGTTCACCGAGTTGTGTAAGACTATCAGCCCATGAAGTTTGAATTCCCAAATGAAGACATCATGACGGTAAATAACTGTGAATAATTCAGGCCATATGACGGACCCGAACAAGGATCCCGATGGACCCTGTTCTTTGATGGGGGTATCCAATGCACTTAGAAATGGTATTGGTGTTGTACTCATATCTCTGGAAGGGTGTCATACTCCCTTTACCGCAAGACTCTGCTTCAATTGTACAAACAACATGGCGGAATATGAAGCATGCATCTTTGGTCTCAAAGTTGCCATAGACTTGGGGATCAAATCCTTGAATGTATTTGGAGTTTCAGCTTTGGTTATCAGTCAAATCAAAGGATAATGGGACACCAAACACCCTAACCTTATCCCTTATAAAGAACATGTTTTGACATTGCTACCACATTTTGAGAAGATTACCTTCGAGCTTTTCCCGCGAGAAGAAAATCAGCTAGCAGACGCACTAGCCACAATGTCATCCATGTTTAAACTTAAATTGGATAACGAGGATCCCCAGATCACCATCGAACGAATGGAGGAACCAGGACACTGTCACGAGATTAATACTGAAGAAGTAGTGGACCAGCCTTGGTTTCACGAAGTCAAGAAGTATCTCGAGGCTCAAGAATATCGAGAAGGAGCTTCAATCAATGATAAGAAGTTCTTAAGGAGATTATCTGCTAAATTCTTCCTTAGTAATGGCATTCTGTACAAACGCAATCATGATTCTGTGTTACTTCGGTGTGTAGATAAGGTTGAAGCTGAAAAGATCATGGCTGAATTGCATGAAGGCACTTTTGGCACCCATTCCAGTGGGCATGCTATTGTACCCCAAAATTTGCCCTATCATTTTAATCAATACATACTCCCAGAGATCCTCAATTTGCTCAAGGTTGCCCAAGAGTTGACCAGACAAACTCTCTCCTAAGGTAGTGTACCTCAAATTAGGGTTTCCATTTTCATCAAGATGGGTGAACCACAAAGGCCTCATATTCTCTCCATGGTCTTAATATGTTCTAAAGACCCTACATGTCAAGTTTCATGCCTTGCATAAGAAGTTTGCCCAGTCAACAGCTCAGATGCTTGAGAATCGACTATACTAGGTCAAAAGTCAACTGTGACCCACATACAGACAAACTTCAAGATTTTTGGTCAACATCCACATTTTGAAGTGAATTTCATCATTTGATCAAGGATTGACCATGATTCCTCAAGGAATGCTCCAAAATCATCAAAACCCAAAAGTTGTTAAATTAGGGTTTCTCAATAAAGTCAACCAAACTTTGACCAAGCGTAACCTCCATATGCTTTATCAGAAATTTTCCATCCAAAGCTCATTTTTAAGAGGATGAAATTACCTACAATTCATCTTCAACCCCCAAGTTCAAAATATGCACTCAAAAAAAGATATAAATTTTTACATTATGGGTCCTTTTGAAAAGTCAACAAAAACACATTTTGGGTCAAAGCTCCTTACATGAACATGGAAGACTCAATTTAGATGAGACCAAAAGGTTTGCTTAGTGGAATACTAAGCTTTATAAAAAGTCCAAGAAAACCTCTCTAAGGTCAAAATTGAGAGAGTTGTGCATTGTCAAAGTTGGCAATTTTTGGAAAATTGTCAAACGTCAACATTGATTAAATTGGCATTTTTTCCAAAGGGGCCCATGTTTTCTTGATTGAAACATGTTTCTAATAGGACCCACGACCCCTGGGATTTTCCACATATTATTTTATTACTTTTATCATTTATTTTGATTTTTTATTCATTTAAATCAAAATAAATCAAATTAAATGGAGAAATAATGAAGTCAAATCAAATCATGGATTTTTTGTGCATCTTTTGAGTCCATGTACAGCTAGCATGATGACCAATTCGTGCAAGATTCATTTGGATTGGAAAAGATTGGATTGAAGCTTATTTTGGGGAAGATATCATACAAAGAGAAAATTAAACCACTTTTTCATTATTTCTCAAGATATGATGCAATTTTATTGACCTAATTCGTTCTCTTATATGTATTGAACAATTCCAAATAAAAAGGACAAGAGTTGCGGTCGTGAAAAGGCCAAAGCAAACATAAAATTTTTGATAAAAAATGAGGTTCAAATTCTAGGATAGAGGGATATTCAAGATGATTCAAAGCCAGAAATCAATTCCTTGGCATCTCAGGAAGCATTCCCAACCATTTGCAGGCTTCAAAACATCAAGAATCCTCGCATAGAAGTATCACGGTTTGCATCCCAAACTCAAATTCAATTTCTATGTTTTATGCATTATAAATCCATTCTATTCATATATTCTTGTTCATAATCGTGTTTTCAAGCTTTCTATATCCTTTAATTGTATTAATGGCGCAGGAATCGATACTTACCATTGTTAGGGTTTGAGGTCACCATTTGGGGATTCCTGGTACAAGTTAAATTAGGCAAAAAGAAGGGTACCATGGTGTTCACAAGATCAAAACGAGATGATATGTATAGTTAGATTTCATTTATCTAGCGTTTTGTGGATTTTTGAATGTGACAGGGTTATGGTTACGAACATTGTCCTTAGGTAAAAGGTCATCACCTAATACGACAGAGCCCTGGAGAAGATGATTAAGTGGCAGCCAACCATTGGAGCGTTTAAATCTCACGCGTTTTCTGATCCAACTATCTTGTTTTATATATTGCGTTTTGATTTCAATATGTTAACAAATAACCATTGTAGCGCAGTTGGCAACATGGTATTGGCAGAAGGCATAAGGACCTGGGTTTGATCCCAAGTCCAGACAACTTTCTTTATTTTCTTTTCCTTCTACAGATTCAGTGCAAATCTCTCTCGTATGCCTACCATGCGCCTCAACGTCCAGCCACAGGATGTACTGCTACCCAAATCCAACGCGTTCCAACCTGAAAGACTATGATACACCTCAAGTCAATGTCACACAAGATCCAACATGGTCAACCTGGGCTCAGCTTGGTTGGGCCTGGAAATTCAGCTTTGCACCCCCTTCAGCAATCCATCACAAGCCCAAGTTTTTTTTTAATCTTTTCTAATTTCTTTATTTTCCTATTTTTATTAACACAAAATTTATTTATTTTATTTAATCACGAAGTTAACAAATCACAAAAATAAAAAAATCACAAAAAATATTTTTTAATAATAAATATTTAATTATTTTTTCCCAAAAAAATACACCAAAATCATTTTTCTCATAAAATACTTCTTTTTAATTTAATTAGTAATTTAGGTTAATTAGTTTCTTTCATAATTAAAAAACAATTAGAAATTAGGTTTAATTAATTTGTAATTTAATTGTGTTCTCAAAAAAAATCCACAAAAAATACTTTTCCTCACAGAGAGTTTTAGGTTATTTTTTCAACCGTCCTCGTATTTAATTCGTCGCGTGATTGTTAATTATTTTGCCATTATTTTGTAACTGCTGCGAGTTTGTAATACTCAATTAGTTTACTATTTCGCATTTACTATTCTCCCCCCAAGTTTTGGTTATGTAATCCCCCTTCCCCGAAGCCTTGTAATAGCTAGGATTATCTTCTCGCATTTTTAATTCCTGTAAATATTTAACTGTCTAGATGTATGCTAATAGGATTGTATGGCAAGAATGTTTGGAAAATTAAAACGATAGATCACCTAATGTGCAAAGATTAAATAACTGAAACAAATCATATGCACATATTTCACTCCTAGGGTTTACCTCACTTCGGTTGCCTTCGGTAAACAATCATTAAGCATAGGAGATTCTAGTGGTGGCCCTCCAGTCTAAAAAGATCAAAATGTCCCATTTGAATGTTGCCTCGGAAAGATCTTAAGACTCTAGGGTTATTACTAAAGTTTACTAACTATTGCTTTAGTGATTGTACTTGTCCCTTTCGAATGTCCCTTACAACTCCAACGACGGTGCTACCTACTCCTTAATATTAGGATAACGTTGTCTAAAGGAAATATAACGAACAATCTTTTTTTGAGTAGGTAGAATCTTAAGTACTTGCTCAATAAAAACTTTTCACACAAACACCTTTCAAAACAATTTTCAAAACAAACTTCGGCACATCCTTGAGGACTGATAAAAGGGTTATCACGAAGTAAAACTTTTCAAGACAAACACACACAAGTAATTTGAAAAATGAGCAAGTACCTAAGAGCCCGTAGATAACTACGGATAGAAAGGGTGCTAACGCCTTCCCTTTCTATAATCTACCTCCCGTACTCAGAATATCTCGAAAAAAGGTTTTTTCTGTTCTTTTTCCTTTTCCATGATTGGATGAAATAAAAGTCGGTGGCAACTCTTGCTTACCGCGACATTTTGCAAACAAAAAGCGCAAAATGCAAACCAGTATTAATAGTCGGTTCTGCCAGCGTATCATAGAACTGGCAACTCTGCCGGGGAATAAATAAGTGGGGTATACCTTAGGATCTAGGTCATTAAATTGCTTCTCTTGATTGTCTTGATTGCTTTACTTTTGAGGGTTTATTTGGGGTTACTATAGATCCTACACCCAGATCTGGGGACACTTTTTAGGTAAACAGTAATAGATCGTGGAGACTGTATGGTGTAGACCGATATAGTTTAAGCGATGGTTGTGTTGGTGTGACACTTTAGTTGGTACCGGTATCCTTCGCGGGGAAACGAGAAGAATACGGGGCCGCCACGTGGTGTCGTGAAGCACTAACGGACCTTAGAACCTTAGTTGAACAGACTTGGCCATTAGAAAGTAGTGGGATAGCCGGCCTCGGTGTATAGCTGAGGATTGGTTGATACTCGATGCTACGCTTATTGAGATCAGACTTTCGGGATATTTTGGCCACAAGAAAGGATTGATTGAGCTGAAGCAATGGCTGATAAAGGATGGTCAGTGATATTGAGATCCTCTAGAACCCGGTTAATTTTTAAGACAGGTTTGAAACCAACTAAACTTCAAGAGGGTATTACCTTTAACCCCATGCGAGCCTTAAACCTAAGGACTTCGTGTGATTTGATTGTGCTTGCTATACCTGTGTTTGCTATAACTGTGTTTTCTCATGACATCATGCATCATAACATAGCATACATTCTTATTGCACTAACCATTTCAAAGACCAAGGGAATTTATCTTTGTTCTGTTTTGCAGATCATGGCTTCCATTCGTAGAAACACTATCAGAATCAGCTTTGTGAAGATACCTTCCCAACTCAAAGAACTAGTATCAAGGGTTCCCGAAACTTCTGCGTTCACTAAGAGACATTGTCAACTTCTCAACCTGGTTACTGCAAACTTTGATGAAAAGATGATGAGTGTACTTTTTCAGTTCTTTGATCCCAAGCACCACTGCTTCACCTTTCCAGACTATCAGTTGGTGCCTACCTTGGAAGAATTCTCTCAGCTATTGCATATACCCATTCTTGAACAGTTTCCCTTCACAGGTCTAGAAGAAGTTCCTAAGTGTTGTACCCCAAAATTTGCCCTCCCATTTTCTAAATATTTTCTCATCACAAGGCCCTTGGAGCTCAAGATCCAGTTAGGGTTTCCTCTGCTCAAGACTTCTCCTAATACTGTTGACCCAAATTAGGGTTTGTGTTTGCACAAAGATGTTTTTACTTAAAATGCCTAAGATGACTTTCATGCTTCATGTTGAACTCCCAAGTTTATCCATACCAAGTTTCAAGCCTTGATTCCAAACTTTGCCCAGTCAATTGGACAGTTGACCTAGAAATCAGCTGTATTGGGGAAAAAGTCAACTGTGGCCAATTGACAGTCAAACCTCATGGAAATTGACCCACATCAACATTATGAACTCATATGAACCATTTGATCAAGTTTGGATCACAATTCCACAAGAAATTTGATCAGATCACCAAAAGGGCAAATTGGTCATTTTTAGGGTTTTGACTGCACAAAGGTAATTTTTGACTGTTTGACCTATCCAATGGCAAAACAAGCTCACATATGGACTCAAGGAACCCATGGAATTGTCTTGACATACTCAACAAGTTCAAAAGATCCCAAATGCACAAGGTTGACAGTTGAATTTCCCAGTCAATTGATCAATTTTGACTGTATACTGAAAAGTCAAACTTTGACTTTTTGGTCAAAATCAAGTGTCAAGATTCATTTTTCATCAAAACATGCCAAATCATGAAACTTGTTCATCAAGAAATCAAGAATTGCAAATTAGGGTTTGAAATGAAGATTTTTCATAACTTAGAATTTTTCTAAGTTATGAAAAACCCTAATTTTTTTTCTAACTTTGTCCCACTTTCTCATCAAGATGCATTTGGATTCAAGGAAAAGTCAAAACATGAAAGTTGTAGACCATTGCAAAGTCTACAACTTTGATTCACAAAGTTTCCTCAAAAGAAGCTTGTAGCTCAAGTTACAATTTTTGGAACAAGGGTACCAAACCATTCTTAACTTAGAGAAATTTTGAACCATTTTAGGCAGGATTTTTACCTAACTTCAAGACCATTTTTCACATGCTTACACTTGGAATTTAAATTTGAATTTCAAAGATGGATTGTAGCACACATTCCAAGCTTTCCAAAATGTCCAAGAACTCATCAAGAAACCTCATGGTTAGGGAGAATCGAATTTTGCAAGTTGGGAAAAACTCACTTTGTTTATGGCCAATTTACATGTTCATACACTTGTGCCGTTTTGAAATCAGCTTGCATTCCTTGATTACATGTCCTATATCCCATTTGCACTCAATAATTTAATGCTAACTCATTGTGCCAAGGCCTTGTTTTATGTGTTTAAGCATTACATGGAAGATTAAGCCATTTTTAGATAAAGCATTTTTGCCATTTTTGAAAAGAAGTGCTTTATGTCAATTTGTAAATCAAGAAGGTACAAAGAAAATCTCTGAGGCACAAGTTATTAGACTAATCCCACTGATCAAGGAGAGATTATGCAGCATGGTAGAGGGGCATGTACAAGCCTAAAACACCAACTTGCCATTTCTTGCTTAAGTGTGAAGAAACATTGCATAACAACACACAACTCTCATTCCTGTAAACCAGAGCTTAAGCAAAGTTATCAAACACTTTCTAATCATCAAACCTAAGCTAAAACACAAGCCAACCAAGTTATATACCTTCTCAAACATAGAATCACCCTAAAACTGCCAAAACAGGGGACCTGCTGCAGATTGAGTTCCATAACTCAATCCATTCGTGCATTCTTGCCAAAACCACTTCAAACACATCCTACATCATCCCTTGAAACTGTTCCAAGCCCTAAACACGACCTGTAACATCCCTAGCTAACATCACCATTTTCATTTTTCTGTTTTGCAGTTGAAGTACCATAGCACGATTCTCTTAGTTTCCAAGTAAACTAAAGCATGGAATAGCATCCCTGGACATCAAGGAAGTTGTACCAATCATCACCTTGCATTGAGAATACCTCCATCACCAGATACGATTCCAACTGAACAGGTAAGTTCATGAACTCGTATCTCTCTATCCAGGCATTGTTAGCTTTAGGTTTGTGAAGAAATTATGTCACATTCATGGCCCTGAATCTGCCCATATCATTAGTTTTCATTTATGTTATGTATGCTATGAGAATTTGAGGTCTGAACTTGGAACAAAAACTAGGTCAGGAATTGGGGGAGAAGAAATTCTCTCTCATTTCTGAGAGTTAGATCATGTTCTTTATATGTATGAAATCGTGAGATGATGCTTTACATTTTTTGTGTTGTAAATTTTCATTAAAAATCAAAGAATCAGGATCTTGATGTTGAAGCAAGAAGGCACGCGTTTTCAAACAGAGATGGTTGGAGGTTGAAGAAGCTGCCTTTGGGCTGGGCCTGTTTCACTTTTCTTATTTGCACCATAGTTTTACTTTTAAACCCCCCCTGGCCCATTTTGAAATATCTTTATTATTTCTGATTTTTTCCTCTTGATTTTGTTTTTATATTTTTGTCTAAACATGAAAAAAACATTAAAATTATTTTTCTCACATTTTTTGCATTTTTTTGACATTTATTTTGTTTCTTTTAGTTTTGTACATAAATAATATACAAATACTATTATTTAAAAATAACTAAAATAAAATAATACAAACATATCTTATTTCTGATTTTTATTTTATTTTTTCTCTTGAAAACATTTTACATAAAATATACTTTTTTTTAATAAATATTAAATAGTTTATTTTTGCATATATAATATATATTTAGTAAATAATAAAAATACATATATATTTATTAGAGTATTTAGGACAAAAATACAAAATATATACATTTTTATTTTTATTAATATTTAATATTAAAAATACCCTTTTTTACAAATATACTTCATTTTTGTTTTATTTTTGTACATAATTAATAAACATTGTATATATTAAATAATAAATACCTTTTGTTTGCAAAATTAGGGTTTTGCCCTAAATACATAAAAAAACTCCCAAAATTAATACTTTTTATTTTGTTTATTTGACACATAAAAAACACTTTTTTCATACATATAGAAACATTTTCTTTGCATCTTGCATATTTATTCCATTTTTATTTAATTATTGTATATTAATTAATTTGTATAATTCAATTTTGATGTAATAGTTAGGTTTAAATTCCTTGTCAAAATACCCCCATCTGAACATTTGTACCCCCTTCCCATATATTATGTTGTAATAGCTTAGGAACTTTATTTTTCGCACTTTAAAGTTTTCTAAATATGCCATGATAGAATTAGGGTTTGTATGCCAATCAATTAACCAAAAATAGTTTGACCTAAATTCAAGATAATCAAGCATGAAAATGGACAACACTAATCACACTTTCACCCCTAGGGTATTCCACTTGTTGCCTTCAATAATGGGCCATATTGCATGTTAGGTCTCTTTGGGCAAAACAAAACAATCAAATGATCATAGTCCCTCGTTGACGCTTTCGAAAGTTGCCTAAAAATGATCAAGTCCCTTAAAGGAAAAACTGTCCAAAGATACTTGGCACCATTGCAATTATGGTCTAAACGATGACCCGCGCCCGTCCCTTTCACATCCTAACACAAGATTGTCCACCAAATGCAATGGTGGAAGAAAATTGTTAAAAGGGTTAAAACATAGCAAAAATCTTTGAGAACTTTAGGGTAGATAGATCTTAAGTACTTGTCAACTTGCAAAATAAAAATACTTGCCTATTTTTCAAACCACACATCACTACACTTTCAAAACAACTTTCAAAAACCTTGAAACATCTTTTCAAAAAGACAAACACCTTTTGTAAAACATTCGAGTAAAGAATTGTTACAAGGGTAGCCTAGACAAGGCATCTTTTTCAGAACACTTTCAAAACCACGCACAAAGCACCATTTCAAACAATTGAAAATCAAGGCAAGTTGATCTAAGCAAGTAACTAAGAGCCCATGGATAACCATGGATAGAAAGGGTGCTAATACCTTCCCTTTCTATAATCTACTCCCCGAACCCAAGAAAATATCTCAAAGGTTTTTGCTGTGCTTTTTTAAACCTTTCCTTAGGATAAAATAAAAAGTCGGTGGCGACTCTTGCTCAACCGAAACATTTGCAAAAACAAACGCAAAACCCTAGTCAGTTCTCCCACCGTATCACAGAACTGGCGACTCTGCTGGGGATTATTTTTTAAAAGTGGAGTAACCTTAGGGCTTAGATCACCCTCTTGCATGACTAATTGTTTGATTTGATTGCTTTATATCTTGGCTCTCTTGTTTGGGTTTGCAATCCTACACCCGAATTTTTGGGAAACATTCATAGATAGCAATACGTTGTGGAAACTGTGCGGGGTATACCGACACGGTTGAAGCAATAGCTATATTAGTGTGACATATTTGTGAGTACCGGTAACCCTTGAGTTCAATCAAGGAGAGTACGGGGCCGCTGAGTGATGTCACTAAGCACTAATGACCTAGAACCTTACTTGACCATCTTGGCCTTTTATTAGGGGTAGTGAGATGACCGGCTTTGGTGCAGTCCGAAGTTGGTAGATACTCGATACTACACTCATTGAGGGTTGTTTTCTTGGAATATTTTGGTCGCTAGTTAAGTGGCTAAACCAAAACCATGAACGATGAGAACAATCCAATGATGTTGAGCTCCTTAGAACCCGGTTACTATTTATAGGACAGGTTTTTAAGCCAACTACACTCAAGAGGGTACTTACCTATGAAACCTCATGCAAGCCTGAAACTAGGGTTTGGTGTGAATTGCTTGTACATATGTTTTGTGCATACATCATAAACATCATAAAGCATCATATGCATTCACTAACCATTTCAAGGGTTTAGATCTTCATCTTTGTTCTTGTTTTGTAGGTCATGGAAATTCTTCGAAGAAAAACCATCCAAGTCAACCTTGTGAGAATCCTTCCTCAACTCAAGGAGCTCACATCAAGGATTCCGGAAAGCTCACCCTTCAGTGAAAGACATGGTAGACTGCTCAGCCTAGTCAACACCAACATTGAAGAGGACATGATGAAAGTGCTATTCTAGTTCTTTGACCCTCTTCACCACTGTTTCACTTTCCCCGACTACCAGTTGGTGCCCACTTTGGAGGAGTTTTCTCAACTCCTAAGAATCCCTATCCTTAATCAACTACCCTTCAACGGTACGGAAAAGGAACCAAAGCCGGAAGATGTTGCTCGAGCATTACATCTACAACCATCTGACATCAAGGGGCATTGGGAAACCAGAAGCGGCGTTAAAGGTTTCTTAGCAAAATTCTTGTTTGAGAAGGCACAAGAATGTTGGAATTCATTGGACCTACAAGCCTTTGAAGAAATTGTGGCACTCCTTATCTATGGTTGGTCTTGTTCCCAAATCCTGACCAGCTCGTAGATGTCAACGCCGTCAAGATCTTCTTATCCAGAAATTCAATACCAATATTGCTTGGGGACATTCTTCACTCATTTTACACACGAACAATGAGAAAGAGGGGTGTTCTCATGTGTTGTACTCCTCTCCTCGCAAGGTGGTTTATTTCGCACCTTCCACAATCTGTCTTGAAGAATGACCAAGGCTCAAGGTGGTCCCAACGGTTGATGACTCTTACTCACTCTGATGTACACTGGTGTTCTCGGTCCAGAGAAAATGTCATCATCGTCGATCATTGTGGAGAGTTCCCTAATGTTCCATTACTTGGCATTAGAGGGGGCATTACCTACAACCCTTGCCTAGCTTTGAGGCAATTTGGATATGCACGGAGGGATGGCCCTCACGACATGTTGATTCTTGACCTAGTTTTTGACTTCGACAACGATGAGCAAGGACTTTGCCAAAGATTCATCAGAGCTTGGAGGATGCCCAACAAGGTTGATAGCAAGACACTGGGGCACAAGAACTCCATCTCTCTTGAGCCTTATCTCAAGTGGGTACGAGCCCGAGCCCAGAGTCTAATGATTCCTTATCCTCATGTTCTCCCTGTGATTAAAGAGCCCGTCAAGGAAGGAGATGTTCCCTACACCATCCTATATCCTGACATGCCTACATCGTGGGAGGAAATGCAGAAGAGTTGGATTCAGCTCAAGGAGGAACGGAACACTTTTGAGGCCAACTTCTACGCCAGTGAGAAGAAGGTTCTAGAGCTTAACCGCCGAATCCATGAGGAGGAGACTCTCAACACCTACATCGCGCCAAAGAGGATGTGCAACGTCTTTTTACCTTGAGAAGTTTTTGTAATATTTGGCCCATGGGGCATTTATGTACTGACAAATTTCTTCTTATTAATATGACGTGCGTTCTCTTTTGTTTGCAACAATTTTGAATATTCTAAATCCTTGAATGCATTGCATACATAAGCATACCATTCATCATGTGCATAAGCAGGTCTCACGCCAGGTTTCCTTATCTGTCTGCTGTTTATTTCAGTAGGATGGATCTCGAGCAAACAGTCAAAGACTTGCAGGCTCAAAATGCACAGTTTCAGCAACTCCTGATGACCTTGGCTAAGGGTCAGGAGGATCTAAAGACCCTACTGGGGAATAAGGACCCAGTGAAAAAGAAGAAAAAGAGACTCGGGGTGGCTACTTTAGGGAGAAGATTTGAAGGAGAAGCCATAAGAGTGCTTGAATTTCCTCCTACTTCTGAGGAGGGAACCAGTAAAGGGGGTGCGGCTGCGGTACCTTCCGAGTCCGATATGGAAGAAGAGGAGGCTGAAGAGGATGCAGACTATTCTGATCAACAATACCCTCCAGCTGATGATAAATACAAAGGTTTAGAAGACAGGTTGGCAGCCATGGAGCTACAGAGAGTGCCGTGTTTGGATTTCGAAGACTTGGGTTTAGTTGCCGGAATTGTGATTCCCCCAAAGTTCAAAGTGCCAGTTTTTGTGAGGTATGACGGGCTGTCCTGTCCAAAAATGCATCTCAGGTCCTACGTAAGAAAGATCCAACCTTATATGGCAGATAAGAACCTTTGGATCCATTTCTTTCAAGACAGCCTTTCTGGGGCTCAACTGGAGTGGTTCTATCAGCTAGAGGGAACCAGTGTCTGAAACTGGGAAGACTTGGCCACCGCCTTTTACAAACAATATCAGTATAATTCTGACCTTGCTCCCACGCGTACCCAACTTCAGGGTATGTCACTGGGAACAGGCGAAAGATTCAAAGAATATGCACAAAAATGGAGAGATTTGGCTGGAAGGGTGCAGCCGCCTTTGACTGACCGCGAACTGGTTGACATGTTCCTGGGGACCTTGTCTGGTCCATTCTTCAACCATTTGATCGGTAATTCTTCCGCGGGATTTACAGATTTGATCTTAACAGGCGAAAGAATAGAAGCTGGCATCAAGTCAGGGAAGATTCAGAAGGGTGTCGCTGCAAGTGTTGAGAAGAAGCCTTTCAAAAAGGAAACGGTTGTGGTATACTCTCAGAGAAGAGCAGGGAAGACTGAACGCCGGCCAACTGTGGGGGCCGTAATGATCCAAAACCCTTCAAGTGAGCAGCCTCGCTATAACCAGTCCAGACCAAATCAACAACGGGTAGAACGGCCACAATGGCAGTTCACCCGCATTAATATGACGCCAGCGCAAGTGCTTCCCCGTCTGTTGAAGTTGAATCTCGCCACTATCAAAGAGGCACCAAAAAATGTGAATACGTCCTCTCCGCATTACCATCCTAATGCTAAATGCGCCTACCATTCTGACAGTGTCGGGCACGACACCAACCATTGTTGGGCACTCAAGCATAAAATCCAAGACCTGATAGAGGCGAAGGAGGTGGAGTTCGACGCCCCAGAGAAGCCGAACGTGATATCTGCTCCAATGCCGAAGCACGGCCGAAATGTCAATGTCATTGAAGAAGATTTGTATGTTGCTGATGTCAATGATCTGATAACTCCGTTGCTAACCATCAAGTTGAATCTATTAAGGGCCGGGATCTTCCCGGGATGTAAAGAAGACTTCTATTGTTGTTACTCTCTGCCATTTGACTGTCTGTTACTGAAGAAAGGCATCCAAGGCCTAATGGACAGTCGACAAATTTTGTTTGAAAAAGTTTCTGCTATTCCAACCCATACTGAAGATGTCTCAATTATAACCATTCACGCCAATCTTTCCAAGGCCGTCAGAAAGCCTTTTAAGATTACACCAGCTACGAAGTCTGTTCCTTTGAAGATAACAATGCCAGGGCCTGTCCCCTACATTTCCGAGAAGTCAATACCATGGAAATACGGCGGTGACGTCTACTACCATGGTATTAAACAAATTGAAATAACTGAAGGAAGCTCGGATGAGGAAGAAGCCAGCATTGGAAACATTGCGGGCACAAGAAAAATCACCCGGAGCGGGAGAATATTTTCTCCAGAGATTGCCCCTCCAAGAGCAATCTTTGGACCCTCATCTGCTGCCAAGGTTATTCCTGCACCAATAAAACTCTCCGCTAGAACCCCATTGATTGAGGATGTTGTTGTTCCTAGTATTGTCCCTCCTATCGCTGCTGATAAAGGTAAGGGGACCCAGGATGAGCTCGTCAGGACGAGGGCTCAACCCTTGGTCATCCCGGAAACCTCCAAGAAAGAAATGGAAGAGATCTTGAAGATAATCAAAAGGAGTGATTACGACGTGGTAGAACAACTGGGGCAAACCCCCTCGAAGATCTCCATGTTGGCACTACTACTTTGCTCGGAAGCGCATGCCAAAGCTTTGATAAAATTCCTAAAGGCAGCCCGTGTGCCCCAGGAAACCTCTGCAGACCAATTCCAAAATTGCATGGCCAGCCTTACTGCAGACAATGGATTAGGTTTCTCTGATGCCGATCTAACTCCTAAAGGTAGAAACCACAATGATGCTTTGCACATTTCAGTCGAGTGCCGAGGAACTACTCTCGCACATGTCTTGGTCGACACTGGTTCTTCGCTGAATGTACTGCCTAAGAAAGCTTTGGACCGACTAGATTGTGAAGGTTTAGAGCTGAAGCCGAGTGATATTGTTGTCAGAGCTTTCGATGGTTCGAAGAGGATGGTCCATGGGGAGGTTGATATTCCCATCAAGGTAGGCACTGAGGTGTTTAAATCTACTTTCTATGTGATGAACATCCGTCCGTCATACTCTTGCTTGTTGGGTAGGCCTTGGATACACAATGCCGGGGCAGTCACCTCTTCCTTACATCAAATGTTGAAGTATCCTGTCAAGGGAAAGATCATAACCGTCCATGGTGAAGAGGAGTATATGATCAGCCACCTGAACTCCTTCTGGTATGTGGAGGTAGAGGGTGAGTTCATTGAGACACCATTCCAGCATTTCGAAGAAGTCCCTCCTGAAATAACAATAGCAAAGTTGGTAGCTGAAGTACCAAAGCAGATGGCCAGGATGGCATCTCTGGAGGACGCGAAGGCCGTAATAAAGGAGGGGAAGAGTTCAGCATGGGGGCAGTTGCCTGATATTCCACATAAAACAGACAAATTTGGATTAGGGTTCACTGCCGCGGGCCAGAAAGCTATGCGCCGTTCGAAGATTGAAAGAGCGCCAATCAAGATTTCTCCTTACGGAATCAACTCTTTGGAGGATGAAGACGAAGGGAACAACATCGAAGAGTGGATCTACCCAACTATCAAAGGAGGATTATGCAACTGGGAGGCAAAGGACTTTGTCCCCATCACTTTTATTAATCAGTAATTTATCTGTCAAACATTTCCTATGGTCTGTAATAATTACTTTTGAACAATCCGCACACTATCTTTTTACCTCATGCCTTGCCCGGGGCATGTAGGTCCATTTGTAAGGGTTTTGATTATTTTCATATCCATATGCCATGTTTAATGATTCATTGGACGTTTTTCATTTGATAAACTGTTGTGTTCATTTTCTTTCCCTTTGCATTTTTTTTTTTAAGGATGGCTATCCCTTACACACACCCACACTCACAAATGCAGGTACCCATCCACTCTGGATTCCATGGGTGACTATTCTGCTATATCCTTCAATAACTCTGAAGATCTGGTCAATCAAGCCGAGTATGAAGATGACGAAGGTTGTGAAGTACCAGGGGAATTAGCCAGACTTCTACTGCAAGAGGAAAGGGCCATCTTACCTCACGAAGAGTCATTGGAAACTGTCAACTTAGGAACCGAGGAAGACCGGAAGGAGGTGCAAGTGGGTGCCAATCTGGACCCAAGTGTCAAGGAACGCCTGATATAGTTGTTAAATGAGTACGTTGAAATCTTCGCTTGGTCTTATGAAGACATGCCGGGTTTATACACAGACATCGTGGTTCACCGTCTCCCCACAAGAGAGGATTGTCCACCGATCAAACAAAAAGTCCGCCGAATGAGGCCTGACATGTCTGAAAAGATCAAAGCAGAAGTGATGAAGCAATTCGACGCTGGCTTTCTGGCTGTTACATCCTATCCTCAATGGGTCGCTAACATCGTGCCAGTACCTAAAAAAGATGGAAAAGTCAGGATGTGTGTGGACTACCGGGATTTGAATAGGGCCAGCCCCAAAGATGATTTTCCGCTACCACACATTGACATTTTAATCGACAATACAGCTCAGCAAAAGGTGTTTTCCTTCATGGATGGTTTCTCGGGCTACAATCAAATCAAAATGGCCCCCGAAGATATGGAGAAAACAACTTTTGTCACACAATGGGGTACTTTCTGTTACAAGGTGATGCCGTTCGGGCTGAAGAACGCAGGGGCAACTTATCAACGCGCCATGGTAGCTTTGTTTCATGATATGATACATCATGAGATTGAAGTTTACGTAGACGATATGATAGCTCGGTCACAAACAAAGGAGGAGCACCTTGAACATCTAGAAAAGCTGTTTGCCAGGTTGAAAGAATACAAACTCAGGCTGAATCCAAGTAAGTGTACTTTTGGAGTTAGGTCTGGAAAACTCCTAGGATTCATTGTAAGCAACAAGGGCATTGAAGTCGATCCAGCAAAAGTGAAAGCGATACAAGAGATGCCTGCTCCCTGTACTGAAAAGGAGGTTAGAGGGTTCTTGGGGCGCTTGAATTATATTGCCAGGTTCATCTCTCATCTGACTTCTACCTGTGAGCCGATTTTTAAACTATTAAAAAAGGATCAGGTAGTCGAATGGAGCGACGATTTCCAAGCTGCTTTTGATAAGATCAAGGAGTATTTTCTAGAACCTCCTATTCTGATGCCACCCGTCGAAGGAAGACCATTGATCATGTATCTGACCGTCTTGGATAACTCAATGGGGTGTGTTTTGGGCCAGCATGACGAGTCTGGTCGAAAAGAGCATGCTATTTATTACCTTAGCAAAAAGTTTACCGACTGTGAGACTCGCTACTCACTGCTCGAGAAAACTTGTTGCGCTTTGGTATGGGCTGCTCGCCGACTAAGGCAGTATATGTTGACTCATACTACCCTGTTGATTTCCAAAATGGATCCTATCAAGTATATCTTCGAGAAGCCTGCTTTATCTGGAAGGATAGCTAGATGGCAAATGATCCTAACTGAGTATGACATCCAGTACACCACTCAAAAAGCTATAAAAGGGAGTGTGCTAGCTGACCATCTGGCTCATCAAGCTATCGAAGATTACCAACCCATGAGATTTGACTTCCCAGACGAGGACATCATGAATTTGGACGACATTAAAGGTAACGGACCGTATGACGGACCCGAAAAGGGATCCCGATGGACCCTGTACTTTGATGGCGCTTCAAATGCACTTGGAAACGGTATCGGTGCGGTACTCATTTCCCCGGAAGGTTGTCACACACCTTTCACGGCCCGACTTTGCTTCAGTTGCACAAACAACATGGCTGAATATGAAGCTTGCATCTTTGGTCTCAAGGCTGCTATAGACTTGGGGATCAAATCTTTGATCGTATTCGGGGACTCGGCTTTGGTTATCAGTCAAATCAAAGGAGAGTGGGATACCAAGCATCCTAATCTTATACCATACAAAGAACATGTCTTGACGTTGTTGCCTCACTTCGAGCAAATTACCTTCGAGCATTTCCCGCGAGAAGAGAATCAGCTAGCATATGCTCTAGCTACAATGTCCTCCATGTTTAAACTCAACTGGGATAACGAGGCTCCCCAAATCACCATCGAGCGAATGGATGAACCCGCACATTGTCACGAGATTAATACCGAAGAAGTAGTGGAATAACCCTGGTTCCATGAAATCAAATGGTATCTCCAGACTAGAGATTATCCCGAAGGAGCTTCCGTAAATGACAAGAAGTTCTTAAGGAAATTCGCTGCCAAATTCTTCCTGAGCAACGACATCCTTTACAAACGAAGCCATGATTGTGTTTTACTCCGATGCATAGACAAAGCTGAAGCAGAGTTGATCATGACTGAGATACACAGCGGCACATTTGGCACTCACTTGAGCGGGCATACAATGGCTAAGAAGATCCTAAGGGCAGGCTATTACTGGTCTACCATGGAAGCTGACTGCCATCAACATTCCCGTACTTGCCACAAGTGTCAAGTCTATGCTGACAAAGTTCATATCCCTCTGGTTCCTCTCAACGTTCTGACTGCTCCTTGGCCATTTGCAATGTGGGGCATCGACATGATTGGAGAGATCAAGCCCACAACATCCAACGGACATCGTTTCATCCTGGTTGCCATTGACTATTTCACCAATGGGTTGAAGCAGCTTCCTTCGCCTCTGTTACTAAAAATGTGGTTGCCCGCTTCATCAAGCAAAATCTCATATGCCGGTATGGTGTTCCAGACAGGATCATCACAGACAACGGTACAAATCTGAATAACACGATGATCACCGCATTGTGCGAACAGTTCAAGATTTATCATCACAATTCATCTCCCTATCGGCCGAAGATGAACGGTGCTGTTGAAGCTGCGAACAAAAACATTAAGAAGATCATTCAGAAAATGACAGTCACTTACAAAGACTGGCATGAGATGTTACCGTTTGCTCTACATGGGTACCGTACGACGGCACATACTTCAACCGGGGCAACCCCATTTTCTTTGGTATATGGCATGGAAGCTGTCCTGCCTATGGAGGTTCAGATCCCTTCTCTAAGGATTATGAAGGACGCATGTTTGAATGAAGATGATTGGATTCAGACCCGACTTGATCAACTCAATTTGATCGACGAGAAGCGACTCGCTGCTGTATGCCATGGTCAGACGTATCAAAAGCGGATGATCAAGGCCTTCAATAAGAAAGTCAGACGTCAAGTGTATCAAGTCGGAGATCTCGTAATCAAGCGGATTATCTTGCCGCAAAGTGATCCCAGGGGCAAATGGACTCCTACATACGAATGACCATTTGTGATCAAGAGCATATTTTCTGGTGGTGCAATGATTCTGACCACCATGGACGGCGACGATTTGCCACACCCTGCGAACGCAGACATAGTCAAAAGATACTACGCATAAAATAACCCGACAAGTCGAAAACCCGAAAGGGCGACTTGGGCAAAAATGGGCATCCCGGTGAACCGAAAACCCGAAAGGGCGGTTCAGGCAAAAGTTAGGGATAAAAATAAAAAGAAATCTGTACACCCGGCAAGCTGAAAACTCGAAAGGGCGGCTTGGGCAAAAAGGGGTTTCCCGGTGGATCGAAAACCCGAAAGGGCGATTCAGGCAAAAGTTAGGGAATTAAAGCGTATGACTATGTCTCGTCGGATCACTTCAAAGACAATCTCTTCATCAACCAGTTCCAAGCTTCTGATCAATCCAGCCATCGGCAGGCGAAGCATTGAATGGACAGATATTCAGAGTTGTGAAGGCTGTAGCAGAATGGAATCCCATGGAATTATTTCACATAGCCATCTTTCTTTTGTATAAATTTTTCAATATTTACGACGAAATCCTCTTACTAGGATGATTGTCTCCTTTGTACAAATATACTCATAGAAAGTTAATACAAATACTTTTCCAGAAATCTGCGTCGTTTCCTTTTCTCTTTGCTTTTTGCACTTATGTTTTATTTGAGAAACGTCCAATGTTTTGTTAAATAGGCATATGCATTTGAACATAAGCATTCCCTTATGAATCAAGAAAGACGGTTACTAGTAAATTGAAGGTGCAGTTAGGTATCTTGATACCCTTTCAAAGCAAATCCCGAGCAGATTTGAAATCCGCATTCTTCAGTCAGAAATTAATTCCCTAAACGGAGTCAGACTTCAGGACCCTCGTCAGCAAAAGCTTTCTCAAAACTGATTTCCCAAGCCAGAGAATCCTCTAGAACTCCATTCCCCTCAGAGTTAAGTTTCAGTATCCCCAGCGGAGTTAAAACTTCAAACTATCAATCCCCAGCGGAACCAGACTAGGGAACCTTTTCCCCACAGAGATGCTTCCCACTGAACTGAAGATTCTCAAATCATACCTCTCCAGCATGAGTCTACCAGGTTCTAAAATCCCCAGTAGAAATCATCGGAAATTCTCTTACCCTGCAAGTCACCAAGGAAATTCCAAGTCCCCGCAAGTGGTTCTAAGGCCCCTCAACGATTGAAGGTCTGGTATTCCCCAAGCAAATCGGAAGACTTTCAGTTTTCAGTTCCTCATTGTATATTCGAAGATTCTCCAGTGAAGATCTCCTCAAGACAGGAATTCCCCAAAAGATTGGTATACAACCCAAGCTCCTTATTCCCCAGCAACAGCCAAGGAATCATTCTTCCCGGCAGCAGTCAAGATGCTTTTATCTTCAACAATCTAGGATTCATTTATCCTCCGCAAGATAGCTCATCAGCTTACATGCGCATTCATTACATTTATATCATAAACATTGATGTCACATACATTGCATCATGCATCATAACATTGCATACAGCTAACCCTTTACCTTTTTCAGGTAAGATCAGTCGACAGACAAAGATCATCTTCCGAGATTCATCCAGAAATAGTTCAGATGTGACCCGGACACGGCAACATTCTGATACTTATTCCAGATTCACTCTGATGCAGTTTTACACGGACGCATCATCAGGAAACCCTACACCGGTTCCTCTTCAACTTCAAGACTTCTGAAAACAGTTTACGGATTCTTCACAACAACGGATGTTAATCTATCGCTTGTTCAGATGCAACTTTTGAAAACAGTTTACGGACGCTTCCCAACAACGGATGTTGCTCTATTGCTTATTCAACTTCAAGACTTCTGAAAACAGTTCACGGGTTCTCCAAGTAACGGATGTTAACCTATCGCTTGTTCAGATTCTTCTCAAGAATTCTGAAAACAGTTTATGGATTCTTCCCAACAACGGATGTTAATCTATCACTTGTTCAGATGCAACCTTTTGAAAACAGTTTACGGACGCTTCCCAACAACGGATGCTGCTATATTGCTTATTCAACTTCAAGACTTCTGAAAACAGTTCACGGGTTCTCCAAGTAACGAATGTTAACCTATCACTTGTTCAGATTCTTCTCAAGACTTCTGAAAAAAGTTTATGGATTCTTCCCAACAACGGATGTTAATCTATCACTTGTTTAGATGCAATTTTTGAAAACAGTTTACGGACGCTTCCCAACAATGGATGTTGCTCTATTGCTTATTCAACTTCAAGACTTCTGAAAACAGTTCACGGGTTCTCCAGTAACGGATGTTAACCTATCGCTTGTTCAGACTCTTCTCAACTTTTGAAAACAGTTTACGGATGCCTCCAGATACGGATGTCAATCTATTGCTTATTCAGACCCCCAGTTCAAAGATGGTCCTAAACATGGACACCTTTCCGATACTCATTCCAGATGGCATCTTTAAGCCCATCCCCGACAAGGTTCTGTCACTCCCCCAGATGGCATCTTTAAGCCCATCCCCAAATGGCATCTCTAAGCCCATTCCCGCATCCATTGCTTTGACGAGTGCAAATTTAAGGGCACTCTAGTGTCCAATCTCCTTTTACCCTCGAGTCGCGAAAGGCAAACTTGCCAATCTAACTCTTCGGATTCAAGAAGATTGAACAGGGGCAACTGTTGTACCCCAAAATTTGCCCTCCCATTTTCTCAATATTTTCTCATCACAAGGCCCTTGGAGCTCAAGATCCAGTTAGGGTTTCCTCTGCTCAAGACTTCTCCTAATACTGTCGACCCAAATTAGGGTTTGTGTTTGCACAAAGATGTTTTGACTTAAAATGCCTAAGATGAATTTCATGCTTCATGTTGAACTCCCAAGTTTATCCATACCAAGTTTCAAGCCCTGATTCCAAACTTTGCCCAGTCAATTGGACAGTTGACCTAGAAATCAACTGTATTGGGGAAAAAGTCAACTGTGGCCAATTGACAGTCAAACCTCATGGAAATTGACCCACATCAACATTATGAACTCATATGAACCATTTGATCAAGTTTGGATCACAATTCCACAAGAAATTTGATCAGATCACCAAAAGGGCAAATTGGTCATTTTTAGGGTTTTGACTGCACAAAGGCAATTTTTGACTGTTTGACCTAGCCAATGGCACCCCAAGCTCACATATGGACTCAAGGACCCCATGGAATTGTCTTGACATACTCAACAAGTTCAAAAGATCCCAAATGCACAAGGTTGACAGTTGAATTTCCCAGTCAATTGATCAATTTTGACTGTATACTGAAAAGTCAAACTTTGACTTTTTGGTCAAAATCAAGTGTCAAGATTCATTTTTCATCAAAACATGTCAAATCATGAAACTTGTTCATCAAGAAATCAAGAATTGCAAATTAGGGTTTGAAATGAAGATTTTTCATAACTTAGAATTTTTCTAAGTTATGAAAAACCCTAATTTTTTTTCTAACTTTGTCCCACTTTCTCATCAAGATGCATTTGGATTCAAGGAAAAGTCAAAACATGAAAGTTGTAGACCATTAAAAATTCTACAACTTTGATTCACAAAGTTTCCTCAAAAGAAGCTTGTAGCTCAAGTTACAATTTTTGGAACAAGGGTACCAAACCATTCTTAACTTAGAGAAATTTTGAACCATTTTAGGCAGGATTTTTACCTAACTTCAAGACCATTTTTCACATGCTTATACTTGGAATTTAAATTTGCATTTCAAAGATGGATTGTATTACACATTCCAAGCTTTCCAAAATGTCCAAGAACTCATCAAACAACCTCATGGTTAGGGAGAATCAAATTTGGCAAGTTGGGAAAAACTCACTTTGTTTATGGCCAATTTACATGTTCATACACTTGTGCCATTTTGAAATAAGCTTGCATTCCTTGGTTACAGGTCCTATATCCCATTTGCACTCAATAATTTAATGCTAACTCATTGTGCCAAGGCCTTGTTTTATGTGTTTAAGCATTACATGGAAGATTAAGCCATTTTTAGATAAAGCATTTTTGTCATTTTTGAAAAGAAGTGCTTTATGTCAATTTGTAAATCAAGAAGGTACAAAGAAAATCTCTGAGGCAAAAGTTATTAGACTAATCCCACTGATCAAGGAGAGATTATGCAGCATGCTAGAGGGGCCTGTACAAGCCTAAAACACCAACTTGCCATTTCTTGCTTAAGTGTGAAGAAACATTGCATAACAACACACAACTCTCATTCCTGTAAACCAGAGCTTAAGCAAAGTTATCAAACACTTTCTAATCATCAAACCTAAGCTAAAACACAAGCCAACCAAGTTCTATACCTTCTCAAACACAGAATCACCCTAAAACTGCCAAAACAGGGGACCTGCTGCAGATTGAGTTCCATAACTCAATCCATTCGTGCATTCTTGCCAAAACCACTTCAAACACACCCCACATCATCCCTTGAAACTGTTCCAAGCCCTAAACAAGACCTGTAACATACCTAGCTAACATCACCATTTTCATTTTTCTGTTTTGCAGTTGAAGTACCATAGCACGATTCTCTTGGTTTCCAAGTAAACTAAAGCATGGAATAGCATCCTTGGACATCAAGGAAGCTGTACCAATCATCACCTTGCATTGAGAACACCTCCATCACCAGATACGATTCCAACTGAACAGGTAAGTTCATGAACTCGTATCTCTCTATCCAGGCATTGTTAGCTTTAGGTTTGTGAATAAATTATGTCACATTCATGGCCCTGAATCTGCCCATATCATTAGTTTTCATTTATGTTATGTATGTTATGAGAATTTGAGGTCTGAACTTGGAACAAAAACTAGGTCAGGAATTGGGGGAGAAGAAATTCTCTCTCATTTCTGAGAGTTAGATCATGTTCTTTATATGTATGAAATCGTGAGATGATGCTTTACATTTTTTGTGTTGTAAATTTTCATTAAAAATCAAAGAATCGGGATCTTGATGTTGAAGCAAGAAGGCGCGCGTTTTCAAACAGAGATGGTTGGAGGTTGAAGAAGCTGCCTTTGGGCTGGGCCTATTTCACTTTTCTTATTTGCACCATAGTTTTACTTTTAAACCCCCCTGGCCCATTTTGAAATATCTTTATTATTTCTGATTTTTTCCTCTTGACTTTGTTTTTATATTTTTGTCTAAACATGAAAAAAACATTAAAATTATTTTTCTCACATTTTTTGCATTTTTTTGACATTTATTTTGTTTCTTTTAGTTTTGTACATAAATAATATACAAATACTATTATTTAAAAATAACTAAAATAAAATAATACAAACATATCTTATTTCTGATTTTTATTTTATTTTTTCTCTTGAAAACATTTTACATAAAATATACTTTTTTTTAATAAATATTAAATAGTTTATTTGTTCATATATAATATATATTTAGTAAATAATACAAATACATATATATTTATTAGAGTATTTAGGACAAAAATACAAAATATATACATTTTTATTTTTATTAATATTTAATATTAAAAATACCCTTTTTTACAAATATACTTCATTTTTGTTTTATTTTTGTACATAATTAATAAACATTGTATATATTAAATAATAAATACCTTTTGTTTGCAAAATTAGGGTTTTGCCCTAAATACATAAAAAACTCCAAAAATTAATACTTTTTATTTTGTTTATTTGACACATAAAAAACACTTTTTTCATACATATAGAAAACATTTTCTTTGCATCTTGCATATTTATTCCATTTTTATTTAATTATTGTATATTAATTAATTTGTATAATTCAATTTTGATGTAATAGTTAGGTTTAAATTCCTTGTCAAAATAACCCCATCTGAACATTTGTACCCCCCTTCCCATATATTATGTTGTAATAGCTTAGGAACTTTATTTTTCGCACTTTAAAGTTTTCTAAATATGCCATGATAGAATTAGGGTTTGTATGCCAATCAATTAACCAAAAATAGTTTGACCTAAATTCAAGATAATCAAGCATGAAAATGGACAACACTAATCACACTTGCACCCCTAGGGTATTCCACTTGTTGCCTTCAATAATGGGCCATATTGCATGTTAGGTCTCTTTGGGCAAAACAAAACAATCAAATGATCACAGTACCTCGTTGACGCTTTCGAAAGTTTCCTAAAAATGATCAAGTCCCTTAAAGGAAAAACTGCCCAAAGATACTTGGCACCATTGCAATTATGGTCTAAACGATGACCCGCGCCCGTCCCTTTCACATCCTAACACAAGATTGTCCACCAAATGCAATGGTGGAAGAAAATTGTTTAAAGGGTTAAAACATAGCAAAAATCTTTGAGAACTTTAGGGTAGATAGCTCTTAAGTACTTGTCAACTTGCAAAATAAAAACACTTGCCTATTTTTCAAACCACACATCACTACACTTTCAAAACAACTTTCAAAAACCTTGAAACATCTTTTCAAAAATACAAACACCTTTTGTAAAACATTCGAGTAAAGAATTGTTACAAGGGTAGCCTAGACAAGGCATATTTTTCAAAACACTTTCAAAACCACGCACAAAGCACCATTTCAAACAATTGAAAATCAAGGCAAGTTGATCTAAGCAAGTAACTAAGAGCCCATGGATAACCATGGATAGAAAGGGTGCTAATACCTTCCCTTTCTATAATCTACTCCCCGAACCCAAGAAAATATCTCAAAGGTTTTTGCTGTGCTTTTTTAAACCTTTCCTTAGGATAAAATAAAAAGTCGGTGGCGACTCTTGCTCAACCGAAACATTTGCGAAAAGAAACGCAAAACCCTAGTCAGTTCTCCCACCGTATCACACTAAGCCATAAGTCATTGCCTCAGCTTTGCATTTGAAACGGGCCGACATGGTATCCAATTGGGAAACAAGAAGCGGAGTCAAGGGTTTTCTAGCTAAGTTTCTGATAGACAAAGCCCAACTGTTTTGGGATGATATGGATTTTCAGGCTTTTGAGGAGGTCTTAGCTCTTCTAATCTATGGGTTAGTCCTATTCCCTAATCCGAGCGCATTCGTAGATGTGAATGCTATTAATATCTTTCTCTCTTGCAATCTGGTGTCTACCTTGCTCGGAGATATTCTGCACACTCTCCATACTCGTACCATGAAAAGAAGAGGGATTCTTATGTGGTGTATGCCATTGCTGTCGAGGTGGTTTATTTATCACCTCCCTAAGTCTATACTGAAGAATGAAGAAGGTTTGAGTTGGTCGCAAAGGATGATGTCGCTCGCTCATATAGATATTCTCTGGTGTTCTCGAGCAATGGAAAATACTGCTATTATTGACCGCTGCAGAGAGTACCCTAATGTCCCACTACTTGGCATCAGAGGGGGTATAACTTACAATCCTTGTCTAGCTCTACGACAATTTGGTTACGCTCGAAGGGATGGTCCCCATGAGTTGCTTATCGAGGGTATTGTGTTCAACTATGAGGATGATGTTAAAGAATATCTCCGGAGGTTCATACGAGCCTAGGGCATGGTAAACAGATCTGGAGCCAAGGCTTTGGGGCCAAAGACTTCCATTCTTATGGAACCTTACCTCCAATGGGTACGAGCTCGTGCCCAGAAGCTTATGATGCCCTATGTGGCCGTTTTACCAGTAATTGTGGAACCCACTACGGAGGAGGGTATTCCTTACATTGTTCTCTATCCTTATATGCCTAGTGATCTTGGGGAATTACAGAGGTCTTGGATTCAGTTGATGAAGGAGAGAGATATTTATAGGGATCAGTTCCATGCTCAGGAGAAAAAAGGTTTTAAAGCTCACAAAGCAGTTGCATGAAGAAAGAGGACTCAATGACTATCTCGCTACAAAGAGGAAGCATCCATGGGAACTTTGATGTCTTTTATAGTTTCATATTTATCTTTAATTGTAACGCCTAAAAGGAATTTTGAACTTCAACTTCAACTAATAAAGTTTTTGTTTATTTTGATTTGCAAATTTAAATTTCCCGAAGTCTTTGAAATCATTGCATGCGCATCCCATTATCATACACATCATTAAAGGTACCATTATAGGTTTCTCATCTTCTTCGCTGTTTATTTCAGCATAAAATGTCTTCCGAGAAAACCATCAAGGACCTTCAGGAATAGAACGCCCAGTTCCAACAAATGTTCATAAGTCTGGCAAAAGGGCAGGAGGATCTGAAAGCCCTCATCCTGAAAGAGAAGAAGAAAAAAAAGTAGGTTGCTGGTATTCTAAATATGGTCAGAAGGTTTGGAGAGTGGTTGAAGCGACAAGTCGATCTGACTTCTTCATCTGAAGAAGGGGAGAATCAGAAAGAAGAGAAGGACCCCAGGCCTGCAGTTTCTGAAAATGATACTAATTATAATGATGAGCAATATCCTCATGCTGAGGATAGATACAAACAATTGGAAGATCGTCTGAGTGCCATGGAAGTTCAGAGGATACCTGGACTGGATTTCAAAGAATTGGGATTAGTGTCGGGAGTGGTCATCCCGCAGAGGTTCAAAGCTCCAGTTTTTGCTAAGTATGATGGGGTGTCCTGCCCAAAACTCCATCTCTGTTCTTATGTCAGGAAGATCCAGCCCCACACATCTGATAGAAATTTGTGGGTTCACTTCTTTCAAGATAGTCTGTCAGGGACTCAACTTGAATGGTTCTACCAGCTAGAGGGAGCAAATATCCGAAACTGGGAAGATCTGGCTGCTGCTTTCTACAAGCAGTATCAGTATAATGCCGACCTTGCTCCCACTCGTACTCAACTCCAGAGTATGTCCATGGGTGCAGGTGAAGGTTTTAAAGATTATGCACAAAAATGGAGAGACTTGGCTGGGAGAGTTCAACCCCCGTTATCTGATAGCGAGTTGGTTGATATGTTTCTAGGGACGCTATCTGGTCCATTTTTAAATCATTTGATCGGCAGCTCATCAGCTGGTTTCACTGAGCTGATCCTAACTGGGGAAAGAGTAGAAGTTGGGATTCAGAGTGGCAAGATACAGAAAGATGCCTCTTCAAGCTCAGTGAATAAGCCATTTGCTAGTAAGAAGGAAGCCAGTGCCATCTATAGCCCGAGGGGCCAAAACCGAGTTGAACATCGTCAGACAGTAAGTTCCGTGATGATACCTAGGTCTATAGTTGCTCCACAATGCAACAATCAACAAAGGGTGGAAAGACCACAATGGCAGTTTACCCGAATCAATATGACATTAGCTGAAGTGCTACCTCACCTGCTGAGATCCAACTTGGCAACCTTGAAAGAGGCTCCCAAGAATCCAAATACCACATCTCCCAGATATCATCCGAATTCCCGGTGTGCTTATCATTATGAGAGTCCTGGCCACGATACAAATGACTGTTGGGCTCTGAGGAACAAAGTACAAGACTTGATTGAAGCCAAGGAAATAGATTTTGATGCTCCGGAGAAGCCAAATGTCATAACTGCTCCCATGCCCAAGCACGGTCGTGGAGTTAATGTTGTTGACATTGATTTGTTTTTTACCTCTGTTGATGAAGTTTCTACTCCTGTCATGACTGTCAAGAAGAATTTTTTGTCGGTCGGTTTATTTCTGGGTTGTGGTGAAGGTTTCCACATGTGTTCATCTCTGCCTTCTGGTTGCTATTTGCTGAAGTCAGGTGTTCAGCGCCTAATGGATAATAGAGAGATTTTGTTCGAAAAGACTATGATTCCTGTTGTTCCAATTGAAGACATTGCCATTATAACCATTTCCGCCAATCCTTCCAGGGTTTCCTCGAGAATACCTGTTAGGATTACATCTGCTCCAAGAATTTCTCCGCTGATAATCACTGTTCCTGGTCCTGTCCCGTATGTCTCGGACAAAGCTGTCCCATGGCATTATGGTGCCAATGTGTACTATCATGGCATCAAACAAGATCTAAAAAATGAAGAGGCTGATACTGATATTGATAACATTGTCGGAACCAGCAAAATCACTTGAAGTGGAAGGGTATTCTCTCCCAAGATTTCACCTAAGACTGTCAACAAGCCTATTGTCATTCCATCTGTTGTTCCTGCTAGTACATCAACTAGTGTTCCTGTTCTTACTCCAGTTATTACCCCTGTCGGCGAATCGTCTAATACCCACGACAAAGAGGTTATAGGTGAGCCTGCCTGGACGGAGGTGCCTAAGAAAATTGTTGTGGAAGCCTCTAAGCAAGAAATGGAGGAAATACTGAAAATCATTAAGAAGAGCGACTACAATGTGGTCGAGCAGCTGGGGCAGACCCCATCAAAGATATTCATGTTGTCTCTGCTGTTGTGTTCTGAAGCCCATATGAATGCTTTGATTGCATTTCTCAAGACTGCGCATGTGCTGCAGGAGACTTCAGTTGATCAGTTCAAAGATTGTGTGGCCAGCCTGATTGCTGATAATGGGTTGGGTTTTTCAGATGCAGATTTGACACCGAAAGGAAGGAAGCATAATGATGCTCTGCATGTCTCGATTGAATACAGGGGCACCATTATGGCTCATGTACTGGTAGATACTGGGTCTTCACTGAATGTTTTGCCGAAGAATGCATTGGACCGTTTGTATTGCAAGGGTTTGACTCTAAAGCCTAGTAACATTGTGGTAAGGGCTTTTGACGGATCGAAGAGAATGGTGCACGGGGAGGTGGACATCCCTGTCAAAGTAGGTGCTCAGAATTTCGGGTCCACTTTCTATGTGATGGATATCAGGCCATCATATTCTTGTTTGTTGGGTCATCCTTGGATCCATGAGGCTGGGGCAGTTACTTCCACACTCCACCAAATGCTGAAGTATCCGGTGAAAGGAAAGATTGTCACAGTGTGGGGTGAAGAAGAGTATATGGTGAGTCACTTCAATTTCTTCCGCTACGTAGAGATGGACGGGGAATTCATAGAAACTCCTTGTCAGAATTTTGAAGAGGTCCCTCAGATCTTGGCATCAATTGAAACTACTAGCAACAAACCTCCTTTGAAGATGGCTTCTTTCAAGGATGCCAGGGTTGTGGTTGAAGAAGGTGGGTGTGCCAATTGGGGTCAGCTCCCTGATTTCACTCATAAAACTGACAAATTTGGTTTGGGCTTTACTACAGGGGCTCAAAGGGTTGTTTGACGCACTCGGGATAGAGGACCTCCCCTACGCATCAGCAATAGGGGAATTAACGCCATTGAAGACAATGAAGAGGAATCAAACATTGACAGTTGGATCTACCCAACTACCAACGGTGGACCGAGTAACTGGACGACTAGGGACTTCATACCTATTTCTTTTATTCTGCAGTAATTGACTTATTTGTTTTAAGATTTGTAATAAACAATTTGAAACTTTACGGCCCGGTGCCTTGCTCGAGGCACCTTGGCTTTGCTTGTGAGGGCTATTATTTGTCATTTCATAATCATTAATAAAGCATTGGACGTTTCTTGCATACAAATTTTACGCTCTTTGTTTTTCTTCCCTGCTTTCACTTTATCGAAACAGCTATTCTCTTACACACACTCACGTATCATAACGCAGATCCATATCTACTCTGGATCCCATTGATAATAGCTCTGCTATTGACAGTTATGACTTCAAAAATCTGATCAACCAAGTCGAGGACGAAGGTGAGGATGATTGTGAGGTGCCTGGAGAACTTGCTAGACTACTACAGCAGGAAGAAAGGGCCATACAGCCCCATGAAGAGCCGGTTGAGATAGTGAATTTGGGTACTGAGGAAGACAGAAAAGAGGTTAAAATAGGTGCAAATCTGGAGCGTAGTGTCAAATAGAGGTTGATACAAATGTTGCACGACTATGTTGAAATCTTCGCCTGGTCCTATGAAGACATGCCTGGTTTGGACACTGATATTGTGGTACATCGCCTGCCGACTAAAGAAGACTATCCTCCGGTTAAACAGAAGGTTCTTCGTATGTGCCCTAAAATGTCAGAGAAGATCAAGGCAGAGGTCATGAACCAGTTCGACACAGGATTCTTAGCTGTCACTTCTTATCCATAGTGGGTTGCTAACGTTGTTTCGGTATCTAAGAAGGACGGTAAGGTACAGATGTGTGTAGATTACAGAGACATGAATAGGGCAAGCCCTAAGGATGAATTCCCACTTCCTCACATCGATGTTCTAGTCGACAACACCATGCAACATAAAATCTTCTCCTTCATGGATGGTTTCTCTGGCTACAACCAGATCAAGATGGCTCCCGAAGACATGGAGAAGACAACCTTCGTTACATAGTGGGGCACCTTCTGCTACAAGGTGATGCCTTTTGGGTTGAAGAATGCTGGGGCAACTTATCAGCGTGATATGGTCGCTTTGTTCCACGATATGATTCACCACGAGATTGAAGTGTATGTTGATGACATGATAGCTAGGTCTCAGATTGAGGAAGAGCACCTTGATCATCTCCAAAAGTTGTTCGACAGGTTGAAGACATACAAGTTGAGATTAAATCCGAACAAGTGCACCTTCGGGGTAAGGTCTGGTAAGCTTCTGGGCTTCATTTTCAGTGACAAAGGTATTCAAGTGGACACTGCAAAGGTAAAAGCTATACAAGAAATGCCAGCTCCCCATACAGAGAAGGAAGTTAGAAGCTTCTTGGGATATCTGAATTACATCGCCAGATTCATTTCACATTTGACTGCTACTTGTGAGCCAATCTTCAAGCTTCTAAAGAAAGATCAAGTGGTAAAGTGGAATGACGAATGCCAGACCGCCTTCGAAAGAATCAAAGAATACCTACAAGAACCGCCAATTCTGATGCCTCCAGTTGAAGGAAGACCTTTGATATTATACTTGACAGTGCTAGACAATTCAGTGGGGTGTGTGATGGGGCAGCATGACGAGTCTGGTCGAAAAGAGCATGCAATTTACTACCTTAACAAAAAGTTTACTGACTGTGAGACCCGATAATCATTGCTCTAGAAAACTTGTTGCGCTTTGGCATGGGCTGCTCGCCGGCTGAGACAGTATATGCTGACTCACACTACCTTGTTGATATCAAAGATGGATCCGATCAAGTATATTTTTGAGAAGCCCGCTCTCTCCGGAAGGATAGGAAGGTGGCAAATGATCTTAACTGAATACGACATACAATATACAACCCAAAAAGAAATAAATGGGAGTGTATTGGCTGATCATTTGGCTCATCAGGCCGTGGATGATTACCAGTCCATGAATTTCGAGTTCCCGGATGAGAATATCAGTGACTGACTACGAAGAGCCTGGACCGGATGAAGGACCCGAGGAAGGATCCTGATGGTCTATGTATTTTGATGGAGCCTCGAACGCACTGGGTAATGGTATTGGCATTGTAGTCATATCTCCCGAGGGCTGTCATACTCCGTTCACCACCCGATTATGTTTCAACTGCACCAACAACATGGCGGAGTATGAAGCATGCATCATGGGTATTCGAGCTGCTATTGACCGTAGGATTAAGTTCTTAAGTGTATTCAGGGATTCCGCTTTGGTGATAAGTCTGATCAAAGGCGAGTGGGATACGAAGCACCCGAATCTCATTCCTTACAGAGAGTATGTACTGACATTTCTCCCACACTTTGAGGAGGTAACCTTTGAACATTTCCCACGAGAGGAGAACCAGTTGGAGGATGCGCTAGCTACCATGTCTTATATGTTCAAAGTTAGGTGGGACAATGAAGCTCCCTAAATCACCATTGAAAGGTTGGATGAGCCAACACACTGCTATGAGATTGATACCGAAGAAGTGGCAGACAAACCCTGGTTTCACGAAGTCAAAAGGTATCTCGAGGCTCAGGAATATCCCGAAGGGGCATCTGTCAATGATAATAAGTTTTTGAGAAGGTTCGTTGCAAAGTTCTTCCTCAGTAATGGGATCCTCTATAAACGCAACCATGACTCCACACTACTACAGTGCATAGATAAGAGCGAAGCAGAGAGGATAATGACAAATCTACATGAAGGCACCTTCAGATCCCATTCCAGTGGACACACCATGGCTAAGAAAATCCTACGGGAAGGATATTACTGGTCCACTATAGAAGACGATTGTTATCAACACTCTCGAACTTGTCATAAGTGCCAAGTCTACGCTGATAAGGTGCATGTGCCTCCAGTTCCTTTGAACATCCTGACAGCTCCTTGACCCTTCGCGATGTGGGGCATCGACATGATCGGAGAGATCAGACCTACTGCATCTAATGGGCATCGTTTCATCTTAGTAGCCATTGATTACTTCAAGAAGTGGGTTAAGACAATCTCTTTTGCTATTGTAACCAAGAACGTCGTGGCACGGTTTATCCGACACAATCTGATCTGTCGATATGGTGTAACAGAGAGAATTATTACTGACAATGGAATGAATCTCAACAACACAATGATCACCGAGCTCTGTAAACAGTTCAAGATACAGCATCATAATTCTTCTCCCTACCGGCCGAAGATGAATGGTGCTGTTGAAGCAGCTAACAAGAACATCAAGAAGATTGTACAGAAAATGACGGTGACATATAAAGACTGGCATGAGATGTTACCATTCTCTCTTCATGGGTCCCGTACCTCAGCACAGACGTCGACAAGGGCAACACCCTACTCTCTGGTATATGGCATGGAGGCAGTCATACCCATCGAAGTCCAGATACCCTCTCTCAGGATTATGAAGGATGCGGATTTGAATGAAGATGACTGGATTCAAACCCGACTTGATCAGTTAAACTTAATTGATGAGAAAAGACTTACTTCTATCTGTCATGGTTAGACGTATCAAAAGCGAATGATCAAGGTTGTTAACAAGAAAGTTAGATGCCAAGAATATCAAGTCGCTGATCTGGTAATCAAACGCATCATACTGCCGCAAGGTGATCCCAGGGGAAAATGGACTCCCACGTACGAAGGGCCATTTGTGGTTAAGCACATTTTCTCGGGAGGAGCTATGATTCTAACCACCATGGACGGTGACGACCTTCTTCACCCTGTCAATGCAGACATAGTGAAAAGATACTACACATAATCAAAGACCCGCTAGGTTGATTGGCTTAGGCAAAAATAAGGACTTCCCGAAGAACCAAAAGGGTTCGGGCAAAAGTAAGGGATGAAAATGAAAAAAATCTGTACACCCGACAAGTCGAAAACCCGAAAGGGAGGCTTGGGAAAAAAAGGGTATCCCGGTGGATTGAAAACCCGAAAGGGAAATCCAGGCAAAAGTTATGGATTGAAGTGTATCACTATGTCTAATTGGATCATCTTGCAACCAGACTTCGGTATCGACTATCAAGCTCGGACGGCGCCAATCAATCTGATCAACCTTCGGCCAAGTAGCAAAGTGATGAGACGCTTGAAGATATAAAGGCAATAGCAGAGTTGGAACCCAGTGGGGTTGTTTCACATAGCTATTTTTCTTTCTTTTACACAAATTGTATAATTTCTATCTTTCGGCAGCGTTCTCTTACTAGGACGTCATCCTCCTTGTACAAAACGCCTATTACAGGCAAACTTCAAAATCAATACAAGTCATTTTCACAAAACTTCAATTTGTTTTTCCTTTTTCGTTTTTTTTGGCAAGAACGTCCAATGATTTATTTTTGATATGTGCATTTGAAAATGATTGCTGCTCATAAATATTTACATAAGAAACAAAGACAATTACTCGTAATTCCAGAAACAAAAAAAAAACAAGAAGTGCCAAACCCTACCGTTACTTTGCCCCGCAGGTACCGGGATAGAGCCAGCTTGGGAACACAATCATTGGTACATACACTCCCCACAGAGTAAAAGTATTCAAAAGCATTGATGTCAGCTTTCCCGAGATAGGACTTAACCTCCCCAGCCAGGATCATTCTGAAACCTCACAACTATGTCCTCCAGCCGAATTTCATAATCACGGGCGACTCAGTAAACTTCAGTCCCCCAAGCGGAGTTTATTTCTCCAATAGAGCTTGTCATCTCCAGCAACAAATTTCATCCCCAACTGAGTTTATTCCTCCAGGTCAGCAGGTCTACCAATAGAGTATCTCCTCCCCCCTAAGTTTGGTCCCTGCAGAGTTATTCTCCAGCATCTCTTTTGTACAGAATATTTACAAATCTCCAGCAACCGTCAGGGATTTATTTTCCAAAGACACGAGCATACCCCGATAGCATTTCATGAACATACATTATGACATACGCATACATATCATATACATCATAATCTCAATTATTTTGAGAACATCATCTCACCCTGCATTTCATGCATTGCATATAACTAACCCTGATATCTTTTCAGGAAAAGAAGATTAGCTTCAACAAATTCAGAAGTTATACAAATCACACCTACAGACAACCAATGGAAACTCGGTTCTCGAAAATAAACGAGTCAACTAATCCATACATCAAAGTAACCCTACTATCCAGGTTCCTTCTCAAAGTCCTACTATCCAGGCTATCATATCAAAGTAACCCTACTATCCAGGTTCCTTCTCACAACCCTACTATCCAGGTTCCTTCTCACAGCCTTACTACCCATGCTTTCATATCGAAGTAACCCTACTATCCAGGTTCCTTCTCACAACCTTACTATCCATGCTTTCATATCGAAGTAACCCTACTATCCATGTTCATTCTCACAGCCCTACTATCCATGATTTCATATCGAAGTAACCCTACTATCCAGGTTCCTTCTCACAACCCTACTATGCAGGTGTTTACCTTGGGTTTTGGTAAACAACCGCTGATCCTCCAAATGGTTACTTATTTGGTTACTCGCAGGATCGATCAGATTGATCCTAGGACATAGGTTGATTTTGAAGTTTGATTAAATTGGATAAGGCTTTAAATAAAGAGGCTTTAAATAACATAAAGAGGTTTCAAGTAAATTGCATGAAGAAAGGACTTGGTAAAATAAACAAGGCTTTAAAGTAAAAGGTTCGACAGGAATGTAAAGAGGAAAGCAAGTAAATTTCTGGAAAAGTAAATGACTTTAATTGATAAAATTGGTGTTTCACACATACATTTCTCAACAATTCTTTCTCACACACTGGGTACTCGAATCTATATGAGTGACTTTGTATAGAATTGTGAACACCCGCGAGAAACTACATGTCTACTACTATTTATACTAAAACATCCCAAGTAACCGTCGGGCAGTTACACTGCTTCGAGATCAATCCACTTGGCACGTTCTCCATGCTCGACGCTCCAGATCCTTGCACGTTTGCACGTGATAACTGTTGGAAACCGTTTTCCCTCCACACGTTTGAATTTCAAACTGCTCCACTCTGAACCATCGAACACTTTCGTCAAGAGACATCTTCGACGAGAAACTCCTTCGACGTCGAAGGCAACCAGCCTTCTTCCTTGGAAGAAATCTTCTAAGTACTTTGCCATCTTTCGACGGGCACTTCGACAGACTTAGCCAGTCGAAAGCATCTTTCAGCTTTTGATGGTTGACATTGATAAAAGAAGAGTGTCGAATTTAGGAGCCAACAAATTGCCCCCCAAGAATGCCTTATTTCGACTCTGACAGAAAAAGGCATTCTTTGAAAACGCCATTCGACACTTGTCTTTTTATGCTTAGTCACAAATTAACTTGTGCACTTTTTGTTGTTTTCTACCAACTATTGGCAATCCCAAGAAAACCATCATTATTCCGTACCTAGGACGTCACTTTCAGTACGGCGTGCAGTACCAAACGTCATTTCAGAATTTGTCATTTTGACAATTCCCAAAAACGAGGACGCACGCTGCGTCCCTCTATTTCTGCAGAAACGGCTAAATCAACAGGGGGATGCCACGCGTCCCACTAACTCCTGCAGCATTAAATGGCATTTAATGTCCTCGTTATTGGGGATTTTTCCCCACTACTATAAATAGCAGCAAGTACCCCATTGTGGGACTTTTTACGCCATCCAGCCTTTCAAACTTCTCTGTTTTCATACAAGCTTGTTATCTTTGCAGAAACTCTTCCTCTTTCACTTCGTCCTCAACCTCATTTCAAACTTAACACTAATCCATGGCATCTGGTTCTACTGCTCCTAGTGCTAACGCACCAACTGAACATGCTAAACCCAAGGTTTTCGTCACTGCTCCGGTAGTAAATTCTACAGGTAAACGAAGGGTTCCTGAACCCTCTGACATCGCCGTTCGCGATGCTTACTCGCGCCACTTGATGATCCCGGTTGGATACTCCAACCAGATCTTCGCAATGTCTGGCCCCATGAATCCAAGTATCTCTGAGGCTTTGAAGATCAAGAGCTATTTCCCGATAGTCGAGAAACTCAAACCAGTCGCATGCGCCAAGAAAGACGCAGAAGACAATGAAGACCCTGCACATGAAAAAATCGACCTCCGCTTCTTCAACAGAGGTGTTAGGGCCTTCAGGTCTTGCCCTAACCTTACCTCCGATTATGTTGCTTGGCTAACAAAGATGGAGAAGCACCAAACTTCGATCTGGAAGGATATGGGAATCTTCGACCTAGTGATGCTGTCGAAGACAGGTTTGAACTACTCCCCGGAGATGCTGATAGCTTCACTGTTGTTCTGGGACTACTCCCACTTTACTTTCCATCTTCCCTGTGGGATGCTAACCCCCACACTCTTCGATGTGGCCGCTATTACTGGCCTTCGACCCACCGGGGATTACTTCGATCTGGAGGAGATGTCGGAGGACCAAATTGGCTTCTCTGAGACCAAACCAACATACACCACTTTCATCAACCATTATCATGACAGGTCGACAGATGCTGTGTCGGATGTCGAACACATAGCGTTTCTAGCCTTATGGCTGACTCGCTTTGTGTTTTGCTCGAAGTCTTTACAGGTGACCAAAAAGATGGTCACTCTTGCTACTCAACTGCATCATCGCCAAAACATCTGTTTAGCAGAACTGATTCTGGCTAGCCTCTATGATTCGATCAGCAATGGGGCAACTCTTCTGAAACATATCGAGGATAGGGCCAGTTTGCTACTTGCTGGGCCTTTTTGGCTGCTCCAACTGTGGCTCAACGCCACTTTCGAATCTTTCTTACCTAAGAAGGTTCAGATAAATGAGCAGGCTCCAGCGATAGCGAATAGACGCGTCGAAGGAACCAGGCTGGCTCTACTGACACCTATGGAAGATGGACTGGAGTTTCAGCAAACCTTCACCAACTTCGTGCTGATGTTTGCTCGAAGGAAGGAGTTTGTTTCAACTATGGCTCCATTTGCTCGACGGCAGGTAGGTCCAGCATGGTTCACAAGGCCACATCCAAGGACGTCGAGTGGTCCTAATGTCGATGAGCATACAATACTTTGGGAGGCGTTCCTTACACCAAGGATCATGCCTCTTCGATTCAAGAGCTCAAAGACTCATTTGAGTCTGATTGCATACCAACCAAACCTGGTATCTCGCCAGTTTGGTATTATCCAAACCCTACCTTCTCCGATTTTTCAAAGAGAGGAGTCAATGTTGTACTTCTGCAATGATTACACAGAAGAAGCTGCCATCAAGCATATCGGAAGATATGCTGGTTGAACAGTTCTCTCGTTGTTTGACTACCAGCTCAATTTTCTTTGTTCACCATCCTTCGAGGAGTGGTGGAAAAGCTATTATGCTGAGTACTTTTTCGACGAGAAGGACTTCATGGATGAGCTGCAGAAGTCTTTTGTCCTTGTTTTGGACAAAATAAAGAAATGTAAGTTCATGTTCTCACATTACTTTTTTTCTTTCTCTTCGACTGCTAGCCTGTTAACTTTTTATTTGTTTTCAGTTGTTCGAAAGCCTGTAGCCAAGAAGGCTACAGAAGGCCAACAAGGAGGAGGCCCTTCAACAAAACCTCCACCGCCGGTGAAAACTACAGCGCCGGCGAAGACCACAAGCAACCAACAGGGGGAAGGCTCTTCGAAGAAGCCTTCTATATCGGTAACCAAACTTTCTTCATTTTCTTCTGGCTTTCGATTTTTGATTTTCGATGCAATTATTCAATCGAATTCCTATTGGTTTTCTAGGCACCTTCGCCCAAGAAACGGCCAGGACTGGTGGTCGAATCTGGGAGTGATGAAGAAAGTGATTCCCCTCCTGCCCCTCTAAAGAGGCGAAAGTTGACGAAGGATGCTTCTGTTCCTGCTCCTGCTCCTGAAGGTCGAACTGTCAGAATAAAGGTTGCTGTGAGAAAGCCTAGGCCACCTCCAGTGATCATCGAGGAGCCAACTGAGGAGGAACTAAACATTCTTCTTAACAAGCCTGTCGAAAGCGACAATTCCAGCCCTGGGGCTGAAGCCAATCCACAGGTAATCCCTTAGACCCTTTTATAACTTAGGTATAGATACCCATATTCGATTGTGTCTCTTTCGATCTCTGAAGATTCGTCTTCTTTCCTTTTTCAGGACACTACTGAAAGTTCTCCGCCAAGGACCTCCGAAACGCTGGAATCTGCTGAACTTAGCAGGCCTCAGGAAAAAGGCTTGGGAAATGACGAAGCCCATACTGAGAATGAGGCCAATGCTGAAACGGTAGAAAAACCAATAGAGGAACCTCTGGTGGAGGAACAACAGCCAGAAACGGTTCAGGTGGTGGATCTGTCAGAAGAGAATCATGAGGAAAGGGACCAAGGCAATGCTGGCGAAGAAAATCAAGATGCTGCTGACGAAGAGAACCAAGGTGGCACTGGAAAAGGACACCAGGGTGACGCTAGCGAAGAGCACCAAGATGACGCTGGCGAAGGGCACCAGGGTGATGCTAGCGAAGAACCACAAGTCGACGCTGGTACTGCCCCAGTCCGAGTCGAAGAGCAACCAGTCGAGGCACTTAACACTCAACAGCCTCAAACCCAAGATAATACTGTTGCAAGGGTTACCTCCTCGAAGCACAGGATAAAAGAGGACTTAGAACTCTTGAAACAAACTGACCCTGTTAGCTATCTCAACGCAATCATCGAGAGTAAGAGTTCGTCTGACGCTAGTCAGGAAATTCCTACCCTGTCGGGGAAGTCTACTGAAACTTCTCCCCTTGATGATGCTTTGGCGAAGGTTAAGGCCCAGTTCTTCAAGAGGGACTTGATGAAGACTTTAGAGGGGGACCCCACTGCTCCATCATGCTTGAAAGAGGTCTTGAATGCTGTCGACTTTGAAGCTGTAGCTCCAGACGTTTCAGGCTTGATCATGGAGTTACACTCTATGATTGATCAAGTCTCAGCAGATTACAGGCGCCAAAAGGGGTTTAACAGTCAGCTTGAGGTGTTGTATGGCAAAAGCTCCTCTGCGTGGACTGTTGTCTCAGATTCGACTTCTCGAATTGCGGAGTTGTCGAAACAAAGAGCATCTACGCAGGAAGAAGTCGATGCCATTGATCGAGAGAACGCTTCCTTCCGGGCACAAATCGCAGAGATAGAGGCGAAGATAAACGCCAATACTGTACGCAAGGAGGAACTTCTGTCGACCATCTCAGACACCGAGAGCCAAACTGAGATCAAACAAGGCCTGGAATTCGCTGAGAGGGCCCAAAGCCTCGACGCTCAGATTGCCAAACTGGTGCAGGAGAACGCCTGGTGCAAGAAGAGGTTGGAGCTGCAGCAAGCCAAGTACATTCGACTCAAGGATTCTCTTTCCTTTTGATTGATTCTCTTTTGTAACCATATTTTGTAATCCATGTTCGACAACAATTGCCATCTTGGCTGAAATTTATAAAATTTCCATTTTGGCATTTTTATGGTTAATTTAGTCTTGTTCTTTTATTATTTTATTTTTATCTCTTGAAGTATAGGTTTGTATTTTTTCAAATATTTACCATTTACTCTCAAGAGCCTTTTATCTCCACTCAACTCTTCGACTTCATAGGCTCCACCAGAAAAAGTTTGGATAACTCTGAAGGGTCCTTCCCATTTGGGTGACCATTTCCCCATGCTTCGATCCCTCCGATCCATGGGAAGAATTACCTTCCAAACTAGCTCTTCAGGCAAAAATACCTTAGGTTTTACCTTTTTATTATAAGAGTCTTCTACTCTTTTCTTCTGAAGCCTGAGTAGGTCGAGAGCGCGTAATCTCTCTTCGTCTAAATCCACCAGTTCGTCCAACATCATGTTCCAATAAACTTCAGAAGGAATATCATAATGCCTCTGAACCCTTGCAGATTGAAGACAGATTTCTGCTGGTAACACTGCATCATGGCCAAAAGTTAGCCTATACGGTGTTGTACCAGTGGCTTCTTTTGGGGACGTTCGACAAGCCCACAGAATCTGGTCTAACGTCTTATGCCAATTCTTTGGTTTCTTCCCAACATGTTTCTTTATCAAGCCAATCACCACTTTGTTAGCTGCTTCGACTTGACCATTCGCCTGTGCATAATAAGGCATGGATGTTAGGAGTTTGAAACCTGTTTCCTGAGAAAATTCCTGCATCTTTCGACCAGTGAAAACTGACCCTTGATCAGTTGTTATTGTCTCAGGGATTCCATATCTAAAGATAATGTTCTTTTGAATAAATTCAATGACATTTTCTTGGTCTACATTGACTAAAGGGACAGCTTCGATCCACTTAGTAAAATAATCAATGCCTACCAATATGTATTTCTGACTCTTTGATGATGCTGGTCGAATATCTCCAATGAGATCCAACGCCCATCCTCTAAAAGGCCAAGGCTTCACTATCGAGTGAAGTTCGCTTGCTGGTACATGTTGGATGCCTGTATGGACTTGACACTCTTGACAACCCTTGGCGAACTCAACACAATCTTTCAGCATAGTGGGCCAATATAGTCCTTGTCGAAACAACAACCATTTCATCTTATGGCCTGCTTGGTGAGCCCCACATGCCCCAGCATGCGTAGTCGAAAGGGCTATGTATGCTTCAGTTTCACTTAAACATTTCAGCAACACCCCTTCAGGCGTCTTCTTGAATAACTCATTACCCATGAGTACAAAACTCAACGCCCTGTATTTTGTTTTTCGTTCTGTCGAAGCTCCTGGATTTTGAAGATAGTCCACAATGGGTTTCCTCCAATCTTGCTCTGACAAATTATCAATGAACGAAATCTCGAAGTTACTGTGATCAGCATATCCTAGTCTCGTCGATTCCAAGTCTGATGGTGATAGACAAGTTGCCTTTATCTTTTCTCGAACTTCGATTGCTCTTTGTAGTTTCATTTTTGAAATCTTATACCCAGATGCAATCTGTGCCAAGTCGTTGGCTATTTGATTTTCGACTCTGGGTATGTGTCGAATATTGACAGCTTCAAATTTTTTCAATAAACGATTTGTTATCACAAAGTACATAATGAGATTTTCTCTTATGCATTTATATTCCTTTGTGACTTGCTTAATGACTAACTCTGAGTCTCCCATTATTTCGACTCGAGTTGCCCCCAATTCCAACAATATCTCAAGGCCAGTAATTAGAGCTTCATACTCAGCCTCATTGTTCGAACAAGAACCTGATATTTTGTACTTGAATGTTGTTGGAATTTTATCTGGAGAAATAATCAAGACTCCTACCCCTGTTCCATCTTTATGGCTGGAACCATCGAAGTAGAACTTCCAAGGCTCTATCTCCACATAGTTAATATCCTCGACTTGAATTGAGTGGTCGACTATGAAGTCTGCAACCACTTGTCCTTTTACTGCCTTAAGAGGCATAAAGGTCAAGGAGTATTCAGTTAATGCTAATGCCCAATTGCCAATTCGACTATGCAAGATAGGTTTCGACAACATATATTTGAAAACATCAAAATGAGACGAAACATAAACATCAACTGGTTTTATATATTGCTTGAGTTTTGTACAAGAAAAATACAGACATAGACACAATTTTTCAACTTCGCTATATCTAGTTTCTGCATCATTCAAAACTCTACTGAGATAATAAATGGGTCTTTCGACTCCATTCTCATCCTCTTGGGCTAACATGCTTCCCAGAGTTTTGTCGGATGCAGCTATGTACAATCTCATACTCCTATTGCTACAAGGAGGCACCAGAATAGGTGGCTTAGTGAGGTACCCTTTGATTTTGTCGAAGGCTTCTTGTTGCTCTTGCCCCCATTCGAACCCCTCTTTATTCAGTCGAAGTAAGGGTGAAAAGGCCTGAGCTTTCCCACTTAGATTAGATATAAACCTCCTTAAGAAATTTATCTTGCCTAAGAGAGATTGCAATTCCTTCTTATTCGATGGCGCTTTCGCTTCCAGAATAGCCTTCGTCTTGTTCTGGTTGATTTCGATTCCTTTCTTGTGGACAACGAAGCCCAAGAAATCTCCAGCTTTCACGCAGAACGCACACTTCAAAGGGTTCATCTTCAGACCATGTTCTCTCATTCTTTCGAATGATTGTCGAAGGTGGTCAAGATGATTCTTCCTGGAAATAGATTTTATAACAATATCATCAATATATACTTGCATAAACGTGTTAATAAAATCATGGAAGATAGTATTCATTGCTCGCTGGTACGTTGCCCCAGCGTTTTTTAGGCCAAAAGGCATCACTACCCATTCGTAAGTGCCTAAGGCCCCAGGGCATCAAAAAGCTGTTTTCGACACATCCTCTTCAGCAATGAATATTTGATTATATCCTGAATAACCATCGAGCATACTCAGGTATTCATAACCAGCGGCAGAATCGACTAGCATTTCCGCCACAGGCATAGGATATTCATCTTTGGGGGTGGCAGCATTCAAATCTCTGAAATCTATGCACACCCTTAACGTACCATTTTTCTTAATTACTGGCACAATATTTGCAATCCATTCGACATACCTTGTAACACGGATGAATTTGCATTTCAGAAGTCTTTCGACCTCCGTTTTGATCTTCGACAATATTTCTGGAGCGAAGCGCCTTGGATTTTGCTTGATTGGCTTCTTCCCAGGTTTGATTGGCAACTGAAGTTCTACCAATCCTCTGTCGAGACCAGGCATTTCGTCATAATCCCATGCAAAACAGTCTTTAAACTCTTTCAGCAATTGGATTACTTCCAACCTAAGTTCTGGGTCGATTTTGGCGCTGATGTAAGTTGGCCTTTTCTCTGATCCTTCGCCTAAGTTGATTTCTTCTAAAGGGTCTTGTGCTAACATTTTAATGTTGTTCACCAAGGGACCCTTTTCGAAGCCCAAAGGCTCATCGTCATAGATGGCGTCGAGCCTCTGTTCCTGCATTTCTTCTGGCATGATATCAGGAGGTTTTGGATCGAAATCCTTTCCTGGGCCTACAGCAGATAATTGTTGATCATTGGCCTGTGTGGCCATGTACTTTACTTCGGCTTCGAGAGCCGTTATTAACTTGGTTTCGGCCACATAAGCCGAAATTCGCTTCAAAGATTGTGACTCAGTCATTATCACTGAATTCACTTCCCCAACCAGTTGGTTGGATATCAGTTAACCCACTGAAGTCTATGTGGGACAAGTCTTCTCTGTCCCATTGGAAACCATGCTCAGGATGCAGGTATAGGGAACAAAAGGTGTTTGGCGCTGGCGCCATGTCGAAGTCAGGTGTTGGACATGGCCCTATGTGAGCCAAGTTCTTGTCGAAATCTGCCAAACCCAGGTGATTCACTTTGCCAAGGTAGTAGCTTTGATCTGCCTCTATGTTTTCGACCATCCCATCTGGACGCCATAGCAGCAGCCTTTGGTGCATCGATGAAGGCACAGCGCCAACACCATGAATCCATTCACGGCCTAACAAAAGATTGTAGTTAGGTTTGGCCGATTTGACCATGAACATCGTTGGTCGAAGGATAGACCCTACTTTGATATCTAGCTGGATCACTCCCATGGTGGTCCCTATGCCGCCCTCATAGTTCGACAGGACCATGTTGTGAGGCTTAATGTGCTCATCTCTTTTGCCAATCTTCCTTAGCATAGAGTGAGGGATAATATTGATAGTTGCCCCACAATCGACCAATATTTTATTCACAGTAGTTTCTTCGAGCTTAGCCCTTATGAACAAAGGCTTGAGGTGATTTTTCATCGCCTCTGTAGGTGGCTCGAAGAAGCCATTTTGTTCCTCAGTAGTGCCATTGTCCATGACAAAATAGCACACTGGCCTATGTTTGGCCATTTCTTGCTCCACTTCCCAGTCACTTGCTTCGACTTCTACCTGTCGATTGAATTCTCTGGGCAGCACTGAAACAATATTCACCATTATATCCAAAGTATCATCAGACTCAGCATCGTCTTCGTCTTCGACTTCACTTTGGTTAGGCCAAACTAGCCTGTTGGTTACTGGCTCTCTCTCTAGAGGCTTCCTTTGTTTCCTTTGAGGAACATTCGAACTAGTTTCTGCCTTAGGTTCGTTGGCAGCCTCCCTTTCAGCTTTTCGTCTCCTTTGATATCTCCTCCATTGAGATCGAGACATAGGATTTTTACCCTTGTAGTTGCTGGACACTTGTGCAACCTTAGGTGCAGCAACTTGAGGCTCTTTCTTTTGAGTCAAAGAGGAACCTCTTGGCACATCGAAAGAATGCCATTTCTCCTCACTTGGCCTTTTCCGGCCAGAGGTTTTGTACCAAGTGTCTACTGGCACATTTGTTGGAGGCCTAAAAGTCAATGGCCTCTTTTCTTGGTTAGAACCCCTTCTGGGATCATGTCGAAGGTCAGCATTCTCCCTTCTCTTATTCGCTGCTCTTACGCCTTGAATGTGCTCAGCAGCCTTTTTATCAAAGATCGAACTGCATCTTGGACACAGCATCACCTCTGATTTCTTTTTCTGGCATCTTTGTAAAAAATCTGCCAAGTTTTCATTTTCCCGAGGGAAAGCAGTCTTATTAGCTTGTTCTTGCCTTATGGCCTCTTCTGATGCTTTTGGGTCAGAAAGTTCAACCATGTTGATATTCATTGTATCTTTGTTAGCAAGAGTTAACTGCTTCATTTGTACCTCCAGATTCTCCGTCTGGCCTTGAACGGTGGCCAAGTGGGAACTGGGTTTTGATCCAGTTTTTGTGCTTCAGCGGTCTACGACTTCGGGTTTTCGACCGCTTTCTGGACAGCTTCAATTGTCTTCCTGGATAAATTTCCAGAAAAACTGCCAAAGATTGGCATGTTGATGTGGTCCTTTGAGACTTCAACCATGGTAATTCCTGGCTTCTTCGACTGGATCCTGGTTGCCTCTATCACGTTCACCTCAGAGGGTTCAGCATAGTGGGCTTCAGCCTTCAGTGGATTGGAGTCGATAGCCATGGGGGATTTGTCTGCAAACTTTAATCTCCCTTCCTCAATAGCGTCTTGCACAAGATTCCTGAAAAGAAAACATTGAGAAGTTTTATGGCCCAAAAAATTATGATATTTGCAAAAACCTCTCTTCTTTCTTTGATCAAGAGGAGGCACTTTTACCCCTGGGGGTACTATCATTTGGCCATCTTTAACTAGCAAGTCGAATATTTCATCACATTTTGTGATGTCAAAACTATAAGTCTTTTTTGGGAACCTATCGTTGGTCCTTTCTGGACCAATGGGATTTTTCCCATTTGAGGGGACTAACAGTTTACAAGAGTATGGTGGCCCTTGTTTTAGTTCTGCTAAATCGACTTCTCCTTCTTCGACAGTTAAAGTATCGTCGAAGGATTCTAGATCTTCGTCATCCATCTCCACGTACGCTATTCTCTCTCTCTTGTGAGTTTTCGTTGCCTTAGCCTTTTCAGCTTTGAGGCGTTCTACCTGTCGAACTCTATCGGCCAGTTGGGCCATGTCTCTTAGGTACTGGGTGTCTAGCTTCTTCCTAATGGAATAATCTAAACCGCCTGCGGCTATTTCGACCAACTCATGTTCTGGCACCTGTGTAAAACATCTCGCCTTGAGCAACCTAAACCTATTTAGATATTCGTCTATAGGTTCAGTGAAACGTCTCTTCACACTGGCCAGTTCTTTCAGGCTTATCTTGGTTTGCCCCATGTAGAATTGTTCATGGAACAATCTCTCCAACTGGGTCCAATGATGGATCGAATTGGGGGGAAGAGTTGTAAACCAAGTAAAAGCGTTCTTTGTTAAAGAACTTGGGAAGTACTTGATCCTTAGGTTTTCGTTATTCGAAATGTCTCCTGCTTCGATCAAGTATCTCGCCACATGCTCGACAGTAGATTCTGTCGTGTCCCCAGAGAACTTAGTAAATTTGGGGACTTTGCATCTAGGAGGTAAGTCCGTTTGTAACACGTATTCTGACAATGGAGATGTAAAGTTGGGCCTTCGAAAGCCCATGTTCATCCCATTCTGAGTCATGATCCTTTCGATCATGGTTGCCAGATTATTTTCCAAACCCATGTTTTGGTATTGGATATGCTGAACTACTTCGTCAGCATTTTGGTTTCTGTTAACTAACCTTACCTCTGGGGCTATTACCCTAGGTTCTTCGACAGGTTGTTCCAATCGTGCCCTAAGGTTTTCTTCGACAGGCTGTTGAGCCTGGTTAATGGTGGTTTCTTCCTCTAAAAATATCCCCTGATTTCCCCTTATCTGCGCCCTTTGGGGCTGTCGAACAGGTTGGGGTACTCCAAAGAAGTCAGCCAAACGCGTCATTTGCGCTGTCACTTGCTGATTCGATTGAGTAGTGTTTTGTATTAGAGGGTTTAGCACCGTACTCAAAGTTTGTGCCAACATTTGCACCATATCATGGTTGCTTTCGTCCATTTGTTGCCTCAAGACTGCTGTCGAGGCATTTGTAAGGCCATGGGCTACTTGGGACGTTCCTCCTAAGAGTTGGGTCCTATTTCTATTCGCCATGCCTACTCCAGAGCCTTGGATTGGCGAAGAGGCACTCACAAAAGGGTCTGAAAAAGTGGACGCAGCATTCGTCAGGCTTGCCACTTCAGAAGTTGGCATACCATAGAATGGAATAAATCCTGGGGGAACCAAAGGCCTTGTGCCTAAATTTCCCCTTGGTGGGGGAGTTCCCAAAGGTATCCTGGGGCCTGTTAACGAAGGTATTGGCCCCGTGGTTGTGATCGATACTGCTGGTGTCGAACCAACATTTGTCGCTTCACTTACGGTCATACTAACCGTTGCTCCCACACTCGTTTGTGGGATTTCGTTATTGTTTGGTGGATTCGCCATCTCTTCCCTTCTTCTGGCAGTATTGTTATCGTTAGTGTATATTCTACCACTTCTCAATAACATACAACTCGAAAAGATGAGATTATTTTCAACAATCAACACACGGTCCCACCAGGTGTGCCAATTTGTTTACCTTGGGTTTTGGTAAACAACCGCTGATCCTCCAAATGGTTACTTATTTGGTTACTCGCAGGATCGATCAGATTGATCCTAGGACATAGGTTGATTTTGAAGTTTGATTAAATTGGATAAGGCTTTAAATAAAGAGGCTTTAAATAACATAAAGAGGTTTCAAGTAAATTGCATGAAGAAAGGACTTGGTAAAATAAACAAGGCTTTAAAGTAAAAGGTTCGACAGGAATGTAAAGAGGAAAGCAAGTAAATTTCTGGAAAAGTAAATGACTTTAATTGATAAAATTGGTGTTTCACACATACATTTCTCAACAATTCTTTCTCACACGCTGGGTACTCGAATCTATATGAGTGACTTTGTATAGAATTGTGAACACCCGCGAGAAACTACATGTCTACTACTATTTATACTAAAACATCCCAAGTAACCGTCGGGCAGTTACACTGCTTCGAGATCAATCCACTTGGCACGTTCTCCATGCTCGACGCTCCAGATCCTTGCACGTTTGCACGTGATAACTGCTGGAAACCGTTTTCCCTCCACACGTTTGAATTTCAAACTGCTCCACTCTGAACCATCGAACACTTTCGTCAAGAGACATCTTCGACGAGAAACTCCTTCGACGTCGAAGGCAACCAGCCTTCTTCCTTGGAAGAAATCTTCTAAGTACTTTGCCATCTTTCGACGGGCACTTCGACAGACTTAGCCAGTCGAAAGCATCTTTCAGCTTTTGATGGTTGACATTGATAAAACAAGAGTGTCGAATTTAGGAGCCAACAGCAGGCTTTCATATCGAAGCAACCCTACTATCCAGGTTCCTTCTCACAACCTTACTATCTAGGCTTTCATATCAAAGCAACCCTACTATCCAGGTTCCTTCTCACAGCCCTACTATCCAGGCTTTCATATTGAAGTAACCCTACTATCCAGGTTCCTTCTCACAGCCCTACTATCCAGGCTTTCATATCGAAGTAACCCTACTATCCAGGTTCCTTCTCACAACCCTACTATCTAGGCTTTAATATCGAAGTAACCCTACTATCCAAGTTCCTTCTCACAGCCCTATTATCCAGGCTTTCATATCGAAGTAACTCTACTATCCAGGTTCCTTCTCACAATGCTACTATCTAGGCTTTCATATCGAAGCAACCCTACTATCCCGGTTCCTTCTCATAACATTACTATCCAGGTCCATTCTCTCTTATCTCCAGACAACAGTTCACAACACTGTAAGATCGGGACCCGATCAAACACGATTGGTTTCACAGTTCCCCAGTAAGTCACGGTGCAGCATATACCCTGACCAAATATCAAGTTCACTTCCGCTTCCTCAAGTCAGAGTTATTTCCCTAGTAGAGTAACAGACAATTGAAGCTCCTAAAACTCTATTTCTCGAGACAGACACCAATGTTCCTCAGCAGATTCCTCGTCAACAATAACAATAAGAACTCTCATCAAAGGAATGTCTCAGGAAATCAACACTCTCTAGATGGCATCTTTAAGCCCATCTCCGACAATTCTCCGTCACATCCAGGATGGCATCTTTAAGCCCATCTCCGACAATTTTCCATTATCGATCTCTAAATGGAATCTCTAAGCCCATTCCCGATATCACAAATCAAATTCTAGTTTATGCGAGTGCAAATTTCTGGACACTCTAGTGTTCAATCATCTTCCACCTTCAGATCACGAAAGGCAGACAAGCCAATCTACATCCTCAGGTTTAATAAGATTGAACAGGGACAGCTGTTGTACCCAAAAAATTTCCCTCTCATTTTACTCAATACATACTCCCAGAGTTCCTCAATTTGCTCAAGGTTGCCCAAGAGTTGACCAGACAAACTCTCTCCTAAGGCAGTGTACCTCAAATTAGGGTTTCCATTTTCATCAAGATGGGTGAACCACAAAGGTCTCATATGCTCTCCATGGTCTTAATATGTTCTTAAGACCCTACATGTCAAGTTTCATGCCTTGCATAAGAATTTTGCCCAGTCAACTGCTCAGATGTTTGAGAATCGACTGTACTAGGTCAAAAGTAACATGTGACCCAGATACAATCAAACTTCAAGATTTTTGGTCAACATCCACATTTTGAAGTGACTTTCATCATTTGATCAAGGATTTACCATGATTCCTCAAGGAATGCTCCAAAATCATCAAAACCCAAAAGTTGCTAAATTAGGGTTTCTTAGTAAAAGTCAACCAAACTTTGACCAAGCATAATATCCACATGCTTTATCATAAATTTTCCATCCAAAGCTCATTTTTAAGAGGATGAAATTCCCTAAAATTCATCTTCATCCCACAAGTTCAAAATATGCACTCATAAAAAGATATGATTTTTTACATTATGGGTCCTTTTGAAAAGTCAACAAAAACACATTTTGGGTCAAAGCTCCTTACATGAACATGGAAGACTCAATTGAGATGAAACAAAAAGGGTTGCTTAGGGGACATCCTAAGCTTTCTAAAAAGTCACAGAACACCTCTCTAGGGTCAAAATTGAGAGAGTTGTGCATTGTCAAAGTTGGCAATTTTTGGAAAATTGTCAAAAGTTAACATTAATCAAATTGGCATTTTTTCCAAAGGGGCCCATGTTTTCTTGCTTGAAACATGTTTCCAATATGACCCACGACCCCTGAGCTTTTCCACCTATTATTTTATTACTTTTATCATTTATTTTGATTTTTTATTCATTTAAATCAAAATAAATCAAATTAAATAGTAAAATAATGAAATAAAATCAAATCATGGATTTTTTTGTGCATCTTTTGAGTCCATGTACAACTAGCATGATGACCAATTCGTGCAAGATTAATTTGGATTGGAAAAGATTGGATTGAAGCTTATTTTGGAGAAGATATCATACAAAGAGAAAATCAAATCACTTTTTCATTATTTCTCAAGATATAATGCAATTTTATTGACCTAATTTGTTCTCCTATATGTATTGAACAATTCCAAATAAAAAGGACAAGGGTTTCAATCGTGAAAAGGCCAAAGTAAACTCAAAATTTTTGACAAAAAGTAAGGTTCAAATTCTGGGATAGAGGGCTATTCAAGACTATTCAAAGCCAAAAATTAATTCCTTGGCATCTCAGGAAGCATTCCCAACCATTTGCAAGCTTCAAAACATCAAGAATCCTCGCATAGAAGTATCACAGTTTGCATCCCAAACTCAAATTCGATTTCTATGTTTTACGCATTATAAATCCATTATATTCATATATTCTTGTTCATAATCGTGTTTGCAAGCTTTCTATATGCTTTAATTGTATTAACAATGTAGGAATCAATACTTACCATTTTTAGGGTTTGAGGTCACGATTTGGGGATTCCTGGTACAGGTTAAATTAGGCAAAAAGAAGGGTACCATGGTATTCACAAGATCAAAACGAGTTGATCTGTATAGTTAGATTTCATTTATCTGACGTTTTGTGGATTTTTGAATGTGACAGGGCTATGGTTACGAACATTGTTCGTAGGTAAAAGGTCATCACCTAATACGACGGAGCCCTGGAGAAGATGATTAAGTGGCAGCCAACCATTGGAGCGTTTGAATGTCGTGCGTTTTCTGATCCAACTATCTTGTTTTATATATTGCGTTTTTTTTTTTCATTATGTTAACAAATAACCATTGTAGTGCAATTGGAAACATGGCATTGGCAGAAGTCATAAGGACCTGGGTTCGACCCCAGGTCCAGACAAATTTCTTTATTTTCTTTTCCCTCTATAGATCCAGTGCAAATCTCTCTCGTATGCCTACCATGCGCCTCAACGTCCAGCCACAAGATGTACTGCTACCCAGATCCAATGTGTTCCAGCCTGAAAGACTATGATACACCTCAAGTCAACACCACACAATATCCAGCGTGGTCAACCTGGGCTCAGCTACGTTGGGCCTGGAAATTCAGCTTTGCACCCCCTTCAGCAATCCATCACAAGCCCAAGTTATTTTTTTTTAATCTTTTCTAATTTCTTTATTTTCCTTTTTTTATTAACACAAAATTTATTTTTTTATTTAATCACAAAAATCACAAAAAAAGATTTTTTTTAATAATAAATATTTAATTAATTTTTCCCAAAAAAATACACCAAAATCATTTTCTCATAAAATACTTCTTTTTAATTTAATTAGTAAATTAGGTTAATTAGTTTCTTTCATAATTAAAAAACAATTAGAAATTAGGTTTAATTAATTTGTAATTTAATTGTGTTCTCAAATAAAAATCCACAAAAAATACTTTTCCTCACTTAGAGTTTTAGGTTATTTTTTCAACCGTCCTCGTATTTAATTCGCCGTGCGATTGTTAATTATTTTGCCATTATTTTGTAATTGCTCCGAGTTTGTAATACTCAATTAGTTTACTATTTCGAATTTACTATTATCCTCCCAAGTTTTGGTTATGTAATCTCCATTCCTCGAAGCCTTGTAATAGCTAGGATTATCTTCTCGCATTTTAAATTTCTGCAAATATTTAACTGTCTAGATGTATTCTAATAGGATTGTATGGCAAGAATGTCAGGAAAATTAAAACGGTAGATCACCTAATGTGAAAAGATTAAATAACTGAAACAAATCATATGCACATATTTCACTCCTAGGGTTTACCTCACTTCGGTTGCCTTCGGTAAACAATCATTAAGCATAGGAGATTCTAGCGGTGGCCCACCAGTCTAAAAAGATCAAAATGTCCCATTCAAATATTGCCTCGGAAAGATCTTAAGACTCTAGGGTTACTACTAAAGTTTTATAACTATTGCTTTAGTGATTGTACTTGTCCCTTTCTAATGTCCCTTACAACTCCAACGACGGTGCTACCTACTCCTTAAGAGTAGGATAACGCTGTCTAAAGGAAATATAACGAACAATCTTTTTTCGAGTAGGTAGAGTCTTAAGTACTTGCTCAATAAAAACTTTTCACACAAACACCTTTCAAAACAATTTTCAAAATAAACTTTGTCACATCCTTGAGGACTGATACAACGGTTATCACGAAGTAAAACTTTTCAAGACAAACAAACACACGAAATTTGAAAAATGAGCAAGTACCTAAGAGCCCGTAGATAACTACGGATAGAAAGGATGCTAACACCTTCCCTTTCTATAATCTACCCCCCGTACTCCGAATATCTCGAAAAAAAGGTTTTTTCTGTTCTTTTTCCTTTTCCATGATTGGATGAAATAAAAGTCGGTGGCGACTCTTGTTTACCGCGACATTTTGCGAACAAAAAGCGCAAAACACAAACCAGTATTAACAGCCAGTTCTGCCATCGTATCACACATACGATGGCAAAGAAAATCCTACGGGGAGGCTATTATTGGTCTACCATGGAAGCAGATTTCTATCAACACTCTCGAACCTGCCATAAATGTCAGATTTATGCTGACAAGGTGCACGTACCTCTGATTCCTTTGAATGTCTTGACGGCTCCCTGGCTCTTTGCTATGTGGGGAATTGATATGATTGGGGAAATCAAGCCAACAGACTCCAATGGACACCGCTTCATCCTAGTGGCCATTGACTATTTTACAAAGTGGGTTGAGGCAGCCTCTTTCGCTTCCGTTACCAAGAATGTTGTTGTCCGTTTCATCAAGCAAAATCTCATTTGCTGGTACGGTATCCCGGAGAGGATCATCACTGACAATGATACAAATTTCAACAACACTATGATCACCGCCTTGCGCGAAAAATTCAAGATTCAGCATCACAATCCTTCTCCTTACCGACCAAAGATGAATGGTGTGGTATCCCGAAGAGGATCATCACTGACAATGGTACAAATTTCAACAACACTATGATCACCGCCTTATGCGAACAATTCAAGATTCAGCATCACAATCCTTCTCCTTACCGGTCGAAGCTGCAAATAAGAACATTAAAAAGATGATACAGAAAATGACAGTCATATACAAAGACTGGGATGAGATGCTACCATTCACTCTCCACAGATATTGTACCATCGCTCGTACATCCACCGGGGCAACACCCTATTCTCTGGTTTACGGCACGGAGACTGTCTTGCCTATCGAGGTCCAGATCCCCTCTCTGAGGATTATGAAGGATGCATGGCTGAACGAAGACGATTGGATCCAGACTCGACTTGATCAACTAAACTTGATTGATGATAAGAGACTTACTGTTGTTTGCCATGCTCAGATGTATCAAAAACGGATGATCAAGGCTTTCAACAAAAAGGTTAGACGACAAGTATATCAAGTTGGGGATCTGGTGATCAACTGCATCATACTGCTGCAAGGTGATCCTAGGGGCAAATGGACTCCTACCTATGAAGGACCATTTGTAATCAAAAACATTTTCTCTGGTGGGGCAATGATCTTGAACACCATGGATGGTAACGACTTGCCGCATCCTGCGAACACAGACATAGTCAAAAGATACTACGCATAAGAGACCCGCTAGGTTGACATACCTAGGAAAAACAAGGGCATTCCGGCGAACCAAAAAGGTTCGGGCAAAAATTAGGGATAAAAAAAAATCTGTACACCCGGCAAGTTGAAAACTCGAAAGGGCGATTTGGGCAAAAAAGGGTTTCCCGGTGGACTGAAAACCCGAAAAGGTGGTCCAGGCAAAAGTTAGAGAATTAAAGCGTATGACTATGTCCCGTTGGATCACTTTGAGGATAACCTTTGGCTTCAACTTGTAAACTCGACATTTCCGACCAATTCAATCATCTTCTGACAAGGCAACAAATAGACAAAATGCTCAGAGATACAAAGGCTATAGCAGAATGGGAATCCCATGGGATAAATACACATAGCTATCTTTTCTTTTTATTAAAATTTTCATTTTTTATTACGACGGCGTTCTCCTACTAGAATGTTTGTATCATTGTACAAAAATACTTACTCAAAGTCAATACAAATATATCCCTTTGAAAATGCAAAAAACTATATGTTTTTCTTTACGCTTGTGTTTTGTTTACAAAAACGTCCAATGATTCATTGTTGAACATATGCATTTGAACATAATTACTATTTACAAATAAACAAAATAAAAGACAATTATTGATGGCTTTAAGAGATAGGGAAATCTCTCTAAGCTATTTCCATAAATCCCCCATAATTTGCAGTTTAATTCCCAGCGGAACAAGCTTCCAATTATCAATCCCTAGTAGAAGTCGTTCAATTTCTCAGGATTTCCCAACAGGATTTTACAAACAGTACATGGCATTTCCTTTACAATAGAGTTTATTTCTCTAAAAACGGAAATTCATCAACACTTCAACTTCACAACATGAAGACTTACACTCCATATCCTCAGCAGCGGGAAGGGATTTAGTTTCTCCAATCCAGCAGCAATGTAGCAGAATTAGCTCACATGCACATACATCGCATCCATATATCATAAACATTGATGACACAAATGCATTACACTATTCATCTCATACAACATGACTTTGAGTTTTATCTAACATTTTACCCTTTTCAGGATAAGGTTAACAGCTACCATTAATAATGTTCAAAGTTTTCAGATACAATACTGATACGCTCCAGACACGGAAGCCATTCTGATACTCATTCAGAGCCTCTTTCAGATACAGTACTGATACACTCCAGACATGGAAGCCATTCTGATACTCATTCAGAGCCTCTTTCAGATACAGTTCAGATACGTTCGAGACACGGATGCCATTCTGATACTTATTCAGATTCAACTCTTAGATACAGTTCAGATACGCTCTAGACATGGTTGCCATTTTGATACTCATTCAGATTTAACTCTCAGATACAATTCAGATGCGCTTCAGACACGGATGCCATTCTGAAACTCATTCAAAACTAGCTTTAAGATACAGTTCAGATACGCTCCAAACACGGATGCCATTCTGATAATCATTCAAAATCAGTTCCCATATACAGTTCAGATACGCTCCAGACACGGACGCCATTCTGATACTCATTCTTTCAGCTTACAAATTACAACACAAACAATCACTTTTGGATGTCATCTTTAAGCCATCTCATACAACTTTCTATCACCTCTCCAAATGGAATATTTAAGCCCATTCCCTCAACCATCACATTACCAAGTGCAAATTTTTGGGCACTCTAGTGTCCAATCATCTTCCACCTTCGAGTCACGATTGGCAAAACATGCTAATCTAACTCTTCAGGCTTAAGAAGATTGAACAGGGGAAGTTGTTGTACGCAAAAAATTTCCCTCTTACTTATCAAGAATTTGCTCACAAAATCTCCTTGGGCTCAAGACTGCACTGGGGTTTGATCAGCTCAAGACACCTCCTTATGCATTGATGACCAAAATTAGGGTTTGAGTTTGCACAAGAATTTTTTGAACTTCCAACGCCCATATGACTTTCATGGATCATTATGGACCCCCAAGACTACTCATGCCAAGTTTCAAGCCTTGGATCACACTTTTGATCAGTCAATTGAATAGTTGACCTGAAAATCAACTGTATTGAGGAAAAAGTCAACCATGGCCAATTTACAGTCAAAATTCATAACTTTTTATCCACATCAACATTTTAAACTCATATGTATCATTTTATCAAGTTTGGACCATAATTCCTCAATAAATTTGATCAAATCTCCAAAAGGGCAAAATGGTCAAAATTAGGGTTTTGACTAGGAAAGGGAAATTTCTGATTTTTGACCTAGCAAATGGTCAATTGGTTTAAGGAATGATCTCAAGATTCCAATTGAATAATTTTGACCTAATGACATGATTCAAAACATTTCAAATCCATTGGATTGATAGATGAATTTTGCAGTCAACTGATCAAAAGTCAATTGTATACTGAAAAGTCAAACTTCGACTTTTTGGTCAAATTTAAGTGCCAAAGATCATAATTCATCAAAACATGTCAAAATATGAAACTTATTCATCAAGAAATAAAAATTCAATATTTCATTTTGAAAAGTCAAAATTTCTAAACTTAGAAATTTTTCCAAGTGTTGGAAATTTCATGTTTTTTCATAACTTTAAGCCAAATTTTCACCATGATGCAAGATGATTCAAGAGAAACTTCCAAAATGAAAGTTGTATATCTCCATTAAATATACAACTTTTCTTCACACAACTTCTTCCAAAAGTGCTTGGATCTCAAGTTATGATTTTATGAACATAGGGTCATGAAACTAAACACTTAGTGAAATTTTGCCCTAATTTGGTCAGGATTTTGACCTAACTTCATGGAACTTTTTCATATAGTTCCAAGGGGAATATTCAAAAGAAATTCAAATATGGGTTGTAGATCACATTTCAAGCTTTCCAAAATGTCCAATAAATCCTGGAGATCATTATTTAGTAGGGAGAATCGAAGAGATGAAGTTGGTGTTTTGTCACTTGAATTATAGGTCATTTTCATGATGAACACAAATGCAATTTCAATGTTAGGCTGCATAATCTTTGCTCTGCAGGCCTCAAACTTGTTTGTCACTCTATAATTAACGGATTACATAAATTTTTGAGCTATAATCCAAGTGATTTAAGCTTTATCCAATTCACGTTGCCATTTTGGGAAGAAAGTTAACAATACCATTCTTGTAAAGCAAGCTTTTTGCATAAAGTTCACATTGAGCCTCTAACTTGTTCCCTCTGATCACACTCTATCCACAAAGTCAAAAGCAAGCTTGTTTAAAGCATAACCACTCTATCTTAGCAAGTACACAAGACTTTGAAACTTGTTTTGTCAAAAAATCACATGTTTAACTTAAGGATGCAAATTTGAATTCTGATCAACTAGAGCATCCCAAATTTGTTGCTTATAAATAGAGCCACTATTTGTGAGCTAGAAAACGAGTTTGAACACCCTGAAATACACCAAAACTCTCTCAAATCATAAATTGCCCAAAAACTCCATTCTTGCACAGTTTATGACATTGAACCTCAAACTCACATTTCCCTCGTGCGTTTCTTGGCCTTTTAGTTTCTAAAGCTTCCTTGCATCAAGAGTAACTCATCCATGTACCTGTTTCACTTCTGTAACACCATTTTCCCAGTCTTCCATAACCAAAAACAGAGCATCATAGTTGGACTTCTCCATACCATTTCATCCACCCTCCGCTCAAGCCAACCATTACATTAGCTTCCTAGAGGTCCAAGGAAGCTAACCTGATCATCAGTATTGCCTGAAACAAGCTCAAATCCATTTCACGATTTCCAGTTTTGAGGTATTTTTCTTGAACTTCTATCTCATTACTTAGGCATTGTTAAGCTTGCATTTGTGAAGATAAAATATAGACATCATTGCCCTGAAGCTGTACATGTCCATAGATTTCATTTATTTTGATTGAGCTAGGAGAATTTTGAGTTTGAACTTTCTGAAATATTTAGGTCAGAATTTGGTACTGTTAAAAATTCTCATTCATCTTTGATTTATAGTTTATGATATTTATATGTTTGGATTCGTGTGACAAAATGGAGCAATTTTCATGTTTACATTTTTGCAAATGGTTTAGAAATGAGCAAGTTACAAATCCTTTGGCTGGAGGTTGAAGATGAAGTACAGTTAGGGCGCGTTTTGTGTTATGTATTCATTATTTCATACAAGTTAACGGATGTATAGACACTCCATTGGTAAAGCGTGCGCCTGTTCACCCCATGGTCCTAGGTTCAAGCCCCAGCGTGACCATTTTGTCATTTTTACATTTTCTGACCCCTTTTTTGTTTGTTTGGCAGGTGTTGGGCCCTTTGGGCCTGGCTCTTTTTTTTTTGCTTCCTAACTCCTTGTTCTATTTTCACACCTCCCTGATTTTCTCTTCATATTTTATTTTTTTATTTTTTTTATTATCTTTATTATTATTAATAATAATATTATTATTATTATTATTAATAAATATTTTTTTATAGTTATTAATGAAAATCCAAAAATATTTTTTATCTTTACATTTATTTAGTTTATTTTGTCTTATAAAATCAAAAGAAATAAAAAAAACTTTTCTTTAATAAATTAATTCCTCTTTTTTATATACTTAGATAATAAATCTTGACTATTATATATTATTTTATTATTTTCTTGAAAATTAAAATAAATTTAGAACCTAGGCTTATTTTGGTTAATTAACCTTTTTGTATTTTAATTAAATTCACAAAAAAACCCTAAAAAATACTTTTCTAAATCAATTTTATTTCTTTTAAAAATTAGGTTTAGTTCCCTAAATTTAATTTGGACCAATTGACCATCACTCTTTAGTTTGATTAAGGCCAAAACATTTTCTTAACAAAAATCCAAAATAAATCAATTTCTTTTCCTTTTATACTTGTATATTATATTCATTTCATTCCTTGTACATTGATATCAAATTAAATTTGGTTGTAATATATTAATTAGGTTTATATTCTTGCAATCCTCATTCACAATTTGTATACCCCCCCTCCCACAAGTATTGTAATTGTGTAGTAACTTTAAATTTCGCAATTTATCGCTTTATATAAATGCTAGTAAATTAGGGTTTGTATGGAAAGATTAAAACCAACAAGTTAGAAAACCCTAATTCAAGATAACAAAGCATGAAAATCAATCCACTTGCACACAAGCACCCCTAGGGTTATCCCACTTTGTTGCCTTACAAAAATGGCCATATTACGCATGTAAGGTATCTTAGCAAATACTTGATCACAGGTCCTCGATGACGCTATCTAAGTTGCCTTTCAAAATGATCTTAGCCCCAAAAGAAAAATGCTAAGATACCTTGTAATATTGCTAATCATGGTTATACGATGACTCATGCTCGTCCCGTTTACATCCAAAGATAGGGTTGCTTACCAAATCAATGGTAAGACAACAATGACAAAGGAAAAGAAAATGAACAAGAAAGACATTTGAGTAGGTAGATTGCTCTTAATTACTTTCTACATTTCAAAACAAACATCCTTTCTATTTTCAAAAACAAACACCAACACTTTCAAAACATCTTAAAAACTCGAAAACATTTTCAAAAGATCAACATCTTTGTATACATTCTTACGAACGAGAATCATTACAAAGATTGCCTAAACAAAGGCCTCTATACAAAATACTTTAAAAAACCACACTAAGCACAATTTCAAAAAAAAAAGCAAGTAATTTAGAAAGTAACTAAGAGCCCATGGAAAACCATGGATGAAAGGGGTTATAATACCTTCCCTTTTCATAATCTACCCCCCGAACTCAAGAAACAATCTCAAAGGTCTTTCCTGTGCTTTTTCACCTTTCCTTTTGGATAAAAGAAAAGTCGATGGTGACTCTTGTTAACCGCAACATTTGCGATCAAATGCAAACCCTCAAGTCAGTTCTCCCACTGTATCACACACTCCATTACTCAAATAATTTTGAAGTTAACCTTCGCAAGGTTCGCTTGTTAATGATGGAAGCATTTTTTGGATATTCCTGCCTTTCCAGGTATTTTTGGATGTCGTAAAACCAAGGTTTGTTGTCAGGTCCTTCCTCAATAGCAAGGCCATATGCAGGCTCTTCGAAATGTCTGATCATAATACGTGGTTCGTGATTCGGCCAAGTCACTTTGAACATAGCTGATAGAGTTGCCAGAGCGTCTGCCATTTGATTTTCTTCTCGCGGGATATGACTGGAAGTGATTTTTGTGAATTCTGCGACTAACTTTAAAATATGATCCCGATATGGAATCAGTTTAGGGTGTTTAGTATCCCATTCTCCATTAACCTGGTATATGACTAACGCAGAATCCCCAAACACTTCAAGGTGCTTTATTCTTAAATCGATGGCAGCTTCCAGCCCTAGTATACAAGCTTCATATTCGGCGATGTTGTTAGTGCAGTCAAAACATAACCTTGTAGTGTAGGGTTGGTGATAATCCTTGGGAGATGTTAATACTGCCCCTACACCGTGACCTAGTGCATTTGAAGCCCCGTCGAACATGAGTCTCCAACGTGCCCCTGGCTCAGGCCCTTCTCCCGGTCCTGGTATTTCGTAGTCAACTATAAATATGACATCCTCATTGAAAAAGCTGAACTTCATGGGCTGATATTCTGATAGAGGTTGGTGAGCTAGATGATCATCTAGTACACTACCTTTGATGGTTTTCTGTGTGACATATTGGATGTCATATTCTGATAGTAGCATCTGCCATCGTGAAATTCTTTCGGTAAGAGCTGGCTTTTCAAACATGTATTTTAGAGGATCCATTCTTGCTATTAACCATGTAGTATGGGTTAACATATATTGCCTCAACCTCTTGGTAGCCTAATCCAATGCGCAACAAGTTTTCTCAAGGAGTGAGTACCTGATTTCGCAGTCACTGAATTTCTTGCTGAGGTAATAGATTGTATGCTCATTTCTACCTGTTTCATCCTGCTGTCCCAAAACACAACCCATTGACCCTTCGAGCACTGTCAAGTACATGATGAGTGGCCTTCTGGGGACTGGTGGTATTAAGACTAGTGGCCCTTACAGATACTGTTTTATCGTCTCGAAGGCAGTTTGACAATCATCATTCCATACTACCGTCTGATCCTTTCGTAATAACTTGAATATTGGTTCGCACGTAGCTGTTAGATGTGATATGAACCTCGATATGTAGTTCAATCGCCCTAAGAAACCACGTACTTTTTTTTCTGTCCTTGGAGTGGGCATATCTTGTATAGCTTTTACTTTTTCCGGATCCACCTCAATGGCTCGTTAGCTTACGATAAAACCTAACAAATTACCTGACCTGATGCCAAATGTGCATTTATTCGGGTTCAACCTTAGTCTGAATTTACGTAGCCTCTCAAATAACTTTTGTAGATGTATGATATGTTCCTCCTCCCTATGGGATTTGGAAATCATATCATCGACATATACTTCAACCTCCTTGTGGATCATATCGTGAAATAACGTGACCATTTCCCTCTGATAGGTTGCCCCTGTGTTCTTGGGACCAAATGGCATTACTTTGTAGCAGAATGTTCCCCAAGGTGCCATGAAGGTAGTCTTTTCCATGTCCTCGGGTGCCATTTTGATTTGATTATAGCCTGAGAAACCATCCATGAATGAGAATATCGAGGCTTGAGCTGTATTATCCACTAGAACATCTATGTGGGGTAACGAAAAGTCGTCTTTGGGGATCTCCTTGTTTAGGTCTCGATGATCTACGCACATGCGTACTTTGCCATCCAACTTGGGTACTAGTATAATGTTAGCTATCCAAAGTGGATAATCTACCACTACTAGGAACCCCGCATAAAATTGTTTGAGAACCTCTTCTCTGATTTTGCTAGACATATATGGACGAGTTCGTATGAGGTTTTGTCAGACTGGAGAACACCCTTATTTGAGAGGTATTCTGTGCACCATGATGTCTGTATCTAACCCCGGCATGTCCCTGTAGGACCAAGCGAATATATCCACATACTCGTCTAATAACTTGATTAGCCTGTCTTTGACGCTCTGCTCCAACATTTCCCCTAGATTGATTTCTTTCAAATCTCCTTCTGTGCCCAGGTTAATGGTCTCAATAGGCTCTTGATATGGTTGTGTGTTGTTAGCCTTTCACTGTATTTCCCTTGCCATTTCCTTGGAGAGTTCAAGATCTTCGTCATCTTCCTCTTTGTCTTGGTGGATAGGAACATTAAAAATCGTATCGGGTCGTAGCAGTAACGTTATCGGTAATTTTTGGCATGGATCTGCACATTTATCATGTTTTTGTGCATATTTTAATGCTTGCAATTTGAAAATGCGTATGCAAAGAAAGTATTTTCATTTTTATATTCAATAAATGCAAAAGAAAGACAAGGATCTTAATTGAAAACAAAATATAAATTTTATTAATTATAAATATTGTCTGAAATAAGAACAGGGAAAACCCTTACAAGCAACCCCTATGCCTTGAGTTTGACATAGGTTCTTTCAAGACAAGAAATATTACTTAAAAAAGAAAAATATCTCGAGAATCTCCACAGCAGTCCATCCTTTAAGCTCTTCTCCTGGGGCGCCCTCTCTGATGAAGTCGGTTTCCCTTTTGGTGTTGATTTTGATTGATATCATTGCCACGTGCCCGCCATGCTCTGTTCCTTTGCTGACAAAATTCTCTCGGATTGGAGGAAAACATGCTTTGCCTTTCATAGTAGCCTTCGACAATTCGTAACCCAAACTAAAGTGATTCTTCTTCTCAGGAATTTCTGGGAGCTTTCCCCAGCGTTTCGAGGCATCATCTCCCATAGTCATTTGCAGATCTCTCTATGATGTCACTTTAGTCTTGTTACCCTTCTCAACTGGTAATGTTACCATCGAAGCAATTTCCAAAGCTTGGAACGGGGTAGCTATGCAGTCTTCGTTGGCACTGATATACCTATATGATTCAATATGGCTTACGAAAATGTCTTTCTTGCCATCGATTATGATCAACTTTCCTTCCACTAGGAGCTTCAACTTTTGATGCATGGTCGAGGTTACTACCCCTTCCGCATGGATCCAAGGTCTCCCCAGTAAACAAGTGTATGTTGGTTCAATGTCCATGACTTGAAAAGTGATACTGAAGATATGCGGCCCAATCTTGACTGGAAGATCCACCTCCCCTAACACCGAGCTTCGAGAACCGCCAAATGCCTTTACTATCGTAGAACTTGGTCTCATTGTCACATCGTCTATTGTTAACTTTACGAGACTTGACTTTGGCAACACATTAAGAGCGGAACCGGTGTCAGTAAGAACCCTGGACAAATGGGTAGTACCTATTTGCATATTAATGTGGAGTTCTTAGTTATGGGCCCGGCCCTGTGGCGGTAATTCATTGTTGCTGAAACCCAGGTAGGATATAGACGTGGGATTTGCTAGGACATTGTCAAATTGATTTACCGAAATTTCTTTTGCGACATGAGCTGAACTTAACACTTTCATCAAGGAATCCCTGTGTGCTTCAGAGTTGATGAGTAGCGAGAGTATGGAGATTTTTGCTGGAGTTTGATGGAGCTGATCCACCACTACTCTTTTTGATTATTTTCAGAAACTCCTATGCCTCTTGATCAGTAAAGTCTTTGTTCGGAGATTATGTTTCTTGATTTGTATCAACTACTGATTTTCCTTTGTCCTTCGTTGGAATCACATATGTCTTTTTTGATGATTCAGCTCCATAGATTCGACCACTTCGGGTCATACCTCCTGTTCCTGCTATGTTTGAAATTGCAGGCCCTTGACTTGCGGATGGCCCGCTTTCCTGCTTCACTCCATTGATGTATACGGCTGAGTCATAACTCCATGGTACTGCCTTATTATTCTCGTAAGGGATAGGTGACGGTCCCTTAATTACCATCGTAGTTTTTGGAGTGGTGGGTATTAAAAGGGTCTTCTTAGGTGCCCTTCTTGTAACCTCTGTTGATTCTCCCCATGAGATGACTAGAGTCTTCTTGTTAAGGCTCGGACCCTGGCAAGGGATTACCAGTGGCTTTTTCCCTTCAATCGTGGCTACAATATTTTTCTTCAGAGTACAGTCCGAATTGGACTATCCCCCGATCCACCAGATTTTCCAGAGTTATTTCAAAAGCTCTATTATGTTCTAACAAGAATCCACATTCAAACATATATTCCTCCAACAAGTTGTTAAGGTTTTTTTACTTTATGGTTCTCCCAAATTCGGTGACCACCTCGATTGCATTTATTGTCGGTCCACCATGCGGAGGCATATGGTTTGATTTGACATTAGGCTTATCAAAGGTGATGTCTTGAGACACTAGCAAATCCTGAACCTTATGCTTGAAGGCCCAACATTATTCTATGGTGTGCCCTGGAGAATTAGCATGGTACTCACACATAGCGTCGGCATTATATCATTGTGGGAGTGGCCCGACCGGAGGAGCTAAAGGGTTGATTTCCACTAGGGATGCCTTGACCATGTGTTATAATAATTGGCTTGGTGGCATGGGCAGTGGATCAAAATTTCTAGGTGGCCTCTTAAATCTGTCTTTCCTTTGACCTTGCGGGATCACCAATGGTTGTGATGTCCTTGGTTGTGAGGCCACAACGTTGACTTCTCCCTCCTTCCTTCTTGGGAATTTTGAAGCTGGTCTTTTTGAATTGTAAGGGGTGCTTGACGACCCCCCTGATATCTTTCCGCTTTTCAAACCAGTTTCGATTCTTTCGCTAATTGTCACTAAGTTTGAAAATCCTGAAGAGACACTTCCCACCATTTTATCATAATAAATCCCTTGTAATGTTCCCATGAACATGTCTACGAGTTCTTTTTCTAGCAGTGGTGGTTGTACACAGGACACCATCTCCCTCCATCTTTGAGCATATTCTTTGAAGGACTCTTCCTTCTTTTGGGACAGATTTTGGAGTTGCAAGCGAGTAGGCGCCATGTCGAAGTTATACTTGTAATGCTTCAAGAAAGCATTAGCAAGATCCACCCAAGTTCGGATATGTGTTTGTTTCAACTGCATGTACCCGTCCAAAGATGCCCCACTTAGACTGTCTTAGAAACAGTGAATCATTAACTTCTGATCATGGGCATGGACGTGCATCTTCCTGCAGTACATAGAAAGATGATTCCTCGGACAAGTGATCCCTTTATACTTTCCAAAGTCGGGTACTTTGAATTTGGACGGTATCACCACATCAGGGATTAAACCCATTTCCAGAGCATCTACCTCGAAAGTGTCGAAGCCCTCCACAACCTTCAGTCTTTCTTCCAAGGCTTTATACTGATTCATTACCAGTGGGTTATCCGCAGCATTAGCACCAATTGTCTTCAAGGGTGCCTGGTGGGCATCCTCTACGTTATGATCTCCGTATTGCAAGTCTAGGTAATTATCTGCATTATTGGTTGGAATTTGTAGGGTAAGTTATGCCCCTAGTTTTTATGGTGGTGGGATGAATCCTTCACTTTCAACCTCTTGCTAGGCCATGGAGGACTTTTAGGGTCTTGCTTTCAGCTCTTTCCTTAGTTGGTGACCGCTCGATGCACCAATAGTTTGGGTTACTTCTTCAAAAGCTACCTTGGGAATTTGATCCTGCCTATCGATAATGTTCTTCAAATCTAGAAGAACTTGGCTCAAATATCCTTTCATTGAGCTTACGTCACCCTTCACCTGATCAAGATCCTCTTTGAACACAGCTTGAGTCTCCTCGATATGTTCCATTGCTTTCTGTTGATGGGCCCTTGTTTGATATTGAGTCCAAAGAGGTGGAGGTCTTCTTTTACCAATGGCTTAACTTGAGAGATTTTTAAAGCAAATGAGTTTTAATACATGCAAGTGTTTTATAAATGAATGCGTGCAAATGGATGTGCATGATTATGAAATGATTTCTTATTTTAACTATCTTATTCACTTGGGTACATATTTGTATCTTCACTTATTATTTTATTTGGTGACTAGCTTTAAAATAGACACGCATTCGAGATAGGGAAACAAAATGCATTTATTAAGAGTAACATAATCCAGATATTGAAAAATATTACAAATTGAAATCAAAACTTGTTTTCATAAACATAATTAAAAAGAAACTAAATTTCCTAAGTGCGCCTGCGGATGTGTGCTCTGAAGCCATCAAACATTGCTCAGCAAAGTTATAGAAAGTCTTCAACGTCCTTCAGAAGAGGAACCATTACATTCTCTGCATCTTTTAAACTTCTAGGGATATCCTCGATAAGATTGTTGACTAAGAAGACTAGCTTTTCACGTTTGTCCTTGTAGTACTTGTATTCCTGATAAAGATATGGGATTATCTTGTGGTTATCCCTCCCAGCTTGGGCGATCTTGGTATACTTCTCTTCCCAATACATCTTTTCACCCCTCATTTCTGTGTAAAGCCTTCGTTGGATGAGGAAATCCTTTTGAAGACCCTGCAGCTCTAAACATACATGCTCGTATTCTTGAGTTCTCTGAGTCAAGAGTTTCTCTGCTTCTATCCTTTCAAGGCGTGCTTTGACCTCTGATTCATGGTTGTCTTGGAGTTCGGTGGCGAGATACTTTACTTGCTCTTCTTGATCTAAGGAAGCTTGTGCCAAACTTTGGATTTGGGCTCTCAAACTTTCCTCTAGCACCTTCTTGTCATGTGTTGCCTTTTCATACCATCTAGTTAACCTCCCGATTTTAGCAGCGGCCTCTTCTAACTTTTGGTTGTGAGAATCTAGGTTGAACGTTTCACTTAACAGCCCTTCAGTTGTACGCTTTCGTTTGAGACTTTCTTTCTCCAATTCCTTTTGACTTTTATCAATCTGCTCTTCCTTTGACTCACGTATAAGTTGCATCCATTTCTTTTCTCTGGTTAGATTGAGGAGATTGACTTCCAGTGCTTCTTTCTCTTTTTTAGCTTGCTTTAAAGAACTTTTTAGATTGTCAGCTTCTTCCAAAGATATAGGTGTTATATCTGGGACCTCTGGCTTGTACGCTGGATCTTTCTCGAATGGCAGCTTGATAATTCGTACCCTATCTTGGACCCATTTGGTGTAGGGATCTCTTGCTATGCCATTCTTTCTTTCGGCCTTCCTTTTGTTAACCTTGTTCTAGGCTCGAATAACCTTGTTGAGCAACCCTTGGTCTTCTATACCCATATTGTGGATGATAAATGGTCCGAGTTGTTCGTCTGAGGGTTTGTCTTCCAAAGGATACCCTAGCTGTCGTAGGGCCAGAGTAGGATTGTAGTTAATACAGCCTCGCGATCCAATCAAAGGGACGTTAGGAAAATCCCCACAGCTAATAGTGATGTCACCAATATACAACTTCCTTGCATACCATAATATGGAGTTTGTAGTGAGAGAGCTTAATTTTTGTGGCCACTCACATCTGGTCAATTGTGGGATCATATAGTCTTCCTTGTAAAGATGAGTCATGAACCAAGTATATAGAAGCGGGATGCAACAATTTAGCGTGCCTCTTCTTTTTTCATACATCATATGTAAAGTGTAATAGATGTTGGCAAGCAAGGCGGGAGTAGAATCCGTGTTAAAGACTTTTGCACCCCAAAATATGTTAATGCCCGTGGGGTCAATATAGTCCACAGTCCTAGGAAATAAGATTACACCAAATACCAACAACCCTAAACAATCAACACAACATCCCCACTCCTTATAATTAGCAAATTCTAGTGCCTTAGCTTCCAAGTATATCTGTTTGATTCCTTGTATTGGACCTTCTCTTCTATAATTCTTCACCAATTCAGGGTAGGGGATCCCTAGACCTTTTTCCAAAGCTTTGACTTCAATAGTTTGTCCAATACCTACATAGGCCTTTTCTTTGGAAAATTCAGGATTCTGTCATATTCATCCAGAGCCGGTGCTAGCAGGAAGTCTTGGAAGGTGAAACATCTCAATGGAGGGTCATAAAACTGAATTAGGGCAGAGACTGCATCCATCTATACTTATACTTTAGTCAAATCAAGGGTATCCCCATAGCGGCGAGTGTACATCTTCAGATCTCTCTCGGACAGTTTACCCTTTATAGTTTTGATTTCAAAAATGTCAGGCTAGCAGGTGTTGATGCGGACAAGTTGTTTCCCTTTGGTATCCATTTTTAAGATAGTCACCAAAAATCTTGATTTTGTTATCTTTTATTTTGTACCCTTTGAATAATAAAAATAAAAGGAACAAATGATGAACATGAGATATACATGAATGCATGAACGTATAAGTGTTGGATTGAGTAATGGGATTTTGTGACAGGTTTTTGTGATGGGTACCCTTATGAGGTAGGCTCCTTAATTTTGACCTACAGTAAATCTACCCTCCCAAAAGGAGGCTTCCTTAAGGGTGTCATGAATAACACCAGAGGAAAAAGGCACAAGGGCCTCCCATAGGTGGAGCCTCTTTACAGACCGAAACTTTTTTCTCAAAGTCGTGAAAGGTCTTGCCATGAGATTTTGGGTTAAGGTCGTTACAAAGAGTCATGGGTGACCTTCCAAAGTCCTACTCGTCAAGAGGATATCTCTCGATAATTATTCCTTTTTCGGAAGTTCACCGACTCTAGGCGAAGTCGTCACATAAACTCGCAGGGATGATATACCCCCTAAGCTAATAGACGAACCTTCTTTTTAAGGTTTATTGGAATATTTTTTTGAGATAAAAACCCGCCACATAGCAACTATATGGTAATAAAAGAATTTGATGGTAAATAAATAAATGCGATAAAATAGATAAATGTAATAAATAAATAAAGCAAATAAAAATAAAAACCGAAATAGAAACTAAACCTAGGGTTAAGGAGAGTCCTCAGCAGAGTCGCCAACTGTAGCAACTGGTTTTTTAAATCAAGAGTCGCCACTATTAGTTTTTTCCTAGGGAAAGGAACCTAACAGAAAACCCTAATTTGCGGACAGAGATTCTAGGTTACAGACTCAATTAGACGAAAGGAAGGTGTTAGGCACCTTTCATCCACCTTGTTCACAAGGATATTAAGCTCTAGGTTTAGGTTTGGGATAAATAGGGTTTTAAGTTTTAATTAGCAAGACTCGCCACGATTTTAGATCGCGTGCCTACATATCCTCTTAGGAGAAATCAGAGTCCCAATTCGTAGTTTGTATGGGTTGATGTCTTTTAGGGGTTTGCAAACATATTTTGAATCACATCGCACTCGGTCGGGAGTAGTGATTGCGGAGATTTTGACTGAGAACGCAGTAAGCCAAAATAAGTTTGAAACCCATTTGCAAAAAGGACTGTCGATTAGCTTAATTTGTTCGCGAAAATAGTTTGAGATTTGTTTGTGTTTTTTAATAATATTAATTGCAAAAGTCTTGATTAATGCATGATAAAAATATTTAATGCAACATACGAGAAAATAATATATGTACATGAGTTTTTTTTATAGAAAATAACTTACATACTAATATCACAATATTTACATATAATAAATGATAATATAAAAATAATAATAATAATAGTAAAATATGATAATAAAAATTAATGGTAATAATAATAATTATAAATGAAAAAAAGAAATAAATAATTGATAAAATATAGTATAAAAAATTAAATAAAAGAAATAATAAATAAATAAAAAAAGATAATTTAAGTAAATCTGGGGGGTGTATTTCTTAGTTAACCAGTAAATAAGGGGGGTGATAATAGTAAGCCGAGATTAGGCCCAGAACGGTCCAGGCAAGGAAGGCGTGCAAACTGCTTTACAGCTTAGTAAATAGGGGTGAAGGGGGTGTGCACGGCAGTGGGCTTAGGCCTAGTGCATTTTGGAAAGGGGACAGGCTGATCGCGTATTGTAAGGGAGTGAGGGCATACGATGGACCTTGGCCTTATGGCCGTCCACTGATGATCAAATAGATGGGGTTGATGGTGTATATTGAATATCGTGGGCACGCACACACTGGATTCCTACAGGATATATGTTATGTTTCATTATTCATTTCATGTTATTGTTTTTTACAATTTCCATTCTCCTTTCTCCCTCGCTTACAACAAATTGTTCATTCTCTTCAACCAAACCCTAGCACCGTCAACCCCACGGCGGCGCTCACCGAACCCCAAGCATGACTCTGATCACCCCAAACACTCCCCAAATAAAACGATAACAAAAAAGGAACGAGAGCTAAGTATTTTTTACCTTTTTTTGGTGATTTTTGGGTTCCAATTTCTGAGCTTTTTTGTCTGATTTGAACTAATCTCCTCTGTTTCGCAGGCTTTGGGGAAAGAGGAGTAACGACGGTATTTGATGGTCAGCGACGGTGATGTTCAAGGGCGATTAGGGTTTCCGATCTGGAAACTCTAATCACCTTCTCTTCTGGATCTCCAACAACAAGGACTTGTCTCCAAATTTCTCTCTCCAAGTTTCCTCTCTTTTTTTTCCGACCCCTGTTCTGCCTTTCTATCTTCTCTTATATAGTTAAGGATTTAAGTTTTTTTCCGTTACAGTTAGCTTCAATTAGGGATTAGGTTTTACTACTGTAATTGATTTTGTTTTACTTGCAATTCGCGATTGGATTTTGTAAGATAAGAGATTTGGATTTAGTTTATACAATTTTTTCTAGATTTGATTTGAATGTAAATTTTAGATTTGATTTATTAATGATTTAGGTGTATTTGATTTTGTAATATGTTGATTTTGTACTTTAATGCAATAGATATTGAATATGTTGAAATCTCTACAGTAACTGTAGTTGATAAACACACACGTTAATTCAGGCCTTTGATTGATACAGTGTGTGTTAGTGGAACACGTGAATCTTGGGCAGTTAGAACAATTGTTATTTCTAAGATAAAGTGTGCATTTTTCATGGATAATTGATATAGTATCAATTTTTTTGATAAAATTGGGCCTGCTTTACAGCAAACAATTTACATTTCTGAAGAAAAAAAAACAATCGGGCCAGCAGCTGATTCTACCCCACTTAGCCCAACCGTTAGCATCTTTATTACAGCCAAAATGCTCTAATAAGTTGGGCTTTTCGCTCTCTACATTATGTATATATTTTTTTTTATCCAAACAAAATTTTGATACACAAGAATCCTTAATAAAAAATCAAATTAATTTAATCTCTTTTAAAATTATCAACAAGTAATACTGATCATGTTTTATATATTGTTTATTACCTATCTTTTTATTACAACAGTAACAAACAACAATATCTAATGGGCCTAAAAATCTTAATGGGCTTGAATACTTTTAAAGCAAACAAATTTCAGAACCCAAAGTTACAGTAAAATGTTTTAGTCTTTTCTTAAAAAAAGAAAATATATTGTTTATGATGTGCATTTATCTTTGATAATAAGACCAAAGTGTCTTGCTAATAACACCCTTTTCAAAATCCTTTATTACATAATAAAAATGATTTAAAACTCTTACTCAAAATCAAACTAATAATTTTGCTCCTGAATGCCACATGGGATAACTTAGTGACCATTTAATTTCCCATTTCTCTTTTTAATAACAACTGTTCAATAATTAAGAACTTAATATTTGCTCGAATAATTGATTTTTGAATTGCATGGGCCATTGGCCATCATGCCTCACGAACGGATTTATGAGTCTTTTCGATTTAGAAAGTCCCATTAGAGTACACCCCTCAGTTGACTTAAATTTTAAGAATGGGCCATCAGATATTGTTGTACCATCCTTGGTTAAATGTTTCTTTATTATTTCAATCTTCACAAATAAAATCATCGGGGTAGGACAAATTTGGGGTACGACACTAAGTGAAGTTAAAGTTCCAGAAGGTTACTCTTCAGATATTAGAAGACTTGTGTCTATGAAAGACCTCAAGTTAAAGAGATTAAAGACACATGATTACCATGTTATAATGGAGCATTTTCTACCAATAGGTATACGTTCTATTTTGTCAGAAAAAGTAAGAAGCGCCATAATTAAATTGTGTTTTTTCTTCAGGTCAATTTTTAGTAAGGTGATCGATCCTGAGATCTTACCAATATTGCAAAAAGAAATAGTTATTACTTTATGTGAGCTTGAAATTTATTTTTCTCTCTCATTTTTTGATATTGTGGTACATCTTGTTGTTCATCTTATGAAAGAGACACAATTGTATGGACCAGCTTATATGAGATGGATGTACACCGTTGAGCGTTATATGAAAATATTAAAAGGGTATGTGAAAAACCAAATTCGGCCAGAGGGTTGTATGGTTAAACGATACATTGTTGAAGAAGAGATTGAGTTTTGTACTGAATATTTGACCAATGTTCGATCCATTGGACTACCCAAATGTCATATTTTTGAAAGGAAGGAAGGAAAAAAGTTAATCGAAATAAAATTGTGACAGTATCAAGGGTTGAACGGGATCAAGTGCATTTATATGTTCTACACAATAACAATGAGGTTGAGTCATATGATAAAATGCACAAGGATGTACTCTGGGGTTTAAATCCGAATAGAAATGAAAATTGGATAGTATGAGAGTATAATCAAAGTTTTATACAATAGTTCAAGGATCATATTTATTCAAAGTTTGATTTAGATACCGCTTCAATAACAGAAAGGTTGAGATGTTTAGCATATGGTCCGGGTTTGCTCGTGTTTTCTTATAGCGCATGCGAAATTAATGGATACACATTTTATACCAAATAACAAGATGATAAAAGTACTATGCAAAATAGTGGTGTCACAGTTGTAGCTGATGCAATGCACATTTCAAATATGAATGACTTAAACCCCAAATATGCAAATCTGTCATATTTTGGGGTTATCAAGCACATTTGGGTGTTTGATTATGAGAATTTTCAGATTCCTATCTTTGGTTGCAAGTGGGTACATAATAGTGGCATACAAATGGATAAGTCGGGATTTTTACAAGTGGATATTAATAGGGTGGGGTACAAAGATGAGCCTTTTATTATAGCCTCTCAAGCTAAACAAGTGTTCTATGTCACTAATCCAACAAGTACGAAATGGTCTATAGTGCTTTTATCTAACAAAGTGATTTATGATAACAGTGTAAATTAAAGTGATATTGATGTTGAGAATGAGTCATATGTTAGAGGGAATGAGTCGTATTTACGAAATGATCAAGATGAGAATATTATAGCGGATGAATCATATATTATAAATAATCATAATGAGGGATTTTGGATTAATCCATCCGTCCAAGTTGTTAAGAGCCAAGTAATTCATATACCAACCAAGAAAAGAAAGAGATGTTAATGAAAAAGGTACTAGTAAAATATTATATGTTCTGTCATTCAATAAAACTATTATTTTGTGTTTATGTTTTTATATTGTGTTTATAGTTTTATATTGTGTTTATGTTTTTATATTGTGTTTATTCATTCAATGTTACTTGAATTTTATATGGTGTTTATGTTTTCTTTAATATTACGGATCAAATGGCTAGTAATGAGGAAAAATCACATCCCGCTTTTAATAATGATAGAAATGAATCAGCTTGTGATATGGAGAATGATATTAGACGAGGAATAATAATTATGAAGTCAATCATTCGTGCAAAAGATAAAGGTATCAAATTTAACGTACATCGGAATGAAGACAAACAACTAATTGAGCCTAACAGTTCAATGTTGACAAGTTACACTGATTCCCTTGTGAGGAGAGAAGTTCTAATCACTTACGATATTGGAGAAAGCGTGAGTTGAAACCCGTTATACAAAAAATATGGAGTGATATACATGTGTCGTATGTGATGTCATTTGTTTTTGTTGACGATTATGTCTTTAAATTATTAACGCACTCTATGTATGTTTTTTGTGGAGGTCTTTTAACATTGATGATGATCGAAAAAGATATTGTCTTCAATTGGCCGGAAAAAGACTAAGAGGGTTTCAATCTTTTTTGAAAAACAAGTTTCTTAGGGATGCCGATAACAATTTTATCGATGCAGAACATCCAAAGGCGTATGTGGGCTTGATTTCGCCTGAAGAATGAGAAACCTTTAAAGAAAAATGAAGAACCTCGGATTTTTCAGGATGTGAGTGTCGTGAATCACCGAAGAGCATCAAGTCCCTCGTATCCATACAGAAAAGGGCGTATGGGATATGCATGCTTACAAAAAATATTGGTAAGTATATATAAATGCTATGATATACTTGTTCATTATGTGTTACAGTTGATTTTATTATTTCTCTTAACGTGTAGTTAAAAGAGGAGAAAAGTCAAGAAACATCTCTTCCGGAACATGTTCTGTGGAAGGCTGCCCGGGTGGATAAGGATGGAGTTGTTAAGGAAGATGTGCTTCAAATTTATGAGCAATGTGTAAGTATATAAATACTCCTTTAATTAAATCAAAAGTTTATTAACATAAAGAATTTATGAGTTTTAATCACCACTAGTTTATTTCGATATGCATATGAATTTCAGGAGAATCTATCTCAACCTTTAACTCAAAATGAAGACCGTGATTGCAGGAGTATACTTAGTCGAGTATTAAATGTTCCTGAGTGTACCAGTCGTGTGAGGGGTAAGAGATTCGGGGCGACTCAAACATCTTTGGGTAACCATCAAAAGAGGAAAGGTCAAAGCAATAAATAAGTGATGGAAGAGTTAGAAAAATTAAAAGCTAAAGTTCGTGATTTAGAAAAGGATAAAGAAAGACATCAGTCAGAAAGGCAAGATTCAGGGTTCAAGGATACTGGTGACAAAGATAGTATCAATTGTGATTTCCAATAGAAAATTCCCGAGGTAATACATATTATTATGAATTAGCATAATTTTTTTAATTGACATATATACACATAAACAATTTCATATTTATTATTGGTTTAGGGTATTTCACCTTGTCAGCTCTATTTATCGTCACCGACTTATCGCATGGTTGGCAAGGGAAAAGTTCATAACACTTTGGGATAAGTACTTCACCATAAACCGCTCCCTGTTGGATTTTTGAAAGTATCAATTGATATTGCTTTAGAGAGGAATGCGCCATTACCTTTACCTGACGATATTTCAGATGCAACATTGGTGGGAGAGGCAATAGGATCGTATGTTGCGTGGCCATCAAACCTCATTTGCATAGATGATGGGGTATGTTGAAAAACATTATGAACCTTTGAGTATTCAAATTTTTTACGCCCATTTAACGTACATTTTTTATGGTAATGTTAGACTCCTACAAAATCCAAATCAAAAGATAAGGGGATTACGCGGCAAACCGAGTCAGTTGCATCCAAAAAAAAGAAGTAATTAGATATATATATTATACATAGAAAAAGTTAATTCACAATCTTATACTTCACCTAACTTATATGCATTTGATCTTTAGATTCATGCTAAAGAGATGCAACATATGAATATGAGTAAGAAGCCTGAAATTGGCAACATGTCCACACAAAAAAAGAATGTTGAAAAGTCCGCGGCTAGAAAAAAACTTACTTCTTGGTATAGGTCCTGCCTTCAGACAATAATGGGAATATCCTATTTGACTGACGGAGGTGCTCGTAATATACCTATGGAGGAAGGTATTTTTGGTTTTTCCTATTACGAAACAATAAGTAAAGAGGGTGTAGATCAAGTTCTTAGACATTGGGAATTAGGCCTCGGTGTTATCAATATATACATCAGGTATACTCCGATTAACTTTATTTAATTAATTGCACAATTTATCTACTCATTTCACTTAATGGTCTTAATGTTAATGATGTTTTTATTTAAGTTTCATGTATGCCAACTTGATGCGCCCGCATCAATTGGACCAAAGATTCTATTTCTTATCTCCAAATAATATTAACTCACTATTAATCGAACAAAGACAATATAAAGTCAAAGAGTACTTTGTCCGTACATTTATGGCCAACAAATATACAGAAAACATATTTTTTTTCCATTTAATACTGACAATGGGTAAGATTTTCATTCAAACTTCATCTATTATAATCTTTCGTGTTTGACGTTGTGTAGAAAGTTCCAATCTAACCTTAGTTAATTTTACTGTGGACACTGGTTGTTGGTTGTGATTAATCCAATAAGAGAAATTGTATATTATTTGGATTCGTTAGAAGGTGATTGGACAAAATACCCAAATATGAAGGAGATAGTTAATACATAAGTTATATTGTTCTAAATCTTCGTTTGTATACTTATTTATTTATTTATGTGAGATTGTTCTATACATTCGTTTATATTTTATTAGAGTTATATAAATTTTTCAATCACAAAGAGATACTCAAGTACCAAAGAGTAAAGCAAACAACATTACATGGATCAAAGTGCATGTATATTTTCACAATTTTGATTATATTAGTGATGTTACTTGATAAAACAGGTTAAACTATATATATATATATATATATATATATATATATATATATATATATATATATATATATATATATATATATATATATATATATATATATATATATATATATATATATATTCTTATTTTTTCCATGTGTAGTGTCCTCGTCAGCGTAATGGTATAGATTGCGGTTATTTCATGTTGAGGTTTATGAAAGAAGTTATTCTTTTGAATCAAATTGAGATTCCAACCATGGTATGAGCTTCTAACTTATGATTTATTTTAATATATTTAAAACATTTCATCTAATTAATTAGTTTTAACTAAATCATATTATGTTATATTACGTAGTTCTTTGATGAATACAAGTCTTCTACTTACTTGAAAGATCAATTGGACGAAATTAAGGAGGATTTGTGTCAATACATTATTGAGATGAGAATTTTATAAGGTATTGTGACACTTTTATTGATGAGAATTTTGAGTTATATAAGTTTGAGTTTTGATGAGATACTATGTCGTCATTAGTGTGGTAAATTGTGTTGCAATGTTGTTGTTATGTGGAAGGTTAGTTAGGATGGTATTGGATTTAAATTCAAATAAAGTTTTGTTTGTATCATGGTATGAATCAGGGAATTTTTAATGGTGGGTTATAACGGATTCTTGATTTGTTTTTGTTACATTGATTTGTGTTAAGTTATAATAGTTATAAGATTTAAGTGTTATATAGCTTGGTTTTGATATGTCTTTGTTAGTTTTTTCTTCAGGTAGGTGCATATGTAAAAGATATAGAGAGAACAAGTTCATTTAGGATTCTTCGTTGTTGTTGTTTATAGAGAAGATAATAGAGAAGATAACAACTCTAAAAGATAGTAATATGTACATTTGGTGCATACTTATTAGATTATAAAGTTGTATATATAAATATGTAAATTTATGTATATATAAATTATTGATTTCTTCAAGCTGTATCCCATTTGTGTATATATATAAATTATTGGATTAAAGTTGTATATATAAATATGTAAATTTGGTGCATCGAAGCTGCAAATTTGAAAGAAAGCACTTAAATTTTAAGTGATTATTTGTACAGGGTGCTTAAGATATAAGCTTAATATATTAAAAAATTCGTGAACATTAGACATCGCTTTAAACAAAAAAGGGCTGCCTATATTAGGGAGTAGAAAGCACTTTTAAAGGAAGCGCTGCCTAAAGGGGTGCATACAAAAGCACTTATGAAGTACAAAGCGCTGCCTAAAGGGGACTTTAAAAAGTGCTTTTAAAGAAAGCGATGCCTGCCTAAAACATAAAAAAAGTGAACAAAAAATACATTACACAACGCTTTTAAAAGCGCTGTCTAAAGTGAAAGTGATGCTATAGACACACTTTAGAAGGCGCTTCTAATGTAAAAAGTGCTACCTATAGGGGCCTTTAGAAAGCTCTTACTGAATAAAGCATTTTCTAAAGGGTACACTAAGCAGCTACAATACGGTGAGAGAACTAACTTTTGGGTTTTGCATTTTATATCAAATGTTGCGGATATCAAGACTCGCCACCGACTTTTCTTTTATCCAATAAAGGAAAGGGTGAAAAGAACAGGAAAGACCTTTTGAGAATTTTTTCTTGAGTTAGGGGGGTAGGTTATGAAAAGGGAAGGTGTTAGCACCCTTTTCATCTATAGTTATCTACTGGCTCTTAATTGCTAGCTCACTTTGAAATGCTTTGTGTTTGTGTATATTTGAAAATATTTTGAAAATGCCTTAGTATGGAAATTTTGTAATGATTCTCGTATCATTGAGAATGTATACAAAATGTTGGTTTTGAAAATATTTGTTTGGTGGAAAGATGTTTTGAAAAAATGCCAATGTAAGGCAGTTTTGCTTTATAATAACCCTTGTATCAGTCCTCAAGAGTGTTTATAAAGCATATTGAAAGTAGTTGTTTTTGAAAGTGTGAACTGTGGAAATTGTTTTAGTTTGTAAGCAAGCGATTATAAGCGATCAACCTACTCAAAAGTCTTTGTTCTTTTCCTTCTCCTTTAGATAGTGTTATCCTACCATTGATTAATAGGAAAATCTATCATTGGATGTGAGGGACATGCGTGGGTCATCATACAATCATAGAAGACAACTTATAGGACGCTTTAGCAATTGTCGTAAGGGACTAAGATTATGTACCGAAGGCAACATTAAAGGGTCATCGGGGGACTACGATCTTTTAACAGAGGGTCTTTGCTCAAGCATTCCATGTTCGAGGGATATGACTCTTTTTATCCGAGGCAACAAGTGAGGTTATCCTAGAGGTGCATGTGTGCAAAGTGTTTTGATTTAATTTATTTTTCTCTTTGAGATTAGGTTTTCTAATGATTAATCTTAAACTTGCCATACAAACCCTAATTACTAACATAAATAAGGAAAGCAATAAATTACAGAAATTAGATATCCTACGCTATTACAACGCTTTGGGAATGGGGGATACAAATTTGTGAATGGGGAGGAAAGCAATAAATCCTAATTATCTATTATAGACCATAATAATGCGAAATAATAAAATGCGCAAAAAAATGTAAAGTAGAGGAAAGAAAAAGGAAGTTGTTTCGATGATTTTTGATAGAAAAAAGGGTTTGATGATTAACCTAAAAAAAATTAATTAGTTCTAATTGAAAAGAAATTAATTAGTTAATTAACCTAAAAATCTATGTTGGTTTGAAAAAGAAAGAGAATTTAAATAAAACTTAAGTCAAATTTATTTCTAATTTTTAAAGAGAAAATAATTGTTTTAGAAAATATCTTTTTTTTTGTGTTTTATTTAGAAAAATATTTTATAGTGCAAAATAAATAATAAAACTTAGTTCTAATTATTTTTTACAAGTTAAAAAATAAATAAAAAAGTAATTAATTTTTATTTACGAAAATTAAATTAGTTGATTAAAAACTAAACCTAATTAAAAAATAAAATAAACAATTAACATAATAAAAAGAAAGTTAAGTGGGTCAGTGGTGTAAAAGCAATCAGGGGGTGAAAAGGAAAAAAGTGTTAGGCCCAACATAATTTTTTTGAAACAGAAAAATAAAAAGGGAATGGGTCTGTGGTGTGTGTGATACGGTGGGAGAACTGACTTGAGGTTTTGCGTTCGTTTTCGCAAATGTTTCGGTTGAACAAGAGTCACCACCGACTTTTTATTTTATCCTAAGGAAAGGTTAAAAAGCACAGCAAAAACCTTTGAGATGTTTTCTTGGGTTCGGGGAGTAGATTATAGAAAGGGAAGGTATTAGCACCCTTTCTATCCATGGTTATCCATGGGCTCTTAGTTACTTGCTTAGATCACTTGCCTTTTGTTTTCAATTATTTGAAATGGTGCTTGTGTGTGTGTGGGTTTGAAAATGTTTTGAAAAGAGGCCAATGTGGTGGCAACCTTTGTAATGATCCATGTTGGGATGTATACAAAGGTGTATGTCTTTTGAAAAGGTTTTCATTTGTTTTTGAAAGTTTGTTTTTGAAAGTGTTGTGAGGTGTGATTTAAAAACAGGCAAGTGTTTTTATTTTGCAAGTTTGACAAGTACTTAAGAGCGATCTACCCTAAAGTTCTCAAAGGTTTTGTTATGTTTTTAACCCTTTTAACAATTTTGTTCCACCATTGCATTTGGTGGACAATCTTGTGTTAGGATGTGAAAGGGACGGGCGCGGGTCATCGTTTAGACCATAATTGCAATGGTGCCAAGTATCTTTGGGCATTTTCCTTAAGGGACTTGATCATTTTGTTTGTATTTGTTTTGAAAGAAAAATATTATCGAGGGACCATGATCATTCAATTTGTTTGTTTTGCCCAAAGAGACCTAACATGCAATATGGCCCAATTTTGAAAGGCAACAAGTGGATGTAACCCTAGGGGTGTTGGTGTGCAAGTGTGTTTTATTGCATGCAAGAGTTTTTCTTTGAATTAGGTTTTTCTATTTCATTGATTTTATCTTGTCATACACGTCCTAATTACTAGCAATAAGAAGCGGAAATGTAAAATCCTACGCTATTACAACAATTAGGGGAGGGGGATACACATTTGTACATGGGGGGTTCAACGAGAAAAATAGACAAAAAAGAAAATAGCAAAAAACGAGATATAGAGAGAGAGAGAGGAAGCCCGCGCGCTGTTGGGAGGCCATCAGAAGTTCTGACCCAGGTCCGCTGTCAGATGATCAACCTGTTGGTGAAACTGGATGAGTCAGAACTTCTGACTCTAGAACCTGCAAAACAGAACCTTGTTAGTGGGGAAATCAGAAGTTCTGATTTCCCTGCGCTGCAAGACAGAAGTTTGTTAGTGGAGAGACCAGAAGTTCTGATTCTGCTGAAAAGGCAATAACTCTCAGAGATTCTGATGTCATTGACAGCAAAACAGGCTTCAGATGTGCTAACGTCAAAGTCAGCACTTGGCTTTTTCCTGTACTAATCAGAGCATCTGCAATCCTGTTGTTACTCCACAAAACAGGAAACATATTTGGAACAGATCCAGCAAAATAGCAAAAATGTTTCAGAGGTCAGAATCACCAAGGTCACAGGCAAGTCCTATACTGGCTCAGAACGTTCTGAGGTATGAGAGTCCTCAGAACATAAACAGCAATAACATGAATATTTACATTATGTTACTTGAATATGCACAGCTGATGATGCTTAACAGTGGTGAGGGTCAGCAGGTGCTTACCTGACTGTTTGGAAAGTGGTGGGTGAAAGTTAGCTTTTGGTTCTGGTGGTGTTCTGGACAGATTTGGAAAAGGGGAAGTAAAGGTGTATACGTGTATAGGGTCAGAAGTTTGGAAAGAGCGTTTTTGGTTTACAGAAAAGAGCTGGATGTTTGATGAAGTTGAAGGTGAGAAACTTAAAGTTATGAAACAAAGCTGGAGATTTTGGCAGAGTTTCAGAATGCTACGTTGCTAGGAGTTTCGTTTCTCTCTTAGCAATTTTTCTGTTTCTTTTCTTGAACCCCTTTTGCAGTGGTGAAAGCTCTCTATTTATAGGAAAAGTTCTTGTGGATGCCTTGAACATTTAAGGCGCCAACAGAGTTTGAATTTGTTCTTTGACAGAAATTCCTGGGAAGTTGTGATAACAGCTATCTTTCAGCCTAGATTGCAGCAGCAGGCGTAGATTGGGGAGAAGTGACCTCTGAAGTGGGCGGTGGCGTGAAGACCCATGCCAGAATCTGTGCAAAAGCATTTTACAAGCCACACGTGAATGCTCAGGAGTGGTTGGAAGCATTAATGGGCATTAAATGGTGACAAGACATGTCAATGCCAACATTCTGGTAATGGAAACCAGCGTTGAATCAGCAGCGTAAACCATGCTCTGGCCTTGGCTACCTGTTGTCTTAGCAAGCTCTGGAGATTCTCCTGGTTTTCTGGTACGTTCCTTGGATCTACTTCTGGACAATCTGGACTTAGAGATCCTGTATCAATGTGACACCTATCCTTCTGACCTTTCATCTTCTGATTTCAACCTGTTCTGAAGGAGCCTTCATACTTTCCTGTTTCTCTTGCATTCCTTTAGCAAATTCTGACTGAGCTTGTGTAACTGCTGAAGGGGCATGTTCTGTTTGAGGCTTACATTCTGAACCACGTTTACAACTTCTGATTGAACTGATGTAGCTGCTGAAGAGCCAACTTCTGACCATGCTGAGCCAAGCTTGCAACTTCTGACCGTCTTCATCTGGGATGGGTCCAGAAGTTCTGAAGCGCTGATTTTTTATATAAAAAACACTTATTTTAAAGAAGCATTCTAAGTACTTAGAAATTGATTGATTTTTTTCTCAAGATAAAAGTGTTGTTTCTGGAGTTCGTGAGATCATCTTGCTCCTGTAAGTGACTTGCTTGGGCAAAAGGATAACTCAGGACTTGGACTTGTTTCAGGGGACTTTGAAAAATCTAAGATGGTTTCCTGAAGAAAGGGAGGGCAAATTTTGGGGTACAACAGTTGCCCCTGTTTAATCTTCTTGAACCTGAAGAGTTAGATTGGCGAGTTTGCCTTTCGCGACTCGAAGGTAAAAGGAGATTGGACACCAGAGTGCCCGAAAATTTGCACTCGCTTAGTAGAGTATCAGCAATGTGATGGCGGGAATGGGCTTATAGATGCCATTTGGAGAGGTGATGGATAGGGAGATGGGCTTACAGATGCCATCTGGAGATGTGATAGATCTTCGTCGAGAATGGGCTTACAGATGCCATTTGGAAGTGGTGGATCGCACAAGAGATTCCTTAGCGAGAACTCTATGAATCTGAGAAAGGCAGATGTTTTCCTGGCTTGTTACAGGTGTTTGATCTCCAATCTCCTTATGCAGATATGCCCTGGCTGGATACAGGTATTGAATCTACAATCCGCGGCTCACAGATGTGCCCTGGATGGATACAGGGGTTAGATTTGGAAATGTTGTAGTTGATAGACGTGCCCTGGCTGGATACAGGAATCGAATCTTCGAACTCTTCAGACGTGCCCTGGCTAGATACAGGAATCGAGTCTGGAAACGTGACAGTTGATAGATGTGCCCTGGCTGGATACAGGAATCGAATCTTCGAACTCTTCAGACGTGCCCTGGCTAGATACAGGAATCGAGTCTGGAAACGTGACAGTTGATAGATGTGCCCTGGCTGGATACAGGAATCGAATCTTCGAACTCTTCAGACGTGCCCTGGCTAGATACAGGAATCGAGTCTGGAAACGTGACAGTTGATAGATGTGCCCTGGCTGGATACAGGAATCGAATCTTCGAACTCTTCAGACGTGCCCTGGCTAGATACAGGAATCGAGTCTGGAAACGTGACAGTTGATAGATGTGCCCTGGCTGGATACAGGAATCGAATCTTCGAACTCTTCAGACGTGCCCTGGCTAGATACAGGAATCGAGTCTGGAAACGTGACAGTTGATAGATGTGCCCTGGCTGGATACAGGAATCGAATCTTCGAACTCTTCAGACGTGCCCTGGCTAGATACAGGAATCGAGTCTGGAAACGTGACAGTTGATAGATGTGCCCTGGCTGGATACAGGAATCGAATCTTCGAACTCTTCAGACGTGCCCTGGCTAGATACAGGAATCGAGTCTGGAAACGTGACAGTTGATAGATGTGCCCTGGCTGGATACAGGAATCGAATCTTCGAACTCTTCAGACGTGCCCTGGCTAGATACAGGAATCGAGTCTGGAAACGTGACAGTTGATAGATGTGCCCTGGCTGGATACAGGAATCGAATCTTCGAACTCTTCAGACGTGCCCTGGCTAGATACAGGAATCGAGTCTGGAAATGGTCGTCAACAGATATGCCCTGGCTGGATACAGGAATCGAATCTGGAAATTTAATAGTTGATTTGTTGAACACTTTTGACATTCGAATGTCCCAAGTGGTTGTGAAGGAGTCTTGAATCAGATTACTCTGCATATTGAGAGATTTCTTGAAATCTTGACTGGACTGCCCCAGGTTAACTGAACTTTGAAAGATCTGTTGGACCTTGACTGGACTGCCCCAGGTTAATTGAATTTTGACATGTCATGCCCCTTGTTGATAAGGGATTTGATGGAAGTGTTATCCTCTTGAAGTGATTTTGACTTGCTGAGAGAGTTTTCGTTCCTCCGAACATTCGCTGTATGAATTTCTTCGCTGTCAAACAAATAGGGTCAAATGCAGACAGTGATATTCGACTAATGCAAAGTTTATGTTTGTCTCGAAGTTTTGAAAAAATGCGTTTTTTAGCAGAAAACTTTTCATAAGACAAGTTAACACAAGATTTAGAGCAAAGCCCTACAGGAGTCAGGATACCTTTTGTAACAGTATGCTTTCGAACTAACCCACGCTTTAATTAGGACTTTTAAAGGGTTGTAACGTGGCCTGGTTCACGGTTTAAGAAACAAAGGATAAAGGCTCAAAGTATATTTGTACCCACCCGCTCTTCGTGATGTTCTTCGACCTAAACTCAGTTAATTGTGCGTCACACTCTGTTTTGAGTTTGGAACGACTTTTAGGCGATGGTTCACCAGTTGAATTCAGGGAGACAGTCATCATCTTTTTTTCTTTTTTCAACATTTTTCATGTTGTTGAGGATTTTGTAATGACCTCACTATTTTGATTTTGATTTGTTATCCCTAACTTTTGCCTGACTGTTACCGTTTCCCTGGATTACAGTCAGCGGGATGCCCCAGCTTTCTTAAGCCTCCTTTATAGGTTTTGGCTCAGTGGGCTTTTCTCTTTTGAGAGATTGACTGTCTATTGAGATAGGGAACCACCCTTGTCTTTTGATTCCAAAGGAATGCTTTCTTTTTCGACGTCGTTCGTTGTATTACGAACTGAGAGTTTGCGACTTCAATGCGCATTTTCTCTTGAATTAACTGAGACACTACCCTGCCCCAGGTTTATATCAAAGGTTTTGATTGTTTAGAACAGGAAACTCCTACTTCTTTGGCTCGAAGGGGTTGACTAGGGATTAACTTCCTTATAACTCCAGTGTTTGGGAATTGAAAGAAATGCCTGTACATCATCAGCAAAGTCTGTTCAAAAGCATACTGTATAAGATCATGGTATTGTTTCGTCATCCTCCCTCTAAAGGCTTGCAGCTTTTTATCAAGAGTCAAATATCATAAAGAAAAGCATAAGAGTAGTGAAACGAATGGATGAATTCAAGACAAACATATGCAATGCATTAATGAAAACAGAGTTTAACATCAACAGATAATTGTTTTGACAGCAAAAGAAATTACAACTTTGAAAAATTCAGCAAGAAGCAAAAGTCTTTCAGCTTGAGCTTCGTCACTTCAAGCGGAGAACCCTTTAACGGAAGATCTTCATCTCGCCGTCTGGCATGAATTCCAGCACCCCAATGTCAATCAGATCTTGAATCTTGTTCTTCAAGGCCCAACAGTCGTTGGTACTGTGTCCCGGGCTGCAGGAGTGGTAAACACAGAATGCGTCGGGATTAAAGTGAGGAGAAGAGATATTGAGCCTCTGAGGAGGGTCCTTTACAGTAAGCAAATTGACCTCCAACAGGCGCTTCAGTATGAAGAATGATGGTATTTCAGTCTCGGTAAACTGTCTTCCCGACCTTTCTTGTTTACGCCGATTGCCCCGTTGACGCTGGCGAGGTTGTTGATAAGATTGTGACCCTGAAGCTAGCAAAGGAGCTTTCCCCTTGTCTTCTTGAGTTGATGGAGGCTGAGCGGTGACTTGCTCCTCAACCTCAGATGTTTTCCCCAGTTGGTTGTTTGGAAGCAGTTGGCGGACAAGAACTCTGAGTTCCTCTTGTCTTTGAGATAGGTCTTGGATGAGAGCCAACTGGCCCACCAACTGTCCCATCATTTGAGTCCTCAGTGTTGTCAGATCAAACTGCAGCTCTGCAAGCTGATCACTCCTGGCATTGTTGGAATTCCCCAAGCCCTTGGTGAGGAGAGATTTCATCTCTTCTTGCCCCAGAGACAAGTTCAGGAACATCTCCTGCAGCTGAGCAGTCTGGTCTTGGATGTCTTTGACAGACCGTTCTAGAGCCATCTCTTGCTAAAATAAACAGCAGGAGAGTAAGGAAACCTGAAAAAGGAAAGATTGTAAAAATGAAATGCATGATATGTGGATGCATGCTTTCAAGGATCTCTTGGGGTAAACACAAGAAGAATGTTAGAGGTTGAACTCTGCTCTTGGATTGGAGATCTCTGTACCGGTGGACGTCCTTCCACGAGAATCAAGCTCACCAGGTCGAGTGGGTCGTAGCCACTGATTCAAGTTGTTGCACTTGATCTTTTGATTGGAGAGCTTTGTATCGGTGGATGTCTTTCCACGAGAATCAAGCTCACCATGTCGAGTGGGTCATAGCTACTGATTCAAGTTGTTGTACTTGAACTTTGACTGGATTGGTTAGAGGAGAAACCCCCTTGCCCCTTGATAGACGTCTGGTTCAACGTAACCCTGCATCAACAGAACCCTTGAGATCCTTGAAATGGTTATTGAAAATGCTATGGTATGATGTCATGATGTTATGTACATGTATGCCTAAGCAGGCAAGTGTATATACAGGCAAACATATTCACACAAAGCACACAAGGCCTTAGGTTTAGGCTTGCATGAGGTTCAGGTACTACCCTCTTTCAGTTTGTTGGTTAAAACCTGTCCTACCAAAAGTAACCGGGTTCTAGAGGTCCCAACGTCACTGGATTGCTTTCATTGTTCATCGTTTCGATTTAGCCACTGAACTGGCGACCGAAATATTCCAGGAAAGCAACCCTCAATTGAGTGTAGCATCGAGTATCAACCAACCTCGGACTGCACCAAAGTCAGTTATCTCACTACTCTAAAAAGGCCAAGATGGTTCGATTAAGGTTCCTAAGGTCAGTTGATGCTTCGCGACACCACGCGGCGGCCCCGTACTCTCCTTGACTGAACTCAAGGGTTACCGGTACACACCAAAGTGCCACATCAACGTAGCAGACTGCTTCAACCATGTCGGTATACCCCACACAGTTCCCTCACAGCCTTGTTGCTACCTAAAAGGGTTTCCCCAGATCCGGGTTAGGATCTATAAAACTCCGATACAAGGCCCGCAAATGTAAAAGCAAACAAGACAATTAATTGAAAACAAAGGTGATCTAAGCCCTAAGGTTACTCCACTTTTAAAGTTTCCCCAGCAGAGTCGCCAGTTCTGTGATACGGTGGGAGAACTGACTTGAGGTTTTGCGTTCGTTTTCACAAATGTTTCGGTTGAGCAAGAGTCGCCACCGACTTTTTATTTTATCCTAAGGAAAGGTTAAAAAGCACAGCAAAAACCTTTGAGATGTTTTCTTGGGTTCAGGGAGTAGATTATAGAAAGGGAAGGTATTAGCACCCTTTCTATCCATGGTTATCCATGAGCTCTTAGTTACTTGCTTAGATCACTTGCCTTTTGTTTTCAATTATTTGAAATGGTGCTTGTGTGTGTGTGGGTTTGAAAATGTTTTGAAAAGAGGCCAATGTGGTGGCAACCTTTGTAATGATCCATGTTGGGATGTATACAAAGGTGTATGTCTTTTGAAAAGGTTTTCATTTGTTTTTGAAAGTTTGTTTTTGAAAGTGTTGTGAGGTGTGATTTAAAAACAGGCAAGTGTTTTTATTTTGCAAGTTTGACAAGTACTTAAGAGCGATCTACCCTAAAGTTCTGAAAGGTTTTGTTATGTTTTTAACCCTTTTAACAATTTTGTTCCACCATTGCATTTGGTGGACAATCTTGTGTTAGGATGTGAAAGGGACGGGCGCGGGTCATCGTTTAGACCATAATTGCAATGGTGCCAAGTATCTTTGGGCATTTTCCTTAAGGGACTTGATCATTTTGTTTGTATTTGTTTTGAAAGAAAAATATTATCGAGGGACCATGATCATTCAATTTGTTTGTTTTGCCCAAAGAGACCTAACATGCAATATGGCCCAATTTTGAAAGGCAACAAGTGGATGTAACCCTAGGGGTGTTGGTGTGCAAGTGTTTTTTATTGCATGCAAGAGTTTTTCTTTGAATTAGGTTTTTCTATTTCATTGATTTTATCTTGTCATACACGTCCTAATTACTAGCAATAAGAAGCGGAAATGTAAAATCCTACGCTATTACAACAATTAGGGGAGGGGGATACACATTTGTACATGGGGGGTTCAACGAGAAAAATAGACAAAAAAGAAAATAGCAAAAAACGAGATATATAGAGAGAGAGAGGAAGCCTGCGCGCTGTTGGGAGGCCATCAGAAGTTCTGACCCAGGTCCGCTGTCAGATGATCAACCTGTTGGTGAAACTAGATGAGTCAGAACTTCTGACTCTAGAACCTGCAAAACAGAACCTTGTTAGTGGGGAAATCAGAAGTTCTGATTTCCCTGCGCTGCAAGATAGAAGTTTGTTAGTGGAGAGACCAGATGTTCTGATTCTGCTGAAAAGGCAATAACTCTCAGAGATTCTGATGTCATTGACAGCAAAACAGGCTTCAGATGTGCTAACGTCAAAGTCAGCACTTGGCTTTTTCCTGTACTAATCAGAGCATCTGCAATCCTGTTGTTACTCCACAAAACAGGAAACATATTTGGAACAGATCCAGCAAAATAGCAAAAATGTTTCAGAGGTCAGAATCACCAAGGTCACAGGCAAGTCCTATACTGGCTCAGAACATTCTGAGGTATGAGAGTCCTCAGAACATAAACAGCAATAACATGAATATTTACATTATGTTACTTGAATATGCACAGCTGATGATGCTTAACAGTGGTGAGGGTCAGCAGGTGCTTACCTGACTGTTTGGAAAGTGGTGGGTGAAAGTTAGCTTTTGGTTCTGGTGGTGTTCTGGACAGATTTGGAAAAGGGGAAGTAAAGGTGTATACGTGTATAGGGTCAGAAGTTTGGAAAGAGCGTTTTTGGTTTACAGAAAAGAGCTGGATGTTTGATGAAGTTGAAGGTGAGAAACTTAAAGTTATGAAACAAAGCTGGAGATTTTGGCAGAGTTTCAGAATGCTACGTTGCTAGGAGTTTCGTTTCTCTCTTAGCAATTTTTCTGTTTCTTTTCTTGAACCCCTTTTGCAGTGGTGAAAGCTCTCTATTTATAGGCAAAGTTCTTGTGGATGCCTTGAACATTTAAGGCGCCAACAGAGTTTGAATTTGTTCTTTGACATAAATTCCTGGGAAGTTGTGATAACAGCTATCTTTCAGCCTAGATTGCAGCAGCATGCGTAGATTGGGGAGAAGTGACCTCTGAAGTGGGCGGTGGCGTGAAGACCCATGCCAGAATCTGTGCAAAAGCATTTTACAAGCCACACGTGAATGCTCAGGAGTGGTTGGAAGCATTAATGGGCATTAAATGGTGACAAGACCTGTCAATACCAACATTCTGGTAATGGAAACCAGCGTTGAATCAGCAGCGTAAACCATGCTCTGGCCTTGGCTACCTGTTGTCTTAGCAAGCTCTGGAGATTCTCCTGGTTTTCTGGTACGTTCCTTGGATCTACTTCTGGACAATCTGGACTTAGAGATCCTGTATCAATGTGACACCTATCCTTCTGACCTTTCATCTTCTGATTTCAACCTGTTCTGAAGGAGCCTTCATACTTTCCTGTTTCTCTTGCATTCCTTTAGCAAATTCTGACTGAGCATGTGTAACTGCTGAAGGGGCATGTTCTGTTTGAGGCTTACATTCTGAACCACGTTTACAACTTCTGATTGAACTGATGTAGCTGCTGAAGAGCCAACTTCTGACCATGCTGAGCCAAGCTTGCAACTTCTGACCGTCTTCATCTGGGATGGGTCCAGAAGTTTTGAAGCGCTGATTTTTTTTTAAAAAACACTTATTTTAAAGAAGCATTCTAAGTACTTAGAAATTGATTGATTTTTTTCTCAAGATAAAAGTGTTGTTTCTGGAGTTCGTGAGATCATCTTGCTCCTGTAAGTGACTTGCTTGGGCAAAAGGATAACTCAGGACTTGGACTTGTTTCAAGGGACTTTGAAAAATCTAAGATGGTTTCCTGAAGAAAGGGAGGGCAAATTTTGGGGTACAACAGTGTGAAGTAAAAAAAAGGGTGTGAGAAAAAGCAAAAATGTTGGGTCCAAAACAAGGAACACAACCCCTGTATTGATTCAGTGTGGTTTCCTCTTGAAAGTGTATCATGCGTTTGTTCACCCGGGACATTGGATTTAATCTTGTGGTGATCAGATGGTGATGGAGAGACGAACACCACGCGCACCTTGAACCTGTTTGCATTGGATCTGAAAGAAGAAAATATGAAACAAATAAAAGGGTACCGTTGAGGCTCAAACCCAGGTCCCTATAGTCATACGTAAGCTTCCTTTACCACTGGGGTGACTGTTTCATCCTTTTATAAAACAACAACTATTAAACATATTAAAAACTCATTTCTAAATGTAACTTCATCTTCTTCCTTGCGCCAGTAGCCATGAACATATTTTTGAATTTTGTAAAATGATCATTTCTCAACCAAATCAGAAAATATAAGCATCAAACTTGCTTGAAATTTTATCACAAATCTAACCATATAAATTTCAAAAGCTATAGATCAAAGATTGAAACGAATTTTGTTTGGTACCAAACTGAAACCTAATATTTCAGAAATTTTAGTTCTAAAACTCTCATCACACACTCAATGAAAATGAAAACTAAGGACATGATTAGCTTTATAGGCATGATATCTACATTTTATCTTTTAAAAGCGGGTGGAAATGATGCTTAATTAAGGATTTCGAAGTTTAGAAAAACTTACCTCTGAAGTGAGAATCAAATTTGAAGTTAGAGCATTCCTAGAGGTGTTGTGATGATCTGGATAACTTCACTGAACTCCCTGGAAGTTGTTGCAATGCTTACTTTGGATTGAGAGTGCCTCAATTCTTCTGGACAAGTCAAGTTGCAGGGCTTTGTTTTTGAAAATGGAGGATGATGAAGATAATGTTACAGTGATGAAACAGGACTTTAGACAAGTTCTATATGAGTTATAGGAGCTTTGTGATTCATTTAGAATGAAAACACACGAGTGGATTGGGTGTTTGGAGTTCAAGGTCAGAAATTGCAACAAATGGAGTTTTGAATGAAAATTCTGATTTGAGAGAGTATAAGGGTGTTTTAGGGCTTATGAACTCGTGTGTTGTGTTGTAAATGACATCTCTATTTATAGAGGAAGGGTTTTACAGGATGAGATGGCTTGGTTTACAAGATCAAATGTTATGGCTAGGTTACTTAGTTATGAAGCAACTTTGAAGAACATGGTTCCAATGTCTTGTACCATGCCTCCTAGAGTGGATAAACTTTAAACATGTTGCTTCTGACTTTGGAGGATGAATGTGTGCAGAAAAAATAAGTTAAAGGCTCAAGGAGTGGACTTTTGAAAAAAAGCATGGTTTTCCAAAATGGAAGTGTTAACTTTGTGCCATTAATAGAATGATGCCTTGGACAATTCTTGGATCACTTGGATAATGATTCAATCAGTTGTGTAAGCATTTAATTATGGTGAGATTTGCAAGTTAGAAGCCTGTAAAGCAAGATTTATGCAGCATGGCTTGGAGATTTGATCTCATGTTCATTACAAAATGACTTGTATTTTAAGAAATGTGTTTTTGGATGTTTTGTAAAACTTGAAACATTGTCTACAACTTTCATGTTGACCACTTTGACTAAGTCAAATGGGAACTTGGTGAAAATTGGAAAAGAAGTTGAGATAAAAAACTGACCAAAACTTGTTGAAAATTTTACTAAGTGTTAGATAAAAATGTCATGACTTCATGGGCCTATATCTCTTAATCCAAGGATTTTTTGGACATCAACCCTCAAGGACAAAGTTGTAGAATTCATCAAGCCCTACAACTTTCATGTTGAAAGTTTCTCTTGAATCAATTTGCATCTTAGTGAAAAATAGCCATGAAGTTGTGAATTTTATTGACTTTGTTGATTCTTGATGATCAAGCTTGATAATTTTGAATGTCTTGATGATTCTTGATTTTTGAAGTCAATGTTGACCAAAAAGTCAAAGTTTGACTTTTTGTGTGCCTAATGACTTTTTATCAATTGATTCAAATTTCGACTATCAATCACTTGAACTTTTAGAAATGTTTTGAACCATGTAATTAGGTCAAGATATTATATTTGAATCCTTAAGATCATGCTTCAAGTTATTAGATCATGTACTAGGTCAAAAGCCAATGATCATTCATTCTCAATCAAAACCCTAATTTTGACAATTTTGCCCCTTTGGTAATCTGAGGGCTTTTCTTAAGGAATCATGATCAATACTTGATCAAATGATGATTATAACTTCAAAATGTTGATGTTGACCAAAAATATTGAAGTTTGACTGTATGTTGACCACAATTGACTTTTTACCCAATATAGTTGATTTTCAGTCATCTGAGCAATTGACTGAGCAAATTTGTGATGCAAGGCTTGAAATTTGACATGAGAACTATTGAAGACCTATGAGAAACCATGAAGGTCACTTGAGGCATTAGAAGTCCAACTTTCCTGGAGAAAACCAAAACCCTAGTTGTGGATCCAATGCTTAGGAGGTGAGCTTGTCTGTTCAACTCTTGAGTATCCTTGAGTATTCGAGAATATTAGAAGAAAGTTTTGAAGAAAATGGGAGGGAAAATTTTAGGGTACGACAGTAGCGCTTTCACATAGACAAAAAGCACTGTCTTTACTTACACCAACACAGGATTAGGCAGCACTTTTAAGCATTGTCTATGGCAAAAAAAAGTGTTGTATATTCCCTTATATGGCGTAGTGCATCTAGACCCTTTATGTGTGGAGGTCAAGATCAAATGTCAAGGAAATTTTCTCTAACATCTTGAAGATTCTTATGATCAAAGGAGACAAATTTATGGGATCCTATTTATGGCCATGGAATAAATTCTGTTTAGAGAGGAGTTATTGACATGTACCAACCACAAGATGTGCAACTATTAGAACAAAGGATGTATGATTCTTAAAGAATTCTTAGAAGTTAATAAGGGGAGTCCTTAATCTGAATCTAGAAGAACTTGAAGAAATGTCAGACATAATGTCTTGACATCTTTATATTGAGAATTTATTTTTCTCAATATGTCTGGTGGTACTTTTCATAAATAGGATAAAGGTTGTTTACTCTAACTTGGTACTCTTTTCAAGTCTATGAGAGCATGAAACTCTTATTATGTTGTTGTGGAAAGGTCATCCAAGGGATTGTCTGCATTGGAGTGGTGTCAACCGGAATTATGTGGTTGATTGGTGTCTGCACTACTGAAGTATCATCTGAGTCACCTAGGATGGGCATTTCAGTTGTTGGAAGCAAGGAGGAGTTATTATTTTTGGACCAAATGATTATGGTTTCCTGGTATCTATATGGGAATTTCCTCCTTGTGTTAGAGTTCAATTATATGGTGTCCTCACATAATGAAATATTTGTTCTGAAAGGATTAAAGGGGATCCTTATGTATTGGGAGAAGCAAACTTAGTCTGAACAATCTGCTTATGGTGTATAATGACCAGTCAATGCCACGAATGTAAATCTGCTCCAGATACCTATTAGAGGGAATCTCTTCTTTAGGTGCAGAAAAATGGCATCCAACATCTCAAAGTCAGTCAGGAGTTCTGAATTTTAAAAGTTTAAGAAGAAGAATATTGAGATGTGTAATATCCAGGTTCCTACATGTATGGATGATATGGTGTTGAAGATTGATCAACTACTGATGGTTGATCCTCTTGTGTCCCTTGAAAGAGTTATGGATTACTATGGTGTCTCCATACTATAGTTAATGGTGAAATCCATGTGTTTGAGACTGGTGTCGGATCTGATGTTGGAACATCGTCTTAAAGTGTATTTTACTCCTTCAGCAAAGGAAGTTGTTGTTATCCAGAGTAGATTTTAAGGTCAAGCCACTGACCTAATCTGAAATATTTTAGGGTGTGAATGGATATCATCAGCTAGTGCCAGACATATGCAGAAGAAGGATGTCAGACCAAATATCCTACCTAGTGTGAGAAGGTAGCCTTATCTGACTAATGGTAAATACTTTGACTGAAGATGAGTATTTGTTTATCCTATAAGGAGGTTGTGCATGATACTAATGGTGAATACTTTGACAGGAGACTAAGTATTTGTCTGAGGAGTTATGCTAATATGCATTCTAAACATTGTGTTTCAGAGAGTATGTGAGAGTTTATTTCTCTCTAAAGCATTCATGTGTTTGGAAAAACCTGGATGAGCTGCACTGACTTTTTTCTATTAAGAGCTTCTTAAAGGGTTTCTATGCATAATGAGCCGTTTGAATGATGATTTAAGAACCAATGTAATTGGGTTATGTAATAAGAAGTTAATGTCTCAAATGATGTTGTAATATCATGATCGTTGATGGCTATTTTTTTTCTTGGGATTGTGCATGTAAAATTAGATGCTCAAACATTATTGTCAAAAGTGGAATTTCTGACTATATGGATTAGAATGTGGAGAGTCTAATCCTGTCTATATTAGTATACTTGGTGAATGCATGACTACTTTGTTGAAGACTCCACTAGTATCAGCAACTACTAGTGGATGTAAGGGCATAAGAATGTTGACAGATACTGAGCAGCGTGTTTTAAGGAGGTATTTTTTCTTTTGTTGTAAGTCACTCCAGATGAGTGTTGATAATCTGGATCTTAGTACAACTTTTAAGCAAACTAAGAAGTTCTGAAAATTGTGAGTGACTTCACACCTAGTATGCATGACATCTTTACTATTCAAAAGGTCATGATATAGAGCATGGTTATGAAATGAAAGTGATCAGATGTGTCCTTGTGTTGCAAAGGAGTCAAAGTACTTGGATTTATTCTCAAGGAGTGAGAGTATCTGACTCTGGTTTTACTCTACTGAGGGAGTCGAGGTTCAGCATATGTGGGAAATTATTGTTATTTAAACATGAAAGTGTGATGTCTTTCATGTGTTTTCATCTAGTGCTCAAGTTTTCATCTTCAGCTGGAGCATTGGTTATCCATGACATGGGGAGTCATGTATTTCTTTGTGGATTTTTGCTGAAATGGTACATATATTAGAGTTATGTTCAAGCTTGTGGTGATCTTATACCTCTTATGAGGATGTGATGTCAGACAACATGTTGTGACATTCCAAAGTTTTTGGTGATCTTGACAAGGCCTGATTGTTCTTAGTTATGTGAAGTTGGGTTATTGAATCAAGAGTTCATATATCTCTCTAGTGGTTAATGGTTATGCCTGGGATTTTTTTTCTCTACATATTTTTTAAAGGACTCTCTAAGGGTCTTTATTATTGAGAGATGTCACAAATGTGATATTTTGATGTCTTGGTGTGCGTCACTAAGTCTAAGTGAAAGGAGAACACTTAGAATCTAGTGGAAGACAATGTGGTTGAAGATGTGTTGGTTAATGTTTGTTCATGCAATGTCTGACTAGATATCAGAACATTATTCAGGACATGTTTCCTGTAAGACCAACAAAGAAGTGATATGGACAGTGTGATTAAAGACATGCCAGAAGGGAGTGTATAAAGTGTCTTTGAATGTGCATGTGCGTGTATTGGGACTATTTCTTTTAAGAATAAATAATCCAGAACTAATAAAGTCATTTAAGTTGTTTTGGACGATGCACATTGATTTTGGTGGCAGTTTTCTCGTCGAATAATGATTCCTTTTGAAGAAAACCATTGCTAGAATCAAGGATCATTATTTCCTAAGAAAATATTCAGATAGTTATAGAAGTTAATCCTTTCCTCTTTCACCTCGTGAGTGTTCTGAGTTTTCATAATCCTGATGGGTTATGTTCGAGTATGGGTGAGATGTGTTTGAGTTTGGTTTTGTAAGGGCCTTCTTTGTCAATTTTTAGCTAAAAAGGGGGAGAAAGGTATTGTTCAGATGGGCCTGGAGTTTGATCTTCCACATATATTACAAACATGTAGAATTGAATGTCTGATCATATGTATATTACCATGGGTGGTGGCTAATTTTCCTAGGTCGACTGGGTGCTACTGATTAAGGAATGGATAAAAATTCTCTTATGCCACCATTGGTCGTTTAAGATCCATCCTGGTTGGAGGGGGAGTGTTTCCTATCTTCTTCCTCATGTACACCAAATGACTTCAGAACTTTCTAATGAGGTTGTTGATCTTTGGTGTTGAAGTTCTTGATGCAATGGAGTTGATATGAAGATGATGTCGCATATGATATCCTAACATCATTGTGCTTACAAAGACTGACTCCATATTGATATGTTGTTGTGTTCAGTAGTTACTGAAGACTACTAATGAAGATTGTATTTTTGATTTATTGTTGTAATCTGGTGTTGTACCCCAAAATTTGCCCTCCCATATTCTTCAAGAATTGCAAAGTCAAAGGTTCAAAAATTCCCCAAGGGTTGCACAGTTCAAGGGCCTCCTAACAGTCAAAAACTAGGGTTTTGGTTCTGGCAAAGTAATTGAAGTTTCCAAGGGTTCAATCAAGTCCTACATGCCTATAAATATGGTCAAGTATCCTCATACCAAGTTTCAAGACTTACAGCACAAAGTTGCACAGTCAATTGCACTACAGTCAACTGCAGGGGCAAAATGGTCATTTGACAGTCAAAAGTCCAAATTTTTGGTCAACATCTCATTTTGAAGCCACAAACATCATTTGATCAATGATTGATCATGATCCTCAAAGCTTGGCTCAAAAAATCTCAAGATGCAAAAGTTTCCATATTTGGACAGTTGAAAAAGTCAACTGTAACTTGACCAAGGCATAACTTCCACATGATTTATCAGAAAAATTCCATCCAAAGCTCATTTTGAAGATGAAGACATCTCCTACAACTCCTCTTCATACTTCAAGTCCAAGAAATGCTCTCACAAAAGTTATCAATTTCAACATTATAGGTCATTTTCAAAAGTCAACAAAAAGGGACTTTAAGTCAAAGGCCATAACTTGAGATTGGTAAATCAAAATGACATGGGACCAAAGGCATTGGTTAGAGGACTCAAATACATTTCCAAAATGTCCAAGAACACGAGCAAAGCTTAAAAATTGAGCAAGTTATGCCTTGTGGAAGTTGGCAAATTTTTGGATATTTTGAAAAGTCAACATTGCTTCAAATGTCTTAAAAATGCTAATGGGCCTCCTTTTCTTGCAAAATCCATCATCCAAAACATGTGCACGACCATTTGGCCCAAAGGGAAGTTTTTTATCATTTTTATTTTATTTATTTGAATTTTTAAATGCTAGAAATTCATTTAATTAATTAAAATATATGAAAAATACCAAACCTAAGTTTTTAAATCTTTTTGTGCATGAAATACACTCAATATTTCGTGCATGATCAGATTTGGAAAGAATCCATGTGATTGGACATGATTGATATCAAATTAGCTTGAAAAAGATTGAAAAATTATGGCATGGAAATCAAATATTTTCTCATCAATTCATTGATTCTTTGGACCAATTTCTCAACCCTAATCATTCACACATATATACTTATGCTAACCCTAATGTTCAGAACCTCCCAGCTGCGCAAGAACACCATAACCAAGCTTGAGTTTTTTGACAAAAATTCCAAAACTGAAAACTAGGTTACAATGCGATTCAAGCCAAAATAATTATTCCATTGTCTTGCTGAGACATCAAGGAAGGTGCCTGGATCAAAATCGTAGCTTGAAACATCAAGAATTGGTAGTTATAAGTCAGACTATATCATTTTTTTGCATAATCGCATCTGATCATTCATGCCATAATTTTCAAATTTAATGCTTGTTTTGTATTGCTCTTTTCATTCTGAAGCTAACCCAGTTGTTTGATTGAGTTTTCATCACCCATACGCGAAACTACCATGGACGATTATTAGGGTTCTTCAAGTTTCAAATTAGGTACTTTCACCTACTGTAAAATTGAGACACCTCAATACCATGGTTGAATTCAGGAAGCTTGGACGATTTGAAAACACCCATCGCGCCTAATTTATGTGGCCATATGGCCTATTCGCTATTATTGATAAGTGCATATTTTGGGGGGGTTTAAAACCCCCGCTAACCCTTCTTATATTTCAGGAAAAAGCAAAACGAGGAAGAAGATGATGAAGTGTCAAGGCGTGGTTGGGTTATTTGAATTTCACGCTAAAATTCCCACTAACGCTTATTTTTTATTATAATGTTTATTGGTCATATAGTATACAAAGAAACATAGCAGCTCCACTGGTCAGGCGTGTGATTGGTAATCCCTGGGACCTGGGTTCGAATCCCAGGTCCCCCCTCCCTTTCAATAATATTTTTTCTAACTTGATCCCATGCAGATTCAATTCCTGGGTGCACCATACGTCCCTCCTCCAGGCGTGCCACGCGTTTAGTGATACCAATCTAAAGGCCCAGATTTGGAGAACACCCTGGACGTTGGTCAAACATGCCACATGCTTCCTGAAAAAGTCAAATAAGGCCTTAAAACCTTGGGCCAACAATGCTAATGGTACCTCCAATTGGGGACAGAACCCCCTAAGGTTTTGCAATTCAATTCTTTTTTTTATTTTATTTGTGTCAATTGTTTTTTTTTTTAATTATTTAATTTAATTTTTTTTATAAAATATAAAATAACAAAAAAATCAGAAAGTCATAAAAATCTAAATATATTTTATTTTAGTATTTTTTGTATATAAATCTCACTAATTAATTAGATTTAAATCTAGGATTAATTTCAATATCTTTTTCTAATAAATTTAAAATTTGTAGAATTAGGTTTAATTTACTTTTATTACTTTTTCTTTTATTTTCTCATCACCATAATTAATTATTTAATATTATTATTATAAATCAAATTGCATTAATTAATTAGGTTTAATTTTAGGTAATTTTCATATTTTCTTAATAAATTAAAAAATAGCTAGAATCAGGTTTCGATTTCATTTAATTCTCATAAAAGTCCATAAATACAAAAAACCTCAAAAAAACATTTTCTTTTTTATTTTATTTTAATTAATTTGTTAATATAATTTAATTTCATTGAAAAGGGTCCAACACCCTCGCTTTCAATTTTAATTCTCTTCGCGCATTTTATTTATTTCTTTTCTTTTAAATATTAATGTAATTCTCCCAAAGCCATGTAACTCGGACAGTTTATATTTCTCGCACATTACTTCTTTATTTTCTGTCAAGTCGGGTCCTGGATTAAATTTGGCAATGTGGACCCGCGCCTTTGTAATAGTTTAGAATTTTTAATTTTCGCATCTTTTTAACTGTTAATAAATGCATGCAAGAATGAATGACAAAAATAAAAACAAACGCGTAGATCACCTATGACATGACAAGATAAAAATAAATGAATCTGACACACAAATCACACACCACCCCTAGGGTACGCCTCACTGTTGCCTTGCCTCGAAAGGTGATCGTCGAGTAGAGGATGTCTTAGTAAGTCCTCATGATCCGGGAACCTGGCATGAGGGTAGCTTCTAAGGTGTCTTCCCATTGCTCCGGTGATCACCATGTACCGAACCTCGAATTGACCCGAATACCTCCAACGGTGGTACTACCTACCTCTCAATGGTGGGATGGCACTACTTTAAAGGACATTTACACAGACGAATTCCTTAGGGCAGGTAGACGACTCTAGATACTTGCTCTAATTTCAAAACAAATCAAAAATACTTTTTGCACCGACACCCTTTTCAAAAAGCTTTCGAAAGCAACTTTTCAAACACTCTTGAGGACCGATACAAGAGTCGAACTGAAATTTTCAAAGAAACTTTTTAAAACCCACAGTTGAAAAGCAAACAAACCATTTTTGAAAACACAATGAGCAAGTATCTAAGAGCCCATGGATAACCATGGATAGAAAGGGTGCTAACACCTTCCCTTTCTATAACCTACCTCCCGAACCGAGAGCAATCTCTTTAAGGAATTTTTTTGTGCTTTTGTCCTTTCCATTTGGAGAAAATAAAAGACGGTGGCGACTCTTGCTTCCGCGACATTTCTCGAACCAGCGTTAAACAGTCAGTTCCAGATCCACCGATCACATCTGGGTTATAATTTTTATTATTTGTTTTAGCTAAAATTTGTCATAGGGGGGATTGTTAATTCTCTAATTTTAGGATTGGCATTAATTTTAGTAAAACAAATATAGCAATAATATGTTAGATAGGAGATGTTAACTTGCTAACAAAAAGAGGTTGAACAAGAAGTCCTATCTTATGTTGAGACGTATTAAGATGAGAAGTTCTCATCATCTAGAATAACATGTCGTATAAGATGTCCTATGATGGAGCATACAACAGCGTGCCTGAGCTGAGATGGACAGTTAGATTCTGAGTAAAGGGGGTAGGTTATGGAAAGGGAAGGTGTTAGCACCCTTTCCATTCATAGTTATCTACGGTATCTTAGTTGCTATCTCATTTTGAAAATGCTTTTTTGTGTAAGTGTGTTTTGAAGATATTTTGAAAAGACGCCTTGGTGCGGCGAACTTTGTAATGTTTCTCATTTTGGCAAGAACATATACAAAGTGTTTTTTGTCTTTGAAAATATTTAGAAAAGAGTTTGTGTATGTGTGAAAAAATTGTTTTTTGTTTGAGCAAGCAACTAGGAGCTATCTACCTACTCGACAGGTTTATTCTTTTCCTCCTTTTCTTTAGACAGTGCTAATCTACTATTAGTGAGTAGGTAGCCCTATCGTTGGATTTTTGAGGGACGGATGAGGGTCATCGTATAGTCATGAAAGCCACTTTGTAAGATACTTTAGCAATTACCCTAAGATTTTAAGATCTTTTACTGAGGAAACTTCGAAAGGGTCATCGAGGGACTTATGATCTCAAAACCAAAGGATCATTGCTAAAATTCCCTACGTTCGAAAGACACGACTATTTATTCTGAAGGCAACAAGTGGAGATACCCTAGGGGTGCGTATGTGCGAGTGTGTTATGTTTCAGTTTATTTATCTTCGGATGTTAAGTTTGCTAGCATTTTCTTTTATCTTTCCATACAAGTCTATTATGCATACATCTAACAGTTAATATCAGTGCAAAATAAAAAATATGGAATTTAAAGCTACACTATTACATGGCTTCGGGAGGGGAAATTACAAATCCAAAAACAGGGAAATAAAAAAGGTAAAGGTCCTAAGTTTATAACTATTACATCCTTTTCACAGTTACATCAATATAAAATGCGAAATTTAAAATGAGCGCGCAAATACGAAAAGCAAAGTAAAAACCCTAAAATACTTCTATACTTAGCATATTTTTGTTATTTTTATTATTTTTATTAAGATTTATTTAAATTGAACTAAAAAACCAATTTTAATTAAATAAAAAGTAATAAATAAAATGCAATTAAAATTAATCAATAGGGAACTAACTATAACATTTTTGTGTTTTTTATTTGGAAAAAGATTTGAAATAAATAAACCTAATTCTATTGGTCTTAAATTAATCAAAATAATTAAGTAAATTAATTAATTAATTTACAAAAGTTAAATTTAATTGGAAAACCCTAAATCTACTTTTTTTTGTGATTTTTCTCTGATTTTAAAATTAAAAAATTGCATTGAAAAATAAATATGAAACAATTAAATAAAGCTAAAAAAAGAATAAGAGAAAAATGTATTGGGCCTGATATACAAAGTAAATGGGGGGGTGCACGCTTGGAATTTATCAAGGCCCAGCTGTAACAAGCCCACGCATGCATTCAATCTGGTGGGGAATGCACACTAGGGTACACCATGGTCTCCATTCATCTGGAGCGTTGGTTCTGCAGCTGGATGGATCAAAGGTGATGAGGTGATATCACATGGTATGTGCGTTTGGCCCTAGAGTACTAGATCTGCCAATAGTAATTAAAAAATAATATGACAAGAGCCACAGATCGAACCCCTTCCCTTTGTAACGCCTTAACACCTATTGCTTTCACCACTAGACCAATTCACTCAATCGTTAGTATAATGAATTAATAATAATATAATGAGAAAATGTATAAAATCCCAGTCAGCAAAACACACGCACTGTAACATTCAAACGAACCAATCAACACGCGCGATCTTTCCACGTAGACTCCCACCAGAGTCAACACAAGTCAAAGGCACCGAAGCAGATCTCCGGCCGTCTTCTCCGGCCCTGCAAAAATGGGATCTACAAAAATATGCAAAATCAAAGCCCCAAATTCAGGCTACCCCCCTATTTCGCATGCTACGAATTCAACCATGGCACTGGCTTGACCTGAAACGATCTGTATCACCCAACTCGATGCTTGGCCATTTTGAAACCCTAAAAATTGCAAATTGTATTCTAAGACTCAAAAGGAGGTGACTCAGTTGGCCGGTTTCAGGCTGCTTCAATCGTGGATAAAGATTGATATGGCTTCCTGGGACCTTCAGGAGATGGATATGACACTTGGTTTGTGTTGTACCCCAAAATTTTCCCTCCCATATTTCTCAAAACATTTCAAGAAAGATCCCCAAGCTGCTCAAGGTAGTCCAAGGGTTGGCCAGACAAGCTCTCTCCTAAGGCAGTCTACCTCAAATTAGGGTTTCATGTTGCATCAAGATACTTAAGTCCAAGGGACCCCAAATTCTCAACATTGTCCTAATATGTCCTCAAGATCATCCATGTCAAGTTTCAAGCCTTGCAGAGGAATTTTGCTCAGTCAATTGCTCAAAAGCCTGAAAATCGATTGTGCTAGGGCAAAAGTCAACTGTGGCTTACATACAGTCAAAATTCAAGATTTTTGGTCAACATCATTTTGAAGTATATTTCATCATTTGATCAAGGGTTGATCATGATTCATCAAGGAATGCTCATAATTCATCAAAAACCAAAAATTGCTAAATTAGGGTTTTGCAGGAAAAGTCAACTCAACTTTGACCAAGCATAACTTTCTCATAATTTATGAGAAATGAACCATCCCAATCTCATTTTGAAGAGGATTCAATTCCCTACAATCCATTTTCAGCTCCCAAGTTCAAAATATGCACTCACCAGAAGTTATGAATTTGGACATTATAAGTCATTTTGAAAAGTCAACAAAAACACTTTTTTTGTCAAAGATTCTTACATGAACATGGAAGATCCAATGGAGATGAAACCAAATAGGTTTCTTAGGCGACTTCCTAAGATTTCTAAAAAGTCCAAGAACACCCTCATAAGGTTAAATTCGAGAGAGATATGCATTGTCAAAGTTGGACAATTTTTGAAAAAAATGCATGAAGCAAATATTGACCAAACTTAGATTTTTTCCAAATGGGCCTATCTTTTCAAGTTTGAAACTCATTCATAACATGGTCCACGACCTCTAAGTCCACCCATACATTTTTCTACTATTTATGTTATTTATTTTGATATTTTATTCATTAAAATTCAGAATTAAATAAATTAATAATAGAAATAATGTAAATTTTAATGTGAATCCATTTTGGGAAAGTTTTATGCTGGTTTATGTCAATTGATTTCATGCAATAACTCTTCAAATATGTCCAGGTTCATCTACATGTGAAAATGGCATAAAATCATCAAATATGGCATTTTTTCAAATTTTGATCATGGTCTTAAAACATAATATTATGAGGGAGATTTTTTCCATGCTTTCTTGTCTCCTCATTCTACTCTATAAGTATAGAGCCATACAAGCTTGAAAGGGACGAAAATCCTCTCTAAAAATCTCTCAAAAAGCTCTTCAAATAGCTCTCTAAAAGCTCTTCAAAAAGCTCTCCAGAAATAAAAGAATTGTACAAGTCATATCTCGAGGTTCCGGTCTCTCTCAATTGACATCAAGCCTCAAACCATCCTCTTGAAGTCCTCAAGAGCCTTACAAGGCCCAAGAGCAATCCATCACACGCCTAGCACGCCTCCCATTTGACAACACCGGTTTGGTAAAATTTTAAACATTGAATCTCTAATTTTAGTCACATTTTATGGTATGTTAACGTTTGTTTGAGTTTATATAGAACAATTATGGATGGTTGAATCATAGGTTCCACACAAGAATAAAAAAACACCATAGTTAGAGCATGAAGCTTTCGAAGATTCGGGCCTAGGGATTTCTGATGATTGCACCCCCTGTTTACTTTTGCTACTAGGCCCATCTTTATTTTCATGTTTTATTCGTTTTGTTTATTTCTTTTAATCCCTTTTATTTTTTTATCAATAAACAAATATAAAAATCACATAAAAATAGATTTAGGATTTTTTCTTAATTAAATTTTAATTTTAGGTAAAACTTTAATTTCTTTTTGTAAATAATTAAAATCAATTAGAATAAATAGGATTTATACTAACTTAATTATATTTATTTTTTACCTAAAATAACCAAAAAATATGTCATTTAATTATTTTCATTAATTAATTTAATAACTAATTAATTTAGCATTTATTTTTAAAACCTAATCTCTTTTCTTTTAAAAATATTAAAAACAAAAAATCATTTTTCTTTTAATTAAGTTAGAAGGGTCAAAACCTTAAATTCTCGTCGATCTTAATTCTTCTCGCGCGCTTTATTTTCATTATTTACCATATTGATGTAACTGCCTACGGTTTGTAATAGTTTAATTAGGACGTTTATTTACATTTATCGCTTTATTTTCAAAGGGTTTATTTTTGGCTATGTAAATACTCGAAGCCTTGTAATAGCGTAGTTTAAATTCCGCACTTTAAATTCCACAAATTATTAACTGTTAGATGTATGATATAGGGATGCATGACAAGAATGTATGATTAATTTTAAAACAGTTAGATCACCCTAAATGTGCAAAGATAAATAAACTGAAATTGAATCATTCACACATGCGCACTCCTAGGGTACACTCCCACTTGGTTGCCTTCGGTAAATGGTCATTGAGTATAGGATGCTTTAGTGGTCATCCCTTTGTCTAAACAAAGATCAAAGTCCCGATTCGAAAAAGTTACCTCGGAATTATTGCCTCGGAATTGTTGCCTCGAATAATTGATCTAAGACATTAGGGTTATTACTAAGACGTCCTAACATTGCTTTAGTGACCGTGCGTCCCTTTCGAATTGACCCTCAAAACTCCAACGATGATGCTACCTACTCACTAATAGTGGGATAGCATTGTCTAAAGGAAACAAGCATAGAGCGATTCTTTTTTCGAGTAGGTAGATTAGTTCTTAGATACTTGCTCATTCCAAACAAATTTTTCACACTTACACTCCTTTACAAACAAAGTTTTCAAAAACACTTTATTACACTCTTGAAGACAGAAGAAAGAGTTAAATCGAAGTCAAAACAAAAACTTTTCAAAGCCCACAAACACAAAGAAAACAATTTTGAAAATGATGAGCAAGTACCTAAGAGCCTGTAGATAACTACGGATAGAAAGGGTGCTAATACCTTCCCTTTCTATAATATACCCCCCGTACTCAGAAATATCTCGAAAAAGGAATTTTTCTGTGCTTTTTTCCTTTCCTTGTTGGATAAAATAAAAGACGGTGACGACTCTTGCTTACCGCGACATTTTGCAAACACAAACGCAAAACGCAAACCAGCAAATTCCTTAAACAAATAGGGAAACACGTCCCGGTTCTGGCCACCGTATCACAGTTTTCTCTGCAAATGGCTGGATCACGAAAAAAAGATTTTCAATATCCTTTAAAATTTGGAAAATTCTCTAGGGTTCCTGTTAGGCTGGTTGCACATCCCCTTTTGAGATGTAAAGTTGGTGTATATATAGTGAATCAATTTAGGTCAGCCAAGATGGAAAAAATCTTATGCATTCATCATATAATATTTGTTTTGGAATAATATGAAATTTTTCCAAAATTGGACAAATCTTGCACAAATTAACTCCATACGTGTTTTCCAGCCTGTCCTGAGTTTCTTGGGCCTTAATCTTGATGGAAACAGAAACTTGCATGCCTTGCATCATACTTTGTATTTTATTTTGATTTAAATGGTATTTAAATGAATAAAATTCAAATAAATAAAAATAAAAATCACAATGGTGAATGAGTGAGTTTAGGGGTCCTTGACTAAGTCACAAACATGCTTGAATCCCAAAAAATAGGTCCATGAACTTAAAAATGCAATTTTGCTCAAAGTTGACTTTTTGCATTTTCATCAATTTGCCCAATTTTCATTGGTCATAACTGGCTCAATTTTCAACTTTTTAAGATGATATTTGACTTTTTAGAAATCTCAATATGTTCTCTACAATCTCTATGTTGACCATTTTTGAATTTAGAGAATTTATCTTGATGTAACTTGCCTTGACAAAAAGTGCCTTTTTGTTGACTTTCAAAAAGGACCTGTAATGTATTGGCTCATATCTTTCCAATGATGCATTTTTTTGAACTTGAGGAAAAAAGAAAACTTGTAGGGAATTGAATTTTCTTCACAATAATATTTCTTTGGGGAAAAATGGATGAAGTATGTGAAAGTTATGCCTGGTCAAATTTAGTTGACTTTCTCTAGGAAACCCTAATTTAGCAATTTTTCATTCTTGATGATTTGAGAGCATTCCTTGAGGAATCATGATCAACCCTTGATCAAATGATGTATATCACTTCAAAATGTTGATGTTGACCAAAAATGTGGAATTTTTACTGCATATTGACCATAGTTGACTTTTTGACCTAATACCGTTTATTTCCAATCATCTAAGCAATTGACTTAGCAATCTTGTGATGCAAGGCATGAAACTTGGCATGGACATTCTTGTGGAAATATTAAGGACCATGGAGATCACTTGAGGTATTTTAAACCCAAATTTCTTTTTGAAAAGTGAAACCCTAGTTGGAAATCCAATGCTTAGGAGGAAAATTTGTCTGGTCAATTCTTGGTCATCCTTGGGCATTTGAGGATCTCTAGGAGTATGTTATGAATAAAATGAGAGGGGAAATTTTGGGGTACAACAGCTGCCTCTGTTCAATCATCTTAAACCTGAGGATTTAGATTGGCTTGTCTGTCTTTCATGATCTGAAGGTAGAAGATGATTGAACATTAGAGTGCCCAGAAATTTGCGCTTGCCGGTGCGCGAAGTAACATCGTCGGTTGATGATATAATTGAATGGGCTTAAAAGATGCCATTTGGAGAGATGACTGAGAGTCGTTGGAGATGGGATTATAGATGCCATCCAAAGTAATTGTTGACTTCAAACTGGAAGAAGTATCAAAATAAATCTATGGTTGGTTTAATCTGAGCCAGCAACTATCTATGCTTATTTTTATCTGGAAGAAGTATCAGAATAAATCATCAATTACTGTATGTGTTTTGTATGCATGTGTTATGACGTTTGTAAATGATGTATGAACGTAAGTGTATCAATTGTTCTTTATAATGTTGTTAAACTGGGGAAAATAAAATCCCTGACTGTTGTCAGAGATGAAGAATGTATTTCCTCACTATTTGTTGAAGTTAAGTTCGTCGGGGATTCCAGCTTTCTGTCTAGGGATTTTGATTTTGTTTGAGAGATAAAACTCCACTGGGGATGGATTTCCGTAGCTAGAGAAATAATTTAACTGGGGGAGGAAATTTCATAAACTGCTTGGGGATTTTATGAAGCCCTGTTGGGGAATCCATAGATCATGTTGGGGAATTCTCCAAGATGCTAAGGAAATTATTGAAACTTCTTATCTGTTTGGAGATGCCGGACTATCTGAAATCGTTAGGAAATATGTTAAAGATATGGCAGTGACGTGTGAGAAGATGCCTCTATTTTTGTACCTACTGAGGAACATACCCTTGCTGATGATGAATATTTGTGAAATGGTCCCCTAGGGGTGTTCTGTGGGGATTTACAGATGGCCTTTCGACTTAGTCCCAATTCTTAGAGCCCTTAGTAAATGTCTTTATGTTTTTGTGCATATACTTATAAATGGTAATCATATTCAAATGCATATGTTCACTTAAAATAATCACTGGACATTTTTGCAAACAAAATAGAAAATAACAACAAATAGTTTTAAACTTTAAAAGAGGAATTTTGTATTGATTTGAGAAAGTCTGCCTATAACAAGCGTTTTGTACAAGGAGACGGACATCCTACTAAAGGAAATTTCGTCGTGAAAAATGACAAATATACAAAGCGGTACACAAAGAGAAAACATCTATGTGAAATAATCCCATTGGGTTCCCATTCTGCTATTGCCTTTATATCTTTGAGCGTCTCGTCACTTGGCTACTTGGTAGAAGCTGACTGGATTGATCCGTACCATTCGAACTTGACACTTTGATAATGAAGTCTGGTTGTAAGGTGATCCAACGGGACATAGTCATACGCTTTTAATCCCTAATTTTTGTCTGGACCGCCCTTTCGGGTTTTCAATCCACCGGAATACCCTTTTTTTCCCAAATCACCTTTTTAGGTTTTCAACTTGCCGGGTGTATAAATGTTTCATATATATATATATATATATATATATATATATATATATATATATATATATATATATATATATATATATATATATATATATATATATATATATATATATCCCTAATTTCTGCTCGAACCCTTTTGGTTCGCCGGGATGCCCTTATTTTTGCCTATCCCAGTCAACCTAGCAGGTCTCTTTTCATGCGTAGTATCTTATAACTATGTCCGCATTTACAGGGTGCGGAAGGTCGTTACCGTCCATAATGGTCAATATCATAGCTCCACTAGAAAATATACTCTTGATCACACATGGTCCTTCATATGTAGGAGTCCACTTGCCCCTGGGGTCACCTTGTGGCAAGATGATGCGCTTCATTACTAGGTCACCAACCTGATATACCTGACGGCTGACCTTCTTCTTAAAAGCTTTGATCATACGTTCTAGTACATCTGACCATGACAAACAACCGCGAGTCTCTTCTCATTAATCAGGTTCAATTTTTCAAGTTGAGTCTGAATCCATTATTCTTCATCTAGACCTTTATCCTTCATGATTCTCAGGGAAGGGATTTGGACTTCGATGGGTAAAACAACTTCCATACCGTATACGAGAGAAAAAGAGGTTTCCCCTGCTGACGTGCACACTGAGGTACGATAACCCTGAAGAGAAAATGGGTAACATATCGTGCTAGTCTTTATATGTTACGGTCATCTTCTGTATAATCTTCTTTACATTCTTATTGGCAGCCTCCACAACGCCATTCATCTTCGGCCGATAAGGAGAAGAGTTATGATGCTGGATCTTATAAAAATCAAGCTTCTCAAATGCACTTTTGTTTTGATGAAGACAAACCATGTTGACAAGAAGGCAAAGATTATTGATCAAGCTAAAAGAATATGTGGATGAAGTCTTTGGTTCAAGCACTTAGCAAATTTCAAGGTATAATGGTAATACTTACTTTGAACTTAAGACATGGATGCTCAATGGTCAAAAGAAATATTTTATATTGTCCAAACCTTTACTCAAGTTTTTCTAAGCGAAAATTAAATTTTTACTTGGGTGCAATCGATTTTCATATTGGTGCAATCGATTGCATGCTTCAATTTTTCAAAACATTTACTATTGTTTCTAAGTGCAATCGATTTGCATGTTTGTGCAATCGATTGCTCTCAATCATTTTTTGCTACTGACATCAAGTGCAATCGATTTCCATATTTGTGCAATTGATTGCTCACTCAAAATATTTGAATTTATAGCTATTGAAACCCCGTGCAATCTATTTACACAAGGGTGCAATCGATTGCATGCTGAACGATTTTGAAAAATAACAACTTTACTCATGCTTGTTCATAACACCATTTCATGGAAACCTTTCACTCAATCTTGGAAATTGTTCATGATTCATTTGTAGAATTTTATTCTGTTTCAAAAGGGTGCTATGAACATATAAATAATCATTTTCAAAATCATTTTAAGTACCTCTTCCAATCATATTTTCTGAATTTAAAAAAAAAACTCAAGCTTTTATACACTTTCATACACAAGTTTTCTACACACTTTCACATATTGTCAACCAGAAAACTTTGAGAATTATATATCTTGAGTCACTGTATACTATTTTCATTGGAAGAGAATATCAATTCATTGATAAAATAACTCAAAGTGATCATTTCTACTCAAACTCACTCAAATCAAATATTGCTATATACTTGCTTATTTTTTAGGATTGTTGAAAATAAGTTTAAGTGGTTTTGTAATTTTGTTTTTCCGGGATTGTTGGATACAAGTAAAGTCACATTGAGAGGATTGTTCTCATTGTTGACATAGTGAAAATCCAAGAGGATTGTTCTTGGTTTTGGGTAGTTCTTATTTAAGTTTGCCACAATAAGGAAATCTCTTTCATGTTGAAAGGGGACTGGAGTACTCTCGGTCTGTGAGGGGAACCAGGATATATCACTTGTGTCTCTTTATTTTTCTGTACTTTACTCTTTCATAAACTCACCATAAACCAGAAAAATAATATCCATCATCACTAAAACCAGAAAAATTTTAAAGTACCTAATTCACCCACCCCCCCCCCCCCCCTCTTAGGCGCACTTCTTACTTACAATTGGTATCAGAGCAGGTTATAGGTAACCTGTTCCTAAAATATCTAGAATGGCTTCTGCAAATCAAAATCCTGTTTTCAGAGATGGTGGTAGTACAAAAAATCCTCCTCTATTTTGTGGTGAATATTTTGACTTCTGGAAAATACGCATGAAGGCACATCTAGAAGCACAAGGAGAAGAAATATGGGATGGCGTCGAGAATGGTCCATTTATTCCTATAACGGTAATCAATGATGTTGGCTCATCAAAGCCTAAAGCTGTATGGGATGAAGATGATAAGAAGAAGGTTCTCTATAATAAAAAGGAAATAAATCTTCTTCAGGGTGCACTTAGCATGGATGAATTCTTTTGTGTCTCGGTATGCAAAACAATGAAAGAAATATGGGATACCTTAGTAGAAACTCATGAAGGAACCGCTGAAGTTAAAAGACCGAGATTAAATACATTGAGTCAAGAATACGAACTATTCAGAATGCAGCCCCGAGAATCAATCCTTGACTTGCAGAAAAGATTTGTACACTTGATAAATCATTTGAAAGCATTCGGTAAGACTTTAACTAATGATGAACTTAATCTTAAAGTGCTTAGATCTTTATCCAGGGAATGGCAACCAAAAGTGACAGAAATATCCGAGAATAAGAATCTATCCACAATGACTTCCGCCACCTTGTTCGAAAAACTTCAAGAATATGAGACGGAACTTGCAAGACTTGAAAAGCATGAAATCCAAGTAAAAGATTCAAAATACATTGCATTAAATCAAGGATAAAAAATCATGATAGCAACCAAGATAATTAATCCACTAGTAGTGAAGATGATGATCTCATCAGGAAGATTGAAAAGGTTCTACGAAAAGAAAGAAAAAGGGAAGCACCAACAAGGAAGGTTATATGCTTTGAATGTGGAGAAAAGGGACATGTTAAAAGTGAATGTCCTACACTTGAAAATAAGAAGAAATATTTCAAGAGAAATAAAGATAAGAAGTCAAAGAAAGCATATATAGCATGGGAAAGTTCATCTTCCGATTCCGAAAATAATCAACGTGTTAATCTTGCATTGATGGCCTCACACCATTCCGATAATGAAGATGATGAGGTTAGTAATGAATTTTCTCTTTTTGATATTGATGCACAAGGTGCTATAGATGAACTATTAAATGAATTCAAAATTCTGTATAAAACTATTTCATCTCAAAAGAAACAAACTTCATCTTTAGAAGAAAAATGTGAAACTATGGAAAAAGATTACAAAGAAGAAAAACAAAAATTAAGTGATGAACAAAAACAAAATTTTGTATGCAAAAATTGTGAATCACCCTCTTTCCAAATTGTCCAATTAAAAAAATTTATTGAAAGATATGAAAAAGGTCAAATTGGATTGGAAGGTGTTCTTAGCCAACAAAGATATTCCAATGATAAAAGTGGACTTGGATATTCAAAGTTTTCAAAACCAAGTTCTAATAAAACTATCTTTGTTAAGGCTAGTGATCAATCATCCAAAGAGAAAGTGAACAAACCTAAAGTAGTTCATCAATATCCTAAAAAGAAAACATTTCCTAAGAAGAAATCTTACCCTTCTAGATATAGAAGTAACTTTGAACCTACTTATTTTTATTGTGGTATTGTTGGCCATACACCTAATATTTGCTATGTTAGAAACTTTAGTGTAGCAAGTTGGCATTATGTGTGGGTTAAGAAGGGAACTAACTATGACGGACCCAAAGCACATTGGGCACCAAATGAAACTTAATTTTTTTTATAGGTTTGCTTGATGACCACTTTAAATCTATGATGTTTTGATAAGTGGTGGCTCTAAGTATTTGATGGAAGACTTACACTAACTTTAAAATCTAGTTCAAGTCCAAGGATTATTTCACATATGGGAAATACCTTAAAGGAATAATTATTGGCATTGGCAATGTTGACACACTAACTTTCACATCTATTGAAGATATACTTTATGTTGAAGAACAAAAGACAACTTCTAAGTAAAAGACAACTTTGTTGAAAAGGCTTCAAATTCATCAAGGATGAATGGTTTATGAAGTCACTCTTGAGACAAAACTCTTAGGTAAAAATTATTTTTATGTTTATAATTTCATTATATATTGTAAGTCTTTCCCCATTCCTTTTTGCTAAAGGAAAAGGGGGAGAATATATATATATATATATATATATATATATATATATATATATATATATATATATATATATATATATATATATATATATATATATATATATATATATATATATATATATATATATATATATATATATATATATATATATATATGTGTGTGTGTGTGTGTGTGTGTGCGTGCGTGCGTGTGTGTGTGTGTGTGTGTGTGTGTGTGTGTATGTTTGTCTCTAACTATTGCAGCCCAAAGAAAGATGAAAATTCTCTATGATTCAAGGGAGAACTTTGATCAAGAGGGAGTTATCAAAGATATGGGGAGCATTCACATAAGAGTTTCTCATTATTTCTAAAAGAGTCAAGCATCTTCAGCATTATGTTTTGATGAAGATAACTACTATGTGCATTTATCAAAGGATGAGAAAACACATCATGAAGCAATATGGCTATGGTTAAGCTTTCAATATTATTATATGTATTTTGTCTATTTTTTATGCATCTTTCCCTTATTTTTGATAATGTCAAAGGGGGAGAAGGTTGTTATACTTTATGCTTGTGTATTTCCTTGTCTTAAACTTTTAAGGTACAAAGATCCTTCAAGATGAGCAAATCCAAATAATTTCAAAGCTTCTCATACAAAGGGGGAGTTATACATCTTAAGGGGAGAAGCTTCTTTCTAAAAATTACAACGCATCAAGCAAGATTGTTTGTCATCATCAAAAAGGGGGAGAATGTAAAATCAAGCTTCTCAAAATCACTTTTGTTTTGATGAATACAAACCACGTTGACAAGAAGGAAAAGATTATTGATCAAGATAAAAGCATATGTGGATGAAGTCTTTGGTTCAAGCACTTAGAAAATTTCAAGGTATAATGATAATACTTACTTTAAACTTAAGACATAGATGCTCAATGGTCAAAAGAAATATTTTATATTGTCCAAATCTTTACTCAATTTTTTCTAAGCAAAAATTCAATTTTTACTTGGGTGCAATGGATTTGCATATTGGTGCAATCAATTGCATGCTTCAATTTTTCAAAACATTTACTATTATTTCTAAGTGCAATCTATTTGCATGTTTGTGCAATCGATTACTCTCAATAATTTTTACTACTGAGTTCAAGTGCAATCGATTTACACACTTGTGCAATCGATTGCTCACTCAAAATATTTGAATTTCTAGCTGTTGAAACCCCGTGCAGTCGATTTACACACTTGTGCAATCGATTTCTCACTCAAAATATTTGAATTTCTAGCTGTTGAAACCCAATGCAATCGATTTACACAAGGGTGCAATCGATTGCATGCTGAATGATTTTGAAAAACAGCAGCTTTACTCATGCCTGTTCATAACACCATTTCATGGAAACCTTTCACTCAATCTTGGCAATTGTTCATGATTCATTTGCATAATTTTATGCTATTTCAAAAGGGTGCTATGAACATATAAATACTCATTTTCAAAATCATTTTAAGTACCTCTTCCAATCATATTTTCTGAATTTTCAAAAAAAAAAAACTCAAGCTTTTATACACTTTCATACATAAGCTTTATGCACACTTTCACATATTGTCAACCAGAAAACTTTGAGCATTATGTATCTTGAGTCACTGTATACTATTGTCATTGGAAGAGAAGATCAATTCATTGATAAAATCACTCAAAGTGATCATTGCTACTCAAACTCACTCAAATCAAATATTGCCATATATTTGCTTATTTTTCAAGATTCTTGAAAATAAGTTCAAGTGGTTTTGTAATCTTGTTTTTCTAGGATTGTTGGATACAAGTAAAGTCACTTTGAGAAGATTGTTCTCATTGTTGACATAGTGAAAATCCAAGAGGATCGTTCTTGGTCCAAGAGAATTGTTCTTAGTTTTGGGTAGTTCTTGTTTAAGTTTGCCACAATAAGGAAATCTCTTTCATGTTGAAAGGGGACTGGAGTACTCTCGGATTGTGAGGGGAACCAGGATATATCGCCTCTGTCTCTTTATTTTTATGCACTTTACTCTTTCATAAACTCACCATAAACCAGAAAAATAATATCCATCATCACTAGAACCAGAAAATTTTTAAAGTAACTAATCCATCCCCCCTCTTAGGCGCACTTCGTACTTACAGATCTTAAATTGCATATAGTGCTCGGTGATCATAGTATTATTGAGGTTGGTACCATTATATGTAATAATTCTTTATGGGATACCATACAGACAGATAAGACTATGTCTGATGAACCAAGCCACGACGTTCTTGGTAACAGAAGAAAATGAGGAAGCCTCGACTCACATTGTGAAGTAATCAATGGCGACGAGAATGAAATGATGTCCATTGGAAGCGGTAGGTCTAATCTATCCAATCATAACAATTCCCTACATTGCGAATGGCCAAGGAGCAGTTAAGACATTTAAAGGAACCAGAGGCACATGTACTTTGTCAACATAGATTTGACATTTGTGACAAGTTCGGTAGTGATGATGACATTTTGTTTCCATAGTGGACCAATGGTAACCTACCCTCAGAATTTTCTTAGCCATCATGTGATCACTAGAGTGGGTGCCAAATATAACTTTGTGCATATCCTTCATAATATTCTCCGCTTCTCTCTTGTCCATACACTGAATTAAAGTGGAATCATGGTTGCGCTTGTTGAGAATTCTGTTACTAAGGAAGAACTTGGCAGAGAACCTTTTCTTGAGCTTCGAGATACCTTTTCACCTCGTGGAACCAAGGTTTTTATTCTACTCCCTCAGCATCAATCTCATAACAGTGTTCCGGTTCGTCTAATCTTTCGATACTGATCCGAGGAGCTTCGTTATCCCATCTAAATTTAAACATGGATGACATGGTAGCTAGCGCGTCCGCTAACTGATTTTCCTCTCCTGGAACATGTTCAAAGGTAATCTCTTCAAAATATGGAATCAAATTCAACACATACTCTTGGTAAGGGATGAGATTAGGATGCTTTGTGTCCCATTCTCCCTTAACTTGGTTGATTACAAAGGTTGAATCTTCGTATACTTGTAAGAACTTTATCCTCATATCAATAGCAGCCTTAAGGCCCATAATGCATGCTTCATACTCGGCCATATTGTTGGTGCAATTAAAATATAGTCTAGCAGTGAAGGGTGTATGACAGCCTTTGGGATAGATAATCACATCACCAATGACATTGTCGAGCGCGTTGGAAGCTCTGTAAAAGACCATAGTCCATTGAGATCCTTTTTCAGGTCCTTCATTCGGTCCAGGTTCTTCACAGTTAGTTACTAGCATAATTATGATACTGTGGTAGAATCGACTTTTAATAGTGGTTTTATGTTTGTGTTTGCAAATGTTGCGGTAAGCAAGAGTCGCCACCAAATTTTCTTTTATCCAAATTAAGGGAAGGGTGAAAAGAACAGAAAAAGACCTTTTCGAGAATTTTTTGAGTAAGGGGGGTAGATTATGGAAAAGGAAGGTATTAGCACCCTTTCCATCCTTAGTTATCTACGGGATCTTAGATGCTAGCTCATGTTTTTAAAATTGCTTGTGCTTTGTGCTTTTGAAAAGTATTTGAAAATGCCTTAGTGCGGAAATTTGTTGTGTGTTAACTCTTGTATCAATCCTCAAGAGTGTTGACAAAGCAAATGTTTTTGAAGATGCTTTTGAAATGCGTAAGTGTAAAAAGTTTGTTTTATTTGAGCAAGCATCTAACAACTATCTACTTGTACTCGAAAAAGTTTATCTTTTTCCTCCTATCCTTTAGAAAGTGTTATCCTACTATTAGTGAGTAGGTAGCCCTAGTCGTTGGATGTATAAGGGACATCGAAGGGACGATACAGCCACGAAGGCAACTTGTCAAGGAATTTTAGTAACTAGCCTAAAGTTCTAAGATCACTTTTAACCGAGGCAACATCGAGAGGGTCATTGAGGGACTTGTGATCTTTTAAACTAGAGGATAACCACTAAAACTTCTCACGTTTCGAGAATTATGATCATTTTCTGAAGGAAACCGAAGTGGGATACCCTAGAGGTGCGTATGTGCAAATTGTGTTCAATTCAGTTATTTATCTTGCATCATTAGGTTTGCTAACGCTTTGTTTTTCAATCTTGTCATACATGCCTAATTACTAACAGTTAATATGTACAGAAGAATGTAAAGTACGAAAATAAACCCTACGCTATTACATGGCTTTGGGGAGGGGGATATTTACAATGTACAAAAATTTGGGGGAAGAAAAATAAAGAAAGCGGTAAAAAGTCCTATTAACTATTACATACCAATATACAGTTACAATAATATAAAATAATGCGGAAAATAAATAACGCGCGAAAATTAAAAGCACATCTAAAAACATAGTAAGTAAAAATTCCTTTTTTTTATTGTTGTTTTTGATTTAAGAGAATAATTAAAATTGTCCTAAAATCTATTTAGAAAATAAAATTAATTTAAGAAAAGATCTAAGTTTTTTTTTATTGTTTTTGTTATGAAAAGAAAAATAATTAAAAACTAAATTAGATCCTAAATTCTAATTTATTTTAAATTAAGAAAAAGTTAAAGTTTAATTAATTAATCAATTAAAGAAATTAATTATTTAATTAAAGAGTAATTAGTCCTAAGTTTTTTTTGTGATTTTTTTATTTTTATGTTGAATTAAATAAATGACAAAGAAAACAACAAAGAAATAAGAAAAGAAATAAAAACAAATATAATTGCAAAATGGGCTTGAGTGTTGAAAGAAATAGGGGGGTGTGATGTTGAATCTGTTAGGCCCAAGTTGAATAGAGCCCAAGCTTGCCCTCAGATCCAGTAAGGACGCGCCTGGAGAGTGCAAGGTGAACCTGCACGTTGGATGCACTGATTCAGATCAGATGTACATCTGATGGCTTAGACTGATGGTGTATGATGAACAATAGGTCGTGAGGAGCACTTGATCTGCATGAAAACGTTAGGAAAATAAGAAAATGCTAGACCTGGGACTCGAACTCAGGTCTTATCCTTTTCACATGCCTTGCTTTGCCATCTGTGCTAACTCTTAATTCATGTATATAGATAAAACAAAAATTATATATTAGAAAGCTAACGCTGATATTTGAAATTCAAACAACGCCCGCACTGACTGGAACTGACCAATCAGAGAGAAACACATATTGCACCGGAGTCAACAAGTCAATGGTGCCGGAGTCAAAACTCCGGTCACCATCTCCGGCTGATTCAAAATTCAATCCTGCAAAACAAGCAAGCTAAAGCAAAAATAAGAACCCTATCCTTCATAAAATCATACGCTGATTTCAAATATGGCCTTAGATTTTCCTGAAAACCCCTGTATCACTAAGAACAACACTCGTCTGAAGTTTTGCCCTAACAATGGCAAAGCTCCATTCTCACGTCAAACCTTGCATGTAAGGGTGCTAAACAATCATAAGCATTAGTATGAACACGTATATGTATGCATAATCGATTTACACTGTATAAACAAAGAGTTTGAGTTCCACGAAAATTTTACCAAACGGTGCACTTGGAAGTACGGATTATGGGCACGTTCTGGTCCAAAGGATGCTTAAGGACAAACCCTGGGAGTTTCAGGATGATGATAGGGCACTTGTTTTGGTCTTCAAAAGCCTGGGATCAAAGATACGAATTTGACAACTTTGACAAAAAAAATTTAACTTTTGGAGAGCTCTTTCTAGGTTGTATGTGCGTGTCTAATTCTTTCTAATGTGTCCTTTATATAGAGAGGAGGGAGGAGACAAGAGAACAAAGGTAATAACAGCCATAAACATGTGTTTTTAAAGCCATGAATGATATTTTGTAACTTTGCCAAAGACATGGAATCTTGTCCTTTTTCAAACTTGGATGCATCTAGACATTGCTTGCACGAAATCTTGGGCTTTAAGGCAAGCCAAAACACTAGCCCAAATGCCAAAACCCACCTCTAATTATTTTATACATTTTATTTTATATTTATTTGAAATAAATATGTAAAAAATAAGTAAAAAAATGTAAGGCGTGTTAAAATTGAGATTAGGGGATCTTCATGAAGTCATGAAAGTGTTTGAAGTCCAAAAAGTTATGTCATTGCCTTAAAAGTTTAAATTTGCTCAATGCATGTTTCTTGAAATTTCCCAAATTTTCCCAACTTGGGCAAGCCATAACTTGCTCAATTTTGATCTCATGATGATGATCTTGGACATTTTAGTAAAGTCTAAGATGTCTACTTCAATACCTCTTTTGATCAATTTTGCATTTGAAGATTTTATCTTGATGTGAAAGGTCTTGGAAAAAAGTGACTTTTGTTGACTTTCTGAAAATGACCTGTAATGTATGAGCTTATATCTTTCAAATGGTGCATTTCTTGGACTTGAGGGATGAAGAGAAGATGTAGGGAATGATATTATATTCAATATGAGCTTTGGTTTGGGAAAAATGGATTAATCATGTGAAAGTTATGCCTGGTCAAAGTTTAGTTGACTTTTCCTATCGAAACCTTAATTTAGCAATTTTTTACTTTTGTTAAATTAGGGACATTTCTTGAGGAATAATGATCAACCCTTGATCAAATTATGGATATCACTTCAAAATGTTGGTGTTGACCAAAAGTCTTGAAGTTTGACTGTACATGGGCCAAAGTTGACTTTTGACCTAACACAGTTGATTTTCAAGCATATGAGCAATTGAATGAGCAAACTTATAGTGGAAGGCATAAAATCTGTCATGGACAATCTTGAAGGTATATTAGGACAATGGAAAACATTTGAGACCTTTGGAGCTCACACATCTTAATGATAAGTGAAACCCTAGTTAGAGGTTCATTGCTTATGAGGAGATTTTGTCTGGTCAATTCTTGGTCAACCTTGAGCAATGGAGGATCTCTAGGAGCATGTTTTGAGTAAAAATGGGAGGGAAAATTTTGGGGTACAACAGATCCCCTGTTCAATATTCTTAAACCTGAGGATTTAGATTGGCTTGTCTGCCTTTCGTGATCTGAAGGTGAAATATGATTGAACACTAGAGTGCCCAGAAATTTGCACCTGCATGAAGTAACACTGATGGTTGAAGGTGTCGGGAATTGGCTTACAGCTGCCATTTGGAAAAGATGACTGAGAGTCGTCGGAGATGGGCTTACAGCTACCATTTGGAAAAGATGACTGAGAGTCGTCGGAGATGGGCTTAAAGATACCATCCGAAGTAGATGTTTACTTCATAAGAGGTCTCTTTATGGGGATCCTATTCCTGCTGTCTGAGGAGGAGTCTATTAGGGAGTGTGGTTTTCTGTTGTTCTCCTGCTTGGGGAAATCTCTATGGGGAATAGAGTCTAGGAACTTCAGTTGTCCAAGGCTCTGCCGAAGAGTTATCTCTGTACTAGAGAGATGAGAGTTTATTGTTTTCTGGTTGAAATCCAGGCTTCACAGTAACTTGCTAGGGATAATGGAATTAACCGTTATCTGTAAATGTAATAAAAAGATCCTGTGTAGGGTTTTTCCAGGATGAGCTCATGTTAGTCTGCATCTGAAGATATATGAGAAGGAGCCTGTGTGGGGCTGTTTCAGGATGAGTCTGTGTTAGACTGTATCTGGAAATTATGAGAAGAAACTCGTGTAAGATTGCTTCGTCTGGTCATGTAGATAGTTATCCTGTCTGGTTTCAGGTGTTAATCTATAATCAATTGTTCGCAGATGGTTGTCATGTCTGGTTTCAGGTATTAATCTGTAATTTGAAAATTTCCGGTCGTTGAGATAGTTGTCCTGCCTGGTTTTAGGTATTAATCTCTGACCCGAGAAAGAAAGATAGTTTTCCTGACTTGTTACAGATATTAACTTAGAGTCGGTCGTCCATAAATAGTTTTCCTGGCTTGTTACAGATATTAATCTCTGACCTGAGCTAGAAAGATATTTTTTCTGGCTTGTTACATGTATTAATCCTCAATCTCCTTATGTAGATAGTTTTCCTGGCTTGTTACAGGTATTAATCAATAATCAATTATTCACGGATAGCTGTTCTGTCTTGGTTCAGGTATTAATCTGGAACTTGGAAACATCGATCACATAGATAGTTTCCCCGTCTGGTTTCGGGCATTGATCCATGGTCTGTTGTATTTGTTCGTAAACCAGACTTGCTTCGGGAGTTCATACCAATTGGTCGTGTAGATAGTTTTCCCATCTGGTTTCGGGCATTAATCTTTGACCTACTGTATAAGTTGATAGTGTTTGTCTTTTTGATAATTAAACCTGGATGGTAAAGTCAGTTTCATGCGATGTCATGATGTTTGAATTGCATGATGCTCTCAAAATAAATGATATTGTGATATATGCACTTGTGCTGCATATGCTATGATGTTTGTATAAATGATGTATGAATGAAATGTATGAACGTGTCAGTTGTTCAATTGCTGTATTTCTGAACTAGGGAAAATAAATCCCTAACTGTTGTTGGGGGTGAAGAATGTAGGTATTCAGATTTGTTGAAGTTGGAATGTTGGAAGATGAGGTTCCGTTGTTAGAGAAATAAAATCTGTTGGGGAAGGTAAATTCCGTGAACTGTTTGGGGATTTTTGTTGAAATCCTGTTGGGGAATCCTGAGAAGCTTGGTGACTTCACTAGGGAATTTTTGTTGAAGCAGTAATTTGAAGATTCTTGCTCTGGAGGGGATATGAGAACACCTGACACCATTAGGCTGCATACTGAGGATATGACAATGACCTTGTAGTAGAATGCCCCTGCTTCTGTACCTGCTGGAGAATGTAACTGTCGGGGAAAACATCTACGGGGATTTTGTGGATGGCCCTTAGATATTGTCCCGCTCCTTAAAGTCATTAGAAAATGTCTTTCTGTTTTTAGGCATGTATTTGTAAACAGTAATCACATTCAAATGCATATGTTCAAAAATAATCACTGGACGTTTTCGCACACAAAAACAGAAAAATAAAAAATAAAAGTTTTACACTTTCAAAGGAATAGTTTTGTATTAACTTGAAATAAGCGTTTTTGTACAAGGAGATAGGCACCCTAGTAAGAGAATATTGTCGTAAGAATGGAAATTATACAATGATAGTATACAAATAAAGACAGATATGTGAAATAATCCCATTGGGTTCTCATTCTGCTATTTCCTTTATGTCCTTGAGCATCTCATCACTTTCGCTGCTTATCTGAAGTTGATTGGATTGATTAATACCGCTTGAGCTTGATAGTTGATACTGAAGATTGGTTGTAAGGTGATCTAATGGGACATAGTTATACGCTTTAAATTGCTAACTTTTTCCTGGACCGCCCTTTCGGGTTTTCAGTCCATCGTGATACCCTTTTTTGCCCAAGCTGCCTTTTCAGGTTTTCGACTTGCCGGGTGTACAATTTTTTTTATGTATATCCCTAATTTTTCCCCGAACCCTTTTGGTTCGCCGGGATGCCCTAATTTTTTCCTAGGCCAGTCGACCTAGCGGATCTTTGTTTATGGGTAGTATCTTTTAACTATGTCTGCATTTACAGGGTACAGAAGGTCGTCACTGTCCATAGTGGTTAGGATCATGGCCCCACCAAAAAATATATTCTTGACCACAAATGGCCCATCGTATGTGGGGGTCTGTTGTACCCCAAAATTTTCCCTCTCTGTTCTCAAGGCATTTCTCACAAGGATTCTCAAAAATTCAAGCTTACACAAGTACAATTGGATTTTCCAGCATCAAGTTAAAGAGGAAACTGTTAAAAAGGGCAAAGCAGATCAAAATAATTTTTTTAAACAAAATTGAAGGAAAAATAAGTTTCCTTCGATTCACATCCTTCGATTGGACTTCTGGCCTCTTTTGATGCAAGTTGGCTTGCATCCTTAGATTGAGCGTTGGCCTCTGACACGATGGCTTTGATTCACAAAGCAGTATTTTCTTGCATACAAGCTTCGACTACGCCATTAGCCTCACATGGTTCACAATGTAATGGTGGTCTGCATACTTGCTTCGATTGGACAGTTGATGCTTGCATGCCTGTGTTGATTGGACAAATAATTCCCTCAATGCTTGCTTTGATTTACAAAGTGATGGTTGGCTGCCTGCAGCCTTCGTTTGAGCCATAGCTTCCTTCTTGCATGCAAGAGGCTCCCACCAGGCCAGCAGACACAAGGCAAAAAGCCTCATGTAGCCTCCTCTGATTCATAGAGGAAAATCCTCTTGCACACAAGCTTCGGTTTCACCATTGGCCCCTTACATGTTTTCCTTGAGTCACAAAGCAATGACCTTCTGCATGCAGGCTTCGATAGGGCATTGAATCTTCATGCAAACCTTCGTTTGAGAAATGGCTTCTTATATGCTTTCTTGGAGTCACAAAGTAGTGACCTTCTGCATGCAAGCTTCGATAGGGCATTGGCTATGTTTAAACTAGCTTGGACTGGACAACATTTCCCTTTGAAATAGTTTGCTTCGATTCCACCCTTGAAAACTTCAACACACATGAATGGTGGCCCCTTCAAAGGACATGTATTGATGGATTTAAAGGGCATAAGTAGGGGTCCCTTTCGAAGGATGTACCTTATTAGGCCATTCCAAGAATTGAATTTTATCCCTTCGAAGGACACACATATAGTCCAATCGAAGGGTACATATTTGGCCCTTTCAAAGATACCCACATGACCCATTCAAAAGACATGTCTGGATGTCCCATTCGAAGGACTTGCAAGACATACCTTAAGACATACTTTGGTGAACCATTCAAGGGGCACACATTTGGATTCTTCGAAGGATGCACAAAAAGAGCCAATTCGAAAGACACTTGTTGGGTGAAAATCAAATAATGTTGTTTGAAGGAGAATCTAGTCGAAGGTGTTCAAAACAAAAGTTGCAGATATCAAAAGATGATTGCTGCTAAGTTCAGGCCTGATACACTGGCCATAACGCTCCAAAACTGCTGCACATCAGTCTTGAAACACTGCCCCATTCTTGCACCAAAATGGCATACGAACACTGCCTCTCGAAAGCTACAAAAAACAGTTTACTCAATTTGTTAAAATTGTTTTGTTTTCCCTCCTAAATCTCAGCTAGCTTCGCCTATAAATAAGAGGCTCCATAACATCTAAAATGGCACGAGACAACACATCCAGAAGACTTTGAGGCGTGGAGAAAAAATCATCAAACTCTCAAATTATCAAGCACTCTCAAACACTTAAACACATTCAAACTCAGAATCAAACGAAACAATACACTTGTTTCTTCCCTTCGAATCCAAAACTCAATGAAACACCAACTCAACACTTGGTTCCTTCTTTCGAATCCAACACTAGAAACATTACCCTTGTTTTTTTCTTTCGAATCCAGGAGCATCTAGGCAGCCACTCAAGGTCCAGCACACACGTTCCAGCTTCAAGCAAGGTAAGTTTCTCTTAACCTTGAACCTTTCGTTTCTAGCATAACATGTGAATAGTCATTCCTTTCGTTTCAAGCATGTACATGACAATTGTTTACTTTTTGTTTCTGCCCTTATCATTTTTTTCTTGTCAAATATATGGTAGAACTAACCAGTATAGGCCCAAACGAAAGAAGGAGTTTTTGTGTGAAAAGAAGCCTCAGGCTTCACCCCCCTTACTTCTTTATAGTCCAAGCAAAGAAGAGAAGGTTGTCCACACTGACTGCCAGGCCCAATCGAAGGAGGCAGCAAGGGACTTGAGGTGAAGAGTGCATTTCATGATGATTCCGGGCCCAATCAAAGAAGGCAGCAAGGGACTTAAGGTGAAGAGTGCACTTCATGCTGATTCTAGACCCCAATCGAAGGAAGGAGAAAGGCAACATCGAAGGTTGTATCTCATGCTTCATGCTAAGCCCAAATCGAAGGGAGCCAGAGAAGCAGAATCAGAGGGTTCTGCGGCCCAAATCGAAGCACTCATTTTCCTTCTTTTATTTTGTTTTCTCTTTACATTTTCTTGCTATTCAATATGGTTGTAATAGTGTAGGATTTATTTTATGCATTTTTATTGCTTTTTGTACAAATGTTAGTAATTACGTTGTATGGCAAGGTAAAACCAAGTAGATAACCTAAAAAATCAAAGACAAAATGCATGCAATCAAGCACACTATACACACATGCACCTCTAGGGTAATCTCACTTGATGCCTCAGAAAAATAGTCATGTCCCTTGAATATGGGAGTTTTAGCAAATACCCTCCATAAAAGATCGTAGTCCCTCGATGACTCTCAATGTTGCCTTCGGTAAACGATCTAGTCCCTAAACGACATTGCTAAAACGTCCCATAGGTTGCCTTCTATGACTATACAAACGTCCCACGCCCGTCCATTCACATCCAACGACGGGGCTTCTTACTAAATCAATGGTAAGATAGCAACATCTAAAGGAGGAGGAAAAGAACACTAGACCTTTTGAGTAGGTAGGATGCTCATAGTTGCTCGCTTGCTCACAACAAAAACAGTTTTACACCAACACTTTCAAATTGAAACATTTTCAAAAGACAAAGCTCTTTGTACGCATTCTTATAGAAACGAGAATCATTACAAAGACACTTTTCAAAATCACTTTCAAAAACACATTCCACAAACACCTCTTTGAACTATTTTCAAAACCAACACTTTGTACGCATTTTTATAGAAATGAGAATCATTACAAAGACGTTTTCAAAATACTTTCAAAACCCACACCACAAGCACATTTTCAAACAAAAGCAAGTGATCTAGCAAGCAACTAAGAGCTCTTAGATAACTACGGATGAAAAGGATGCTAATACCTTCCCTTTTCATAACCTACCCCCCGAACTCTAGAAATAATCTCGAAAGGTCTTTCTCGTTCTTTTCAACCTTTCCTTATTGGATAAAATAAAATTCGGTGGCGACTCTTGCTACCCGCAATAATTGCGATCAAACATAAAACACATAAGTCGGTTCTCCCACCGTGTTACAGAACTGGCGACTCTGCTGGGGAGAAACTTAAAAGTGGGGTTACCTTAGGGCTAGATCACCTTTACTTGCTTTCCTTGTTTGACTTGCTTTCTTTACATTATGGTTCCTTGTTTGGGCTTGTTTTGATCTTCCACCCGGATATGGGGCACCTTTTAGGTAAGTAGCAATAGATTGTGGAAACTGTATGGCATAGACCGATACGGTTAAAGCAATGGCTACATTAGTGTGATGTATTTGTTGGTACCGGTATCCCTTGTGTTGAACCGAGGAGAATACGGAGCCGCTGAGCAATTTCATGAAGCACTATCTGACCTTAGAACCTTAACTGAACAACTAAGCCATTAGGAAGTAGTGAGATAGCCAGTTTTGACGGAAAGCTGAAAATTGGTTGATACTCGATACTACACTCATTAAGATCGGACTTTTGGGATATCTCAAACATAAGAAAAGATTGATTGTGCTGAGACAATGCCTAAAATAAAGGTCAGTGATACTGAGATCCCCTAGAACCCGGTTACTTTCTAGGATAGGTTGAGCCAACTAAACTTCAAGAGGGTACTTACCTACAAACTTCATACAAGCTTATACCTAAGGACTTGTCTGCTTTATGTCTATGATTATTTGTGAATAAAAACTTGCTTGCTTTGCATACTTGCACATAACATCATAAACATCATAAACATCATAACATCATAACATCATAAGCATTCTCACTAACCATTTCAAGGATTTAGGAATTCATCTTTGTTTTGTTTTGTAGGCCATGAGTCCCGTCCAAAGGAATACCATCCAAATCAGCTTTGTGAAAGCACACCCTCAACTTCAAGAATTAGCATCAAGGGTGCCTGGAGATTATCCCTTCACCAAGAAATATGGTCGACTTCTCAACTTCGCTACCTCCAATTTCCAAGAAGAAATGATGTGTGTGCTCTTCTATTTCTTTGATCCCATGCATCATTGCTTCACCTTTCCTGACTATCATTTGGTGCCTACATTAGAAGAGTTCTCTCAACTGTTAGGAGTGCCCGTACTTGATCAAATACCGTTCACCAGTTTAGAGGAGACTCCAAAGCATGAAGTCGTTTCCAAATCCCTGCATCTGAAGAGAGCCGACATTGTAGTAAATTGGGAGACAAGAAGCGAAGTTAAGGGTTTCCTAGCCAAGTCTCTGTTGGAGAAGGTTCGTTCATTCTGGGAGGATATGGATTTTCAAGCTTTGGAAGATGTCTTGGCCCTTCTAATCTATGGTTTGGTTCTATTTCCCAATCTGGACCAATTCATAGATGTGAATGCCATCAAAGTATTCCTCTCTCGTAATCCTATAACTACTTTGCTTGGAGACATTTTACATTGTTTCCACACTCGCACCATGAAGAAAAGAAGTACTCTCTTGTGTTGTATTCCCCTACTCGCCAAGTGGTTTACTTCGCACCTACCTCGATCAACATTGAAGAACGAGCAAAGATTAACTTGGTCTCAAAGGATGATGTCCCTCACACACTCTGATATTTATTGGTGTTCTCGATCCTTGGAGGACACTATTATCATTGACCGTTATGGGGAATTCCCTAATGTCCCACTCAGGAATTAGGGGAGGTATCACATATAACCCTTTGCTCGCCTTACAACAATTTGGTTATGCGCGAAGAGACAGTTCTCTCGATGCACTCATCCAAGGTTTGGTATTCGACTATGAGGGCGACGACCAAGGCTACCATCAAAGGTTCATACGAGCTTGGAGAATGATAAACAAAGTGGATAGCAAGAAATTGGGGCATAAGAACTCCATTCCTTTGGAGCCTTATCTTAAGTGGGTACGAACTCGTGCTCAAAGACTCGGTATGCCATAACTTTCCAGTTTGCCTATCATCATGGAGCCATTAGTTGAAGGATATGTTTTGTATGCTATCTTTCATCCTACAATGTCTACTTCTTTTGAAGACTTACAAAGATCTTGGATCCAGCTGGAGGAAGAACGAGACACCTTCGAAGCCCAATTCTACACGAGTGAAAAGAAGGTTTTAGAGCTTATGAGACAACTTCATGAGGAGCGAAACTTGAACGCCTTCATTGCGCCAAAGAGGATGCGTTCGACCTTTTTGTATTAGGAGTTTATTTTTCTTTACTTCCTCCATTGTAAGGCCAAGGGGCATGGTTGTAATCAATTTAAACTTATTAATACAATTGATGTTTGCTCCTTTTTTGTCTAAAACAAATTTAAATTTCCTAAGTCCTTGAAAACATTGCATTCATATACCATGCATCATATCACGACAGGCTTTCCCCACACGGGTTTCTCATCTGCTTACTGTTTATTTTAGTAGAGATGGCTCTAGAACAGACTATCAAGGACATTCAGACTCTAAATGCTCAACTTTAGGAAATGTTCTTGAACCTATCCAAGGGGCAAGAAGAAGTGAAAACACTCCTCACTAGGGGCATGACCATGGAGAATCCTGAGGACGACAAGGATGACCAGTTGGAGCGGCTACAAACTGAGATAGCCATAATGAAAGTCCAGATGATGGGACAACTGGTGGGTCAGATAGCTCTTATCCAAAACTTAGCTCGGGGACAAGAGGAGCTAAGGACCCTCGTCAAAAAGCTTCATCAAGACAGTTCCAACCGTATGAAACAAATAGTCGAGATTGGGGATCAAGTCATTATTCAGCCTCCCATGAGACAAGAAGCTGGTTTAAGGAAGAGCATACCTTTCCAAATTACTGCTACATCGTGAGCCCAACAATAACCTCGCCAACAACAACAGGGTAATCAGCGTAAACGGATCACATCCGATAGGAAGTATACCAAACTCGACATGCCGATATCGCAAGTCTTGCAACACATGCTGAAGATGAATTTGGTCATATTAAGGGATCCTCCTCAGAATCCTAATACTGCTTCTCCTTGTTACAATCATAGAGAAAGGTATGCATATCACTCCAATAGTCCGGGGCACGATACTGATAGTTGTTGGACGTTGAAAAACAAGATTCAAGACTTGATCGATGGAGGAGCGTTGGAGTTCACACAAGACGGTCAACTAGAGCTCTTCTACCACCCCTCAAGGGCATCCATATGAAGTGACGGTCTGGGCGAGGAAATTTTTTGTTTAATCGAATTTTCAGTTGTAATTTCTTTGTTTGCTTAAACGCTTATCTTTATGTCAGACTTTGGTTACTCTTATTAATGCATTACATATGTTTGTCTTGAATTAATCCAATCATTTTCACTCTATTTAAACTATGATTTTTTGCTCCCTTTATGATATTCAACTCTTGTTTCAAAAAAGTTGCAAACCTTTAGATGGAGGATGACGAAAACAATACCATAATCTCATACAGTATGCTTTTGAACAAACCTTGCTGACGATGTAAAGGCGTTCTTTCAATCCCTAAACACTGGAGTTATAAGGAAGATAATCTCTAGTGAACCCCTTTTAGCCTAAGAAGTAGGAGTTTTCTTTGTCACACAAGTTGAAACCTTTAATCAAAACCTGGGGCAGGGTAGTTTCTCAGTTAATTCAAATGCGCGTTCAGTAGCAAACTTTCACTTCATATACAGCTAATGACATAAAAAAAAGGGAGATGGTTCCCTATCACATAGGCAGTCATTATCTCTCAAAAAGAAAAGCCCACTAAGTCAAAACCTACGAAGGGGACTTAAGAAAAAAAATTGGGGCATCCCGCTGACTGTAATATCAAAACAAGAACAGTCAGGTAAAAATCAGGGATAATAAATCAAAAAGAGGCCACTATAAATCCTCGACAACATGAAAAGGGTTGCAAAACTGACTGCCTTCTCAAATAAACTTCCAAATATCTGAACCATCATTCCAGATTCAATAGGAGTTCAAATGCACAGTTGACTGAGCTTAGGACTAGAGAACATTACGAAGAATGGGCGGGTAAAAATATACTTTGAGCCTTATCCTTTGTTTCTTAAACCGTGAACCAGACCATGATACAACCTTTCAAAGTCCAAACTGAAGCATGGGTTAGTTCGAAAGCATACTGTTACAAAAGGTATCCTGACTCCTGTAAGGCCTTACTCCAAATTCTGAGTTGAATTCATATTCTTACAAAACTCTTTACTTTCTAAAACTGAATTCTCAAAACTTCAAGACAAGCATAAACTTTGCATTAATTGAATATCGCTGTTTGTGTATGGCTAATTGTTTGATAACAGAGAAATTCACACGACGAATATCCAGCGAACAAAAACTCTCTCAGTGAACAAAATCACTTCAAATGGGATGACACTTCCAAAGATAAATATCCTATTAAGAAAGGGGACATGACACGTTACTGTCCAATTCGTCTGGGGGCAGTCGAGTTAAGATTCCAAGAAATCTCTCAAGAAATGCTGAATAATCAGGGGCAGGCATACTTTGATTCACTTGGGGCATTGAATGTGAATTCCAATAAAGGGTTACGTACGATCAGACAAACATTTCCTGGAAATACTATAAACACTTGCTACTAGGGCAGTGACAAATCCCCCACAAAGTCCTTTTCATAGGGTGATCCCCAACCAGAGTTTCAATCTCTGAAAACTTCTCCCCAACTGAGTTGATCTCAAGAATCCTCGAGGAGTTCTGAAAAAAGAAAACACCTCTCCAACAGATTGGCGACAGGGTTTATTTCCCTAACAAACGAAAAGATTCCCAAGCTTGAATTCACCTATCAGACTATCACAAATCAAGGGACCACCATTCCTCTTCCCCAATAGACTTCTCTACAATCCCCAGTGAGTTTCTGCAAATCCTGGGAGACAACCAGATAACAGTTAACTTCTTTATCCCCAACAAGTTGTTAACTTCCTTTCTCTTACATCAAGAGATAACTCTCCAGTAGATCAACAGAAAACTAAGACTCCTAAACTCTTTCCCCCAAGCCGGAATCAACACTCTCCATAGAGTTTTCCTCAAGCAAAGTCAACATCCCCCAACGGATTTCTCATCAAACTACAAAAACAGGAAGCCTCAGCGAAAACATCCTAAAACAAGGTCTAGAGAGGTGCATACTCTTCATCCCCAACGACAGTCTGGGATTTAGCCTCCCAAAACTCCCCAACATTCGTCAAGGATTTATTTTCCATGAGAAAAATACATTCCAACAACATTTTGCATTTCATGCATCATATTACATACATGATAAATGCATACAGCATAATCTCATTTATTTTGAGAACATCATCAAGCCACACATACATCTGCATGCAACTAACCCTCTTCCTTGCAGGGAAAAGTCAATCAACAAAAGTCCTTTTTGGCAAATACCACAACCATTTTCAAAAGGTCAAAGATTAATACATGAAACCAGATAGGACAACTATCTCTACGACCAACAAAAGCAACTCCCAGATTAATACCTATAACAAGCCAGGACAACTATCTGTGAACGACTGATTGTAGATTAACACCTGTAAAAAGCCAGGAAAACTATCTACATGAAGAGATTGAAGATTAATACCTGTAACAAGCTAGCAAAACTATCTTACTTTCTCAGGTCATAGATTAATACCTCAAACCAGACGGGGAACTATCTATGTTACCAACATTTTCAAGTTCCAGATTAATACCTGTTACAAGCTAGGAAAACTATCTGTGGACGACTGATTTTAGATTAATACCTGTAACAAGCCAGGAAAACTATCTACATGAAGAGATTGAAGATTAATACCTGTAACAAGCTAGGAAAACTATCTTTCTTTCTCATGACAGAGATTAATACCTGAAACCAGATGGAGAACTATCTATGTGACCAACATTTTCAAGTGCCAGATTAATACCTGTAACAAGCCAGGAAAACTATATATGGACGAATGATTGTAGATTAATACCTGTAACAAGCCAGGAAAACTATCTACATGAAGAGATTGAAGATTAATACCTGTAACAAGCCAGGGAAACTATCTTTCTTTCTCAGGTCAGTGATTAATACCTAAAACAAGACATGACAACTATCTCAATGAATGAAAAAAACATGTTCCAGATTAATACCTGAAATTAGACAGGAAAACTATCTGTGAGTGACTGTTTATAGATTAATTACTAAAACAATCCAGGACAATTATCTACACGACCAGTTGAAGTAATCCTACACGGGATCCTTCTCATACACTCTTCTAGAAATAGTTCAGATGCAATCCAGATACGGCTGACATTCTGATACTTATTCCAGATTCTCTTCTAGAAATAGTTCAAATGTGATCCAGATACGACTGACATTCTGATACTTACTCCAGATTCTATTCTAGAAACAGTTCAGATGTGATCCAGATACGGCTGACATTCTGATACTTATTCCTGATTCTCTTCTAGAAACAGTTTAGATGTGATCTAGATACGACTGAGATTCTGATACTTACTCCAGATTCCCTTTCAAATACAGCCCAGATATGATCAGAATACGGATTTCATTTTGATGCTCATTGTTGTACCCCAAAATTTTCCCTCCCATATTCCTCAAGATTTGACAAGAATAATCTTCAAATTACTCAAGATGGCTCAAGAAGTAGACAGTCAAACCACCTCCTAAGCCAGCTGAAATTAGGGTTTTAGTTCTTTCAAGGAATATGGGGTTTTCAATGGTTCAATCAAGTCTCATAGGCCTATATACATTCTCAAGCACCTACATGCCAAGTTTCAAGAATCACAGTGCCAATTTGCACAGTCAAAAGCCTCATTTGATCCACAGTCAACTGTAGGGGCAAAATGGTCATTTTGCAGTCAAAAGTCAGAATTTTTGGTCAACATCTTATTTTGAGTTCACAATCATCATTTGATCAAGTCTTGATCATGATTCCACAAGAATGGCTCAAAAATCATCAAGATGCAAAAAGTTACTATTTTTGGACAGCAGAAAAGTCAATTGTATCTTGACCAGGGCATAACTTTTTCATGGTTTGTCAGAAAAATTCCATCCAATTCTCATTTTGAAGGGGATGACATTTCCTACAAACCATATTCACATTCCAAGTCCAATAAATGCTCTCACAAGAAGTTATCAATTTCTACATTATAGGTCAAATTCAAAAGTCAACAAAAGTACACTTTGAGTCAAAGGCCATAACTTGAGATTGGTAAATCCAAATAACATGGGACCAAAGAAATTGGTTAGAGGACTTCAAGACCTTTCCAAAATGTCAAAGAACATGTTCATATGATCAAAATTGAGCAAGATGTGCATTGGAGAAGTTGGGAAATTTTCATGAATTTGCAAAAGTCAACTTTGCTCAAAACACCTTATTTTTGCTAATGGGCCTCAAATCTCTTCTTGAAACTTCATCCATGACTTATGCACGACCCATCAAGATTAATTGGATTTATTTTCTTATTTTTATTGATTAATTGGATTTTTAATTAATATTAATTCATTTAATTAATTTAAATTGTAGGAAAATGCAAGATTTGATTTTTCAATCAATTTGTGAAGCAAATATGGTCAATATATGTTGGCAAATTTGAGCACCAAGTCGATGCAAAAAATCCAAAATTGGCAACATTATTCAATCATGAAAAATCAAAAAGATTTGATTCCCAATCAAAGATTCAATCACCATTGCACATGGATTTTTGCTCAAGCTTTTGACCTAATTCAATTGCCCTATATATACGCAAGCAAACCCTAACCTAAAAACGTGAAAAAACTGCAGAAAGACCATAGCTAATTCAAGAAAATTCAAGAAAAATTGAAAACTGATTTGTGCATTCTAGGACGATTTAAGGACTTTTGTTGATTCTAATACATTGCAGGAGGTTCCAGGAACGTGTTACAATCAAATTCCAGCTTCAAAGCTCAAAGAATCATCGCTTACAGTTTCACGGTTTGGCTCTTTTATCCAGAATCGTAACTCTTAAATCATGCATATTTAACGTGTTTTCTTGATTGATTTGTGTTGATAGGGACCATACGAAGTTAATGGTATAACTGAATTGGATTATAATGGCCTGAATCCAAAGATGCCATGAACGATTTTCTAGGGTTCTTGAGCTTGCAATTAGGGCTTTTTGAACCAGGCAAAATTAAGACTTGTGAGACATATGGTTGAGATCGTGTGGCCAAGACGAATACAACTGACCCCTCGCAAAATATTTATATGCACTGAGCTTTTATTCGCTATTTTTCGTTGCCATGGTTAGTGGGGGTTAAAACCCCCCGCTATCTGATATTATTTTTACAGGTACAAAGGAAGAAGACGAGGACGTGTTAGCATCTGGTTGGATAATTTGAAAACACGCGCGTTTGTTTTGTTTTCAGCATATTTGTTTATTTTCTTATATAATTATTTTCACTTATCATAATAACAAATAAAACAACTTGGCTGAGTGGTTAGTGCGTTGATCTGGAAGCCTTGGGACCTGGGTTCGAACCCCAGGTCCCCCCAAAACATTTATTTCCTTTTTCTTCACATATTCACATGCAGGTTTCCAAAAGTGATTCACCATGCACCTCAACTACCAACACGCCAAGTGGCTTGCAAAGAAAATCTAATGGTCATGAGATGAGGACCACCATACTCCACAGTCAGAGCACACGCAGGATATCTGAAAAGTCAACAAGGCTGAAACGCCTTTGGGCCTTGAGAATTCTAAACACACCTCCAAAGCTGGCCCATCACCCCCTGGGTTTTATTCCTTTTTCTTTTCTTCTTTTATATTATTTTCATTTAATTGTTTTTGTTATTAACTATTATTACTATTACTTAATTAATCAAATTAATTTTTTTTTCATAATAAAATCAGAAAACTAAAAAATAATATTTTTTTTCTTAATTAAAATTAATTTCACCTTTAATTAGTTATTTTTGTAAATAAATACTAACATAATTAATTTAGTTTTTTTAATTAGGTTAATTTCAATATTTTCATAATAAATAAAATTAATATAGAATTAGGGTTTTTGATGACTTTTAATCATGTTTTCTTTTTATTTATTTTCCTTAAAAACATAAAAAACTCAAAAAATATCTTTCTTTTATTTAATTAATTAATTAGTTTAGGGTTAATTTAATTAAGTGCAAAATAACAAAAACTTCCTTCTTTCTCAAAAAAAGGGTCAAAACCCTCGGAACTTCTCCGATTCAGTTTTGCTCGCGCGTGAGATTGTTCTTGATTAATATTTTTATCATATTATGTAATTGCTCCAGGGATGTAATAGCTTTAATTAGGACTCTTTTATCGCTTCCTTTAATTTCCCGCATTTACTTTTCAAGGGTTTGTTTTTGGCGATGTAAATACTCGACGCCTTGTAATAGCTTAGTTTTATTTTCCGCAATTATTAACTGCTAAATGTATGTTAACTAGGCTATGCATGACAAGACTTATCTCTGAAATTAAAATCAACCCGTAGCTCACCATAACATGTGTAAAGATAACATAATTGAAACCTGACACACTCGCACATGCCACTCCTAGGGTACGCCTCACTTGGTTGCCTCGACGTGGTCATTGAGTATAGGGTGTTTTAGAGGTCGCCCTCCTGTCTAAAGATCAAAAGTTACCTCGGAATGGTCGCCTCGATAAAAAACGATCTAAGACATTAGGGTTACCGCTAAGGCGTCCTACTATTGCTTTGGTGACCACATGTCCCTATAATCGAATTGACCCGAAAACTCCAACGACGGTGTTACCTACTTCTCAATAGTGGGATAGTACTGTCTAAAGGACATTTACACAACTTAATTTCTTTTGAGTAGGTAGAGGTTCTCAGGTACTTGCTCTTTCAAAACAAAAATACTTTTCGCACCTACACTTTTCTGACAAAAGTTTTCAAACAAACACTTTATATACTCTTGAGGACTGATACAAGAGTCAAATCGAAGTTTTCAAACGAACTTTTTCAAAACCCACAAACACAAGAAAAGCAAAAACATTTTCAAAACATAGTGAGCAAGTACCTAAGAGCCCGTGGATAACCACGGATAGAAAGGGTGCTAACACCTTCCCTTTCTATAATCTACCTCCCGAACCGAGAACCATCTCGAAAAGGAATTTTGCTGTGCTTTTGTCCTTTCCTTGTTGGAGAAAATAAAAGACGGTGGCGACTCTTGCTTACCGCGACATTTTGCTAAACGCAAACGCGAACCAGCATTAAAAAACAGTCAGTTCTATTTCCACGAATCACAGAACTGGCGACTCTGCTGGGGACTTTATATGTGAGGTGTACCTTAGGATAAGATCACTTATGTTTTCAATTGTATGCCTTGTATGCTTTAATTTTATGGGCTTGTATTGGAGTTTCATAGATCCTAACCCAGATCTGGGGAATACCCTTTAGGTAAGTAGCAATAAACTGTGAGGGACCTGTCCGGCGTAGACCGACACGGGTGAAGCAGTAGCTACGTTGGTGTGACACCTTGGTCTCTACCGATATCCCTTGTGTTGGAACGAGGAGAATATGGGTCTTCTGAGGAGTCATTAAGCACCAACTGACCTTAGAACCTTAAATTGACCAACTTGGCCATAGAACAGTAGCAGTATGCTACACTCATTGAGACTAAACTCTCGTGATGGTTCCGACCGCAAGAAAAGGTTGCCAAACTGGAATTATGACCAATCGAGGGTAGTCAGTGATATTGAGATCCTTTAGAACCCGGTTACTATTCTTAGGACAGGTCTTAACCAACTGAAACTGAAAGAGGGTAGTACCTAAACTTCATGCTGGCCTGAAATCTAAGGGCTCTTTTGTGTGACTCGTGTGCCTTACCATGTTTGCCTTTTGTGAATACTTGTGGCGTGCCTTTATTATGACATCATGACATCATAACATCATAACATCATAACATTGCATACATCCTGCATAAGGACTAACCCATTTCAAGGAACTCAAGGGTTTGTGATGCAGGTCATGATGAACCAACTGTCTAGCAAGGGGCAAAGGGGATTTATTTTCCTCTAGCCAAGGTTGTTTGGAGATCAAAACATGATAAATTGAGTCAGGGGCTATGACCCACTCGATATGGTGAGCTTTGACTCTTGAAGAAGCACTCTCAACAACATGAAGTTCCTTCAATCAAGCTACCAGATTCAAATTCTAACAAGTTTCTTTGTTTACCCCGCGAGATCCTTGAAAACATTGCATGCATATATCATTCATCATATGCATAACAGGTACCCGTCTTACAGGTCACTTATCTTCTTCGCTGTTTATTTCAGCAATCATCATGTCTAGTGAACCTTCCACTGAACAAGCTATCAAGGCCCTCCAGGCCCAGAATGCCCAGTTCCAAGAGTTGGTTATGAGCCTAGCCCAGGGTCAACAGGATTTTAAGACTCTGATTCTGAAAGAGAGGAAGAAGAAGAAGAAGAGGACCGACGCATATTTGGGAATGGATTACAAAATGAGGTTGAGCTGACTACCTCATCTGTAGGAAAAGACAGTCCCCAAGAGAGAAGGGTTCCTAGTCCCGTGGTCTCCGACAACGAGACGGATTATGATGAGGAGTAGTATCCTCCTGTTGAGGATAGGTATAAACAGCTGGAGGACCGCTTGAGCGCCATGGAGATACATAATGTGCCCGGGTTGGACTTTGGAGACCTAGGCTTATCCTATGGGGTGGTGATTCCCCATAAATTCAAGGCACCTGCCTTTGCCAAATATGATGGAGCTTCCTGTCCAAAGCTGCACCTCCGGTCATATGTAAGAAAGATACAACCTTACACAGCTGATAAGAATTTGTGGATCCATTTCTTCCAGGATAGTCTTTCAGGGACTCAGCTCGAATGGTTCTATCAGCTGGATGGAGCCAGTATTCGTAACTGGGAGGATTTGGCTACTGCGTTCTATAAGCATTATCAGTATAATTCCGACCTCGCTCCTACGCGTACCCAACTCCAGGGTATGTCACTAGGGACGTGTGAAGGATTTAAAGAGTATGTTCAAAAATGGAGAGACCTTTCCGGAAGGGTGCAGCCACCTTTGACTGATCGTGAGCTGGTTGATATGTTTCTAGGGACCCTGTCTGGTCCGTTCTTCAACCATTTGATTGGAAATTCTTCAGTTGGGTTTACAGACCTTATCTTGACTGGGGAGAGAATTGAAGCTGGCATCAAAAGTGGGAAGATTCAAGAAGCTACACCTTCTGATGCTCATAAAAAGCCTTATAATGGGAAAAAAGAGTCCAATGTTGTGTATGGTCAAAAGAGTCGTCATGACCAACGCGTAGGAGAAATCTTGATCTCTAATCATACGCCTGCTCAACAAAGACATGGGCATTAACGTAAGGAGGTTGCACCTAAAATACAATTCACTAAGATCAAAGCGCTACAGCAAATGTTGAAGGCATAGCTGATTACATTAAGGGCTCCTCTCCGGAATCCAAACACTTCCGCTCCTATCTATCATCCCAATGAAAGGTGTGCATACCACTCTGACAGTCCGGGACATGACACAAACAACTGTTGGGCCTTGAAGAATAAGGTTCAAGACATGATTGATGCCAAAGAAATCCAGTTTGACCCTCCAGAGACTCCAAACATAATCACTGCTCCTATGCCAAATCATTGAAGGCTTTTGTTTTATTTGAATTTTCAAGTTGTATTTTTCTTTGCTTATTCAAAACAATTATTGTCATGGAAAACTTTTTTATTTCATTAATGCATCGCATATGTCTGTTTTGAATCAATCCATTCGTATTCACTATATTCAAATTGCTTCCATTTTTGTGATGATCAACTCTCGATTAAAAAATTCTAAGCCTTTTGAGGGAGGATGACGAAAACGATACCACGATCTCTATAGTATGCTTTTGAACAGACCCTGCTGATGAAGTACAAGCATTGTTTCAAATCCTAAACAGTGGAGTTATAAGGAGGATAATCCCTAGTCAACCCCTTTGAGCCAAAGAAGATGGAGTTTTTCTTTTCAAAAATTAAAACCCTTAATCATAACCTGGGGCAGGGTAGTTTTCTCAGCTGATCCAGGTGTACAATGAATGGCATCAAAGAAGTCCTTCTGAGACAAAGAGGCAGTGATGGTTCCCTATAATTGTCAAGATAGGCAGTCGTTATCTTTCAAAAAACAAAAGCCCAATAAGTCAAAACCTATGAAGGAGACTTACAAAAAACTGGGGCATCCCGCTGACTATAATCACAAAAGAAATAGTTCAGGCAAAAAGACAGGGATAATAAAATCGAAAAGAAAGAGGTCCTACTAACCCTCGACAAAAAAGAAATGACTTCCTGTTCAAAATAAATTGTCAGCATCCGAACCATCACCGATATATCAGAGCGAAGATTCAAACAAAATCCAATGCACGATTAGCTGAGTTTAGGATTGAAGAACATTACGAAGAGCGGGTGGGTACAAATAAACTTTGAGCCTTTATCCTTTGTTTCTTAAACCGTGAACCAGGCCATGTTATAACCCTTAAAAGTCCTAGCTAAAGCATGGGTGAGTTCGAAAGGATACTGTTACAAAAGGTATCCTGACTCCTGTAGGGCTTGCTGTAAAATCTTGAGTTGACATTACGTTTTACAAAAATTCACTTGTTTTATTGAAAACTGCATTTTCAAAAACTTCAAGACAGACATAAACTTTGCATTTTTAAAATAACATTGTTTGCATATGACTATTTGTTCAAACAACAGAGAAATTCGCACGACGAATATCTAGTGAACAAACGCCTTCTCAATAAAAAGGATCACATCAAGTGGAAAAACACTTCCAACCAAGGGGCAGACATGATCATTTTCCATCATCTGGGGCAGTCAAGTCAAGATTCAAGGAATCTCTCAAGATGCCAAATAACCAGGGGCAAATCTCCGCCTGAGTCACTTGGGGCATTGGACATGAACTCCAACAATGAATCTTGCACGATCAAACATCTTCTGGTAGTAGGGCAACACAACACTACTGACAGTGACAACTCCCTGCACTCTGAGAACGTGGACATAGTAAAAAAAATACTACGCATAATCAAAGACCCGCTAGGTCGACTGGCCTAGGAAAAAATAAGGGCTTCCCGGCGAACCAAAAGGGTTCGGGAAAAAATAAGGGACGAAAATGGAAAATATGTACACCCGGCAAGTTGAAAACCCGAAAGGGCGACTTGGGCAAAAGAGGGTATCTCGATGGACTGAAAACCCGAAAGGGCGGTCCAGGAAAAAGTTAGGGATCAAAAACGTACAACTATGTCCCGTCATCTCGTCACTTGCCTACCAGAAGAAGATTTGTCAATCGGCAGTTATCAAGCACCTCCACAGGTACCTTCTCCCACAGAAGCTGGGGCAATAAGAATTGTCCGAACTTACAAGTTGCACTGTCCTCCAGGTACAAGGTAGATTCAGCTGAAGAATATGACCAAGATACCTTCACTCCCCGCAGAATAAGACAGTAATGGTAGCTCTCCCTACTGAGACTTGCAACTATGAACAAATCAGCAATACTCTCCCCTAAGCAGAGTTGGTCTACCATCAGCCCTAAAAAAGTTAGGTATCCCCAGTAGATCTTAATATTCCCCAGCGGAGTATATAGATATTCCTCAGCAAGCATCCCCGACAGTCTTAATATTCCTCGACAGAGTATAAGAATGTTCCCCGGTGGAATACAAGAGACCCCCAGTGGAGCCATTTCCCAGCGCAGTCTAAAAAGCTTCCCCGCCAGAGTTGAATCATCTCCCCCAGTAGATTCTGGAAGCTTGTCCCCTACAGAATACAAATGATTCAGAGGTTATCCCCACGAGAGTCTAACTGGGTTATCCTCAGCAAGTTGCAACGGAAAGATCATCCTCAACGAAGTTCTTTCTATCCCCAACAGAGCTTATCAACGGAGTCCCCAGCGGAGTTATCGTTAAAATCTCAGCGAAATATCTCTCCCCCACAGAGTATTCCCTGCGGAGCAATCTCTTCATCAAGTTTATTCCCCAACGGAGTTCTTTTCTCCTACAGGTTTATTCACACAATCATCTTCGTTCATCATCCTCAGCAGAAACGAAGAATTCAACATCATTCTCCAGCAGCTCCGGGATTTATCTTCCCTAGCTAAAAACATCACATTTCCATACATCATGATACATGCATATACGCATCATATCACACGATCTCATTTATATTGAGAACATCATTGCTTGATCCATATCATGCATTGCATGTGACTGACCTTTACCTTTCACGAAAGATGCAGTTAAGTTCTCAGCTTAGTCGAAGATCTGACCAGTTCTTAAATCTCAATCGGATTATCCTCGGTTGAAGTTCAGACAAGGTTCTCAATCTCGACAGTTTCTCTACATCATAGGGTGGACAAGTACTATAACCTCAAGGGTATACTCCATTGAGCACGAGTCAGTTCCTAGATCTTGATGTTCTCCTCTGTCATAGTACGAACCAGTTCCATAACCTCAGCGGTTTACTCCATTGAGCAAGAGATGGTTCAGATGTGACCCAGACATGGCGACATTCTGATAATTATTCCAGACTCCTTCTAGAGATAGTTCAGATGTGACCCAGATTTGGCGACATTCCGATACTTATTCCAGACTCCTTCTAGAGATGGTTCAGATGTGACCCAGGCATGGTGACATTCTGATACTTATTCCAGACTCCTTCTAGAGATAGTTCAGATGTGACCCAGGCATGGCGACATTGTGATACTTATTCCAGATTTCCTTCTAGAGATAGTTCAGATGTGACCCAGATTTGGCGACACTCTGATACTTATTCCAGATTTCCTTCTAGAGATAGTTCAGATGTGACCCAGATTTGACGACATTCCGATACTTATTCCAGATTTCCTTTCAGAGACAGCTTAGAGATGCTCTAGACACGGATGCTATTCTATTGCTTATTCAGATTTCCTTTCAGAGACAGCTTTGAGATGCTCCAGACCCCGATGCTATTCTATTGCTTATTCAGATTTCCTTTCAGAGACAACTTAGAGATGCTCCAGAACCGGATGTTATTCTATTGCTTATTCAGATTCAAACTTCTAAATACAACTTAGAGATGCTCCAGACCCGGATTCTATTCTATTGCTTATTCAGATTCAAACATCTAAAGACAACTTAGAGATGCTCCAGACACGGATGCTATTCTATTGCTTATTCCAGATTCCTTCCAGAGACAGTTCAGATGTGACCTAGACATGGCGACATTCTGATACTTATTCCAGATTCCTTCTAGAGATGGTTCAGATGTGACCCAAGCACGGCAACATTCTGATACTTATTCCAGATTCCTTCTAGAGATGGTTCAGATGTGACCCAAATACTGCGACATTCTGATACTTATTCCAGATCTCCAGGGAGACTCTACCATCAGCCTTCTTAAGTTCCGGATTAATACCTGTAGCAAGCCAGGAAATATCTGTGGACGACTGATTGTAGATTTATACCTGAAACCAGACAGGAAAGTTATCTACATGAAGAGATCGAAGATTAATACCTGTAGCAAGCCATGAAAATTATATTTCTTTCTCAGGTCAGAGATTAATACCTGAAACCAGACAGGACAACTATCTCATCGGCCAGCCTTCTTAAGTTCCGGATTAATACCTGTAGCAAGCAAGGAAATATTTGTGGACGACTGATTGTAGATTAATACCTGAAACCAGACAGGACAACTATCCACTTGACCATCATGAAGCAACCCTACACCGGTTCCTTCTCTTCCAAGATGCAGTTTTACACGGACTCATCATCAGGCAACCCTACACAGGTTCCTTCTTTCAACCTACCAAGTTACAATTCAACAAACAATCTCCAGATGGCATCTATAAGCCCATCCACGACAAGATTTTGTCGCATCTCCAGATGGCATCCGTAATCCCATCCTCCTATCCATCATCTTTCCAAATGGCATCTGTAAGCCCATTCCCGACATCACATTGTTGATAATACACCATGCGAGTGCAAATTTCTGGGCACTTTAGTGTTCAATCATCTTCCACCTTCGGATCACGAAAGGCACGCAAGCCAATCTACATCATCATGTTTAAGAAGATTGAACAGGGGAAACTGTTGTACCCCAAAATTTGCCCTCCCATATTCCTCAAGATTTGACAAGAATAATCTTCAAATTACTCAAGATGGCTCAAGAAGTAGACAGTCAAACCACCTCCCGAACTGAGAAACATCTCGAAAAGGAATTTTGCTGTGCTTTTGTCCTTTCCTTGTTGGAGAAAATAAAAGACGGTGGCGACTCTTGCTTACCGCGACATTTTGCTAAACACAAACGCGAACCAGCATTAAAAAATAGTCAGTTCTATTTCCATCGATCACACTCATTCAGTACATCTTTTAGATACAAGTAAGATATGATCCATTTATGGATATTATTCTGATACTCATCCCACTACATTTACTGTTTCAATATAAATCGACCAGAGATTTATTCTGATACTTTTTCCAATTTCTATCAACAATCGCTTTTGGGTGGTGTTGTACCCCAAAATTTTCCCTCTCATATTTTCCCAAGATCTTTCTCTTACATGGTGATTACAAACATTTGATTAAAGGAAAAATAATTTTTTTTAAAGATAAACAAGGAGTCTTCGATTGGAATTTTGATAAAATCCTTCGATTGGCATGTTAAAAGGCCTTTCGATTGGTATTTGGATAGGCTTTGATTGAGCGCCTAACCTCCTCCAAGCTTGCTTCAAATTTCCAGGCTTCGATTGAAGCCTTGGCCTTCTGCTCGTTTGTTATATACAAGCTTCGACTGGGCATGTGTTTCCTTTGAAACAACCTCCTTCGATCCAAAGGGGAAGGGCCTCTTGTTAGTGCTCATTCATTTTCACCTTTGGCTTTGCATGCTGGCTTGACTCAAAAGTTTAATGGCTACCTGCATGCAAGCTGGATTCCTGCTTCATTTGGGCATTTGGTCTCTTCAAAAGCATGCTTAATTTCTTCTTCGACTAGGAAAATAATCCCTCTTCAGTCTGCTTTCAGCGCACAAGGCAAAAGGCTTCTTTTGACTTGCCTTTGATGCACAAGGAAAGAACCCCCTACAAGCGTGTTTTAATTCATCAGGATAAAATCCCCTTCACGCCTTCCTTGGATTCACTAAGACAAAGACTTCGTTTGTGCTTGCCTTCAATGCATAAGGCCAAGACACCTCAGCTCAGTTTCTACACTATAGCACAATATGGCCCCTTCGAAAGAGCATTCCAAAGGTCCAGTCGAAGAACACGCATTGGAGAGTCATTCGAAGAAATCACAAAGGAGTGCATGTGGCTATTCAAAGGACACATAAATGGTGCCTTCGAAGGGGCATGCATTTGGTCTAGTCGAAAGGCAGATAATGGTTGAAGGCAAGTGTTGTTTTGTCTTTTGATGCATCTGGCCAAAGTCCTGCATGCTGCCCAGCCCAAGCCTCATGCACCATTGCATTCATGACAAAGGAGGCTTCGATTGGCCAGAATGAAGTCCTCACTTGGGCTATTGGAATCAAGCAACTAAGGCAAATAGATGGGTCTAACGAAGGAACCATTTGAAAGACACTCAAGAAGTCCATTCGAAGGAGGCAACCAAAGGCCCACTCGAAGAGGACGCAAATGGTCCATCCAAAAGACCCCTTCTAAGGAGGCAACCAAAGGCCCATTCGAAGGTTATACAAGAGGTCCAGTCGAAGGAGGAAATAGGCTAATCGAAGAGCAACACTAGAGAGCATTTAAAGGAGCCAAAATGTCCACATACATTCAAATTTCAAAAAGGGACAATTTTCCACATCTTTTGTAACGTTACAAAACATCATTCATGGCTTTGAAAACACTTGTTTATGGTTGTTTAAACATTTGTTCTCTTGTCCCCTCCACCCCCTCTATATAAAGAATACACTAGCAAAATCCAAGAGAGGCTAGACACAACAGGAGGGAGAATCACACGAAATCAAAAACATATTCTTGGAGGTTTTCCTGAAGCTTTTTCCAATCATCCTCAGCCCTTAAGCAAGTGTCTCCACATCAAGAAAGTGTCAAATCGAAGGTTACAACTATTGGTAAGAGAAGGTAAAAGACCAAACTTCGTATTTTCATAACACATTAATACTTGTAGTCATTCGATTTGTAATAAAAATTAAGGACCTGGGTTGGACACCCAAGTCTACATTTGTTTTATTGCTAACACTTGTTGCAGATGTAGTCTGAATAGACCCAACGCGTGCAGAGTAGAAAGACCTGAGTTTGGCACCCAAGTGTCGTAAATCGACAACGAGTATCAAGTCCCGCATATCCATACAGAAAAGGGCGTATGGGATATGCACACTTACAACAATCTATTGTAAGTATCTATAAATTGCAAAGTATCTATAATATATGCACGCTTATATTTGATCATGTTATTTGACTTAATGTGTAGTTAACAAAGGAGAATAGTTCTGAAACATCTCTTCCGGAACATGTTTTGTGGAAGGAAGACCATGTGTGTAAGGATGGAGTTGTTAAAGAAAATGTTCAACAAATTTTCGAGAGATGTGTAAGTATAACATTATTTATTTAATTACATCATTCTTTTATTTATTTAATTACATCATTCTTTTATTAACATAGCATTCTTTAATTACAATATTCATATGAATTTCAGGAGTCTCTTTCTCAATCTATACCTCCAGATGAAGATAATGATTGCAGGAGAATACTTAGTCGAGCACTAGATATTTGTGAGTATTCTGGTCGGGTGAGGGGTAAGGGACTTGGGATTACTCCAACATCCTTGAAGAAAAAATCAAAGATAAAAGCGCCTAGCAATAAAGAACTTCAGGAAAAGTTGGAAAAGTTACAACAAGAAGTTTATGAGCTGAGAAAGGAAAAAGAAATAGATCAAGTTACGGGTTTTAATGATGCTAGTGACAAATAAGGCATATTTATTAATTATATAACCATATTTATTAATGGTTATAGGGCATTTCTCAGTGTCTAATACTTCGGGAGAAATGCTTCACCATAAACCGCTCCCAAATGGATTTTTGAAAGTATCGATTGATGTTGTTTTAGAGTGGGGGTGCGTTGTTACCACTACCTGACAATGTGGCGGATGCAATATTGGTGGCAAATGTAATAAGATCATTTGTTGCATGACCGTCAAGCCTCGTTTGTGTAGATGATGAGGTATGTTTAAAACCGTTTACTATTCAAATTTTTAAGGCAATTTTACTTACATTTTGTTTACATGGTAATGTTAGACTCCAACAAAATCCATTCCAAAAGATAAGGGGATTAGGCGGGAAACCGAGTCAGTTGCATCAATTGAGGTACAACACAATTATATAACATTTATGCTATGAAAAATTTTATGATTTTATACTTCACCTAACTAATTTTATGATAATTAGATTCATGCTAAAGAGATTGCACAAGTCAGTAGGAGTAAGGCGCCTGAAATTAGCAATATTTCCACACAAAAAAGAATGTTTCTAAGAAGATTGTGGTTAGCAAAAAAACCACTGCTCAATTTAGGTCGTGCCTTCGAACATATTTAGGAATAACATATATTTTGGATGGTGGTACCCGCCTTATACCTATGAGTGCAGACATCTTTGGTTTTGAATACCTGGAAGCAATTGGTAGAGAGGAAATGGAGCAAGTTTTTAGACATTTGGAATTAAGCCTCAGTGTTATCGGTACATACATCAGGTATACTCCGATCAACTTTGTTTAATTAGATGAACAATTTATTTCCTCATTTCAATGAATATAGTATAATGTTAATGATGTTTTAATTTAAGGTTTCTGTATGACAACATTGTGTGCCTGCGTGGATTAGAAGCAAGATTTGGCTTCTTAGCTCCCAACACTGTCAATTCAGGGTTAATCGTAACAAGACCAGATGATGTCATAGCATATGTACTCGGTTTATTCGTGGCCAGCAAAGATACTGAAAAGTTGTTCTTTTTACTATATAATACTGGCAACGGGTTAGATTTTCATCCTAACTTAATCTATTATAATTTTCCATTTTTGGCCATTGTTTAATCTTACACTGGACACTGGTCAACTAACTATAGTTGAAATGAACAATATTACAGTGGACATTGGTCAACTAATTAGAATCAACTTTGTTTAATTAGATGAACAATTTATCTCGAAGATAGTAAGATGTAGATGTAACATCAATTTTGAATTTTAGGATTTTCAACTTGTAGAATATTAACTTGTATCATAAATTTTGTAGTTGTTGTTGTATATATCATCAATTTATATATATGTGGAATTTTTACATATGCATATTTTATTGGAATGAAGCTACCAAATATGGTGCATAATATGGTGAAAACCTGGTTCAAATATGGTTAAAATCTGATTAAAATCTGATTAAAATGCATTATATATATTGGACAACGCTTTTGTAAGTCAAAATAGGTATTTTATTAAAAAAAATTATGATAAATAGACAGCGCTTTAAGAGAAAAGCGCTGTAAAAAGTCAAAAAAAGCGCTGCTTAAAATGGGAAAGCGCTGTCTAAAGCCTAACTTAAAAAATAACATAAAGCACTGTCTAAAGCAAAAGTGTTGCTAAAGGGATATATATATAAAAAGTGTTGTGTATTTTAAAAACGTTGTCTAAAGGGGGTGCAGAAGAAAGTGTTTTTAATGTAAAAGTGCTGTCTAAAGTGGGCATAAAACAACGCTTTTACATTGAAAAAAAACATTGTCTTTACTTTTAGCAGCGCTGCTTTAGGCAACGCTTTTAAGCGCTGTTAAAAACAAAAAAAAAATGTTGTCTAATATCTTGTTTGACATAATACATGTAAAGAAAAGATTTGTAGATTCTATAGTAAAAAGAGTAGATTAGATGAAGAGAAAACAAACTATTTGATAAAGAGAAAGACACATAATCTTCTAACTTTTTTTAGCTGCAAAATCATTTATCAGAGTGTTATAATCAAACAATTCTAACACTTCACTTTCAATAGATAAAATAGCCAACTCATTCAATCTATCTTGTAACATTAATGATCTTAGATATGATTTAAGTAATTTTAATTTTGAAAATTTTCTTTCAGCAGTAGCAACAGTTACAGAGATTGTCAATAAAATGCTATATGCAATGTAAACATTTGGAACAGAATCTAAAGTTTTAATATAACTCAATACTTCTATTGTTCTGCTAATTTTTTCTCTCAACACTTCTCTTAGTACTTTCAAATCTGAAAATAAATCAAGACCGTAATATCAGAGTATTCATTAAACCTTAAAAAAAGTTTCAATATTTTTTCAATTCATCCTCATCTAAAGCTTTAATTGTTTTGCAATCAAATAAAAAACCAAAAATAGTCTCATATTGTAAAAATTGTTCAAATCTTGTCTCAATAGAATTAATTGATTGATCTAATATGTATAAAAAATACTTAATACGAAGAGATTCTTCAGGTGAATGTGTGATATCATTAGTAGTATTTTCATCAAAATGAAATATTCTATGAATTTTACGTTTTTCACGAAATTTTGGTTCTATATCTAAACCACTTCTTCTGTGGACTCTAAAATCAATGCAAACCCGTTTTTCCTATAATGTAATAAATAAGTGATAAGACCTTTTAAATAATCTATAGCAACATCTATATGCATATCTTCAATTTTTTATAACCAGATTCATATTTTCTATTTGACATTTTCTTTTGTAAATAATCAAAATAAAAAAATTAAACTAAATATTAAAGAAATCAAAATAAACTAAACTCTAAGATAAATATAGAAAACGATAATCGTTGTTTTTGAACAATAGAATCTGAAATTGGAAACGAACAGAGATGAAAGACTCCGTATGAAGGATGCCGAAATATATGCAATTTGTAGACGTTCAAAGTCCAAACGATGTCAAATTCAGAGAAATTGATCACAAAGACAAAGTTTGATCAATAGACAATAGGTTTTAAGGGAAGGAGAAGAAGATTTTTTTTTATGAACAGAAAATGAACAGATGAAAAAAACGTGTAGAATCGAGTCTCAGAGTGAAAAATGTTAGTTAAAAAATTGGGATGGGTTAATAGAGATTTTTTATTATTATTTATTTTGGATAAATAAAATATTTTAAATGTATTGATTAATTTTAAAAAAAGATGATATTGATTAACTAATTTTTAAGAGAAAAGAGAGATTCTAAATTATTTTATTTTAATCAGTTAAAATTTATTAATAGTTAATATTAATAATTTTGGGGCTTAAAAATATATATTTTTTAAGTCTTAGCCTAATGTTTAATTTGACCTGCATCTTGCACGATTCTGTGCGGAGAATTTAAATGACACCTCTTATTTTATACATGTCACTTCTTTAATTTTGAGTATTTTCAAACTACTCTTTTTATTATTTATTTTAAATTTTTTTATTTTTGTCAAAAAAAGTTTACTATTAATTAAAGAGATAAATTTTAAAATTTTCGGTATTCTTAGCAAATTTTTGGTACCCCTTTTCGTCGTATATCGAATTTTTTTTGCATTTCACAAATTTCTGGTAGCGATATACGGGAAATTTCGAAATTCCTAGTTGCGATATATTGTAAATTTTATATTTTACGGTTAATTTTACAAAAGTTTTACACGTACTAGAAATTTGCTAAATTTCTGGTAGAAAACCTATACCGAAAATATCAAATTTTCGGTGTACCGGAAATTTCAATTAAACTTGAGATTTCCGGTATATCTGCAAATGAAGTTTTATATCTTTGTGGTTCTGAATCGGCAACTTCAGTTTCTTCTACAAATTCATGTATTGATCTTATGCAGTTCTTCATCACAGATAACGTATGTTTTCTATACCATTTACACAATTACGGAGTTTTTTTTTTTTGTAAATTAATGAAGTTTACTAATGTTTTTGTAATTGTCGGATTTTTGAATCACGGGATAAAGTTCTAGAATAGACACAATCTACTAGAAAAATCATGGTATTGTTGTTATAATTCGGTCTGATACTACTAATGGGATGCGAGGGAGGAAGAATAAATTTATGAGTTGTGACAGAGGAGGAAATTACAAAAAGAAAAATGAATCTGCGAAACTTTTTGATGACACTTATACTATGAAGGTTAGATGCGCATTTAGGATGAGATATGTTCCAAGTGATATCGGTTGGAAGGTGATGGTTAGATGCGGGTTGCACAATCATAGACTAGATAAGGATTTGGAAGGTCATGACATATTGGGCCGTTTAAAAGATCATGAAAGAAAGTTTGTGAATGACATGACGAAGTACAATATGGCACCAAGGTATATCGCGTCTGCTTTGAAAGGCAAAGACCCAGAAAATCTCACGAGTATTACCCAGGTATACCGAGCTAGAGCAACATACAGAATGGAAAAGAGAGGTGCAATGACAGAAATGCAAATGCTATTGAGCATTATTCATCAAGAGAAATACATGTGTTGAACTAGAAACAATGAGAATTCAAATATTGTGGCTGATATCTTCTGAACACACCCTGTCTCTATGAAGTTGTTGAATATGTTTCCTCTGGTGTTAATTTTTGATTGCACATACAAGACAAATAGGTAAGAATTTTACTTATTCCATCCTAAAACATGTTGAATGAGTTGGTTGATGAATGTGCATTTTAATTGTGTAGGTACCGGCTACCACTGCTGGAGATTGTTGGTGTTACATCAATAAAATTGACGTTTTCAGTTGCTTTTGCCTATTTGAAACATTAAAGGGGGAATTTCACATGGGCACTACAGATGCTCAAAGAGTTGTTCTATTCAGAGAAATTGCTACCAAATATTATGGTGACAGACCGAGAACTTGCATTAATGAATGCCATTGATTTCATGTATCTAAATGTAACTTGTAACACCCCTTCTAAAATACCCCGAATAATATTAATTATATCAATGATTAAAGACATATTCCATCAGAGTTAACACGGAACAAGGGATGTCACAATTCTGAAAAAAATAAAACTTCCAATAAAACAGTAGTCATGCTACACTGAGGGTCATTATTCAAATAATTCAATCAAATTAAGACCATGTCTTACACAGCGGAAAAATACCATAACCAAAACGGAATAAACCAAAACATAATTATTCCCAATGAAATTCAAAGAAACAATTGAATAATAACTAATTCCTCAACTAAATGTTCCCCAGTGTTACAACCTATCAGAGCACGACACTGACGCGCGGACTTAAAGTAACATAGCTCTAGAGCCATCCTCACCAACTCCTGAGATGCTAACTTTAATCTGAAATTGTTAAAGTAAGGGTGAGATTTCTCATAATTAACATGCATTATAAGCTTCTCAATCAACATTATATCACAAGCATATTATTTCACCCATTTTAGCATAAATTCAGATTCAACACGCAGTTCCAATCATACAAGTCATTATGCACAAATCAATAATCAACCAAAGAATTGTAACACTGGAAGACATCCTAACATGTTACAATTCCATGCAAACACAAATGCAGACACAATGCATGTGGTACCAACACGTGACCAAGTCACCCAACACTGATCCATCATCAACCGGATACAGCAACCATCGATTCGTCCATAAACACCCGGACACGAATCCAGCCTAACCACCCATCATCACCCGGCTATCGGTTAACGGAAATACAAGTCAAATTCCACACAATGGGAATTAACTTCACCAAAACAATGCATATGCACGCACATCACTAGCATGCAACATCAAATCAGTCTATGAAATACATCAATTTATCATAACTGAACCAAAACCAAAAACATGATATCTCAACGATCATGCACACCATCATTAGCAACATAAATATGCCTTTCATTCACACAATACTAATACATCCATCCATCACAGGTTCACTGCTACATACACACCCATGTGCGTTAGCCAATAATCACTTATTCCTGGATTTGACTCATTTTCAAAATAATTTCAGGTTTTAGGAAATCTTTTCATTTTATAAAATAGATAATTAAATTTAAGAAATAACGTCCAAAACGGCACTTAAAACGGACTTACGGTTTGAAAGTTATGAATTTTCAAAGTTTAATATTTTTCAAAAAGTTACAGCAGAACCCGGTTCCTACATATACAGGAACCGGTTCCTGCGAAGTTCAAAAATCACGCTTCTGTAAAAATGTATGGGAACCCGGTTCCTACCTATACAGGAACCGGTTCCTACGTGCATTTTTGCCAGTTTTTATAAATTCACACAGTGGAACCCGGTTCCTCCCCACTGGGAACCGGTTCCCACGACCTGCAGAGTCAAATTCTGCACTTTTGACAGCATTTATTCATTCTAAACCAATTCTAAACATACCCATACGAATTGCAACATGAGAAATACCAAAACACATCCATTTTGCACCATTATAACATCAAACAACATTATTTCATCATTCCTTTTATCATCTGACACCCTAATGGTTTTCAACCTACAATTCGACGCAATAGGGACAATTCTACGGAACCCTAGAATTCCAAACCGGGATTCCCTAACATACTATGATCCATACTATTGAATATCTAAACTGCTAATACGAATTAACTAATCGAAATCACCCCTTACCTTGTGGGTTCTTCGAATTCTGACGCTTCCGGTTTTCTCCTTCTTTTTCCTCTTCTCAAATGCACGTATGATAAATATTCCAAAATAACTCTCTTTCTCTTCTTTTTCCTTTTAATACTCCTTTTATTATTCCAATAAAATAATTAAATTAGTAATTAGTAAGAGTAGAGTATTTTACCCCTCACACCCTCTAATCACTCTTCACACCACCAATACTTCTTTCCTTTAATTAATTAAATTAATTCCAATAATCCAAAAATACCAATAATTAAATTTCCAATTAAATTAATAATTAAAAATTCTAATTATTTAATAATCGGATTATTTGGGGTGTCACAACTCTCCCCAACTAAAAGAGTTTTCGTCCTTGAAAACATACCTTAGACGAACAGTTCGGGATACGAGTCCTTCATCTGACTCTCCAGCTCCCAAGTGACATTTCCATCTGCTGGTCCTCCCCAAGCCACTCTTACCAACGCGATCTCCTTGCCTCGCAACTGTTTCAACTTCCGATCCTCAATTCTCGCAGGTACCGCTTCCACAGTCAAATTCTCTCGTACCTGTATATCGTCTACCCGAATCTCATGAGACGGATCAGCAATGTACTTCCTTAGCTGAGATACATGAAAAACATCATGCAAATTTGCAAGTGACGGCGGCAAAGCAATCTGATAAGCAACTTTCCCAACTCTCTTGGTAATCTGAAATGGACCAATAAAACATGGAGTCAACTTCTTTGACTTCAAGGCTCGACCAATACCAGTCATCGGAGTAACTCGCATAAAACATGTTCTCCTTTGCTAAACTCAAGATCTTTCCTCCTCTTATCGTGATAACTTTTATGACGACTCTGAGAAGTCCTCATCTTCTCCTGAATCATCTTAATCTTTTCTGAAGTCTGTTGGATAATTTCCGGTCCAATCACAACACTCTCTCCAGATTCATACCAACACAACGGTGTCCGACACCTCCTACCATTCAATGCCTCAAACGGAGCCATACCAATGCTCGAATGAAAACTATTGTTGTAGGTAAACTCAATCAACGGTAGATAACTATCCCAAGCTCCACCTTTCTCCAACACACAAGCTCTTAACAAATCTTCTAACGACTGAATCATTCTCTCCGTCTGACCATCTGTCTGTGGATGATAAGCGGAACTCAAACGCAACTTAGTACCCAAAGCTTCTTGCAATCCCATCCAGAATTTAGATGTAAACCTCGGATCTCGATCCGACACAATACTAGAAGGAATACCGTGCAAACTCACAATCTTCTCAACATACAATTCTGCCAACCTTTCCATCGGATAATCCATTCTTATCGGAATAAAGTGAGCAGATTTCGTCAACCGATCAACAATAACCCAGATAGAATCACAATTCTTCGATGTCCTTGGCAAACCAGACACAAAATCCATAGGGATTCCATCCCATTTCCATTCCGGAACAAACAACGGTTCCATCAATCCTGACGGTTTCTGATGCTCAATCTTCGACTTCTGACAAACCAAACAAGCATACACAAACTCAGTAATTTCCTTTTTCATTCCCGGCCACCAAAACAACTTCTTCAAATCATGGTACATTTTAGTAGCACCAGGATGAATACTCAATCCACTACGATGTCCTTCTTCCAAAATACTCTTCCTAATCTCTGCAACATCCGGAACACACACCCTATTACCAAATCTCATAACACCATTCTCATCAATCCGGAACTCGCCTCCTTGACCTTGGTTGATCAATGTCAATTTATCAACTAACCCAACATCGGACTTCTGTCCATTCCGAATTTCTTCCAGAATACCACTAGTCAGTTTCAACATACCCAATTTCACACTATTCGGAGTAGTTTCACATACCAAACTTAAATCTCTGAACTGCTCAACCAAATCTAACTCACGGACCATTAACATCGACATATGCAAGGACTTCCTACTCAAGGCATCCGCAACAACGTTTGCCTTACCAGGATGGTAATTCAAACCGAAATCATAATCCTTTAGAAATTCTAACCATCTCCTCTGCCTCATATTCAACTCTTTCTGATCAAAGAGATACCTCAGACTTTTGTGATCACTGAACACCTCAAATCGAGAACCATATAAATAATGCCTCCACAACTTCAAAACAAACACAATAGCTGCCAACTCCAAATCATGAGTCGGATAATTCCTTTCATGTACTTTTAATTGTCTCGAAGCATAAGCCACCACCTGCTTATCTTGCATCAACACACCACCTAATCCCATTAATGATGCGTCACAATACACAACAAAAGACTTAGTCGGATTTGGCAAAATCAAGATCGGAGCACTTGTCAACCTCCTCTTCAGCTCTTGAAATCCTTTCTCACATTCAACATCCCAAACAAACATCTGACCCTTCCTGGTCAACTTAGTCAACGATAACGCTAATTTGGAAAATCCTTCTATAAACTTCCTCTAATAACCTGCAATACCCAGAAAACTACGGATCTCAGAAGAATTCTTCGGCACTTCCCACTGAGATACTGCTTCTACCTTCGTAGGATCCACAACAATTCCATTCTTGGAAATTACATGGCCAAGAAAACTTACTTCACCTAACCAGAATTCACACTTGGACAACTTCGCATAAAGCTTCTTCTCTTTCAACAATTCCAACACAACTCTGAGATGTTCTGCATGCTCTTCATCGCTCTTCAAATAAATTAGAATATCATCAATGAACACCACCACAAACTTATCAAGATACGGATGAAATATCCTGTTCATATACTCCATGAAAACACCAGGTGCATTAGTAACTCCAAACGGCATAACAGAATACTCGTAATGTCCATACCTCGTTCTAAATGCAGTTTTCTGAATATCTTCCGACTTCACACGAATCTGATGATATCCAGATCTCAGATCAATCTTACTAAATACACAAGCTCCAACTAGTTGATCCATCAAATCATCGATCCTCGGCAAAGGATACCGATTCTTGATTGTAACCTTATTCAGCTGTCTGTAATCAACACATAATCTCATTGAACCTTCTTTTTTCTTAACCAACAACACCGGAGCACCCCACGGTGAAACACTCGGACGAATAAACTTCTTCTCAAGTAACTCCTCCAACTGTTTCTTTAACTTCGCTAATTCAGATGCCGACATACGGTAAGGCGCCATCGACACCGGACTAGTTCCAGGAATCAAATCTATAGTAAATTCTACCTCCCTCTCAGGTGGCAATTCACTAACGTCTTCCAGAAACACCTCTGGAAATTCATTCACCACTGGAAATCCATCACTCTTTGCTTTTCCCTCCGCTTCTATTGCAGAATACAACATAAATACCACAGCACCATCTTTCACAGCTAGGTTCATCTGTTTAACCGACATAGTCACATCTTCGACACCAACCTCTTCAGGAAAAATAACCGTCTTCACAAAACAGTTGATATGAACCTGTTTGAATTCCAACCAGTTCATTCCAAGGATGATATCAAGTTGTTCTAACGGTAGGCACACTAAATCCATACCGAAACCCCTACCAAAAATCACAATAGGACAATTCCTATAAACATACGAAGTAGTCACTGAACCCGACGCAGGAGTATCAATAACCATACTTCCATCCATATTAGAAATTTCCAAATTCAATCTTTTAGCACAATCCAAAGCAATAAAAGAATGCGTAGCTCCAGTATCAATAATCGCAATCAAAGGTATGTCATTAATAAAACATGTACCCTTAATCAGCCGATCATCTGGCTTAGTCTCTGACCCAGACAATGCAAACACTTTACCACCAGCTTGCTCCTTCTTGGGTTTTGTACACTGAGGACGAGTATGACCTTCTTCACCACAGTTGTAACAAGTCACCACTCTTACTCTGCAATCATTGGCCACATGGCCGAGTTTCCCACACTTGAAACACTTCTTATCATTACTTTTGCAATCCACCATACGATGTCCTGTCTCACCACACTTGTAGCACTTAATGGAAGAACTAGAATCTCCTCCACCAAACTTCTTCCAACCACCGGGTCTCTGATTACTTCTATCATAAGGCTTACCACGATCCATTTGTTGCTTACCCTTCCTATCAACATACCCTCGAGCATTCGACTTAGTGATAGCAAGATCCTCCTCTAAAATCCTACTACAGTCAACTAGATCAGGAAATCTTCGGATACACTGATACCGAATACCCTGCTTAATCTCATTACGAAGACCATTCTCAAACTTGATACATTTGGAAAATTCTCCATCTGCATCGTTAGTATAATGAGCATAATACTTCTCTAACTCAGTAAACTTCGAAGCATACTCACTGACAATCTTGTTACCCTGCTTGAGTTCCAGAAACTCAATCTCCTTCTTGCCTCTGATGTCCTCAGGAAAGTACCTCCTCAGAAAATCCCTCCTGAACACAGCCCAAGTCAACGCAATACCATCTTCTTCCATTTCGGTTCTGGTAGCAACCCACCAGTCATCAGCTTCCTCTGCTAACATGTGAGTTCCGTATCTCACCTTCAGCCCTTCAGCACAGTCAATTACTCTGAAGATCCTCTCGATCTCCTTCAACCACTTCTGAGCACCTTCGGGATCATGTGCACCCATGAACAACGGAGGATTATTCCTCTGAAAATTCCCCAATTGTCGGTCAGCGCCAATCACAGCTCCCTGCTGGTTCCCTCCGAGTACTCCAGCCAACATTCCCAATGCTTCAGCAATAGCATCGTCGTTTCTTCCGTTACCTCTTCCGGCCATTGTTCTTGTAACATTACAAAACAACCTCATCAGCACACAAGTATCGACAATGTCATCTTACATTAGTCGCATACAAAAGGGATAACGACACAAGACAAGACCGACTATGCTCTGATACCACTATTGTAACACCCCTTCTAAAATACCCCGAATAATATTAATTATATCAATGATTAAAGACATATTCCATCAGAGTTAACACGGAACAAGGGATGTCACAATTCTAAAATAAATAAAACTTCCAATAAAACAGTAGTCATGCTACACTGAGGGTCATTATTCAAATAATTCAATCAAATTAAGACCATGTCTTACACAGCAGAAAAATACCATAACCAAAACGGAATAAACCAAAACATAATTATTCCCAATGAAATTCAAAGAAACAATTGAATAATAACTAATTCCTCAACTAAACGTTCCCCAGTGTTACAACCTATCAGAGCACGACACTGACACGCGGACTTAAAGTAACATAGCTCTAGAGCCATCCTCACCAAATCCTGAGATGCTAACTTTAATCTGAAATTGTTAAAGTAAGGGTGAGATTTCTCATAATTAACATGCATTATAAGCTTCTCAATCAACATTATATCACAAGCATATTATTTCACCCATTTTAGCATAAATTCAGATTCAACACGCAGTTCCAATCATACAAGTCATTATGCACAAATCAATAATCAACCAAAGAATTGTAACACTGGAAGACATCCTAACATGTTACAATTCCATGCAAACACAAATGCAGACACAATGCATGTGGTACCAACACGTGACCAAGTCACCCAACACTGATCCATCATCAACCGGATACAACAACCATCGATTCATCCATAAACACCCGGACACGAATCCATCCTAACCACCCATCATCACCCGGGTATCGGTTAACGACAATACAAGTCAAATTTCACACAATGGGAATTAACTTCACCAAAACAATGCATATGCACGCACATCACTAGCATGCAACATCAAATCAGTCTATGAAATACATCAATTTATCATAACTGAACCAAAACCAAAAACATGATATCTCAACGATCATGCACACCATCATTAGCAACATAAACATGCCTTTCATTCACACAACACTAATACATCCATCCATCACAGGTTCACTGCTACATACACACTCATGTGCGTTAGCCAATAATCACTTATTCCGGGATTTGACTCATTTTCAAAATAATTTCAGGTTTTAGGAAATCTTTTCATTTTATAAAATAGAGCATTAAATTTAAGAAATAACGTCTAAAACGGCACTCAAAACGGACTTACAGTTTGAAAGTTATGAATTTTCAAAGTTTAATATTTTTCAAAAAGTTACAGCAGAACCCGGTTCCTACATATACAGGAACCGGTTCCTGCGAAGTTCAAAAATCACGCTTCTGGAAAAATGTATGAGAACCCGGTTCCTACCTATACAGGAACCGGTTCCTACGTGCATTTTTGCCAGTTTTTATAAATTCACACAGTGGAACCCGGTTCCTCCCCATTGGGAACCGGTTCCCATGACCTGCAGAGTCAAATTCTGCACTTTTGACAATATTTATTCATTCTAAACCAATTCCAAACATACCCATACAAATTGCAACATGAGAAATACCAAAACACATCCATTTTGCACCATTATAACATCAAACAACATTATTTCATCATTCCTTTTTATCATCTGACACCCTAATGGTTTTCAACCTACAATTTGACGCAATAGGGACAATTCTACGGAACCATAGAATTCCAAACCGGGATTCCCTAACATACTATGATCCATACTATTGAATATCTAAACCGATAATACGAATTAACTAATCGAAATCACCCCTTACCTTGTGGGTTCTTCGAATTCTGACGCTTCCGGTTTTCTCCTTCTTTTTCCTCTTCTCAAATGCACGTCTGATGAATATTCCAAAATAACTCTCTTTCTCTTCTTTTTCCTTTTAATACTCCTTTTATTATTCCAATAAAATAATTAAATTAGTAATTAGTAAGAGTAGAGTATTTTACCCCTCACACCCTCTAATCACTCTTCACACCACCAATACTTCTTTCCTTTAATTAATTAAATTAATTCCAATAATCCAAAAATACCAATAATTAAATTTCCAATTAAATTAATAATTAAAAATTCTAATTATTTAATAATCAGATTATTTGGGGTGTCACACAACTCATTTATTGTGTATGTTCCATATTTCAAAAAACGTGAGCATAAAATATAAAGAGTATATGAAGTTCAAAAGACAAGAACATATCATGGATCAATGGAACAACATCATGTATTCAAATATAGAAGACGGTGTTGATGTACATCTCAACCATTTTGAGAGTGTTTGTGGAGATATTCTATCATTTGTCAAGTATGTGAACAAAACATGGTTAACACCATATAAAGAAAGATTTGTTGCTGCATGAACTAACATAACCACTCACTTAGCGAACATAACAACAAATAAGTACATTGGATTAATATGAAAATATGTTTATATATTTATTTGAAAGTTGTTTAGATAATATGTACATGATTTCTAGGATGGAGTCTGCACATTAGAGACTAAAGAACATGTTGACTGCAAGTCGTGGTGATTTATGTGGAAGTTGGGATGTTGTGAACATAATGTTGAAGTTGCAGCTAGGTTCCATCAGAGTGTCATTTCAAAAAAGTATCGCCAACATTGAGCATAGGTATAACACCTCATTCTATTCTAAATTGCACAGTTTTGTCTCAAGACAATGTATACAACTCATTAGAAAGGAACTAGAAAGAGTAAAATTTGTTGGTACAAACAAGGACATGTGTGGTTGTTACAGTAGGACAACACATGGGTTACCGCGTGCGTGTCAACTTACCGATTTCCAAATTCTAGGAACCCCTATACCTTTAGAATCAATTCATGTATTTTGGATGAAATTGCACATGACAGAACATGATGTGAGTCCCGATGAGAGTAAGTGAGATTTAGAAGAAGAGTGTGAAGACTTGAAGAGATATTTCAGTACTTTGGATATTGTGGGCCAGAGGGTGTTGAAGAAAAAAGTTAGTGATCTAACTTATCGATCCACAAGTTTAATATGTCTACCGCGGGTGAAATACAAGTCAAAGAGGGGAATTAAGAAGAGTAGAAAGGGTGAGGAGAGCGATGTGCATCGTGATCCTAGCCAGTGGGAATATGACACACCTTCGCAAGAGAGTCAGACTACAAAGAGATCATACACAAAACCAATTGGAAGTCAATCATCGACCATGCCGATTGATAAGAAACCTCCTACCAAATCTTCAAGAGCTGAGTACTTGTCACAATTTCTTGCTTTCTTTCATCCATACATCGATGACATAATTGATGTTGAGAATGATGGAAATTATGGTTACCGTTGCATTTCATCTTTATTAGGATGGGGCAAGAAGCATATTATTCGGTTCAGAAGCAGTTGGATATTCAAGTCCATCAACACGCTGAATTGTTTTCCAAGTTGTTCTATGACATTGTCTCGGAGGTTAGGACTTCGTTACAAGTCACTCACTTAGGTGAGCAAGGTAGGGATAAATGGATGTCGATTCTTGATATGGGTTACCCTATTGCTTCTAGATATAATGTCGTATTTGTTTCCCTTTTCATGAGACTTAACATAACATTTTCCCACTTCTCATAGCTCAATTTCCATACACGAGTCGACGTACAATCATTGTTGTGAGTTTTGTCAACGAAAATCATTGGGTTCTGGTGAAGTTGAAACCCAATTGTCCACTGCCCCCGTCATTAAGAAATGGAAGTAGAATTGTTCTAATAATGCAAAAGCATTGGAATCAGCATATGCAGGTCGCTTTAGACATTGGGAAGAATTGGCTAAGTTGTGATTGTAATTTTTTTAATATAACTATGTATGACAATTATTCTTCATATATTTAGTCGGTTCTCTATTTCACAATGTATTTTATTCAAATAATAGTTTTAAAAAAAAAGAAAAAATTTAAGTCTCAGTATTACCCGAAATTTGAAATTTCCGATATTTTTTATGTACCAGAAATTTCAAATTTCTATTTTGTATTTAGAATACAAAAAACACCGGAAAAATTGAAATTTCCGATATTTTTCATACACTAAAAATTTCAAATTTCAAATTTGTTATTTTAATGCTGAAAAACACCAGAAGTGTGAAATATCAATTGAAATTCCAAAATTTTGATATCAATCAATTAGCACGGTAAAAATTTAGAAATTTAACGAAATTTCCGATATTTACGTGAAATTTCCGATACAAAATCATAAATTTCAAAACTTCAAATATATTTCATAAATATTTTCGTAACTGTATCATATTTAAAAAATAACATATATAAAATAAGAGATGACATGTTAATTTTTCTACTATATAATCTTTAATAGAATATTATGATAAAAAATAATCTATATAATTGACAATATATAATAGAATAAGACTTAGTTATTGTGATATTAATAGTTGGCAAAGTTGGTCGACATTCACACCAATAATATGGTTAGAAAAAACAGCCCTTAGTTTTAATGAATTAACAATTTTGTAACATGTGAATTGAAAATATTTATTTGTCAAGTTCATTATTTAGAGAGCATGATGTGACACATTAAATGAATATATAGAGTTACTTTACACCACGTCCACGTTTCTAGGAATGAACGTCTAAGGTCTCTATCCCCATAGCTAAATAATGTATAAACCTATTTGGTTAACGTATTTACCCACATGACTACAAAATATTTTGATCACGACACATAGCTAACTTCCACAAAAAAAACCAATTTATATTTTTGTAATTGTCCACATATGCCAAAATAGCTGCTGAGAAAATGCCATGCAAGTTGATTAAATCTTCAATAGGAAAGATGATTGGAATCCATAGCCTATAGACCATAGGTGCTATAAGCCATTATATACTTTTATAAAGTTGAACTGTGGCAACTAATTGATTTCTAGGGTGTCATTATCCGGTTGAGGTCGGTCAATAAAACTATTCATGTATCGATTTACATGGAATTTCATTAAATGAGTTATATTTTCACCACTATACTCAAATTTTGTCTATTTGCAGATGGATCATTTTACATCGACACAATTTTTTAAGAAACAAATGAAAAAATACTCATAAACTTTAGAAAATTTAGTTCTAATAAAAAAATTAGGACTTGACAAAACACTTTGTTGATCTCTATATCAGATATACCGATATCATTGGTTCTTAGGTTTGTTTCGCAAACTAAGTATCGAATCCATTATAATATGAACTCAAATTCTGATATGTTCATTGTTCTTTTTTCTATTGATTTTGTCGGTAGCGGTTCTATAGCTCAGTTAATTTGGGTATGCGCTCCAGTTTAATCTCTATTTTTTTTTATATATTTTTTTTAATTTAATAGTCGATTTTTAGATAAAATCAAAGACAAAATTAATAAAATTAGAAAAAAAATTAGTAAAATCAGAGATAAAAATAGGAGTATATACATTATCAGGGACGGTTAAATTTTTTGTCAAAGCTGTCTAAAATTCCTGGCTCCGCCATTGAATTTTGTTGTCATATGAAATGATTCTTTTATTCCTCATATTGTTCAAAGATCGAAATTTTACTACTACTCTGTATTAGAACGAAGAATGTGTTAGATGTAGAAGATGAACATCGTAGAAAGGCTTCTAGTACGGTGGTAAAGATCTTTGGTGATCAAATAAGGGAGGAGTACTTTTAAAGTTAGCATTTCAACGCTCAAACCACTATTTAAGAGAGGTAGAAATATGCAAATATGAATGAGAAGAATACCTGGGCATGACTTAGAGTCACCATTATATAAGTTAAAACCACCCTGAATGGTCTAGCTTTGGATTTATATCAAATGTGAAGATGAGTGTGGTGGTGTGCTCTAGTGTGATGCTCTAAAGTTGAGGTGCACTAATTCTCCATGCAATGGAGTGTTTTATCTAGATTGGAGCACATAGTTAGGAAGATATTATTGGGCCTTTGGCCAGCCTGAAACATAGTTCCCTTCTTAATATATTCTATGATTGAGGTGATCCATGATGGCTCTTTTGTAATTCTTATTATCTCATCAACCAAAATGACCATTGTGGAGAGATTATATTTCTCAAGTGTCTCTTAGATAAAAGAATGGTTGATGCATGCCACTCTCGTGCTTTCCAAATTTGATAGGACATAGGCTCCCTTATACGAACTCAGCATATCCTTGACCCTAACTACATATTATGCAAGAGGGGATCTTTAGAATGTGTCTCCCTTTTGACTTAGGAGACAACAAGTTTGAAATCTGTGTGTAGCCTGACTTTATCCGCTCTCATTTTTTAGGCCATTTTGGGCCTAATGATGAAAGCTTCATACTCTTCTAGGTTGTTAGTGGTGAAAAAAAATCAAAGTCATGGATTCTCCAACCATGAGCTCTTCATTTCTCTCAAGGATAAGGCTGAATCCCCTTTCTATCTGGTTTGATGACCCATTTACGAAGAAGGTCCATTTTATGCACGACTTCGAGGTAGCTAGTGTCAACTTAGTGATGAAATCTACAAAGACTTGGGCTTTGACAACCAACTTAGGTTCAAAAGAGATATCAAACTTTGAGATCTTTATGGACCACTTAGTCATCTGCCCTTCCAAATATATTCTGAAAAGAATATGCTTCAGAGATTTATCAATGCAAACCACTAAGGGATATGCTAGGAAAGAACATTACAACTTTCTTGAAAATACCACAAGGGCTAAAGAAATATTTTCAGTCTTTTGGTAGTGGGTTTCATGACCCACTAGTTCACATGGTTCAAATTAGTTCCTACCTCCTTGACAAGAATGACACTTACTGATTTTATTGAGAATGTTAGATAGATGAATAAAGTTTCCTCAATCATGGGAGTTGATATGACTATGGGTTTGGAGAGGAAATGCTTCCCCTCCGTGAAGGCTCATCCATATTCAGCTTTCCACTCGAATTGTATTTCCTTCCTCGAGAGCATGTAGAAAAAGTACATGCAGGGAAAATCTGAATATGAACCTGCTGAGAGTGGTGATCATCCTGTTAAGCTTCATTATACTTTATTTCGTGGAAGAATTTTTCATCTTGATGATTGTATTGCACTTATCTGGTTGGCTTAAAGTCCCCTTTATGTGAGTTATAACCCTTGGAATTTTTTATCTTTAACTCCGAAGGTGTACTTCTTTGAATTAAGTCTCGTGTTGACTCTCATGGTGAGGGGGATTTCATATAAAATATATTCAGTAGGGTTGATTATCATGGTATCCATATAAACATCAAGCATATTTTTATTTTCTTCCTCAAATATTTTTTCATCATCCTCTAGTATGTTGCCTCTGCATTTTTCAAACCAAAAAACGTCACATTGTAAATTCGATTGGCATGTTAGGTAAATTAGGTTATCTTATCATTATATTTCTCATGCATAGGAATGTGACTATATCTAGAGTAGACATCCATAAATTATAGTTGCTTGTACCCTATAAAGTTGTCCATCAAGTTATCAATGTTTGGTAAAAGGTAGGAATATTTGGGACACACCTTGTTAAGGTATGTGTAATTGACGTACATGTGTCCCTTACCATATGCTTTCTTGACAAAAACTACTTGGACAAACATTTTGTGTACCTCAACTTTAAGATAATGTTTTCCTTTAGGAGTTTGTCGATAATTTTCATGATAGCTTAAGCCATCTTCTTCTCTAGGTGACATATTTGAAAGAAGGGTCATAATTCGAATGGTGATTGAAAAAAGTGGGATTGATGCATAATATCTCCGTAGGAGAAATATTTTTAAGTAATTTTGGAATTTCCTCCTTAATAAAACTAGGAAGATTAGCTCCAATCTTTACCAATTGTGCCATGTCATCGTCGAGTTTGACAAATAAAAGTCATCGTCATGGAACGATATCGGGATCTAGATTCTAGGCTTGACAGAGAATGGTCTCTTAAAGTTGAGTTCATCCTCAAACTTGGCTTTATCTAGACGACTGTCAAAGTCCACGATGTTGACGTCAAGGGGTATTGAATAAAAGGACTTAGCTCATTTACATTTTCCATTTCTAAGATGATAGATGCATTTAGGTTTCTTTGTAGATCCTTATGGTAATGACATGCTCCTCCCAAGTGTGTGAAAATGGTCATTGGTTAGTCATGAAAGCTTTTATACTTCATTTTCAAGTGAACAATAAATGAAACAATATTCAAGGCTACTGCAAAGGTCCTATCTAGAATTAAAATTGTAAACGCTTTAGAAAGAGACCACATGAAACTCAATGTACATTGTCTTGGAATATCTCCCTACTCCAAAGGTCGCCATAAGTTCAATGAAGCCCCAAGTGTAGGTTACTGATCCTTTGAAGACCTGAAGATAAGTACCCATCTAGGGTGACAAAATTTATTTCTTAAAGCCTAACTTATAGAAAAGTTTGGCATTTGTGATATCGCATGAGCTTCATCTGTCAATCAGGATCCTTGACACATCAAAGTTGGCGATGATGGCCATAATAAATAATGGAAATATTTTTTAGGGGATATGTTTACCGTGAAATTTGGTAAACAAGCGCTAGTCTCCCAAAAAAGGTTACTTGCAGGATCGACTAGATTGATCCTAAGACATGTGTGCATAAAGTTTCTTAAGTTTTTATATGGTTTTCTGTGTAAAAGATAAATACTTTGACTTAATTGAACTCTTTAGAGTAAAAATAAAGGTTAAATGCAAGTGCAGAAAATGTAAAGGTTTTCGACAGAAAGTAAAATTATGAAAAGTAATTTAATGTAAAAGACATTGAATTGATAAAATATGGTGTTTGAATATATACATTACACTCAGTTCCTCTTTTCTCACTTTTCTTAGATACTTTGAGTATATTTAGTTTTCTGTAGTAATGTCAACACACCAAATCTAACAATATAATCTCCCAGTTATACTAAAAACTAAATAATTGTAACGAACAGTCTTTTCTTCAGAAAGTGGCGGGTTTTCTCTTGCACGCGTTTCGCCTTCAGCTTACTTCCATACGTCCTTCAGAAATGGATAAGGCCAAAAAGAATTTACCTAGCCCCGTTTCACATCCCAACTTCTCCAGTCTTTTCTCCAAAAAATACTAAGTTCAAAACATTATCATGCGCCTAGGAACTTTGGCATATTTTTTAATAGATATGTGGAAAACTTTTTCCCCTCCTTCTCGTGGAAGATACCAAAAACTCATCTAATTTTTCTTAAGTGTTTCTTTAATATTTCCTAAATATGTTGAGACCTAATATACGTCGAAAATCTAGCTAACAAATTTCCCCCCAAAAATGTCATTTTCGACTACTAGAAGAAAATAGACATTTTTTGAATGCTTCGATGTTACAATTGACACTATTCTGACGTCATGGCCATCATGACCATCTTTCCTCAAACGTCATATCGAGACATGCGATTTTCATAATGTGATCATGACTTCTATTCTCCAAGAAAACATGGGGACATGAAACAACCAACCGTTTAATCATCCTCTTGGTATAATATGCGTGTCTCATGACTTTCCTTCGCATGAAAAATCTCAGAAACTGAATAGTTTCTTCTCTCTACTATAAATACACCACTCTTTCATTCTTCCCTTTTTCTTCTTTCAGCTTTTTATCTTCTCCAACTTTTCTCTACATTTTCTCATTAGTAAACATGTATAAACACTTTTTCTCTCCAAAATCCTTCACGAATCTCACTATGGTAGCTTCCAAATCCAAGATTGATAAAGGTTCAAAAGAAGTTTTACCATTTGCAAACAGAACTTTAGGTCCATTGCTTATGGGGAATCAAGAGTATGTTCCTGAACCTCTTTTGCAGGAAGAAAAACATCGTATTTACAAGTCTCAAGTATTAATCCCCTTCTCTATTTCTTGTAATATTCATGCACTTATGGGTCCTTTTCCTGGCCCTAAGGAAAATGGTGAAAAATTAAGAGAGTTTTTCTTGCTAATCATCGTACCAAGCCAATTGTTAACTTGAAAAAGCCAATGGCTACTGCTGGTGATCTCAACACCAAGTTAGAGTTTCAAACAAAAACCTCTAAGGCTAAATTCGTCGATGAGATGAAGAAACCTAAGGCAAAACCCTTGACTGACCCAATGCATTTGAAAGTCAAATTCATCGTTGAACTAGAAAACCCCATCAATTTAGGTTATATAAGCAACAATCTTAGAGTATTTCGCTCTTTCCCCCAATTTAAAGACCCAAAAAACTATCTTTCTTGGCTTGCAAAAGTCAAAAAGAAAAAGACCAAAACTAGAAGGACATGGGAATCTATGACCTGAGCCATTTTTCAAAAGTAGGTCTAGCGTATTTCCAAAAAACATGCTAGTTACATCCTTTTATTTCTGGGAAAGCAATACAAACACCTTTCACCTTCCTTGTGGAATGATCACACCAACACTCTTTGACATAGCTGTTATTAGCGGTCTTTGACCAACTTGAGAAGCTTTCAATCTCAATGAAAGAAATGAGGATACAATAGACTTTAACACTGATCGAGCCAGATTTGGTCACTACATGATCAATCATCATAATAAAGAGAGCTACAAAGTGTCTGACGAGGAGCACATCACTTTCCTGGCGCTTTGGCCGCATGTTGTATTTTTGCTGCAAATAACTGAAAGTGGTGAAGAGATTTCTGACTCTGGCGAACCAATTGCATGAAGGCCATGATGTTTGCATAAGCCAACTGATATTGGGTTCTCTTTATGATACTTTAGGGGCCGATGTTGAATCCATGAAAAACTACGAACTTGGAACCAATTTTTTATTGGTTGGTCCTTACTGGCTTCTTCAATTATGGCTGAATGCCACATTTGAACCTTCACTTCAAGTCGACAAACCCAATGAGGATGATGAAGTTATAAAAAACAAGAGGATTTAAGGTACTCGACTAGCTTTACTGACCCCTACCAATGATGGGCGCAATTTGCAAAAACCTTCACTAGATACGTTATGATGTTCGCCAAATGTCATAATTTCACTCCCTTTATGGCCCTTTTTTACCAATCGAACTCATAGCCATGATCAAGAAGCATAATCCCTTGTAAAATGGGAAGTTTTCCTCATTCCCAAACTGATTTCGACTAGGCTTGGGATTTCTAAATATCTTGTAAAAATCTTTAGTTATCAACCCAATCTCGTGTCTCGGCAGTTTGGGCTCAACCAACAATTGACCAAATCATTCTACAATCGAAAGAATGAAATTTGTCTTTATAGAATCAACTTTTTTTGAAAATGAATATGCTAAAAACTTGGGTTGATATGATTTTGAAACTTCCAAGCTTATTCTAATTTTGTTTCGACCATCTTTCTGTTGCACCCAAAATTTTGACACTTAGTGGGAAGGCTTATTATGCTGAAGAATTCCTTAAAGTTTCTACTTTGTCACAACATCTAACGAGTGTTTTTTCTCCCATACAAGAGAGATTCAAGAAAGGTAAAGATAGGCACATTAAGGAGATCCAAGCCTTCCAAAGTTACTTTGAAATTGTGTATAGGCCAAATGATCTTAGTCGAACCATCCTCGATGCTGCTGTCACAAAAAGGAATTTTTTTGAAGAAACTCCCTGGTTTAAAAAAATTCCTCTGAAATTTAAAGAAGTCTTATATGAGTTTGATTTCAATTTCCATCCATATAAGTTCCCACCTCTGATAAGTTCCGACATGGCTTTTGCATTTCAACCTCCATTTCCATGGTGGTTCGTTTGTGGGTTGTATCTAAAGGTGTTACAAAATGAATATTTAGAACTGGCGAAAAGGCTGGTTCCAACTAAGTATGACTTACACAGCTTCCAAGGCCACCATCATGTCAACATTAATCATGTCAGAATACTTTCTCCAATACATGAAAGTGAGGAACAAGAAAGATCTCTCGACCAACTTAGCTCATAGTTCTTTTATGTTTCTTCAATATTCATGCTTTATTTGTTTCTTATTCTTGCATCAATTGACTGAAAGAAACAAATCAAGAATGCGGGCAAAGAAGTAGCAATTGCTAACCAGAAGAAAGATCAAGGGGAAAAGAACCAGTCAAAAGGACAGAGACAAAGGTTTACATTCATCTGATACTCAAACATTTCGATACATGCATTATCCCCCTTATTCTAACATCTCTATCATCTCAAGCTAGCCAAAAACCTCCCTTCATTCCTTCAAAATGCAAGAAGGTAAACATTATCAAAGCGACTCAAGAGCAAGAAGTCGTCTAAGACTCGTCGCCTGAACCTTCTAAAACAAAATAGAAGAAGAAAAAGGCGAAGACTTCAGGACCATCCTCGCGACAAAATCTAGTTACTCCCAAGGTTGCGACCAACATTAAAATTGTGAAAGCAAAACCTGCTTCTCAAAAGATCGCCGAAGATGATTTAGAGGTGGACAATGTTAGAACATAGTTTGATTCTACAACCCTTAGTTAGAGTTTTGATGATAACAAAATACAAGATTAAATGAATTAAGAGAATTATATAAGACATAGATGCTACCTAAAATTATGTTGTGTATTTACAGGAAACTCTGATGGAATCAACATCAGAACATCAGAATATCAACATCAGCATCAGAAGATGTGTCACATCAGAAGATCAAACATGTGCTACGCTGAAGTCTGATGAACATAATCTGCGCTTACCATACTCTGACTCTAATCAAGATCTTAACAATGTCATCAGCACTCAAAAGCAATCAGAATAAGCTAAAGCCAACACACTCTGATCTTAATCAAGCAGAACATTCTGAAGTGTTAACGTTACTGCATTCAAGGCAGATTAATTACCAACGGCTTTATTCCAAGACAAAGATCTTCTTAAAATGGAAAGAACGTAATGAGCATTGAAATGGAATTATTGGTATCAATGTATCTATTCCAAGAAGTATTTAAACAAATCAGTGAGAACTGAAATGGCTAATGCTCTACAATACTCTACACGCCTAAAGTCAATCATCTTCGTCCTCACTCACTCAATTTTCTAAAGCTCTCAAATTGCTTACTCTATAGTTCTAGCAATCTAGTTTCACATAAGCTTCATTTTGTGTATTATCACAGTTGTGATATATAGTTTTTGTAGAAAACATCAAACACACATAATAGTTCATTTATCTGTAAGAAAGAATTTCCTTGAGAAACTGGTCCGTGGTTTAGACTCAAGAAGGCTTTAGCAGTTTTTAAAGCAGTTTTGTATTCAGTTGAATATAGTGGATTAAGACCTCGTTGGAGAGAGGCGAAATCACCTTGACGGGTGGACTGGAGTAGTTTGAGATCAAACGAACCAGGATAAAAATAACGTGTTGTCTGCATTTGATTTCAAGTTTCAACAATTCAACCCCCCTTCTTGTGTTTTTCACTTCTTCAATTGGCATCAGAGCGCCTGGTTCTGAGTTCATAACACTTAACCGTGTCAGTACAAGATCCAGCGTTGAAAAACACTATGGCAGGAACACATCACAACATCAGCAATGACAACAATAAAGAAAGAGACAGATTCAGTGGCAAACCTCCAGTCTTTGATGGAGAGAACTTTGATTACTGGAAAGACATAATTGAAAGCTTCTTTCTAGCCCATGATGCTGATCTGTGGGATATGGTGACAGATGGATACACGCACCCAGTGAATGCAAGTGGTCGGAAGATTGACAGGAAAGCAATGTCTGACCAACAAAAGCGTGATTTCAAGAATCATCACAAGGCCAGAACTATTCTTCTCAGTGTTATCTCTTACTCTGAATATGAAAAAATATCAAACAGATACACTGCTAAGAACATGTTTGATTCTCTCAGAATGACGCATGAAGGCAACCTTCAAGTTAAATAAACTAAAGCTCTTGCGCTCATTCAGAAGTATGGGGCATTCAAGATGGAAGAAAGTGAATCTATTGAAACAATGTTCTCAAGATTTCAGATTCTGGTTGCTGGTCTCAAAGTTCTTGACAAAGGGTATTCTACTGCTGATCATGTCAAGAAGATCATCAGAAGCTTGCCAAAACAGTGGAGGCCAATGGTCACAGCGCTGAAGCTAGCTAAGGATCTCAATACAATCTCTTTGGAGTAACTTGTCAGCTCCCTCAGAAGTCACGAGATAGAGCTAGAAGCTGATGAACCTCAAAATCAAGTTAAGCCTTTAGCTCTAAAATCTAACATAAAATATGACTCTAAGGTTTTGCAGGCTGGTGAAGAAACCTCTGATGGGTCCTCATCAGAAGAAGATGAATTGTCTCTCCTTTCCAGAAGGGTGAACCAACTGTGGAAGCAGAGGCAAAGGAAGTTCAGGAATCCCAGAAGATCTGAGAACCAGAACGAATCCTCCTCCAGATACAGAAGGTCAGAATCCTCCTCTGGACACAGAAGATCTGAAGGCTCTTCAGGAAGTAGAAAGCCAAACAACAAGGACATCATCTGCTATGAATGCAACGAGCAAGGACACTACAAGAGTGACTGCCCAAAGCTTCAGAAGGAAAAGCCCAGAAGAAAGTTTGGCAAGGAAAAGAAGAAAAGTCTCATGGCCATATGGGATGACTCTGACACATCTGAAGCTGACTCAGAATCAGATGATGAGAGAGAAAACATAGCTCTCATGGCAAACATATCAGAAGACAGTGAAGCTTCTGAATCAGACTCTGAATCAGACACAAAAGAGGTATTTCCTGACTTTGCTATTAATTTTACTAAGGCTGAACTAGCTGAAAGCCTTAATGAGATTCTGGAAAGATATCAGCAGATCAGAGTCAAATTCAGAAACCTGAAAAGGGATCTTGCTTCTGACTCTGATAAAACTGAAAGTCTCAAGTTGGAAAATTCTGAGTTGAAAAATAAAGTTTCAAAATTAGAAAATCTTTTACAAAACTCTCAGAAGGAAACAATTCTTGAAACTCCCAGTAGTGCTGATGAGATCATCAAGGAGTATGATCACAGCTTTCAGAAGTTTCTTGCTAAAATCATAGATAGAAGCAAGATGGATTCAATGATCTATGGAGTTAGCAGAAATGGCAGAAAGGGAATAGGATACCAAGGTAAGGTACCTACACCAAAGAATGCCATGGATTTAGTTATTAAACGAACTCCTCTTAATTCACACTTTGTATATGGGCACACACACGACATCAAATATACTAGTAACAATTATTCTGTCAAACCAAAATTCAACCATAGTTTTGGTAAAACTAACAAATCAGGACCCAAGAAAATATGGGTACCTAAGGATAAAATAATACATGTTGCAGATATCTTTAGCAGCAAAGCAGAAACACCAGTCATGGTACCTGGACTTTGGATGCTCACGACACATGACGGGAAGAAGGCATATGTTCCAAATCCTGAAACTTAAGCCTGGAGGCCATGTAGGCTTTGGAGGCAATCAGAGGGGAAAGATCATTGGCTCTGGAACAGTAGGTAACGGAAATCTTCCCTCTATCAGTAATGTTTTATTAGTAGATGGATTAATGCATAATCTGTTATCCATAAGTCAATTAAGTGATAACGGTTATGATATAATCTTTAATCAAAATTCATGTAAAGCTGTTAGTCAGAAAGATGGGACTATCCTGTTTAATGGAAAAAGGAGAAACAACATTTACAAAATCAAACTTTCTGAACTGAAAAGTCAGAATGTAAAGTGTCTTCTGTCTGTTAACAGCGAGCAATGGATCTAGCACAGAAGATTGGGGCATGTTAGTATGAGAAGAATATCTCAGATTAACAAACTCATTCTGGTCAGAGGACTTCCTAACCTGAAGTTCAATTCAGATGCTCTGTGTGAAGCATGTCAGAAAGGCAAGTTTGCAAAACCTGCTTTTAAATCTAAAAACGTTGTTTCCACCTCTAAGCCATTAGAACTTCTGCACATTGACTTATTTGGACCAGTTAAAACTGCTTCAGTCAGTGGCAAGAAGTATGGGTTAGTAATCGTAGATGACTATAGCAGATGGACATGGGTAAAGTTCTTAAGACACAAGGACGAGTCACACTCTGTGTTTGTTACCTTCTGTAACCAAGTTCAGAATGAAAAGGATCTTAGAATCGTCAAAGTCAGAAGTGATCATGGTGGAGAGTTTGAAAACAAAGATTTTGAATCATTTTTTAATGACAAAGGCATTCTGCATGATTTCTCTTGTCCTAGAACTCCCCCAGCAAATTGGAGTTGTAGAACGAAAGAATAGAACATTGCAAGAAATGGCCAGAACCATGATCAATGAGACTAACGTTGCTAAGATCTTCTGGGCAGAGGCAATAAACACAGCGTGCTACATTCAGAATAGAATCTCCATAAGACCTATTCTGGAAAAGACTCCATATGAATTGTGGAAGAACAGAAAGCCCAACATTTCATATTTTCATCCATTTGGATGTACTTGCTTTATGTTGAATACTAAAAATTATTTGAACAAGTTTGACTCTAAAGCACAGAAGTGTATTATGTTAGGATACTCTGAACGCTCAAGAGGGTACAGAGTATACAATACAGAAACACAGATTGTGGAAGAATCAATCAGTGTTCGTTTTGATGACAAGCTTGACTCTCAAAAGTCAAAGCAGAATGAAGTATTTGCAGGTATGGAAGTTGAATTCACAGGTACTGAAGACAATTCATCAGAAGCTCTTAACAGAGACACTCCCTCAACATCAGAAAGAGGCACTGCAAGCAATCCAGCATCTTCTGTTGATCAACCTCAGAAAAGACCATCCAGAAGCAGCATGGATCACCCAGAAGAAACAATCTTAGGAAGAAAGGAAGATCCAATCAGAACAAGAGCCAGCTTCAGAAACTATGAAGAATCCCTTATGGGACTTGTTTCTCTGATTGAACCATCTTCAATTGATGAAGCACTTCTAGACAATGACTAGATTCTAGCAATGCAAGAGAAGCTAAATCAATTCATAAGGAATGACGTGTGGGGTTTAGTTCCTAAGCCAAAAGGATTCAACGTCATTGGAACAAAATGGGTGTTCAGAAACAAGCTGAATAAGCAAGGTGAAGTCATCAGAAACAAGACACGATTGGTAGCACGACGTTATAGTCAGCAAGATGCGATAGACTATACAGAAACCTTTGCTCCAGTCGCCAGGTTAGAATCTATCAGACTTTTAATCTCTTTTGCTGTTAATAAAGGCATCACTCTGTATCAGATGGATGTCAAGAGTGCATTATTAAATGGATATATAGAAGAAGAGGTATATGTGCACCAACCCCCTGGTTTTGAAAGTTCAAAAAACCCATAATACATTTTCAAACTAAAGAAGTCACTGTATGGTCTGAAACAAGCTCCCAGAGCTTGGTATGAAAGACTAAGTAACTTCCTGTTCGAAAAGGAATTCACCAGAGGGAAGGTGGACACAACCTTATTCTGTAAGACAGTTAAGAATGATTGTTGTACCCCAAAATTTTCCCTCCCATATTCTTCAAAGTTTTGACAAGCATCATCTCAATTTGCTCAAGTCTTCTCAAGGGTTGCACAGTCCTAACATCTCCTAAGCCAGTCAAAAATTAGGGTTTTGGTTCTTGCAAAGAATTTGAGGTTTTCAATGGCTCAATCAAGTCCCATAGGCCTATATACATTGTCAAGCATCTACATGTCAAGTTTCAAGGTTCACAATGCCAGTTTGCACAGTCAAAAGCCCTATTTGGTTCACAATCAACTGCAGGGGTAAAATGGTCATTTTACAGTCAAAAGTCAAAATTTTGGTCAACATCTTATTTTGAAGCCACAATCATCATTTGATCAAGTCTTGATCATGATTCCACAAGCATGGCTCAAAAATCATTAAGATGCAAAAAGTTTCTATTTTGGGACAGCAGAAAAGTCAACTGTAACTTGACCAGGGCATAACTTTTTCATGATTCATCATAAAAATCCCATCCAATGCTCATTTTGAATGGGATGACATTTCCTACAACTCATATTCACATTCCAAGTCCAAGAAATGCTCTCACAAAAAGTTATCAATTTCTACATTATAGGTCATTTTCAAAAGTCAACAAAAAGGCACTTTAAGTCAAAGACCATAACTTGAGATTGGTAAATCCAAATGACATGGGACCAAAGGCATTGGTTAGAGGACTTCAAGACCTTTCCAAAATGTCCAAGAACATGTTCATAGCTTCAAAATTGAGCAAGATATGCCTTGTAGAAGTTGGGAAATTTTTGGGAATTTACAAAAGTCAACTTTGCCTAAAACACCTTGTTTTTGCTAATGGGCCTCAAATTCCTTCTTGAATCTTTACCCAAAGCATATGCACGACCCATCAAGCCTATTTGAGTTTGTTTTCTTATTTTTGTTAATTATTTGGATTTTTAATTGATTATTAATTCATTTAATTGATTTAATTGTAGGAAAATACCAAGATATGGTTTTCAAATCTTTTTGTGATGCAAATAAACTCGACACATGCTGAAGATTTCATGTATCAATCAAGGGGACCAAAATATCCAATTTTAGCAAGTTTTGTCAATCAAAAATGTGCAAAAAGATTTGATTGAAATCAAATATTGAAAATATTATTTCATGGATTCTTGGACAAAGATTAAACCCTAATTCCATTCTACTACATATACAGAACCTAAACCTAATGCCTCATAGGTGCAAGCTGCTGTCAAAAGCCATAAGCAAATTCCAAAAATCCAAGAAAAATTTGAAAACTGAATTCCACCTTCCAGCATGATTCAAAGCTTTCTCTTGATTCAAACCTATTGCAGGGATTCCCAGAAGCCTTTTGCAATCAAAATCACGTGCCAACACTCAAAGAAACGTCCAGAACGAACTCACAGTTTGCTTAATTTTTCTAGAATCGAAACTCAAGTTTTATGCATCATTAACATGTTATGATCATTGCTTTGCATTGCTAACACCATTCTGAAGCTAATGGTACAGATTAATTTGATTATGGTGCCCTGAAACGAAAACTGCCATTGGAGAATTCTAGGTTTTTCAAACTTCAAAATTAGGGCTTTACAGCATAGAAAAAATTGGATCTTGAGACGTATATGGTTGAATTCGTCAAGGCCAGACGATTCAAACCCAACCCTCGCGAACAATTTCTGATCATCACACGCCTGTTCGTTATTTTTGGTCATGCCATATTGTGGGGGTTAAAAACCCCCGCTATTTGATTTGTTTTTCCGCAGGTTTCAACGAAGAAGACAAGATGTGGAAGCAGGCTATTGGTCTATTCAAATAATATGCGCGCGTTTTAGTTTTACAGCATTGGAATTGATTATTGAATATATTAATTATTGGTTGTTTGACTGATGACTAAAGCAAAGTGGTGGAGTGGTTAAGGCAAGCCCGTAATAGGCATTGGGACCTGGGTTCGATTCCCAGGTCCACCCCATATTTGTTTCTTGTTTTGCATAACATAATCATGTGCAGGCGCTTAAAAGCATTCCATCATGTACCTTCAATGGTCAGCATGCCAAGTGTCTTCAACAGCCATCCAAAGGCCATGAGAGGAGGAATACCATGTTCTCCAGTCAAAGCGTGCATAGCCAATTCCCAAAGTCAAAGCAGGCTTACCAACAAATGGGCCAGAATTTCTAAACTAACCTCCATTCTTGGGTCAACACCCCCACTGGTTTTGTTACTCTTTTTATTTTCTTTTCTTTTATAATTTCTTTATATTAATTATTAGTATTATTATTAATTCATATATTAATTTTTTTTTATAATAAATTCAGAGAATAAAAAATGTAAATATTTTTGTTAATTATTATTATTCTTATTTATTAACTTATTTTGTAAATAAATAGTAACCAAATTGACTTAGTTTTAATTAGGTAATTTTGACTATTTTTACAATAAATAAAGCCAATTTAGAATTAGGGTTTCTTTTGACTTTTATTTTGTTTTTATTTTATTAAAGACTTAAAAAACACAAAAAACATTTTTCTTTTAATTAATTAATTAATTAGTTTAGGGTTAATATTTAATTAAATGCAAAGGACCAAAGTTTCTTCTTTTCTCAAAAAAGGGTCAAAACCCTAAGGACGTCCCGATTAATTTCTTTCGCGCTTTAATTCCTTTTGATCATATTTTTGTAACTGTTTCCAAGGATGTAATAGTTAATTAGGATTTTACCACTTTATTTACTTTCCTCGCATTTATTTCCAAACGGGTTTTGTTTTTGGCGATGTATAGACCCGCGCCTTGTAATAGCGTAGATTTATCTTTCCGCAATTTATTTTCCGCACTCTTAACTGTTAAAAACGCATGAAAGACTTGTATGAATAATAAAACCAATCTGTAGCTCACAAATACATGTACAAGATAATATAACATGAAAACAACACACAAGCACATGCCACTCCTAGGGTACGCCTCACTGGATGCCTCGAACGTGGTCGTCAAGTATAGAGTGTTTTAGAGGTCGCCCTCCTGTCTAAAGATCCAGTTGCCTCGAAACGGTTGCCTCGGATAAAAAAAAGGATCCAGGACATTAGGGTTACTTCTAAGGTGTCCTACTATTGCTTCGGTGACCACACCTGTCCCTAATAACCGAATTGACCCGAATACCTCCAATGACGGTGCTACCTACTTCTCAATAGTGGGATAGTACTGTCTAAAGGACTCTTACACAGCCTAATTCCTTAGAGTAGGTAGATCTCATGGGTACTTGCTCTTTCAAAACAAACAAAACAACTTTTCACACTGACACTTTCAAAAAGTTTTCAAACAAATTTTTCATACACTCTTGAGGATATATACAAGAGTCACTTAGAAATTTTTCAAACGAAACTTTTTCAAAACCCACACACACTTGAAAAGCAAACAAATTTTTGAAAACATAAGAGCAAGTACCTAAGAGCCCGTGGATAACCATGGATAAAAAGGGTGCTAACACCTTCCCTTTCTATAAATCTACCTCCCGAACCGAGAAACATCTCGAAAAGGAATTTTGCTGTGCTTTTGTCCTTTCCTTGTTGGAGAAAATAAAAGACGGTGGCGACTCTTGCTTACCGCGACATTTCGCGAACCAGCTTAAAAAATAGTCAGTTCTATTTCCACCGATCATAGAACTGGCGACTCTGTTGGGGAAATTTTAAAAGTGAGGTGTACCTTAGGATTAGATCATTCTATGTTTTCAATTGTATGTCTTGATTGCTTTAAAATTGTGGGCTGCATCAGAGTTTCATAGATCCTAACCTGGATCTGGGGGAATACCCTTTTAGGTAGCATAAGCTGTGAGGGACCTGTCCGGCGTAGACCGACACGGGTGAAGCAGTGGCTACGTTGGTGTGACACCTTGGTCTGTACCGATATCCCTTGTGTTGCAACGAGGAGAATATGGGGAGTCATTAAGCACCAACCGACCTTAGAACCCTAAATTGACCCAACTTGGCCATGGAACAGTAGCAGTATGCTACACTCATTGAGGCTAAACTCTCGCAATGGTTCTGGCCGCAAGAAAAGATTGCGATGCTGGAGTTATGACCGATTGAGGGTAGTCGATGATATTGAGATCCTCTAGAACCCAGTTACTTTTGATAGGACAGGTCTTAACCAACGAAACTGAAAGAGGGTAGTACCTAAACTTCATGCTGACCTAAACTCTAAGGGCTATCTTGTGTGACTTGTGTGCCTTCAAACTTGACTACTTGCATGCTTGTTATCTGACACTTGAGTTTCTTGCAGGTTTTGTTTACAGTCCTTAATTGGGACTCATTACAGGGCCTACTTATATCACTCCATGCATAGCATAACATCATACCATTGCATGCATCCTGCACAAGGACTAACCCATTTCAAGGATCTCAAGGGTTTATGATGCAGGTCATGATGAGCCAAATGTCTAGCAAGGGGCAAAGGGGATTTATTTTCCTCTAGCCAAGGTTGATGACTTGAGTCAGGGGCTATGACCCACTCGATATGGTGAGCCTTGACTCTTGAAGAAGGACTCTCAACAATATGCAATTCCTTCCATCAAGCTACGAATTCAAATTCTAACAATTTTCTTGTTTACCCCGCGAGATCCTTGAAAACATTGCATGCATACATACATATCATTGCATTACAGGTACCCTTGTTACAGGTCACTTACCATCTTCGCTGTTTATTTCAGCAATGGCTTCCCAACAAGACAACCAGGATCTTTATGCTCAAGAGACTCGGTTCAGGGAAATCCTCCTGAACCTATCCAAGGGGCAGGAAGAGTTGAGGACACTCCTCATGGGGACTTTGGTCAGGAACAGTTCTGAGGACGATAAGGACGAACGGCTGAAACGTCTACAAGCTGAGGTGGATACAATGAGAACCCAGATGCTGGGGCAAATGGCTCTTATCCAAGACTTATCTCAAAGACAAGGAGAGCTCAGGGTTCTCGTCAACCAACTGCTTCGGGATAACCAACTGGGGAAAACATCTAAGGTTGAAGAGAAAGCCATCATTCAACCACCTGTGGGGCAAGAAGACAAGGGGAAAGCTCCTCAGTTTGCTTTAGGGTCACTAGTCCAGCATCAACCTCATCAGTGTCAACAGGGTAATCGGCATAAGCGAAATACGTCTGGAAGACATTTCTCGGAGTCTGGTATACCATCATCACTGATACTGAGACGCTTGTTGGAGGTCAAGCTGATTGCTTTAAAGGCTCCTCCTAAGAACCTCAACATAACCTCCCTAAAGTACAATCCTGATGAAAGATGTGCCTACCATTCTGACAGTCCTGGACATGACACTGACGACTGTTGGAGCTTGAGGAACAAGATCCAGGACTTGATCGACGGAAGGGTGCTGGAGTTCATGCCGGGTGGCAAAATGAAAATCTTCTGCTGAGAATCTCCCATCTGAGATGACTAGTTCAAGCTAAAAAAACTTTTGTTCATTCGAATGTTCAAGTTGTATTTTTCTTTGATTATTCAAACATTTATTCATGTCAAACTTGTTATTTCATTAATGCATTGCACGTGTCTGTTTTGAATCAATATATTTGCATTCGCTATATTCAAAATTGCTTTTATTTTTGATGTTCAACTCTCGATTGATAATTCTAAGCCTCTTGAGGGAGGATGACGAAAACGATACCACGATCTACAATATGCTTTTGAACAGACCCCGCTGATGAGGTACAAGCATTGTTTGAATTCCTAAACACTGGAGTTATAAGGAAGATAATCCCTCGTCAACCCCTTCGAGCCAAAGAAGTAGGAGTTTTTTCTTTTCACAAAAAATTAAAACCCTTAATCATAACCTGGGCAGGGTAGTCTTCTCAGTTGATCCAGGTGCACAATGAATGGCATCAAAGGAATCCTTCCAAGACAAAAGACAGTGATGGTTCCGAATAATCGTCAAGACAGGTAGTCATTATTTCTCAGAAATAAAAGCCCACTAAGTCAAAACCTATGAAGGAGACTTACAAAACTGGGGCATCCCGCTGACTGTAATCGCAAAAGAAACAGTTCGGGCAAAAAACAGGGATAACGAAATCAAAAAAGAAAGAGGTCCTACGAACCCTCAACAAAAAAAAAAGAAATGACTGCCTATTCAAAATAAACTGTCAACATCCGAACCATCACCGGAATATCAGAGCAAAGACTCAACAAGGTCTAACGCACGATCAGCTGAGTTTAGGTTTGAAGAACATCACGAAGAGCGGGTGGGTACAAATATAATTTGAGCCTTTATCCTTTGTTTCTTAAACCGTGAACCACGCCACGTTACAACCCTTAAAATTCCTAGCTGAAGCATGGGCTAGTTCGAAAGCATACTGTTACGAAAGGTATCCTGACTCCTTAAGGCTTGTGGAAAAATAATGAGTTGACATCACAGTTTACGAAAATTCACTTGTTTTTATGAAAAAAAATGCATTTTCAAAAACTTCAAGACAGACATAACCTTTGCATTTTTAATATAGCATTTCTTGCATATGACTATTTGTTTGAACAACATAGAAGTTCGCACGAAGAATATATGATGAACAAAAGCACCTCCAATCAAGGGGCACGACATGACCATTGCCCGTCACCTGGGGTAGTTAAGTCAAGATTCAGAGAATCTCTCAAAGGCCAACAAACTTGGGGCAAATCTCCATCTGGATCACTTGGGGCATTGGACGATCAAACGAAGATCTTCTGGTAGTATGGCAACACAATGCTACCAACAGGGGCACCTCCCTACGTCCTGAGAGCATGGACATAGTTGAGAAAATACTACACATAATCAAAGACCCGCTAGGTTGACACACCTAGGCAAAAATAAGGGCTTCCCGGCGAACCAAAAGGGTTCGGGCAAAAATAAGGGATGAAAATGAAAAAATCTGTACACCCGGCAATTCGAAAACCTGAAAAGGCGGCTTGGGCAAAAAATGGGTATCCCGGTGGACTGAAAACTCGAAAGGGCGGTCCTGGAAAAAATTAGGGATCACAGCGTACGACTATGTCTCGGCATCTCATCATTTGCCTACCAGAAGAAGACTTGTCAAAACGGCAGTTATCAAGACCTCCACAAGTACCTTCTCCCGCAGAAACTGGGGCAATGAGAATTGTCTAAGCGATCTAGTTGCTCTGTCCACCAAGGTACCAAGGTAGGTTCGGGTGAAGAATGTAACCAGGATACCTTCACTCCCCGCAGAGTAAGACAAGATTCAGCGATACTCTCCCCCGAGCGGAGTTGGTCTCCCATAAGCCCTAAAAGGCACAGTCTCCCCAGCAAGTCAGAGACACTCTCCCCAAGCAGAGTTAGACTACTGTCAGCCCCAAGGAAGTTGGATATCCCCAGAAGATCTCAATATTCCCCTGCGGACTATACAGATGTTCCTAAGCAAGTATCCCCGACAGTCTTAATATAAGATTGTTCCCCGGCGGAATACCAGACATCCAGTGGAGCCACTTCCCCGGTACAGTTCAAAAGTTTCCCAAGGAGAGTTGAATCATCCTCCCCAGTAGATTCCGGAAACTTATCCCCTGCAGAGTACATATCTCTCCCCGACCATGTTCAAAGGTTATTTCCCACCAAAGCTTATAACTGGGTTATCCTCAGCTAATTACCACAGAAAGATCGTCCTCGGCGAAGTTCTTCCTATCCCCCAGCGGAGTTCATCAAATTCCCCAACATAACTCATCCATGGAATCCCCAGCGGAGTTATCATCAAAACCTCAGTGAAGTATCTCTTCCCACATAGTAATTTCCCGCAGAGTAATCTCTCCAACAAGTTTATTCCCCAACGGAGTCATCTTCTCCAACCGGTTTATTCTTGCAGTCATCATCCCCAGCGGAAACGAAGAACTCTATTCTTCAACATCAGCCCAGGATTCAACAAACTTCCCGGCATTCGTCAAGAATTTATTTTCTCAGACGGAGATACATTCATAAACATCACATCGTCATACATCATGACATATGCATATACGCATCATATCATACAATCTCATTTATGTCGAGAACATCATTGCTTGATCCATATCATGCATTGCATATGACTGACCTCTACCTTTCAGGAAGGATACAGTTAAATGATCAGCTATGTCAAATTAGACAAATACAGTCAAAAGAGACCAATCCAGTCAAAGAAGACAAGTCCAGTTAAGTTAATTCCTAAAGTCAAAGAAGACAACCAGTCATTATAGACACCCATCGTTATAGACACCCGTCATTATAGACACTCGTCATTATAAACACCCTTCATTATAGACACCCGTCGTTAAAGACACCCGTCATCATAGACACCCGTCGTTATAGACACCCGTCGTCATAGACACCCGTCGTTATAGACACCCTTCGTTATAGACACCCGTCGTTATAGACACCCGTCAATATAGACACCCGTCGTTATAGACACCCGTCGTTATAGACACCCGTCATTATAGACACCCGTCGTTATAGACACTCGTCATTATAGACACTCGTCGTTATAGACACTCGTCGTTATAGACACTCGTCATTATAGACACTCATCGTTATAGACACTCGTCGTTATAGACGCTCGTCATTATAGACACTCGTCGTTATAGACACCCGTCGTTATAGCCACTCGTCGTTATAGACACCCGTCGTTGAAGACAACTCGTCCATGAAGACAACCTGTCAATGAAGACAGCCCGTCCAAAGAGACAACTCGTCAAAAAGACAAAATCTCCCTTGGTTCAGTTAAGTCGATCCCTAAAGATTTTTCTGAGATAACCTGTCAGTAGAGACAATCCATCAACCTTCTGAAGTTCCAGATTCGATACCTGTATCTAGCCAGGGTATATCTGTAGACGACTAATTCCATATTCGATACCTGCATCTAGCCAGGGCATATCTGTGAGTGATTGATTGTAGATTCGACACCGGTATCTAGCCAGGGAATATCTGCATGAGGAGTTTGAAGATCAACCTCTGTAACAGGCCAGGTAATTATCTTTCTTTCTCAGGTACGCAAGTTCTCGCTAAGGAATCTCTTATGCGATCGACACCTCCAAATGGCATCTATAAGCCCATTCCCGACAAGGTTCTGTCACATCTCCAGATGGCATCTATAAGCCCATCCTCCTATCCATCATCTTACCAAATGGCATCTGTAAGCCCATTCCCGACATCTCACTGTTGATATTCTACTATGTGAGTGCAAATTTCTAGGCACTCTAGTGTTCAATCATCTTCCACCTTCGGATCACGAAAGGCACGCCAACCAATCTACATCCTCAGGTTTAAGAAGATTGAACAAGGGCAACTGTTGTACCCCAAAATTTGCCCTCCCATATTCTTCAAAGTTTTGACAAGCATCATCTCAATTTGCTCAAGTCTTCTCAAGGGTTGCACAGTCCTAACATCTCCTAAGCCAGTCAAAAATTAGGGTTTTGGTTATTGCAAAGAATTTGAGGTTTTCAATGGCTCAATCAAGTCCCATAGGCCTATATACATTGTCAAGCATCTACATGTCAAGTTTCAAGGTTCACAATGCCAGTTTGCACAGTCAAAAGCCCTATTTGGTTCACAATCAACTGCAGGGGTAAAATGGTCATTTTACAGTCAAAAGTCAAAATTTTGGTCAACATCTTATTTTGAAGCCACAATCATCATTTGATCAAGTCTTGATCATGATTCCACAAGCATGGCTCAAAAATCATTAAGATGCAAAAAGTTTCTATTTTGGGACAGCAGAAAAGTCAACTGTAACTTGACCAGGGCATAACTTTTTCATGGTTCATCAGAAAAATCCCATCCAATGCTCATTTTAAAGGGGATGAAATTTCCTACAACTCATCCTCACATTCCAAGTCCAAGAAATGCTCTCACAAAAAGTTATCAATTTCTACATTATAGGTCATTTTCAAAAGTCAACAAAATGGCACTTTAAGTCAAAGACCATAACTTGAGATTGGTAAATCCAAATGACATGGGACCAAAGGCATTGGTTAGAGGACTTCAATACCTTTCCAAAATGTCCAAGAATATGTTCATAGGATCCAAATTGAGCAAGATATGCATTGGAGAAGTTGGGAAATTTTTGGGAATTTACAAAAGTCAACTTTGCCTAAAACACCTTGTTTTTGCTAATGGGCCTCAAATTCCTTCTTGAATCTTTACCCAAAGCATATGCACGACCCATCAAGCCTATTTGAGTTTATTTTCTTATTTTTGTTAATTATTTGGATTTTTAATTGATTATTAATTCATTTAATTGATTTAATTGTAGGAAAATACCAAGATATGGTTTTCAAATCTTTTTGTGATGCAAATAAACTCAACACATGCTGAAGATTTCATGTATCAATCAAGGGGACTAAAATATCCAATTTTAGCAAGTTTTTTCAATCAAAAATGTGCAAAAAGATTTGATTGAAATCAAATATTGAAAACATTATTTCATGGATTCTTGGACAAAGATTGAACCCTAATTCCATTCTACTACATATACAGAACCTAAACCTAATGCCTCATAGGTGCAAGCTGCTGTCAAAAGCCATAAGCAAATTCCAAAAATCCAAGAAAAATTTGAAAACTGAATTCCACCTTCCAGCACGATTCAAAGCTTTCTCTTGATTCAAACCTATTGCAGGGATTCCCAGAAGCCTTTTGCAATCAAAATCACGTGCCAACACTCAAAGAAACGTCCAGAATAAACTCACGGTTTTCTTAATTTTTCTAGAATCGAAACTCAAGTTTTATGCATCATTAACATGTTATGATCATTGCTTTGCATTGCTAACACCATTCTGAAGCTAATGGTACAGATTAATTTGATTATGGTGCCCTGAAACGAAAACTGCCATTGGAGAATTCTAGGTTTTTCAAACTTCAAAATTAGGGCTTTACAGCATAGAAAAAATTGGATCTTGAGACGTATATGGTTGAATTCGTCAAGGCCAGACGATTCAAACCCAACCCTCGCGAACAATTTCTGATCATCACATGCCTGTTCGCTATTTTTGGTCATGCCATATTGTAGGGGTTAAAAACCCCCGCTATTTGATTTGTTTTTCTGCAGGTTTCAACGAAGAAGACAAGATGTGGAAGCAGGATATTGGTCTATTCAAATAATATGCGCGCGTTTTAGTTTTACAGCATTGGAATTGATTATTGAATATATTAATTATTGGTTGTTTTACTGATGACTAAAGCAAAGTGGTCGAGTGGTTAAGGCAAGCGCGTAATAGGCATTGGGACCTGGGTTCAATTCCCAGGTCCACCCCATATTTGTTTCTTGTTTTGCATAACATAATCATGTGCAGGCGCTTAAAAGCATTCCATCATGTACCTTCAATGGTCAGCATGCCAAGTGTCTTCAACAGCCATCCAAAGGCCATGAGAGGAGGAATACCATGTTCCCCAGTCAAAGCGTGCATAGCCAATTCCCAAAGTCAAAGCAGGCTTACCAACAAATGGGCCAGAATTTCTAAACTAACCTCCGTTCTTGGGTCAACACCCCCACTGGTTTTGTTACTCTTTTTATTTTCTTTTCTTTTATAATTTCTTTTTATTAATTATTAGTATTATTATTAATTCATAAATTAATATTTTTTTTTATAATAAATTCAGAGAATAAAAAATGTAAATATTTTTGTTAAGGCAAAATACCCTTTTTAGTCCTTTAAGTTTACCCCAAGGTCCATTTTGGTCCTTTATCTAAAAAAAGTGTCAAACTGGTCCTATAATTCTTTCAAAAGGACCATAGGAGTCCTTTCCGTCCATTTTGATCCTTTTTGGTTCATTGGAGAAGCTGCAAAATGAGCTTGATGGAGCAAAGATGGAGATACATCATCTAAAGGAAAGAAAGGATGGGCTGAAACATAAGATAATGGAGTTACAAATTGAAATGAAGAAGGATGGGCTGAAACATAAAGGACCAAAATGGACGGAAAGGACTCCTATGGTCCTTTTGAAAGAATTATAGGACCAGTTTGACACTTTTTTTAGATAAAGGACCAAAATGGACCTTGGGGTAAACTTAAAGGACCAAAAAGGGTATTTTGCCAGAGAATAAAAAATGTAATTATTTTTGTTAATTATTATTATTCTTATTTATTAACTTATTTTGTAAATAAATACTAACAAAATTGACTTAGTTTTAATTAGGTAATTTTGACTATTTTTACAATAAATAAAACCAATTTAGAATTAGGGTTTCTTTTGACTTTTATTTTCTTTTTATTTTATTAAAGACTTAAAAAACACAAAAAACATGTTTCTTTTAATTAATTAATTAATTAGTTTAGGGTTAATATTTAATTAAATGCAAAGGACCAAAATTTCTTCTTTTCTCAAAAAAGGGTCAAAACCCTAAGGACGTCCCGATTAATTTCTTTCGCGCTTTAATTCCTTTTGATCATATTTTTGTAACTGTTTCTAAGGATGTAATAGTTAATTAGGATTTTACCACTTTATTTACTTTCCTCGCATTTATTTCCAAACGGGTTTTGTTTTTGGCGATGTATAGACCCGCGCCTTGTAATAGCGTAGATTTATCTTTCCGCAATTTATTTTCCGCACTCTTAACTGTTAAAAACGCATGAAAGACTTGTATGAATAATAAAACCAATCCGTAGCTCACAAATACATGTACAAGATAATATAACATGAAAACAACACACAAGCACATGCCACTCCTAGGGTACGCCTCACTGGATGCCTCGAACGTGGTCGTCAAGTATAGGGTGTTTTAGAGGTCGCCCTCCTGTCTAAAGATCCAGTTGCCTCGAAACGGTTGCCTCGGATAAAAAAAAGGATCCAGGACATTAGGGTTACTTCTAAGGTGTCCTACTATTGCTTCGGTGACCACACCTGTCCCTAATAACCGAATTGACCCGAATACCTCCAACGACGGTGCTACCTACTTCTCAATAGTGGGATAGTACTGTCTAAAGGACTCTTACACAGCCTAATTCCTTAGAGTAGGTAGATCTCATGGGTACTTGCTCTTTCAAAACAAACAAAATAACTTTTCACACTAACACTTTCAAAAAGTTTTCAAACAAATTTTTCATACACTCTTGATGACATATACAAGAGTCACTTAGAAATTTTTCAAACGAAACTTTTTCAAAACCCACACACACTTGAAAAGCAAACAAATTTTTGAAAACATAAGAGCAAGTACCTAAGAGCCCGTGGATAACCATGGATAGAAAGGGTGCTAACACCTTCCCTTTCTATAAATATACCTCCCGAACTGAGAAACATCTCGAAAAGGAATTTTGATGTGCTTTTGTCCTTTCCTTGTTGGAGAAAATAAAAGACGGTGGCGACTCTTACTTACCGCGACATTTCGTGAACCAGCTTAAAAAACAATCAGTTTTATTTCCACCGATCACAATGACATTCTAGTCTGCCAAATTTATGTTGATGATATAATATTTGGTTCTACTAATCCTTCTCTGGGAAGAAATTTTGCTAAGTGTATGCAGGCAGAATTTGAGATGAGCCTAATGGGAGAACTGAAATTCTTTCTGGGAATTCAGATCAATCAAACCCCAGAAGGAACTTACATTCATCAGAGCAAATATGTCAGAGAACTTCTGAAGAAATTTGATCTCTCAGAATGTAAGCCATCAAAGATTCCAATGCATCCCACGTGCATTCTGGAAAGAGAAGAGGTAAGCAAAAAGGTAGAACAGAAGGTCTACAGAGGTATGATTGGTTCTCTTCTTTATCTTATAGCTTCAAGACCTGATATTTTATTCAGTGTATGCATTTGTGCAAGATTCCAATCAGATCCTAGAGAATCTCACTTAACAGTTGTTAAGAGAATTTTCAAGTATCTGAAAGGTACTACTAATCTGGGTTTGTTTTATAGAAAATCTAGTGATTACAACTTAGTAGGTTACTGTGATGCTGACTTTGCTGGAGACAGAGTTGAACGTAAAAGCACTTCTGGAAGCTGCCAGTTTCTGGGAGAAAATCTGATCTCGTGGTCCAGCAAAAGACAATCCACCATTGCTCTATCAACAACAGAAGTTGAATACATAGCAACAGCTGGATGCAGCACACGAATGCTCTGGATGAAAAGTCAACTTGAGGACTTCCAGATTTATGAGAGTAACATTCTTATCCTCTGTGATAACACCTCTGCTATTTGCTTAAGTAGAAATCCAATTTTACATTCTAGGGCTAAGCATATAGAAATAAAACATCATTTTATTAGGGACTATATTAAGAAAGGAATCTTAAACTTAAAATTTATTGATACAGACCATCAATGGGCTGATATCTTCACAAACCCACTTTCTGAAGATAGGTTCAACTTCATTCTGAATCATCTCAGCATGAAGCTCTGTCCAGAATAAAACTGTTTTAATTTTATATATTAACCTTCAGAATTATGTTTATTTCTCTGTGAACTTATGATCAATCTTCTTTCAGAATTTTTAGAAATGCAGATTGTATCAGAATCTATCCATGAAGCTCTGAGCTCTTCAGTTCAAGGATAGAAGTGATGTTCACTCAAAGCAAACAAGTGTCATCCAGTCATCAGCTGTTTCCTGAGGCTGAACACGCGTTCACGCTTCTGAAAATGCAAAGCGCTGATTGGATGCATTGAGACACATGTCACTGGTAACCGTTTAAGTATGTTTCTGAAATCCCCTAAAATCAGCTGTCATTTAATGCTATTAATCATGATTTATTTCTCTCTCTTAACCGTTTATGTTTTCAAAAACTTTTTCGAAATCTACTTAAACACCATTCACACCATTCACAACGTTTACCCTAACATTCGTTTTCAATCAATTTTTCTGATATATGTGTTTGTGTTCTTCTTTCTCAAGACACCCCCTAAACCTTTTTTCAAAAATCCTCATGTGAACATGGCTTCTAGCAGCAATCTTTCTTCAGGTTCCCAGCTGTTGTACCCCAAAATTTGCCCTCCCATATTCTTCAAGATTTGCCAAAGATCAATCTTCAGATGATTCAAAATATCTCAAGGGTTGCACAGTCCAATCCTCCTAAGCCAGTCAAACTAGGGTTTTGGTTCCTGCAAGGAAGTTAAGGTTTTCAAGGGCTCAATCAAGTCCCATATGCTCATAAACATTGTCAAGCACCTACATGTCAAGTTTCAAGGCTCACAAGGTCAAGTTGCACAGTCAAAAACCCTAATTGCTCAAACAGTCAATTGTAGGGGCAAAATGGTCATTTGGCAGTCAAAAGTCAAAATTTTTGGTCAACATATTATTTTGAAGCCACAATCATCATTTGGTCAAGTCTTGACCATGATTTCACAAGAATGGCTCAAAAATCATCAAGGTGTCAAAAGTTTCTATTTTTGGACAGTTGAAAAGTCAACTGCAAATTGACCAGGGCATAACTTCTTCATGGTTTATCAGAAAAATCCCATCCAAAGCTCATTTTGAAGAGAATGACATTTCCTACAACTCATCTTCACACTTCAAGTCCAAGAAATGCTCTCACAAAAAGTTATCAATTTCAACATTATAGGTCATTTTCAAAAGTCAACAAAAAGACACTTTAAGTCAAAGACCATCATTTGAGATTGGTAAATCCAAATGACATGGGACCAAAGACATTGGTTAGAGGACTTCAAGACCTTTCCAAAATGTCCAAGAACATGTTCATAGCTTCAAAATTGAGCAAGATATGCCTTGTAGAAGTTGGGGAATTTTTGGGAATTTTGAAAAGTCAACTTTGCTTCAAAAGCCTCAAAATTGCTAATGGGCCTCAATTCCTTTCATGAATCATTACCCAAAGGCTATACACGACCCATTAAGCTCAAAGGGAGTTATTTTCTTATTTTTGATTAATTATTTGAATTTTTATTATCATTAATTCATTTAATTAAATTTAAATATAAGAAAAATACCAAATCATGTTTCTTAAATCTTTTTATGCAGCAAATATCTTCCACACATGTAAGAGATTTCGTGCATCAATCAACAAGGACAATATCATCCAAATTTGGCAAGAATTGCATGGAAAAAGATTGGAAAAGATATGAACAAAATCAAAGATTGAAATCATTAATTCAATGGATTATGGGCTTGTTTTTTGACCTAATTCCATTCACCTACAAAGACAACATAACCCTAAGGCATTAGACACGAAAAAACTGCTCAAAAACCATAGAACCAAATTGCAACTTTGGATCAAATTTTTGGAATCTGAAAACATAGCTACAAGGCGATTCAAGGTCTAAAAGCTTGTCCATTACGTTCCTGACATTGCTAGGAACGTGTTGCAATCAAGAACCAGTCTCCAGGCCCCAAGAATTGGTAGAACCACATCGCCTTCTTCATGAACATGTCCCTAATCGTTTTTTAATTTACATACATTATTCATGAGTTTTAATTATTGATTCTTGCTAATGTTGATGTTCTGAAGCTAATGGTACCATTTGATTGTCCTAACAATGCCTGTATCGAGATTTGCCATTAACGTTTTCTAGGGTTTCAGAGCTCCAAATTTAGGGGTTTACACATATGGTAAAATCAGACCACCAAATCTGTGCCATTGGATTCGTGACATCAAGACGAAACCAACCAAGACCTCGCGCCCTTTTTATATTTATCCATGTGCTAATCGCTATTTTCTGGCCTTTGTTTTTGTGGGGGTTTAAAACCCCCGCTATTTAGTTATATTTGCAGGTACAAACCGGAGAAGAAGCATGCGTGGCTTGATGTTACTGGACCATTCAAATTTGGCGCGTGATTTTGTTGTTCATATTACTAACTTTTGTTCTTTTTATAATAATCACGTTCCACTAACATTACAAAGAAACGCGTTGGTTCAGTTGGTGGCTGAGGTGTCCTGCAGGTACTGGGACCTGGGTTCGATTCCCAGGTCCCCCCATATTATCTATAATTTTTGTTTCAAGGCTTTCCTGTGTAGCACTCATTCCATTGCTCACCATGCACGTTCATGCTCGTGCCTGCCAAGCGTCCATGAGCTTCAATTTGAAGGCCAGAACATGCAGTCCATGATATACACTAGTCAACCACTCCACACGTGATTCCTGAAAGTCAAAAAGGGCTTGTATTCTGATGGGCCAAATTGCTCCAATTCACCTCCTAAATGGGCCAGACACCCCCCATGGTTTGCATCATGTTTATTTTTTATTTGATTTTCCTTTTGATTCTTTTAATTGTTTTTAATTGTTTTCTTTAATTTCACAAATTAATTTTCATGATAAAAAATCAGAAACTAAAATATATTTAATTATTATTATTTCACCATTAATTTATTTTTGTAAATAAACTTTAATAACTAATTTAGTTTAATTTAGGGTTTTCAATTTTAATCTTTTCTTAATAAATTAAAATATGTAGAATTAGGGTTTTTAACCTTTTCATCTTTTTCTTAAATAAATAAATTTTCTCATCATTATTATTATTATTAATTATTAAATATTTTTGTAAATAAATATGTAATTTAATTAATTAGTGTAAATTAGGTTAAACTTTAATATTTTTTCTTTAACAATTAAAAATAATTTAGAACTAGGGTTTCATTTAACTTCTAATTAATTTTCTTTATTTTCATTAAATACCAAAAACATAAAAAAAACATTTCTTTCCTTTTAATAAAATAATTAACTAACTTTTAATTTAATTTGATTTCAAAAGGGTCCAACGCCCTCGAACGTTCTATTTTTATTCCTTTCGCACATTTATTCTTATTTTTCTTTTTGAATATTATGTAACTGTTCAAGCCATGTAATAGTAATTAGGAATTTATTTATTTTTCGCATTTTTTACCAAACGGGTCTTTGTTAATTTGGCGATGTATAGACCTGCGCCTTGTAATAGCGTAGGATTTTACTTTTCGCATTTAAATTTCCGTACTCTTAAACTATTAAACTTTGCATGAAAGAATGTATGGCCAAATTAAAAATAATGCGTAGATCACCATGTACAAGATAAAACATAACATGAAAATAACACACAAATTCACACACCACTCTTAGGGTACGCCTCACTGTTGCCTTGCCTTCGAAACGTGGTCGTCGAGTATAGGACGTTTTAGTAAGTCCTTATGTCCATGATCTATGGCATAGGGGTAGCTTCTAAGGTGTCCTACTGTTGCTCCGGTGACCACACTGTCCCTACAAACGAATTGACCCGAACACCTCCAACGGTGGTGCTACCTACCTCTCAATGGTGGGATGGCACTACCTTAAGGACATTTACACAGCCTAATTCCTTAGGGTAGGTAGATGACTCATAGATACTTGCTCTATTAAAAAACAAATCAAAAAGACTCTTTTCACACCAACACTTCTCAAAAAGCTTTCAAAACAATTTTTCAAACACTCTTGAGGACTGATACAAGAGTCGATCTGAAATCTTTAAACGAAACTTTTTCAAACTCACTCACAATTCGAAAAGCAAACACTTTTGAAAACACAATGAGCAAGTATCTAAGAGCCCGTGGATAACCACGGATAAAAAGGGTGCTAACACCTTCCCTTTCTATAAATCTACCTCCCGAACCGAGAAACTATCTCATAAGGAATTTTACTGTGCTTTTGTCCTGTCCATGTTGGAGAAAATAAAAGACGGTGGCGACTCTTGCTTCCGCGACATTTCACGAACCAGCGTTAAACAGTCAGTTCCAGATCCACCGATCACAGAACTGGCGACTCTGCTGGGGAACATACTTTAAAAGTGAGGTGTACCTTAGGACTAAGATCACTTGTGTTTTCAATTGTCTGAATTGTTTGCTTTATTATTGTGGGTATGTCTTGGGAGTTCTATAGATCTTAACCCGGATCTAGGGGATACCTTCTTAAAAAGTAGCAACAAGGCTATGAGGGAACTGTGCAGGGTATACCGACATGGTTGAAGCAGTCTACTACATTGATGTGGCACTTTGGTGTGTACCGGTAACCCTTGAGTCCAGTCAAGGAGAGTACAGGGCCGCCGCGTGGTGTCGTGAAGCATCAACTGACCTTAGGAACCTTAATTGAACCATCTTGGCCTCTTTAGGGTAGTGAGATAACTGACTTTGGTACAGTCCGAGGTTGGTTGATACTCGATACTACACTCAATTGAGGGTTGTTTTCTTGGAATATTTCGGTCGCCAGTTCAGTGGCTAAATCGAAACGATGAACAATGAAAGCAATCCAATGATATTGGGACCCTTAGAACCCGGTTACTTCTGATAGGACAGGTTTGAGCCCACCAACTTCAAGAGGGTAACACCCAGACCCCATGCTGGCCTAAACTCTAAGGGTTGTGGTGTGACTTGTGTGCCTTATCATGTCTGCTTCTTGTGAATATTTGTGGTGTGTTTTATCATAGCATCATAACATCATGCCGCATCATGTGCATTGACTAACCATTTCAGGGGTTCGAATCTTCATCTTTGTTCTTGTTTTGTAGGACATGGAAACTATTCGCAGAAAGACAATTCAGATCAGCCTTGTAAGAATCCCTCCTCAGCTTAAGGAACTTACATCCAGGATTCCCGAGAGCTCTTCTTTCAGTGAGAGGCATGGAAGACTCATCAGCTTGGTCAACACCAACATTGAGGAAGATATGATAAAGGTCCTCTTCCAGTTCTTTGATCCTCTGCACCACTGCTTTACTTTCCTGGATTATCAACTGGTGCCTACATTGGAAGAGTTCTCCCGGCTTCTGAAGATCCCTATCCTTAGTCAACTACCCTACAACGGTACGGAAAGGGAACCCAAACTTGAAGAGATTGCTAAAGCCTTATGCCTACAACCATCTGATATCAAGGGACATTGGGAAGTTAGAAGTGGTATCAAAGGATTCTTAGCCAGGTTCCTGTTTGAGAAGGCCCAAGAATGTTGGAACTCCCTTGACCTACAAGCCTTTGAAGAAGTTGTGGCCCTCCTTGTCTATGGATTGGTTTTGTTCCCGAATCCCGATCAGCTTATAGATGTTAGTGTTGTCCAGATCTTCATGTCCAGGAATCCTATACCTACGTTGCTTGGGGACATCCTTCACTCATGTTACACTCGAACCATGAGAAAAAGAGGTGTTCTTATGTGCTGTACTCCTCTCCTGGGAAGGTGGTTTATTTCGCACCTTCCACAATCAGTTTTGAAGAACGAGCGGGGTTTGAGATGGTCACAACGATTGATGACTCTTGCACATGCAGATATACATTGGTGCTCTCGGTCCAGAGAGGATGTCACTATCATTGATCGTTGCGGGGAGTTTCCTAATGTTCCTTTACTTGGAATCAGAGGAGGTATTACTTACAACCCATGTCTGGCTTGGAGACAGTTTGGTTATGCTCGGAGGGATGGCCCTCATGACATGTTAATTCCTGACATAGTTTTTGACTTCGACAACGATGCGCAAAGACTTCGCCAGAAATTTATCAGAGCTTGGAGGATGCCCAACAAGATAGACAGCAAAACACTGGGGCATAGGAACTCCATACCGTTGGAGCCTTATCTCAAGTGGGTACGAGCCCGCTCCCAGAAGTTAGTAATGCCATATCCTCATGTTCTCCCTGTGATCAAAGAGCCAGTATTGGAAGGAGAGGTGTCCTACACCATTCAACATCCTGACATGCCTACATCCTGGGAAGAAATGCAGAAGAGTTGGATCCAGCTTAAGGAAGAACGGAATTCTCTTGAGTCCAGTCTACATGCTAGTGAGAAGAAGGTCTTGGAGCTAACCCGCCTACCGCACGAGGAAAAGACTCTCAACACTTACATTGCTCCAAAGAGGATGCGCAGTGTCTTTTGGGATTGATTTACTTTGTAATGTTTGCCCATGAGGCTTTGATGTACTGAACAATTATTTCTTAATGATAACGTGTGTTCCTTTTTATCTACAACAAATTTGAACTTTCGAACCCTTGAATGCATTGCATAAACACATACCATGCATCATGTGCATAGCAGGTACTCTTCTTTTCAGGTTGCTTAATGTTCTTCGCTGTTTATTTCAGCATCATGAACCCTGAATCATCTACTGAGCAGTCTATCAAGGCCCTTCAGGCTCAGAACGCCCAATTCTAAGAGCTGATCATGAGTCTGGCCCAAGGTCAAGAGGAGTTGAAAGCTCTGCTGGTTAAGAAGAAGAAAAAGAAGAGAACTGTACTATTCAACACTGGCCGGAGGTTCGGTAACACACTGCAGAATGAGGTTGATCAAGCTGGTTCTTCTGTTGGGAAAGGCAGTCCCCAGGGGGGAAGGGTTCCTAGTCCGGTGGTCTTTGACAACGAGACTGATTTCAATGAGGAGCAGTATCCTCCGGCTGAAGACAGGTACAAGCAGTTAGAGGACCGTCTGAATGCCATGGAAATTCAACAGGTGCCTGGTTTGTATTTCAGAGACTTGGGTCTATCTTCTGGTGTGGTCATCCCACATAAGTTCAAAGCACCATCTTTCGTAAAGTATGACGGGGCGTCCTGCCCTAAGCTACATCTCAGATCTTATGTGCGGAAGATTCAGCTGTATACTGTGGACAAGAACTTGTGGATCCACTTCTTCCAGGAGAGTCTTTCAGGGACTCATCTCGAATGGTTCTATCAGCTGGATGGAACCAAGGTTCGTAACTGGGAGGAGTTGGCTACTGCTTTTTACAAGCAGTATCAGTATAATGCCGACCTCGCTCCTACACGTACCCAACTCCAGGGTATGTCGCTAGGATCGGGAGAAGGTTTTAAAGAGTATGCACAGAAATGGAGGGATCTGGCTGGCAGGGTGCAGCCACCATTAACCGACCGTGAACTTGTAGACATGTTCTTGGGGACCCTATCCGGGCCGTTCTTCAATCATCTCATTGGTAATTCGTCTGCAGGGTTTACAGACCTCATTCTGACTGGGGAAAGGATAGAGGCTGGTATGAAATCAGGAAAAATTCAGAAAGGTGCGTCCTCAAGTTCTGAGAATAAGCCGTTCAAAAAGGAAGCCAGTGCTGTGTATGGGCCTAGGAGGCAAAATAAACCAGAACGCCGCCAAGCTGTCAACGCGGTGGTTATTGCAAAGCCTGCTACCGCTCCTCAGCAACCTAACCAACCAAGGGGTGAGAGACCCAGAAGAGAGTATACTCGGCTTAGTATGACCTTGTCACAAATCTTGCCGCAATTGCTATCGACCAACTTGGTATCCGTCAGAGAGGCTCCAAAGGTGGGGAATACTACCTCTCCGAAGTATAATCCAAATGCCCGTTGTGCTTATCACTCCGATAGCCCGGGGCATTCTACTGATGACAGCTGGGCCCTGAGAAATAAGGTTCAAGATCTTATTGATGCGAAGGAAATACAATTTGAGGCGCCCGAAAGGCCAAACGTTGTGACTGCTCCTATGCCCCAGCATGGAGTAAATGCCGTTGAGGAAGACTTGTATGACGTTTCTGTGGATGACTGTTAAGAGGAACCTGTTGCTAGCTGGTTTATTTCCGGGTTGTTGCAAGGGTTGCCTTCTATGTGCTGTTTCCCCTACTGGTTGCCCGTTGCTGAAGTCAGGCATCCAAAGCTTGATGGATAGGAGGGAAATTTTGTTCAAGAAGACCGTTGTTCCTTTTGTTCCTGTTGAAGAAGTATCCGTCGTCACAATTTTCAACAATCCAACCAAGGCTCCCCCGAGGAAGCCAGTCAAAATCATGTCTGTTGCACCCATCATTATTACTGTTCCGGGGCCCCTCCCCTATGAATCTGACAAGGCTGTCCCATGGCATTATAGGGCAGATGTGTATGTACTTGGAGTAAAGCAGGAGTTCAACACTGGTACCAGTATCAGCAACATCACTGGTCCAGCTAAAGTAACTCGCAGTGGCAGGCTCTTCTCGCCTGACATTGCTCCACCAGTTATCCGAAGACCTCTTATAATTACGCCTGCAAGTGCGCCTGTTTCCACTTCTGATCCAGTTTATATCCCTGCTGCCGAGTCATCTGACACTCGGGGTAAAGGGATTGATGATGTGCCTGCCCGGATGGAGGCACCGAAGACTGTAAATGTTGAATCCTCCCAGCAAGAGATGGAGGAAATTCTTAAGATAATCAAGAAGAGTGACTTCAATGTCGTTGAACAGCTGGGGCATACCCCCTCCAAGATCTCTATGCTATCATTGCTGCTGTGCTCAGAGGCCCATGCCAAGGCCCTGATTTCATTTCTGAAGACGGCCCATGTGCCACAAGAGACATCTGCAGATCAATTCACTGACTGTGTGGCTAATCTGACCGCCGACAATGGTTTGGGTTTCTCGGATGCCGATCTCACCGCCAAGGGAAAGAACCACAATGATGCCCTGCATGTCTCCATAGAATGCAGGGGCACTACTCTCGCACACGTGTTGGTGGACACTGGTTCTTCCCTGAATGTATTGCCCAAGAAGGCCTTAGACCGGTTGGATTGTGAGGGCCTAGAGTTGAAGCCTAGCAACATCATCGTCCGAGCCTTTGACGGATCAAAGAGGATGGTTCATGGAGAGGTAGACATTCCGATTCGTGTTGGCTCCCAAGTCTTTGACTCAACGTTCTATGTGATGGATATTCGTCCGTCTTATTCCAGTTTGCTGGGTCGACCTTGGATTCACAAAGCTGGGGATGTGACCTCCACTCTACACCAGAAGCTCAAGTACCCTGTCAGAGGGAAGATTGTCACAGTGCAGGGGGAGGAAGAGTACATGGTTAGTCATTTGAATTCATTCCGGTATATTGAGATGGACGGGGAGTTTATTGAAGCCCCCTTTCAACATTTTGAAGAGGTACCTCCAACATTGGCAGAAGCAGAAGCAGTAGCAGAAGAGGGTTCTCCTTTGAAGATGGCCTCCTTAAAGGACGCCCGGGCTGTAATTGAGAAAGGTGAATGTGCTAACTGGGGCAGGCTCCCTGATTTTACTCCTAAGACTGATAAGTTTGGGCTGGGTTTTACTGCAGAGGCTCAGAGGGTTGTACGCAAAGCAAGGACCGGAAGACCTCCCGTGTTCATCACCAACCCGAGAGTGAATGCTATAGAAAGCGATATGGAGGAATCAGAGTTCGATAGCTGGATCTACCCGAGGACCGACGGTGGACTGAACAATTGGACCGCAAAAGACCACATACCTGTTACTTTTGTTACGCAGTAATGAATTCCTTTGTTTTTATTTTGTAATGAACAATAAATTGAAACTTTATGGCCCGGTGTCTTACCCGGGGCACCGTGGCTTCATTTGTGAGGGCTTATTAACTGTCATTTCCATATATCATGAATAAAGACATTGGACGTTTTTTCGCATTGCAAATCTTGTGCTCCTTTTCTTTCTTTCTTTATATATTGCAAAACAGCTATATTTACACACACTCACTCATACAGGTTTCAATCCACTCTGGATCTCACTGGTAACGACTCTGCTACTGCCAGTTATGACTTTGAAAATCCGATCAACTTAGCCGAAGACGAAGGTGAAGATGATTGCGAAGTGCCTGGCGAGCTTGCAAGACTGTTACTCCAGGAAGAGAGGGCCATTCAGCCACATGAAGAGCCAATGGAAATGATAAATCTGGGTACTGAGACAGATAGAAAGGAAGTTAAGATTGGTGCTAATCTAGAGCTCAGCATGAAACAACGGTTGGTTCAGATGTTACATGATTATGTGGAGATCTTCGCCTGGTCTTACGAAGACATTCCTGGGTTGGATACCGACATTGTGGTCCATCACTTGCCTACCAAAGAAGACTGCCCTCCAGTTAAGCAGAAGGTCCGCCGTATGCGTCCAGAGATGTCCGAAAAGATCAAAGCTGAGGTTATGAAACAATTTGATGTCGGGTTTCTAGCAGTGACTTCTTACCCTCAGTGGGTTGCCAACGTGGTTCTGGTACCGAAGAAAGATGGTAAGGTCAGAATGTGTGTTGATTACAGGGATCTGAACAGGGCCAGCCCCAAGGATGACTTCCCTCTACCTCACATTGATGTTCTGGTTGACAATACTGCTCAGCACAAGGTGTTCTCTTTCATGGATGGTTTTTCAGGGTACAATCAGATCAAGATGGCTCCGGAAGACATGGAAAAGACTACCTTCGTTACTCAGTGGGGCACCTTCTGCTACAAGGTCATGCCATTCGTGTTGAAAAATGCTGGGGCAACCTACCAACGTGCCATGGTTGCTTTATTTCATGACATGATCCATCATGAGATTGAGGTGTATGTCGACGACATGATTGCAAGGTCCCAAACTGAGGAGGAACACCTTGACCACCTGCAAAAGCTGTTTGACCGTCTGAAGTTATACAAGTTGAGGTTGAACCCGAACAAGTGCACATTTGGGGTAAGATCTGGAAAGTTGCTAGGCTTCGTCGTAAGTGACAAGGGTATTCAAGTGGACCCTGCCAAGGTTAAAGCCATTCAAGAGATGCCAGTTCCTAAGACAGAGAAAGAAGTCAGAGGCTTTCTAGGACGACTGAACTACATCGCTCGATTCATCTCACACCTAACTGCTACTTGTGAACCAATCTTTAAGCTGCTGAAGAAAGATCAGGTAGTACGTTGGAATGATGAATGTCAGGCCGCTTTCGACAGAATCAAAGAGTATCTTCAGGAACCACCCATTCTTATGCCACCGGTTGAAGGGAGACCTCTAATACTATACCTGACAGTACTTGACAACTCAATGTGGTGTGTGCTGGGGCAGCATGACGAGTCTGGCCGAAAAGAGCACGCCATTTATTACCTTAGCAAAAAGTTTACCGATTGTGAGACCCGATACTCACTGCTCGAGAAAACTTGTTGCGCTTTGGTATGGGCTGCTCGCCGGCTGAGACAGTATATGCTGACTCACACTACCTTGTTGATCTCAAAGATGGATCCAATAAAGTACATATTCGAAAAGCCTGCTCTGTCTGGAAGAATAGAGAGATGGCAAATGATCTTGACAGAATACGACATCCAATACACGACTCAGAAAGCTATCAAGGGAAGTGTATTGGCAGACCACTTGGCACATCAGGCAGTAGACGACTATCAGTCAATGAACTTCGAGTTTCCTGACGAGAGCATCATGATTGTGACTGATTGTGAAGTACCTGGACCAGATGAAGGACCTGAGGAAGGATCCCGATGGTCTATGCACTTTGACGGAGCCTCCAACGCTTTGGGTAATGGTATCGGCGCTGTGATCATATCCCCTTAAGGCACTCATACTCCACTCACTGCCCGACTATGTTTCAACTGCACCAACAACATGGCGGAGTATGAGGCATGTATCATGGGTCCTCAAGCTGCGATTGACTTAAGGATCAAGTGTCTGAGTGTCTTCGGAGATTCCGCTCTCGTGATCAATTAGATCAAAGGCGAGTGGGATACGAAACATCCAAATCTTATTCCTTACAGAGAATGTGTGTTGACATTGATCCCCCATTTCACAGAGATAACTTTTGAACACTTCCCAAGAGAGGAGAATCAGTTGGCGGACGCGTTAGCTACGATGTCTTCCATGTTCAAAGTCAAATGGGACAACGAGGCTCCCCGGATCATTATCTGGAAACTGGACGAACCTGCATACTGTTGTGATCTTGAGGCTGAGGTAGTAACTGAGAAACCCTGGTACCATGAGGTGAAGAGGTACTTGGAAGCTCAAGAATACCCTGAAGGTGCATCCATCAACAACAAGAAGTTTCTGAGAAGGTTCGCAGCAAAGTTCTTCCTTAGCAACGACATCCTGTATAAGCGGAACCATGATTCAACCTTACTGCGTTGTATGGATAAGACTGAAGCAGAAAGGATCATGGAAGAACTGCATGAAGGTACCTTTGGAACACATTCCAGTGGACACACCATGGCAAAGAAGATCCTTCGGGCAGGATATTTCTGGTCCACAATGGAAGCTGATTGTTACCAACATTCTCGGACATGTCATAAGTGCCAGATATATGCAGATAAGGTGCATGTTCCTCCAGTTCCTCTGAATGTCTTGACAACACCTTGGCCTTTTGCAATGTGGGGTATTGATATGATCGGCGAGATTAAACATACGGCATCCAACGGGCATCGCTTCATCCTGGTAGCGATCGATTACTTCACGAAGTGGGTTGAAGCAGCTTCCTACGCTACAGTAACCAAGAATGTCGTGGCACGGTTCATTCGGCACAATCTGATCTGTCGATACGGCGTCCCGGAAAGGATCATTACGGACAACGGTACCAATCTTAATAACAAGATAATCACTGAGCTCTGCGAGCAGTTCAAGATACAGCACCACAACTCTTCTCCCTACCGGCCGAAGATGAACGGGGCTGTAGAAGCAACGAATAAGAATATTAAAAAGATTGTGCAGAAGATGACAATGACCTATAAAGATTGGCACGAGATGTTACCGTTCACTCTTAATGGGTACCGTACCTCAGCAAGAACGTCAATCGGGGCAACTCCTTTTTCTTTGGTCTATGGCATGGAGGCAGTCTTGCCGATTGAAGTCCAGATACCCTCTCTCCGGATAATGAAGGATGCAGATTTGAGCGAAGATGACTGGATCCAGACACGACTTGATCAGTTAAACCTAATTGACGAAAAGAGACTCACTGCTATTTGTCATGGTCAAACGTACCAAAAACGGATGATCAGGGTTTTTAACAAGAAGGTCAGACCACAAGAGTATCAAGTTGGGGACCTGGTAATCAAGCGCATCATCCTTCCTCAAAGTGATCCCAAGGGCAAATGGACCCCTACGTACGAAGGGCCATTTGTGGTTAAACATGTGTTCTCAGGAGGAGCCATGATTCTAGCCACCATGGATGGTGACGACCTTCCTCACCCCGCCAATGCAGACATAGTAAAAAGATACTACGCATGATAAAAGACCCGCTAGGTTGACATACCTAGGAAAAAATTAGGGCTTCCCGGCGAACCAAAAGGGTTCGGGCAAAAATAAGGGATGAAATGAAAAAATCTGTACACCCGGCAAGTCGAAAACCTGAAAAGGCGGCTTGGGCAAAAATGGGTATCCCGGTGGACTGAAAACCCGAAAGGGAGGTCCAGGCAAAAGTTAGGGATTAAAGCGTAATACTATGTCTCATTGGATCACTTTGCATCCAGAATCCGGTATCAACACCAAGTTCAGACGGCATCGATCGATCAGCTTCATCTTCAACCGAGCAGCCAAATGATGAGACGCTCGAAGATATAAAGGCGATAGCAGAGTTGGAACCCAGTGGGATTATTCTTTTCACATAGCTGTTTTGTTTTCCCTTTTTCACAAATTGTATAAACTCTTTTGTTCGGCAGCGTTCTCTTACTAGGACGTCAGCCTCTTGTACAAAAACGCCTATTTACAGGCGGATTCAAAAATCAATACAAATTCACTTTTCAGCTAAATTGCCAATTGTTTTTTCCTTTTTCTGTTTTGTTTTGCGAAGAACTTCCAATGTTCAATTGTGATATATGCATTTGACACTAATTGCTAACTCATAAATATTTGCATGCGAAACAAAGGATTAATTGCAGGTAACATTAGAAACAGGGGCAATAATGAGTTGTCTAAGCGATCTAATTGCTCTGTCCACCAAGGTACCAAGGTAAGTTCGGCTGAAGAACGCAACCAAGATATCTTAGTTCCCCAGAGAGTGAGCCAGCAAGTCAACATACTCTCCCCAAGCAAAGTTATACTGTCAGCTTTAAGGAAATTGGGTATCCCTAGCAGATCTCAACATTCCTCAGCGGAGTATGCAAACATTCTTAACAAGCATCCCCGGCAGTCTTGATCTAAGATTGTTCCCCGGCGGTATACCAGACATTCAGTGGAGCCACTTCCCCAGTATATCTCAAAGTTTCCCCAGGAAAGTGGAATCCATCTCCCCAGCAGGTCTTGAAGCTTATCCCCAGTAGATTCTGGAAAGCTTGTCCCCCGCATAGTACGAACGTTCCCCCGGTTTTATTCAAAGGTTATTTCCCCACCAGGGTATAACTGGGTTATCCTCAGCCAATTGCCACGGAAAGATCGTCCCCGACAAAGTCTTCCTATCCCCCAGTGGAGTTCATCCAATCCTTCAACATAACACAACAATGGTATCCCCAGTGGAGTTATCATCAACCTCAGCAAAGTATCTCTCTTCTCCCACAGAGTATCTCCCCGCAGAGTAATCTATTCGCCAAGTTTATTCCCCAACGGAGTCATCTTCTCCTACCGGTATTCTTGCAACCATCATCCCCAGCGGAAACAACAAAGCTCTATTCCTCAACATCAGCCTAGGATTCAACTTCCCGGCACTCGTCAAGGATTTACTTTCCTAGACAAAAACACATTTCATAAACATCACATCTTCATATGTTATAGCATGCACATACGCATCATGAACATATAATCTCACTTATTCTGAGAGCATCACGCATATCATACATCATGACATCACATACAACTAACATTTTGTCTTTTCAGGACAAAGGTCAGTGCAAAGATAATTACTATCAACAATCGCAACTAAAGATCTGATTCCTGTATCTTGCCAGGGTGTATCTGTTGACGACTATATTCCAGACTCGATTCCTGTATCCTGCCAGGGCACGTCTGAAGAGTTCGAAGATCTGATTCCTGTATCTTGCCAGGGTGTATCTGTTGACGACTATATTCCAGACTCGATTCCTGTATCCTGCCAGGGCACGTCTGAAGAGTTCGAAGATCTGATTCCTGTATCTTGCCAGGGTGTATCTGTTGACGACTAACATTACCAGACTCGATTCTTGTATCTTTCCAGGGCACGTCTGAAAAGTTTGAAGATCCGATTCCTGTATCTTGCCAGGGTGTATCTGTTGACGACTAACATTACCAGACTCGATTCCTGTATCTGGCCAGGGCACGTCTGAAGAGTTCAAAGATCCGATTCCTGTATCTCGCCAGGGTGTATCTATTGACGACTAACATTACCAGACTCGATTCCTGTATCTTGCCAGGGCACGCCTGAAGAGATCGAAGATCTGATTCCTGTATCTTGCCAGGGTATATCTGTTGACGACTAACATTACCAGACTCGATTCCTGTATCTTGCCAGGGCACGTCTGAAGAGTTCGAAGATCCGATTCCTGTATCTTGCCAGGGTGTATCTGTTGACGACTAACATTACCAGACTCGATTCCTGTATCCGGCCAAGGCACGTCTGAAGAGTTCGAAGATCTGATTCCTGTATCTCGCTAGGGTGTATCTGTTGACGACTAACATTACCAGACTCGATTCCTGTATCTTGCCAGGGCACGTCTGAAGAGTTCGAAGATCCGATTCCTGTATCTTGCCAGGGTGTATTTGTTGACGACTAACATTACCAGACTCGATTCCTGTATCTTGCCAGGGCACGTCTGAAGAGTTCGAAGATCCGATTCCTGTATCTTGCCAGGGTGTATCTGTTGACGACTATATTCTCCGGACTCGATTCCTGTATCCGGCCAGGGCACGTCTGAAGAGTTTAAAGATTTGATTCATGTATCCAGCCAGGGCATATCTACATAAAGAATTTGAAGATCAACTCCTGTAACAGGCCAGGTAATTATTTTTCTTTCTCAGGTACGCAAGTTCTCGCTAAGGAAACTCTTACGCGATCGACACCTAGATGGCATCTATAAGCCCATCCCCACATACCAACAGTCTCCAAATGGCATTGGTAAGCCCATTCCCGACAAGGTACTGTCATACTTCCAGATGGCATCTATAAGCCCATCCTCTTATCCATCAGTCTCCAAATGGTATCTGTAAGCCCATTCCCTGCATCACACTGCTAACATTCTACTATGTGAGTGCAAATTTCTGGGCACTCTAGTGTTCAATCATCTTCCACCTTCAGATTACGAAAGGCACGCAAGCCAATCTACATCCTCAGGTCTAAGAAGATTGAACAGGGGCAACGCTTGTACCCCAAAATTTGCCCTCCCATATTCTTCAAGATTTGCCAAAGATCAATCTTCAGATGATTCAAAATATCTCAAGGGTTGCACAGTCCAATCCTCCTAAGCCAATCAAACTAGGGTTTTGGTTCCTGCAAGGAAGTTGAGGTTTTCAAGGGCTCAATCAAGTCCCATATGCTCATAAACATTGTCAAGCACCTACATGTCAAGTTTCAAGGCTCACAAGGTCAAGTTGCACAGTCAAAAACCCTAATTGCTCAAATAGTCAATTGTAGGGGCAAAATGGTCATTTGGCAGTCAAAAGTCAAATTTTTTGGTCAACATCTTATTTTGAAGCCACAATCATCATTTGGTCAAGTCTTGACCATGATTTCACAAGAATGGCTCAAAAATCATCAAGGTGTCAAAAGTTTCTATTTTTGGACAGTTGAAAAGTCAACTGCAAATTGACCAGGGCATAACTTCTTCATGGTTTATCAGAAAAATCCCATCCAAAGCTCATTTTGAAGAGAATGACATTTCCTACAACTCATCTTCACACTTCAAGTCCAAGAAATGCTCTCACAAAAAGTTATCAATTTCAACATTATAGGTCATTTTCAAAAGTCAACAAAAAGGCACTTTAAGTCAAAGACCATAATTTGATATTGGTAAATCAAAATGACATGGGACCAAAGACATTGGTTAGAGGACTTCAAGACCTTTCCAAACTGTCCAAGAACATGTTCATAGCTTCAAAATTGAGCAAGATATGCCTTGTAGAAGATGGGAAATGTTTGGGAATTTTGAAAAGTCAACTTTGCTTCAAAAGCCTCAAAATTGCTAATGGGCCTCAATTTCTTTCATGAATCATTACCCAAAGGCTATACACGACCCATTAAGCTCAAAGGGAGTTATTTTATTATTTTTGATTAATTATTTGAATTTTTATTATCATTAATTCATTTAATTAAATTTAAATATAAGAAAAATACCAAATCATGTTTTTTAAATCTTTTTATGCAGTAAATATCTTCCACACATGTAAGAGATTTCGTGCATCAATTAACAAGGACAATATCATCCAAATTTGGCAAGAATTGCATGGAAAAAGATTGGAAAAGATATGAACAAAATCAAAGATTGAAATCATTAATTCAATAGATTATGGGCTTGTTTTTTGACCTAATTCCATTCACCTACAAAGACAACATAACCCTAAGGCATTAGACACGAAAAAACTGCTCAAAAACCATAGAACCAAATTGCAACTTTGGATCAAATTTTTGGAATCTGAAAACATAGCTACAAGGTGATTCAAGGTCTAAAAGCTTGTCCATTACGTTCCTGACATTGCTAGGAACATGTTGCAATCAAGAACCAGTCTCCAGGCCCCAAGAATTGGTAGAACCGCATCGCCTTCTTCATGAACATGTCCCTAATCGTTTTTTTAATTTACATACATTATTCATGAGTTTTAATTATTGATTCTTGCTAATGTTGATGTTCTGAAGCTAATGGTACCATTTGATTGTCCTAACAATGCCTGTATCGAGATTTGCCATTAACATTTTCTAGGGTTTCAGAGCTCCAAATTTAGGGGTTTACACATATGGTAAAATCAGACCACCAAACCTGTGCCATTGGATTCATGACATCAAGACGAAACCAACCAAGACCTCGCACCCTTTTTATATTTATCCATGTGCTAATCGCTATTTTCTGGCCTTTGTTTTTGTGGGGGTTTAAAACCCCCGCTATTTAGTTATATTTGCAGGTACAAAACGGAGAAGAAGCATGTGTGGCTTGATGTTACTGGACCATTCAAATTTGGCGCGTGATTTTGTTGTTCATATTACTAACTTTTGTTCTTTTTATAATAATCACGTTCCACTAACATTACAAAGAAACGCGTTGGTTCAGTTGGTGGCTGAGGTGTCCTGCAGGTACTGGGACCTGGGTTCGATTCCCAGGTCCCCCCATATTATCTATAATTTTTGTTTCAAGGCTTTCCTGTGTAGCACTCATTCCATTGCTCACCATGCACGTTCATGCTTGTGCCTGCCAAGCGTCCATGAGCTTCAATTTGAAGGCCAGAACATGCAGTCCATGATATACACTAGTCAACCACTCCACACGTGATTCCTGAAAGTCAAAAAGGGCTTGTATTCTGATGGGCCAAATTGCTCTAATTCACCTCCTAAATGGGCCAGACACCCCCCATGGTTTGCATCATGTTTATTTTTTATTTGATTTTCCTTTTGATTCTTTTAATTGTTTTTAATTGTTTTCTTTAATTTCACAAATTAATTTTCATAATAAAAAAATCAGAAACTAAAATATATTTAGTTATTATTATTTCACCATTAATTTATTTTTGTAAATAAACTTTAATAACTAATTTAGTTTAATTTAGGGTTTTCAATTTTAATCTTTTCTTAATAAATTAAAATATGTAGAATTAGGGTTTTTAACCTTTTCATCTTTTTCTTAAATAAATAAATTTTCTCATCATTATTATTATTATTAATTATTAAATATTTTTGTAAATAAATATGTAATTTAATTAATGAGTGTAAATTAGGTTAAACTTTAATATTTTTTCTTTAACAATTAAAAATAATTTAGAACTAGGGTTTCATTTAACTTCTAATTAATTTTCTTTATTTTCATTAAATCCCAAAAACATAAAAAAACATTTCTTTCCTTTTAATAAAATAATTAACTAACTTTTAATTTAATTTGATTTCAAAAGGGTCCAACGCCCTCGAACGTTCTATTTTTATTCCTTTCGCGCATTTATTCTTATTTTTCTTTTTGAATATTATGTAACTGTTCAAGCCATGTAATAGTAATTAGGAATTTATTTATTTTTCGCATTTTTTACCAAACGGGTCTTTGTTAATTTGGCGATGTATAGACCCGCGCCTTGTAATAGCGTAGGATTTTACTTTCCGCATTTAAATTTCCGCACTCTTAAACTATTAAACTTTGCATGAAAGAATGTATGGCCAAATTAAAAACAATGCGTAGATCACCATGTACAAGATAAAACATAACATGAAAATAACACACAAATTCACACACCACTCTTAGGGTACGCCTCACTGTTGCCTTGCCTTCGAAACGTGGTCGTCGAGTATAGGACGTTTTAGTAAGTCCTTATGTCCATGATCTATGGCATAGGGGTAGCTTCTAAGGTGTCCTACTGTTGCTCCGGTGACCACACTGTCCCTACAAACGAATTGACCCGAACACCTCCAACGGTGGTGCTACCTACCTCTCAATGGTGGGATGGCACTACCTTAAGGACATTTACACAGCCTAATTCCTTAGGGTAGGTAGATGACTCATAGATACTTGCTCTATTCAAAAACAAATCAAAAAGGCTCTTTTCACACCGACACTTCTCAAAAAGCTTTCAAAACAATTTTTCAAACACTCTTGAGGACTGATACAAGAGTCGATCTGAAATCTTTAAACGAAACTTTTTCAAACTCACTCACAATTCGAAAAGCAAACACTTTTGAAAACACAATGAGCAAGTGTAGCGATAAAAAATGTAGCGGGGTAAATCGGAGATCGAATTATTGATTAATTCGTCTCACTAAAGCAAGAGTCGCCACCGCGCTTTATTATTTCCAAGGGAAAAGGGGAAAGAGCGAAATAAAACCCTAAATATGCAATGTAAATAATACTTTTAAAAGTAATAAAAATACAAGGCGTTTTTGAAAAGAGATCTATGGTTCGGGGGTTGGTTATACAGTGGGAAGGTATTAGCACCCAATGTATCTATAGTACTCTATAGGAACCTTTTGAAATATCTGTTTATTGAAATTGATCGTTTGATTAAAAATAAATAAATTGTTTTGGCCGAAAAGGGGTACGGACGGTTTTTTGAAGATACGACGACCTAATGTCGAAGTTTTTGCTTAAAAGGTATGAGTTTTGAAAAGATTGAGTTTTGGGGGGAAAATTGTCTTAAGCTTTAATGAAATGCAAAAAAATATTCGCGTGATCGGACTTGAGGACATGAAGTCAACAAATTTAATCGTTTTTCCCTTGGATTTAGACGTAAACGGAATAAGCAAGTAAATATGAAATAATTAAATAGAAAATTATGCAGATAATGATTAAATAGCAACAATTAAATAATAGACTAAATGGTGCTGTTGTACCCCAAAATTTGCCCTCCCATATTCTTCAAGATTTGCAAGGAGCATGCTTCAAAATCTCCCCAAGGGTTGCACAGTTCAAGGGCCTCCTAACAGTCAAAAACTAGGGTTTTGGCTCTGACAAAGAAAATGAAGTTTCCAAGGGTCCAAACAAGTCCCACATGCCTATAAACATTGTCAAGTATCCTCATGTCAAGTTTCAAGACTTACAGCACAAAATTGCACAGTCAAAAACCCTAATTGCTCAACAGTCAACTGTAGGGGCAAAATGGTCATTTGACAGTCAAAAGTTCAAATTTTTGGTCAACATCTTATTTTGAAGCTACAAACATCATTTGATCAATTCTTGATCATGATTCTCAAGGCATGGCTCAAAAAGTCTCAAGATGCAAAAGTTTCCATATTTGGACAGTTGAAAAAGTCAACTGTAACTTGACCAAGGCATAACTTCCACATGTTTTATCATAAAAATTCCATCCAAAGCTCATTTTGAAGAGAAAGACATTTCCTACAACTCCTCTTCACACTTCAAGTCCAAGAAATGCTCTCACAAAAAGTTATCAATTTCAACATTATAGGTCATTTTCAAAAGTCAACAAAAAGGGACTTTAAGTCAAAGACCATAACTTGATATTGGTAAATCAAAATGACATGGGACCAAAGGCATTGGTTAGAGGACTTCAAGACCTTTCCAAAATGTCCAAGAACATGATCAAATCATAAATATTGAGCAAGATATGCCTTGTGGAAGTTGGGAAATTTTTGGGAATTTTGAAAAGTCAACTTTGCTTCAAATGCCTCAAAATTGCTAATGAGCCACATTTTCTTCCAAGATTCATCATCCAAAGGCTATGCACGACCATTTGGCCCAAAGGGGATTTATTTCATCATTTTTATTATTTATTTGAATTTTTAATCACAATTAATTCATTTAATTAAATAAAATATGGAAAAATACTAAACAAATGCATTTGAATCTTTTTATGCAGCATTTGATCTCATTGATTACTCAAGATTCGTGCACACCCAAAGAAGGAAAGATTTGGCCATGATTAGTACCAAAAACACATGGAAAAGATTGAAAAAATATGCCATTAAAATCAAATATTGGATTCATGATTACAAGGCTTTTTGACTCAAATCTTTACCCTAATTTGTCCCATACATAAGTCAGAACCTAACCCTAGTGCAAAAAACCTGAATGCTGCGCTAGACCTCAAGGACCAAAACTCACTTTTTCTTAAAAAAATCCAAAACCTGTTTTCATTGTTTGAAGGTGTTTCAAGGCGTGAAAAAGATCTCAAAAGCTTCCTGGAACTCCTCTGAACAGAACCCAATCATTCTCCACTCTCCAAGCGCAAAGAAATGGTAGATAGGAGTCTAACTTTTCTGAAAAAAATTTGATAATCGTGTTTGCATTTCCATACGTTATTCATGACTTTTAACATGTGATTTATACTAATATGATGTTTCTAAAGCCATTGGTATTATTCAATTGAGTTTTGGACGCCTGTATGCAAAACTACCATGAACACGCGTTAGGGTTTCAGGAGCTTAAAAAGAGGGCTTCCTTATTCTGGAAAAATTGAGACACGAGACCAGAGCCATTTGAACCGGAAGCTTCACACGAACTCAATCCATAGGTCGCGCTCAATTTATGAGCAACCAGGACCTATTCGCTATTTTCATGTTTATCACTTAGTGGGGGTTTAAAACCCCCGCTATCTAACTGCTTTTTTTCAGGGCAAAACGAATCAACAAAGAAGAAGGCATGTTGTCAACCGGTGATTGGACAATTCAAGTTTTAGCGCGTTTTTTGAATTAACAGCATTAGCGTTTTGTTTTTTATATATTAATTGCATTCCATTAATGTTACAAAGAAAGTGCCTGGCACAGTTGGTTGATGCGTTGTCCAATAGGTACTGGGACCTGGGTTGGATTCCCAGGTCCCCCATATTTTTCAATGAATTTTGTTTTCACTTGATCTCATGCAGTGTACGCCCAGGAGTTCATCATACATCCACCATCCAAGCTTGCCACATGGCCACTGAGATGAGTCCAATGGCCTTGATCTGGAGGCCACCATGTGCATAAGTCAGACGTGTCACACATAAGCCAATAAAGTCAAACAAGGCCTTAAAACATTGGGCCAGATTGCTGGATAATACCTCCAAATTGGGGTCAGCACCCCCCAAGTGTTTGTATTTCTTTTCTTTTTCCTTCTTTTTATTATTTGTTTTAATTTAATTATTTCCTTTTAATTCATAAATTAATATTTTTCATAACATAAAAAATAATTAAAAAAATCAGAAAAGACAAAAATATAAAAATATTTTATTTAAATGTTTTCTTTGTAAATAAATTGTATTAATTAATTTAGTTAATTCTAGGTTTGAATTTTAATATTTTTGTAATAAACTAAAAAATGTAGAATTAGGGTTTTATACTTTTATCTTTTTTTCTTTTTTCACCATATTTAATTATTAATTATTATTTTTTAAATAAATTTGCCATGTAAATAATTAATTAAAATTAGGTCAAACTAAAAAAACATTTTTAATAAATTAAAAATAGTTTAGAATTAGGTTTTAATTCCATTAATTCTCACTAAAATCCATAAATACAAAAAACTCCAAAAATCTTTTCTTTTTATTTTTAACTTAATTAATTTATTAATTGTAATTTAATTTCTTTAAAAAGGGTCCAACGCCCTCGCTTCTGATTATCAGTTCGTTTCGCGCATTTATTTCTTTTCTTATAAAATTCATGTAATTCTCCCAAAGCTATGTAATAGATTAATTAGGATATTTAATTTTTCGCGCTTTATTTTATTTCAAATCGGGTCTTGGACTAATTTGGCGATGTAGACCCGCGCCTTTGTAATAGCGTAGGACTTTTAATTCCGCATCTTTTAATCTGTTAATAAACCTGCATGAAAGAATGAATGCCAAAATAAAAGCAACGCGTAGGTCACCAATGCATGACAAGACAAAAATATCTGAAAACGACACACAAATCACACACCACCCCTAGGGTACGCCTCATTGTTGCCTTGCCCCTCGAAAGGTGGTCGTCGAGTAGAGGACGTTTTAGTAAGTCCTCATGTCTATGAACATGGCATGAGGGTAGCTTCTAAGGTGTCTTCCTATTGCTCCGGTGATCACCATGTCCCAAACCCTCGAATTGACCCGAACACCTCCAACGGTGGTGCTACCTACCTCTCAATGGTGGGATGGCACTACTTTAAGGACATTTACACAGACGAATTCCTTAGGGTAGGTAGAGAACTCTAGATACTTGCTCTAATTTCAAAACAAAATCAAAAACTCTTTTCACACCGACACCTTTTCAAAAAGCTTTCGAAAGCAACTTTTCAAACACTCTTGAGGACTGATACAAGAGTCGAACTGAAATTTTCAAAGAAACTTTTTCAAACTCACTCACAGTTGAAAAGCAAACAAACCATTTTGAAAACACAAATGAGCAAGTATCTAAGAGCCCATGGATAACCATGGATAGAAAGGGTGCTAACACCTTCCCTTTCTATAAATCTACCTCCCGAACCGAGAGCAATCTCTATAAGGAATTTTTCTGTGCTTTTGTCCTTTCCATTTGGAGAAAATAAAAGACGGTGGTGACTCTTGCTTCCGCGACATTTCGTGAACCAGCGTTAAACAGTCAGTTCCAGATCCACCGATCACAGAACTGACGACTCTGCTGGGGACAAACTTAAAGTGAGGTGTACCTTAGGATAGTTCATAACTGTGTTTTCAATTGTATTGGTTTGCTTGCTTTAAATTGTGGGTTGCATGGGAGTTACATAGATCCTAACCCAGATCTGGGGATACCCTGTTTAGGTAGCATAAGTTGTGAGGGACCTGTCCGGCGTAGACCGACACGGGTGAAGCAGTGGCTACGTTGGTGTGGCACCTTGGTCTGTACCGATATCCCTTGTGTTGCAACAAGGAGAATATGGGTCTTCTGAGGAGTCATTAAGCACCAACAGACCTTAGAACCTTAAATGACACAACTTAGCCATTAGAACAGTAGCAGTATGCTACGCCCATTGAGGCTAAACTCTCGTGATGGTTCTGGCTGCAAGAAAAGATTGCGATGCTGGAGTTATGACCGATTGAGGGTAGTCAATCATATTGGGATCCTCTAAGAACCCGGTTACTTTTGATGGGACAGGTATGAACCAACAAACTGAAAGAGGGTAATACCCAGACCTCATGCTGGCCTAAACTTTAAGGGCTTGTCTTGTGTGACTTGTGTGCCTTACCATGTTTGCCTTTGTAAATATTTATGGTGTGCCTTATCATAACATCATAACATCATGAGCATTGCATGCATCCTGCATAAGGACTGACCATTTCAAAGACAAGAGGGTTTCACCTTTGCTCTTTTTTGTAGGACATCATGATGCCTGTGCGAAGGAATACTATCCGGTTCAACTTTGTTCACCCACCTGAGTTGCTTGAAGAGTTGGTTAGCAGAATTCCAAATACCACTTCCTTCATCCAGAGGCATGGTTCTCTTCTCAGTTTAGTCACTGCAAAGCGGGATCAACAGTTGATGAGTGTCCTGACCCAGTTCTATGACCCCCTGTACCAGTGCTTCACCTTTCAAGACTTCCAGCTGGTCCCTACCCTGGAAGAGTTCTCCGATTTGCTTGGTATCCCTATCCTGGATCAGACTCCCTTCACTGGTTGGGAAAATACCCTCAGGCTTGAGGAGGTTGTTGCAGCTCTTCCCTTGACACATCAAGAAGTAGTAGACAACTGGGTGACTAGAAGCAGAGTTAAGGGTTTCCTGGCCAAGTTTCTGATTGGTAAAGCTAATAGTTTCTGGAATGACTTGGACTTTAGGGCATATGAAGATATTTTGACTCTCTTAATCTATGGGCTAGTCTTGTTTCCTAATCCTGACAACTTCATCAATGTCACTGCCATAAGGATCTTTATGTCTCAGAACCCTGTGCCCACTCTCTTGGGTGACATCCTGCAACAACTTTATGCTCGTACTGCCCGAAGACGAGGAACCCTTTGGTGTTGTATCCCTTTGTTTGTGAGGTGGTTTATTTCGCACCTCCCTAAGTTCGTGCTGAAGAACCAAGAAGGAAGAGGTTGGGCTCATAGGTTAATGTCTCTCACTGATAAAGACATCATTTGGACTTTCAGAGGTTTGGATGAGGTAGCTGTTATTGATCGTTGCGGAGAATACCGTAATGTTCCTTTGATTGGTACCCAAGGAGGGATCTCCTACAATCCATGCCTAGCGCTCGGTCAGTTTGGAAGAGCCAGAAGAGCAGGGCCTCATGAGATGTTGGTGCCTCACATCAGTTTTGAGTTTCAGGTGGATAGTGACGAGCTGCGTCGTAGGTTCATCAAGGCTTGGGACAAAGTTCATAAAGCTGACCCACAAGAATTGGGGCCAAAGACTTCTTTACCTATGGAAGCCTACTACAAATGGGTTCGTATCCGTGCTCAGAAGTTAGGTATGTCATACGAAGCTGTCAGACCCGTCATTCTTGAGTATCCTGACAAAGATGGAGTTCCTCCAACTGTCCTCCCTCCTTAGATACCTACTGATTATGAGACATTAAAGAGGTCTTGGTCGCAACTGCGAGAAGAGCGGGATTCTTACCGGGAAAAGTTCAACGAGCAGGAATTGAAGATCCAGAAGCTGACAAAGCAGTTGAAGAATGAGCGAGCTCTGAATGACTACATCCGTACTGAGAAGAGGAGACCATGGGATCAATAAGGAGCTTTGGATGTTCTTTTACAGTTTTATTTCCCTTTTCAGTATTTACCTTTTATGTAACGCCTAAGGGAAACCTGTTGAACAATTTAAGTTTCAAAGTTGAATCTAATGAAGTGTGTTCCATTTTGTTTACAAAGTTGATTCCCGATTGTCTTTGAAAACATAAATCATACGCATTCCATTCATCATGTGCATAGCAGGTTTTCCTCTTTTCATGTTGCTTACAGTTCTTCGCTGTTTATTTCAGCATCATGAACCCTGACTCATCATCAACCGAGATGTCTATCAAGGCTCTTCAAGCGCAGAATGCGCAATTTCAGGAACTGATCATGGGTTTGGCTCAAGGCCAAGAAGAGCTGAAGGCTTTACTCCTGAAGAAGGAGAAGAAGAAGAAGAAGAGAACTGTTCTTTTCAACTCGGGCCGAAGGTTTAGCAACACTCTGCAGAATGAAGAGGCTGGTTCTTCTATAGGAAAGAGCAGTCCCCAAGGGGGAAAAGGTCCTAGTCCGGTAGTCTCTGACAACGAGACTGACTTTAATGAGGAACAGTATCCTCCCGCTGAAGACCGATATAAGCAGTTGGAAGACAGACTGAATGCAATGGAGATCCAACAAGTGCCTGGGCTGGATTTCGGAGACTTGGGCTTATCTACCGGTGTGATCATCCCTCACAAGTTTAAAGTACCATCTTTCACCAAGTATGACGGGGCGTCTTGTCCCAAGCTACACCTCAGATCTTATGTGCGGAAGATTCAACCGTACTCAGTGGACAAGAACTTGTGGATCCACTTCTTCCAGGAGAGTCTTTCAGGGACTCATCTCGAATGGTTCTATCAGCTGGATGGGACCAAGGTTCGTAACTGGGAGGAGTTGGCTACTGCTTTTTATAAGCAGTATCAAAATAATGCCGACCTTGCTCCTACACGTACCCAACTCCAGGGTATGTCGCTAGGGTCAAGCGAAGGTTTTAAAGAGTATGCACAGAAGTGGAGGGATCTGGTTGGCAGGGTGCAGCCTCCGTTAACTGACCGGGAGTTGGTAGATATGTTCTTGGGGACCCTATCTGGGCCATTTTTCAATCATCTTATCGGTAACTCATATGCAGGGTTTACTGATCTTATTCTGACTGGAGAGAGAATAGAGGCTGGAATGAAGTCCGGCAAAATTCAGAAGGGTACATCGTCAAATTCAGAGAAGAAGCCCTTTAAGAAGGAGGCCAGTGCTGTATATGGGCCTAAAAGACATGATAAACTTGAGCGCCGCCAATCTGTCAACGCGGTAATGATTGCTAAACCTGCTGCCGCTCCTCGGCAAACCAATCCACAAAGGGCTGAAAGACCCAGGAGAGAGTTTACCCGTCTAAGTATGACTCTATCACAAATCTTGCCGCAGTTGCTATCCACCAATTTAGTGACTGTCAGAGAGGCCTCGAAAGTTGTGAATACGGCTTCTCCCAAGTACAATCCAAATGCTCGCTGTGCTTATCACTCCGATAGCCCGGGGCATTCCACTGATGACTGTTGGGCATTGAGGAATAAGGTGCAAGACCTTATTGATGCCAAGGAGGTACAGTTTGAGGCACCTGAGAAGCCCAATGTGGTGACTGCTCCCATGCCTAACCATGGAGTGAATGCTATCAGGGAGGATGATGAAGTGGATGAAGTTGAGTTCGACAGTTGGATTTACCCGGCAACCGACAGTGAACCTAGCATGATTCTCAAGGCATGGCTCAAAAAGTCTCAAGATGCAAAAGTTTCCATATTTGGACAGTTGAAAAAGTCAACTGTAACTTGACCAAGGCATAAATTCCACATGGTTTATCAGAAAAATTCCATCCAAAGCTCATTTTGAAGAGAAAGACATTACCTACAACTCCTCTTCACACTTCAAGTCCAAGAAATGCTCTCACAAAAAGTTATCAATTTCAACATTATAGGTCATTTTCAAAAGTCAACAAAAAGGGACTTTAAGTCAAAGACCATAACTTGAGATTGGTAAATCAAAATGACATGGGACCAAAGGCATTGGTTAGAGGACTTCAAGACCTTTCCAAAATGTCCAAGAACATGATCAAAGCTTAAGAATTGAGCAAGATATGCCTTGTGGAAGTTGGGAAATTTTTGGGAATTTTGAAAAGTCAACTTTGCTTCAAATGCCTCAAAATTGCTAATGGGACACATTTTCTTCCAAGATTCATCATCCAAAGGCTATGCACGACCATTTGGCCCAAAGGGGATTTATTTCATCATTTTTATTATTTATTTGAATTTTTAATCACAATTAATTCATTTAATTAAATAAAATATGGAAAAAATACTAAACAAATGCATTTGAATCTTTTTATGCAGCATTTGCTCTCATTGATTACTCAAGATTCGTGCACACCCAAAGAAGGAAAGATTTGGCCATGATTAGTACCAAAAACACATGGAAAAGATTGAAAAAATATGCCATTAAAATCAAATATTGGATTCATGATTACAAGGCTTTTTGACTCAAATCTTTACCCTAATTCGTTCCATACATAAGTCAGAACCTAACCCTAGTGCAAAAAACCTGAATGCTGCGCTAGAACTCAAGGACCAAAACTCACTTTTTCTTAAAAAAATCCAAAACATGTTTTCATAGTTTGAAGGCGTTTCAAGGCGTGAAAAAGATCTCAAAAGCTTCCTGGAACTCCTCTGAACAGAACCCAATCGTTCTCCACTCTCCAAGCGCAAAGAATTGGTAGATATGAGTCTAACTTTTCTGAAAAAAATTTGATAATCGTGTTTGCATTTCCATACGTTATTCATGACTTTTAACATGTGATTTATACTAATATGATGTTTCTAAAGCCATTGGTATTATTCAATTGAGTTTTGGACGCCTGTATGCAAAACTACCATGAACACGCGTTAGGGTTTCAGGAGCTTAAAAAGAGGGCTTCCTTATTCTGGAAAAATTGAGACACGAGACCAGGGCCATTTGAACCGGAAGCTTCACACAAACTCAATCCATAGGTCGCGCTCAATTTATGAGCAACCAGGACCTATTCGCTATTTTCATGTTTATCACTTAGTGGGGGTTTAAAACCCCCGCTATCTAACTGCTTTTTTTCAGGGCAAAACGAATCAACGAAGAAGAAGGCATGCTGTCAACCGGTGATTGGACAATTTAAGTTTTAGCGCGTTTTTTGAATTAACAGCATTAGCGTTTTGTTTTTTATATATTAATTGCATTCCATTAATGTTACAAAGAAAGCGCCTGGCACATTTGGTTGATGTGTTGTCCAATAGGTACTGGGACCTGGGTTCGATTCCCAGGTCCCCCATATTTTTCAATGAATTTTGTTTTCACTTGATCTCATGCAGTGTACGCCCAGGAGTTCATCATACATCCACCATCCAAGCTTGCCACATGGCCACTGAGATGAGTCCAATGGCCTTGATCTGGAGACCACCATATGCATAAGTCAGACGTGTCACACATAAGCCAATAAAGTCAAACAAGGCCTTAAAACATTGGGCCAGATTGCTGGATAATACCTCCAAATGTGGGTCAGCACCCCCCAAGTGTTTGTATTTCTTTTCTTTTTCCTTCTTTTTATTATTTGTTTTAATTTACTTATTTCCTTTTAATTCATAAATTAATATTTTTCATAACATAAAAAAAATCAGAAAAGACAAAAAATATAAAAATATTTTATTTAAATGTTTTCTTTGTAAATAAATTGTATTAATTAATTTAGTTAATTCTAGGTTTGAATTTTAATATTTTTGTAATAAACTAAAAAATGTAGAATTAGGGTTTTATACTTTTATCTTTTTTTATTTTTTCACCATATTTAATTATTAATTATTATTTTGTAAATAAATTTGCCATGTAAATAATTAATTAAAATTAGGTCAAACTAAAAAAACATTTTTAATAAATTAAAAATAGTTTAGAATTAGGTTTTAATTCCATTAATTCTCACTAAAATCCATAAATACAAAAAACTCCAAAAATCTTTTCTTTTTATTTTTAACTTAATTAATTTATTAATTGTAATTTAATTTCTTTAAAAAGGGTCCAACGCCCTCGCTTCCGATTATCAGTTCGTTTCGCGCATTTATTTCTTTTCTTATAAAATTCATGTAATTCTCCCAAAGCTATGTAATAGATTAATTAGGATATTTAATTTTTCGCGCTTTATTTTATTTCAAATCGGGTCTTGGACTAATTTGGCGATGTAGACCCGCGCCTTTGTAATAGCGTAGGACTTTTAATTCCGCATCTTTTAATCTGTTAATAAACCTGCATGAAAGAATGAATGCCAAAATAAAAGCAACGCGTAGGTCACCAATGCATGACAAGACAAAAATATCTGAAAACGACACACAAATCACACACCACCCCTAGGGTACGCCTCATTGTTGCCTTGCCCCTCGAAAGGTGGTCGTCGAGTAGAGGACGTTTTAGTAAGTCCTCATGTCCATGAACATGGCATGAGGGTAGCTTCTAAGGTGTCTTCCTATTGCTCCGGTGATTACCATGTCCCGAACCCTCGAATTGACCCGAACACCTCCAACGGTGGTGCTACCTACCTCTCAATGGTGGGATGGCACTACTTTAAGGACATTTACACAGACGAATTCCTTAGGGTAGGTAGAGAACTCTAGATACTTGCTCTAATTTCAAAACAAAATCAAAAACTCTTTTCACACCGACACCTTTTCAAAAAGCTTTCGAAAGCAACTTTTCAAACACTCTTGAGGACTGATACAAGAGTCGAACTAAAATTTTCAAAGAAACTTTTTCAAACTCACTCACAGTTGTAAAGCAAACAAACCATTTTGAAAACACAAATGAGCAAGTATCTAAGAGCCCATGGATAACCATGGATAGAAAGGGTGCTAACACCTTCCCTTTCTATAAATCTACCTCCCGAACCGAGAGCAATCTCTATAAGGAATTTTTCTGTGCTTTTGTCCTTTCCATTTGGAGAAAATAAAAGACGGTGGTGACTCTTGCTTCCGCGACATTTCGCGAACCAACGTTAAACAGTCAGTTCCAGATCCACCGATCACAGGTGCGAACACGCATTTTTATATTTTTGTTTAATATAAATGAAAAGAAAATGTTTTAATAGTTTTCATTTTTTATGCATTTTTTTATGTAGACAAAGCATGAGAATTAATTTAAAGAAAAATAAAATGTTTTAATTCTTAAATTCTATTTTTTTATATATTTTTTGTATTAATATTAACTAAAGCGAGGGAAATAATTAAATAAAATGTTTTTTAAGTTTTAATTTTTATGTTTTTGTAATATTAATATTTTTATGTATTTTTCGTATTAATATAAAGTATTACTTGATAAATAAATCTAAACTAAATTAAACTTTAAAAGTTATTTAACTAAACCTAATAAAAAATACTAACATTTCTAGATTAAACCTAATGTTAAACTAATAAAATGATCCCATTATTAAAAAAAAGTTTTAATTAAATTATACCTCTCATTTTGATTAACTCTAATAATTAACTAAATCAATAAAGTTCTAAAAAACTAAAATAGAAAAAAGGTGTATTTAGAAATAAAGGGGTGAGACATAAACTAAACATATGGGCTAAAAGGTTTTAAAGGGGGCCAATTAGAAACAGAGATGGGGGGTGTTTCAAGAAAATCGTTGGGCTTTGGCTAAGGGGACAGGGTTAAGGCCCATACATTATTGATTGGTTTTAGGGGTTAAACAAATGTTTAGTTTGGGATTAGGGTTCACAAGGTTTTGGCAGAGCGGTGCTTGCTTGTTTGTTCGTATCGTCTTCTTCTTGATCTGTCCTCATCTTCTCTCATGCCCTCGCCTGAACTCCCTTGCCCAATGGCCACCAGCTTCCTCCACTTCTTCTTCCCTCCAACGACAGCGTTATGGCGACGGATTTACGGTACAAATCGTTTTCTTATTCGTTTAGGGTTTTGTTACAATTTTGCATGTTTATGATTCTTTTATCCATTTCTGATTCTTATTCTCTATTGCAATGGTTGTTTGAGGTATTTGACAGAAAAATTTTGGGAGAAATGTGTTACCTTCGGAGATGGAGGAAGGAGGGTTAGGGGCGAGCTAGGAGGCCGGGGCGAGGAAGGTTGACGCCGTGAGCTTGCTTCAGTTGCCTGGTTTGTCTTCTTATTGCTTAAGTTTGATGATGACTTGAAAACCTCGGTGCAATATATTCTTCTCTTCTGCCTTTGCCTTGTTTTGCTTAATTGTCGCCTATGATGAATATCTGTGAGGCTTTTCCTTCTTCTCCTTTAATCGCTTCTGTATGTTGGGTTTGGTTGCCTGGATTCCTTGAATGCTTTACTGTTGCCTTGAAACATGTTGAGATGGTTTGACAGTGTTGATGCTTTGATGCTTTGTACACTTTTTTTTTTCTTCTGACTTTGCCTTGCTACTGTTCGCTTGAACTTGGTTGCCTGGATGCCTATGATGACATGCATCTGAGGCTTTTGTGTCTGGATGTTGATTTATGGTTTATGCTATGGTATTCTGGTTCTTGTTGGACAATTTTGGTGGTTTAAGGTTTGATGATGGTACATGTTCTACTGGTTTATGCCATAAGGTTTTACCGGTTTAGGCCAAGGTTTTACTGGTTTTTGGCCATGTTGGTTAAGGATTTACAGGTTTCAACAGGTTATAGTAGCAGGTTTGTGGTTTCCCATGAGGTTACTGGTTTTTGTCTTGATATAGTAGGTTTTGAGGTGTTGATATGGTTTGAGGTTTAATGGTGTTTATGCTGGTTTAGGCCATGGTTGTGAAATGGCTATGGTTAGGCTGGACAGCAGGTTGTGTTTTGAGACTTTGAGAGTTTTGTATATTGACAGATTTTTGGTTTTTTGGAAGGCTTCTAGACAGGTTGAACTCTTGAATTTTTTAAAGGGTTTTTGGTTGTTGTTATATCAGTTGTTGGCTTCCCTCTTGGAGGTTTTCGTTAGCAGGTTGTATATTTTTAATATTTTCTTTGATGCCTCTGCACTTCCTACTGTTTTATCAGTTTTGTTTCTATTCTTCTTTCATGCTTTCTTTTCTTATTGACTGTGTTACTGCAGTTTGTTTGTTATCCTTTTCTGCCTAAACCAAAACCTGTAAAACCACACTACTTCCTCTCTTCTCTCTCTTAGTACATTTGACAATAAAATGATATGTACTTTATCTGTTCTGAAAAAGCAATAATGCTGGAAAATGATGTAAAAAAAGGAAAATACATTGCTTGCAAATTGGTTTTAACTGCACATTCTTCTCTTTGTCTCTTGCATTTGTACAGTAGAGGAGCCTATTATTTTGGCATCTTCCTATATGCATGGCATGTTTACGTTGGCTTTGGTTTTGAAAATGCATATGTGACTTGCATATGCTGTTGCTATGCATATGATGTTAATTTTTTTGTATGCTGTTTTGACAAACAATTGAATTTATGCATATGCTGTTTGAAATATGCAGTGGACTTTTGAAAATGCAATTGATTTTTTAATTATGCAGTTTTGAAAACAAAAATGAATTTGTGCATCTTTAAATTGTGCATTCATTTTGAAAATAAAAATTCATCCCTTTTTGTGAACCGGGAGAAATCCCGTGATTTGCAAAAAGGGTAAAACTGATTCCAGCCGTTTGCTTTTAATGATGAACACTAAAAATAATTTTCTGCTTTTAATTATTTATTTATTTCTGACTTTTTCTTTTAATTGTTTTGCAGGTAAAATTAAATGAGCAGACAAAGAAGCATTGGATAGAAGATGAAGATTTAGAATTTAGGAAAAATTAGAATAGTTTTTATTTTACTTTAAGCATTTTATATAATTGTTATTGTAAATATTTTGTAAATAATATAATATTTAAATAACAATTGTAATAATTAGAATAAAGTAAATAAAATTCCAATATTTTACCAATTAATTCTTTCTTCTTTCCAATTATTTATTTATCGTTTATAATTCTTTAAATTATATAGTAACTGAAAATCAATTTCAATTACTTAAATTTAGAATGATAAACAAATAAATAAACATCATTGATCAATTAATAACTTCAATTATTTACTTCATTATTTTTAATTCTTCTAAATTATAATAACTAAAAATAAAATTTCAACTATTTAAACTTAGAACAATAAATAATTAAATAAACATTGCTTGATCAATTAATAAACTCCTTTTCAAATGTTTATTTCATTATTCATAAATCTTTAAATTATATAATAACTGAAAACAAATTCCAATTATTTAAATTTAGGATAATAAATAATTAATAAACATTGTTTGATTAATTAATAAACCTCTTTTCAAATATTTATTTTATTATTTATAAATCTTTAAATTATATAATAATTGAAAATAAATTCCAATTATTTAAATTTAAGATAATAAATAATTAATAAACATTGTTTTAGCATTGATCGATTAATAAATTTAGCATTCAAAAAATAAACAGCTCTCGACTCGAAAAAGTTATGAATTTTTAAAATCAATAGATCAAAACGCTTGCAATGTAACGATGCAGATGGGAGATGGTATCTTAGGTCAAAATTTGGGGTACAACAGCTGCCCCTATTTAAGTTTCTTCTATCCGGAGATATGAAGATTAAAATCTTCGTTTCGACGAGATTGAAGGTACTTAAATACATAATACGCAAATTTTTACCTTAAGATACCGCCATTATGTTTGATATGAATGTAGTGATTGAATTCACAGAGAAAGATTTATATGAGACAAGACAATGCTGGAGGAATCAAACACCAACAAAACACATAGACATGGATTATACACTACTGGGGAAACGAGCCATCGACTTCAAATGACAGACTCTTGACAGCGAAGAAAATGAGGGAATACGACCTCTGACCCTAACAAAGAAGGCATCTTGCATATGCCATAAAACAGATTATTGACCCAAAATAACAGTGAGTTCACAACTCAAGGTCGAAGATAGACAAAAAAGTATCAGTTTTCTGATAATGGATTACCGACTTCGGAAGGTAATGATTCATGACAAGCTTCTCTGCGAGATTTCCCGAGATATACCAATTAATGCTGAGATATATTAGGGTTGATACACAAGTCGCTCAAATAAAGAAGCTGCCACTTGCTGTCTTCCAAAAAATTATGACATACAAGCTGCTCGAATAAAGAGGCTGCCACTTGCTGTCGTCCAGGGATGTCCATAACATACAAGCTGCTCAAATAAAGAAGCCGCCACTTGCTGTTTTCCAAGAAAATACCAATAATATACAAGCTGCTCAAATAAAGAAGCTGCCGCTTGCTGTTTTCCAAGAAAATACCAATAATATACAAGCTGCTCAAATAAAGAAGCTGCCGCTTGTTGTATTCCAGAAAAATAATAACGTACAAGTTGCTCAAATAAAGAGACTGCCGCTTGCTGTTTTCCCCAAAATAATAATAACGCACAAGTTGCTCGTGAAGAGCTGCCGCTTGTCGTTTTCCAAAGATAATAATAACGTACAAGTTGCTCGTGAAGAGCTGCCGCTTGTCGTTTTCCAAAAATAATAATAACGCACAAGTTGCTCGTGAAGAGCTGCCGCTTATCGTTTTCCAAAAATAATAACGCACAAGTTGCTCGTGAAGAGCTGCCGCTTGTCGTTTTCCAAAAATAATAATAACGCACAAGTTGCTCGTGAAGAGCTGCCGCTTGTCGTTTTCCAAAAATAATAAACGCACAAGTTGCTCGTGAAGAGCTCCCGCTTGTCGTTTTCCAAAAATAATAATAAAGCACAAGTTGCTCGTGAAGAGCTGCCGCTTGTCGTTTTCCAAAAATAATAATAACGCACAAGTTGCTCGTGAAGAGCTGCCACTTGTCGTTTTCTAAAAATAACTCAGAAGGAAATTGCGATGACACTGGCAGAGAATAAAATCTTCGTCAAAGAGAATCATGAATCAATCCTTCCCGAGGAGATCACATACTTAAATGTGCAAAATAAATGCACCATTCGTCTAGGTTGCGATTTCACTGGGGAAAATCAATGAGATAGCCTATGCAAGAGACAACAACTTCATTCAGGAATAAACTAGAGAGAAAACAGTCAAACAAGACTCCACCCAATGAGAAATTAACTTGATTGGGGATTCATCCTATCCAGAAATGGACAAGGTAAGCTAAATAAAAAATCATCCATGAGGATTAGCTCAGTTGGGGAATTTAGATAGGAAGCACATTTTCTGCCTAAGCTAACCTTCTACTTAGAAAGAAACATGTACGCTGTTTGAATAAACAAAGTACAACCCAAAATCAACGGCAAATGTGAGTATGTATGCGTGATATGAGTGTAAATGAATACATGAATGTTATGCTGACAAAACGAACAAATGGAATATCCTGAAGACGATAAGATGTCACGAAAAGATATATACTCGGCCAATCTTAAAAAAGACGGAAAATAACTGGAACTGGAACCCCCAAAGCAACGTCGGAGCGTAACATGCCACAAGGTTCAAGTCTTCTGAGGAGAAAAGTATCCAAATCCAAATCTTCTAATACCAACAGGCTACTGGCATGAGACAAAGCGTACCACGCTTCAGAAATTGCCCAAATAAAGGTAACCAAAACAGAGCTTAACTGGAACAACTGGGGAGTCACCAAACTTAGTACCACCAGAAACACAAGTTTACACAACCAACACCTCATGACGATTTTGAAATAAAACATGTTCATCATGCAAGGATAAATTACTGTACTGTTGCATTTCATGGCTTGACCATCCTCAGAACAACTGTTAATATTCCTTTCATTATTTATGATGCATTTTAAAATAAAAATACTTTAAATAACTTTATTTCAAATATTTCCATAAAAATTAAAATTTTGCCCACAAAAGGTAAATGCTCAAATTTCATTAATAAGATGGTAGTTCGCTAACAATGCGACTCCAACGGTTTACAAAAGCTTGGGAAATAGTACATGAAAGGAAAAGGTTACACAAAAACAATGATCACTATTCTCCCTAACAACTTCGAATTCCAAAATGTGCTCAAATGCCAAGACTGGTCTGACCAAAAGCCTGCCTAAGCCGCCCCTTCGGGTTTTAAACTTAGCAAACTGTCAACTCAAACCTAAGCGAAATACTTCTTGACTGCATCGGTGTTCATGGGACGCGGGAGCTCTTCACCGTCCATATTGGTGAGAATCAAAGCACCTCCAGAGAAAACTTTCTTAACGACATACGGTCCTTCATAATTCGGAGCCCACTTGCCCCTAGAATCAGGTTGGAAAGATAATATCTTCTTGAGCACAAGGTCACCTTCTCTGAACTCGCGTGGTCGAACCTTCTTATCAAAAGCCTTCTTCATTCTCTGCTGATATAATTGACCGTGACACAACGCCGTCAATCTCTTCTCTTCAATTAAATTCAACTGATCATATCTACTTTGACACCATTCGGCCTCAGAAAGTTTAGCTTCCATCAACACTCTCAAAGACGGAATCTCGACCTCCACGGGGAGTACAACTTCCATACCATAAACTAAGGAAAAAGGAGTTGCGCCCGTTGAAGTCCGAACTGAAGTACGGTACCCGTGTAAAGAAAACGGAAGCATTTCATGCCAATCTTTATAAGTTACCACCATCTTCTGGACAATCTTTTTGATATTCTTGTTAGCAGCTTCAACAGCCCCATTCATCTTCGGTCTGTAAGGAGAAGAATCATGATGTTCGATCTTGAACTCTTCACAAAGTTCCTTCATCATCTTATTATTCAAATTCGAACCATTATCAGTGATGATCTTGCTCGGGATGCCGTATCGACAAATGATTTGATTCTTGATAAATCTGACTACCACCTGTCTGGTTACATTAGCATAAGATGCTGCTTCCACCCATTTAGTAAAATAATCGATCGCTACCAAGATGAAACGATGACCATTTGAAGCTTTGGGTTCAATCATTCCAATCATATCAATGCCCCACATAGAGAAAGGCCAAGGTGAAGAGATAACATTGAGGAGGGTCGGCGGCACGTGCATCTTGTCCGCATAAATCTGGCATTTATGACATTTCTTCACATATTTGCAGCAATCAGATTCCATTGTCATCCAATAGTAACCAGCTCTCAACATTTTCCTAGCCATTGCATGTCCGTTGGCATGAGTGCCAAAAGATCCTTCATGTACTTCTTGCATCAGCATGTCTGCTTCACGTCTGTCTACACATCTGAGCAAGACCATGTCATAATTCCTCTTATACAAAACTTCTTCGTTGAGGAAGAAACTACTTGCTAATCTTCTCAACGTCTTCCTTTCCTTATTGGATGCCCCAGGCGGGTACTCTTGAGTTTGAAGAACACGCTTAATGTCATAGAACCACGGTTTGTCGTCGGTAACCTCTTCTACTGAGAACACATGAGCAGGTCTGTCAAGGCGCATAACTCTGATTGTAGGCACATCATTCCAACCATTCACTTGAAACATTGAAGACAAAGTAGCTAAAGCATCAGCCATTTGGTTCTCATCTCTAGGGATATGATGTAATTCCACTTTGTTGAAGAAAGTTAACAATCTTCTAGCATAGTCTCTGTAAGGGATCAAACCAGGATGACGAGTCTCCCATTCTCCTTTGATCTGATTAATTACCAATGCCGAATCTCCGTAAATATCAAGAATCTTAATCCTTAGATCCACTGCTTCTTCGAGACCCATAATACATGCCTCATATTCAGCCATGTTGTTCGTGCAGTCAAACTTCAATCTCGCCGTGAACGGGATATGAGTACCTCGGGGAGTGACGATGATTGCCCCAATTCCATTTCCATAAGAGTTCACAGCTCTGTCAAATATCAAACCCCAATGCGATTCGGGATCAGGTCCTTCTTCAGGTAACGGCTCTTCACAATCTTTAGCTTTCAGGTACATAACATCTTCATCTGGGAAATCAAACTTGATGGATTGATAATTGTCAATTGGTTGGTGAGCCAAATGGTCGGCTAAAATACTCCCTTTGATTGCTTTCTGAGTGTGATACTCAATGTCATATTCAGATAACAACATCTGCCAACGGGCTATTCTTCCAGATAAGGCGGGCTTCTCAAAGATATATTTAATCGGATCCATTTTGGAGATCAACCAAGTGGTGTGGTTAATCATATACTGGCGCAGACGGCGAGCAGCCCAAGATAAAGCACGACAGGTTTTCTCAAGAAATGAGTATCGAGACTCACAGTCTGTGAATTTCTTACTCAGATAATATACGGCATGTTCCTTTCTTCCAGTTTCATCTTGTTGACCAAGCACACATCCCATGGAATCTTCCAATATAGTCAGGTACATAATCAAAGGTCTTCCTTCCACCGGAGGAATCAAAATGGGAGGTTCAAGCAAATATTCTTTGATGCTATCAAAAGCTCTCTAACAATCTTCTGTCCACACACATCCTTGGTTCTTTCGGAGAAGCTTGAAAATCGGCCCACAGGTAGCAGTCATATGAGATATAAATCTAGAGATATAGTTCAGTCTCCCAAGGAATCCTCTTACTTGTTTTTCCGTCTTGGGTGCGGGCATTTCCCGAATAGCTTTTACTTTATCAGGATCTACTTCAATACCTTTCTGACTGACAATGAACCCCAGAAGTCTTCCAGAATGAACACCAAAAGTGCACTTGTTAGGATTCAGACGAAGTTTATACTTTCTCAAGCGCTGGAATAACTTCAACAAGTGTTCCAAATGATCTTCTTCAGTCTGTGATTTGGCAATCATGTCATCCACGTACACTTCTATCTCTTTATGCATCATATCATGGAACAAAGCAGTCATGGCCCTTTGGTGCGCCAGCATTCCTCAAACCAAACGGTATAACCCGATAGCAAAATGTTCCCCAAGGTGTAATGAAAGCTGTCTTCTCCACATCTTCTGGTGCCATCTTGATTTGATTGTAACCAGAGAAACCGTCCATGAAAGAAAAGACTTTGAACTTTGCAGTACTGTCGACCAATACGTCAATGTGCGGTAATGGGAAGTCATCCTTTGGGCTAGCTCTATTAAAATCTCTATAGTCTACACACATCCGAACTTTGCCATCTTTCTTAGCAACAGGCACTATGTTGGATAACCATTGAGGATAGACCGATGTAACAAGGAAACCTGCATTAATCTGCTTTTGAACTTCTTCTTTGATCTTGTCAGCCATATCGGGACGAGTCCTTCTCAACTTCTGCTTAATCGGCGGACATTCAGGTCTCAGCGGTAAACGATGCTCCACAATATCGTTTTCCAAACCTGGCATATCTTGGTAGGACCAAGCAAACACATCAACATACTCTTTGAGAAGCTCCAACATTTTCTCTTTGACCTCTGGGATAAGCAATGCTCCGACTTTGACTTCCTTTTTATCTTCTTCATCACCCAAATTGATCAACTCTACAGGTTCTTCAAATGGCTGAATAATCTTCTCATCATGCTCAAGAAAACGGGAAATTTCAACAGGAATCTCTTCACTATCCTCTTCTTCGGCTCTGAACACAGGGAATTCAAAGTTGGGAGAGGGCATAGGATCATTGTTTTCAATGGTTAAGTCATGGATTAATCTGCACATATGATTATGCTTTATTTTAGAAATCGATTAATATGAATGTTGTACAAATGAAACAAAATATTATTATATTTTCCTATTACTACCAATTAATTTTCATTACTATTTCCCAGAAAAAGTGAAAAATAAAACAGTAGTGGACAAAATAACAATTTTATTCATTGAAGGGAAATACTTGAAACAAAGGGCCCAAACATTTCTCTTTTGCCTTGGGCAGAGCAAAAGGATTTATTTTTATCATAGCCCGACACAAAATACTTTTCGCCTTGGGCATAGCGAAAGTTTTCAAAAAACAAAACAAAACATTACTCGGAAATGTGCATCACAACAGGAACATCAACAGCTATCCAGTTTTGGCAAGCCAATCCAGGCGTCACAAAATCGGGTAAATCCTCTTCGGAATTGTCCCCTATGATAGCATCAACCTCAGGAGGAGTCGGGTGGATAAAACCTGCACTTCGGAAAACCTCTTGAATCGGACGAGTAACCACTTCTTGCTTGACTCTCGTAGACACGGGACGAAAACCAAGACCATCTCCAGACTTGTTCTCGGGCAAAGTCAGCACCTGGCCCCAACCTTCAGCCAAACCACTTTCCACCACTCGTCGCGCATCCTCAAAAGAAGAAATGGATGCCCCTTGCTTCTTCACTTCATTCTTAGCAACCGATAAAGCTTGGAATTGGGTTCCAACATCCTCATCAGCATCAATAAAAGAGAAGGATGATAAATGGCTTACCACCATAGCCTGCTCTCCACCGATCATTACCAGCTTTCCATGCCTCACGAACTTCAATCTCTGATGGAGCGTGGAAGTGACTGCCCCTGCATCATGGATCCATGGACGACCCAATAGGCAACTGTAGGCAGCACGAATATCCATTACTTGAAAAGTAATCTGAAAAGTATGAGGACCAATTACTATAGGAAGATCCACTTCACCAATGACAGTCTTCCTAGAACCATCAAACGCTTTAACAATTACTCCACTGGGTCTCATGGGAGCACCTTGATATGAGAGTCGAGATAATGTAGTTTTGGGCATCACATTTAACGACGAACCTGTATCTACCAACACGCTTGATAAAGTATCATTTCCACAACTTATTGAGATATGCAAAGCCATATTATGGTTCCTTCCCTCCTCCGGGAGCTCTTCATCACTGAAACCAAGATTGTTACACGAAGTAATATTTCCCACAATCCCATCAAACTGGTCAACCGTCACATCATGATCCACGAACGCCTGGTCCAAGACCTTCATCAAAGCTTCTCTATGGGCACCAGAATCTCTCAGTAAAGCAAGCAAAGAAATCTTGGAAGGAGTTTGCAAAAGTTGGTCCACAATCTTATATTCACTTCTCTTGATGAGCTTCAGAATCTCATCATCATCGGGATGTGGGATAGGTTCATTGGATCGGCCTATCTCAACCCTTGGTTCAACATTTCTCGCTGGAATTTCTGCCGGTATGGGCCTCCTGACTTGAACTTCTGGTCTCTTCAAAGGTACTGCTGCAAAGACACGTCCGCTTCTTGTAACTCTACTCACATCAGCGATGTTAACAAAAGATGGCCTTGTCGGTATAGGGACTTCTACCCCATTCTCAATCATTGTGGCATTATACTTATACGGTACAGCTTGGTCTGAGTTGTAAGGCACATGACCATGTGGATAAATGGTCAAAGGAGCAACAGGTGCAGTCTGACTGTCGTAAACGATCTCTACTGATTCAGGCAAATTGAATTGTGGTATTATAACATTCACTTCATCCTCCAGATCTCTGTCATATGTAATAGTGATAACCCTCTGGTCTAACAACTTCTGAATATCCTCCTTCACAATAGGGCAATCAACCTCTCTTGAACAACATTCACAAACATCATAATCATGCTGATGTCTAACAAAGGCAAGTCTTCTCAAACTCTGATGTAACCTGATCAACGACTCTCTTATGTGTTCAACTTGAAAAACTCGAAACTTTCCCGGACAACCTTCCACCATATTCACTGATGCTGCCCCATGTCGAGGCAAAGGATTATCTCTAACATTCGGATTAACATCCTTGAAAGACAAAATACCATTCTTAATCAACCTCTGCACATCCGCCTTCAAAGCAAAACAACTCTCGAGGTTGTGCCCCGGCGACCCTTGATGATATTCACAAAACTGATCTGCCTTGTACCACGAAGAAGTACTATTTGGTGCGACAGGAGGAGGCTTTGTGGTTATGAGATTCTTTCTGATAAGAGCAGGGAATAATTCAGTATAAGTCATAGGAATGGCATCGAACTGCGGCTTCCTTGGTGAACGGTTCTGATTGTTGAATGGATAAGCCTGTTGTCGAGGCTGCTGCTAAAATGGCCGTTGTTGAGTTGGTGGGGTTTGATGAATTGGGGTCATCAAAGCTGGGCGGACAGCCGGAGTGACTGCCGCAACGTGCGAGTAACCTCTCCTTGGTCTCCCTGGGAACAATGCGCTGACATCATGTTCTTTTCTTTTCGGGAAAACACTTCCAAACTTCTTAGTACTGCTAGACGGACTTCCTTCTTTAACCAAACGCCCTTCTCGAATCCCTTCCTCCAACCGCATGCCCATGCTTACCATATCGGTGAAGTCACTGGGTGCGTTGGCAACCATTCTTTCATAGTAAAAGGAACCTAAACACTTCAAGAATATCTTCGTCATCTCTTTCTCCTCAAGAGGTGGATAGATTTGAGCAGCAATTTCACGCCACCTCTGGGCGTACTCCTTAAAAGATTCTCTGTCTCTTTGCGGAGTCGCCAATTCTGTAGCGATAAAAAATGTAGCGGGGTAAATCGGAGATCGAATTATTGATTAATTCGTATCACAAAAGCAAGAGTCGCCACCGCGCTTTATTATTTCCAAGGGAAAAGGGGAAAGAGCGAAATAAAACCCTAAATATGCAATGTAAATAATACTTTTAAAAGTAATAAAAATACAAGGCGTTTTTGAAAAGAGATCTATGGTTCGGGTGTTGGTTATACAGTGGGAAGGTATTAGCACCCAATGTATCTATAGTACTCTATAGGAACCTTTTGAAATATCTGTTTATTGAAATTGATCGTTTGATTAAAATAAAAAAAAAATTGTTTTGGCCGAAAAGGGGTACGGACGGTTTTTTGAAGATACGACGACCTAATGTCAAAGTTTTTGCTTAAAAGGTATGAGTTTTGAAAAGATTGAGTTTTGGGGGGAAAATTGTCTTAAGCTTTAATGAAATGCAAAAAAATATTCGCGTGATCGGACTTGAGGACATGAAGTCAACAAATTTAATCGTTTTTCCCTTGGATTTAGACGTAAACAGAATAAGCAAGTAAATATGAAATAATTAAATAGAAAATTATGCAGATAATGATTAAATAGCAACAATTAAATAATAGACTCAATGGTGCGAACACGCATTTTTATATTTTTGTTTAATATTGATGAAAAGAAAATGTTTTAATAGTTTTCATTTTTTATGCATTTTTTTATGTAGACAAAGCATGAGAATTAATTTAAAGAAAAATAAAATGTTTTAATTCTTAAATTCTATTTTTTTATATTTTTTTGTATTAATATTAACTAAAGCGAGGGAAATAATTAAATAAAATGTTTTTTAAGTTTTAATTTTTATGTTTTTGTAATATTAATATTTTTAGGTATTTTTGGTATTAATATAAAGTATTACTTGATAAATAAATCTAAACTAAATTAAACTTTAAAAGTTATTTAACTAAACCTAATAAAAAATACTAACATTTCTAGATTAAACCTAATGTTAAACTAATAAAATGATCTCATTATTAAAAAAAAAGTTTTAATTAAATTATACCTCTCATTTTGATTAACTCTAATAATTAACTAAATTAATAAAGTTCTAAAAAACTAAAATAGAAAAAAGGTGTATTTAGAAATAAAGGGGTGAGACATAAACTAAACATATGGGCTAAAAGGTTTTAAAGGGGGCCAATTAGAAACAGAGATGGGGGGTGTTTCAAGAAAATCGTTGGGCTTTGGCTAAGGGGACAGGGTTAAGGCCCATACATTATTGATTGGTTTTAGGGGTTAAACAAATGTTTAGTTTGGGATTAGGGTTCACAAGGTTTTGGCAGAGCGGCGCTTGCTTGTTTGTTCGTATCGTCTTCTTCTTGATCCGTCCTCATCTTCTCTCATGCCCTCGCCTGAACTCCCTTGCCCAATGGCCACCAGCTTCCTCCACTTCTTCTTCCCTCCAACGACAGCATTATGGCGACGGATTTACGGTACAGATCGTTTTCTTATTCGTTTAGGGTTTTGTTACAATTTTGCATGTTTATGATTCTTTTATCCATTTCTGATTCTTATTCTCTATTGCAATGGTTGTTTGAGGTATTTGACAGAAAAAATTTGGGAGAAATGCGTTACCTTCGGAGATGGAGGAAGGAGGGTTGGGGGCGAGCTAGGAGGCCGGGGCGAGGAAGGTTGACGCCGTGAGCTTGCTTTAGTTGCCTGGTTTGTCTTCTTATTGCTTAAGTTTGATGATGACTTGAAAACCTCGGTGCAATATATTCTTCTCTTCTGCCTTTGCCTTGTTTTGCTTAATTGTCGCCTATGATGAATATCTGTGAGGCTTTTCCTTCTTCTCCTTTAATCGCTTCTGTATGTTGGGTTTGGTTGCCTGGATGCCTTGAATGCTTTACTGTTGCCTTGAAACATGTTGAGATGGTTTGACAGTGTTGATGCTTTGATGCTTTGTACACTTTTTTTCTTCTTCTGACTTTGCCTTGCTACTGTTCGCTTGAACTTGGTTGCCTGGATGCCTATGATGACATGCTTCTGAGGCTTTTGTGTCTGGATGTTGATTTATGGTTTATGCTATGGTATTCTGGTTCTTGTTTGACAGTTTTGGTGGTTTAAGGTTTGATGATGGTACAAGTTCTACTGGTTTATGCCATAAGGTTTTACCGGTTTAGGCCAAGGTTTTACTGGTTTTTGGCCATGTTGGTTAAGGCTTTACAGGTTTCAACAGGTTATAGTAGCAGGTTTGTGGTTTTCCATGAGGTTACTGGTTTTTGTCTTGATATAGTAGGTTTTGAGGTGTTGATATGGTTTGAGGTTTAATGGTGTTTATGCTGGTTTAGGCCATGGTTGTAAAATGGCTATGGTTAGGCTGGACAGCAGGTTGTGTTTTGAGACTTTGAGAGTTTTGTATATTGACAGATTTTTGGTTTTTTGGAAGGCTTCTAGACAGGTTGAACTCTTGAATTTTTTAAAGGGTTTTTGGTTGTTGTTATATCAGTTGTTGGCTTCCCTCTTGGAGGTTTTCGTTAGCAGGTTGTATATTTTTAATATTTTCTTTGATGCCTCTGCACTTCCTACTGTTTTATCAGTTTTGTTTCTATTCTTCTTTCATGCTTTCTTTTCTTATTGACTGTGTTACTGCAGTTTGTTTGTTATCCTTTTCTGCCTAAACCAAAACCTGTAAAACCACACTACTTCCTCTCTTCTCTCTCTTAGTACATTTGACAATAAAATGATATGTACTTTATCTGTTCTGAAAAAGCAATAATGCTGGAAAATGATGTAAAAAAAGGAAAATACATTGCTTGCAAATTGGTTTTAACTGCATATTCTTCTCTTTGTCTCTTGCATTTGTACAGTAGAGGAGCCTATTATTTTGGCATCTTCCTATATGCATGGCATGTTTACGTTGGCTTTGGTTTTGAAAATGCATATGTGACTTGCATATGTTGTTGCTATGCATATGATGTTAATTTTTTTGTATGCTGTTTTGACAAACAATTGAATTTATGCATATGCTGTTTGAAATATGCAGTGGACTTTTGAAAATGCAATTGATTTTTTAATTATGCAGTTTTGAAAACAAAAATGAATTTGTGCATCTTTAAATTGTGCATTCATTTTGAAAATAAAAATTCATCCCTTTTTGTGAACCGGGAGAAATCCCGTGATTTGCAAAAAGGGTAAAAACTGATTCCAGCCGTTTGCTTTTAATGATGAACACTAAAAATAATTTTCTGCTTTTAATTATTTATTTATTTCTGACTTTTTCTTTTAATTGTTTTGCAGGTAAAATAAAATGAGCAGACAAAGAAGCATTGGATAGAAGATGAAGATTTAGAATTTAGGAAAAATTAGAATAGTTTTTATTTTACTTTAAGCATTTTATATAATTGTTATTGTAAATATTTTGTAAATAATACAATATTTAAATAACAATTGTAATAATTAGAATAAAGTAAATAAAATTCCAATATTTTACCAATTAATTCTTTCTTCTTTCCAATTATTTATTTATCGTTTATAATTCTTTAAATTATATAGTAACTGAAAATCAATTTCAATTACTTAAATTCATAATGATAAACAAATAAATAAACATCATTGATCAATTAATAACTTCAATTATTTACTTCATTATTTTTAATTCTTCTAAATTATAATAACTGAAAATAAAATTTCAACTATTTAAACTTAGAACAATAAATAATTAAATAAACATTGCTTGATCAATTAATAAACTCCTTTTCAAATGTTTATTTCATTATTCATAAATCTTTAAATTATATAATAACTGAAAACAAATTCCAATTATTTAAATTTAGGATAATAAATAATTAATAAACATTGTTTGATTAATTAATAAACCTCTTTTCAAATATTTATTTTATTATTTATAAATCTTTAAATTATATAATAATTGAAAATAAATTCCAATTATTTAAATTTAAGATAATAAATAATTAATAAACATTGTTTTAGCATTGATCGATTAATAAATTTAGCGTTCAAAAAATAAACAGCTCTCGACTCGAAAAAGTTATGAATTTTTAAAATCAATAGATCAAAACGCTTGCAATGTAACGATGCAGATGGGAGATGGTATCTTAGGTCAAAATTTGGGGTACAACAACAAGTATCTAAGAGCCCGTGGATAACCACGGATAGAAAGGGTGCTAACACCTTCCCTTTCTATAAATCTACCTCCCGAACCGAGAAACTATCTCATAAGGAATTTTACTGTGCTTTTGTCCTATCCATGTTGGAGAAAATAAAAGACGGTGGTGACTCTTGCTTCCGCGACATTTCGCGAACCAGCCTTAAACAGTCAGTTCCAGATCCACCGATCACAGAACTGGCGACTCTGCTGGGGAACATACTTTAAAAGTGAGGTGTACCTTAGGACTAAGATCACTTGTGTTTTCAATTGTCTGAATTGTTTGCTTTATTATTGTGGGTATGTCTTGGGAGTTCTATAGATCCTAACCCGGATCTAGGGGATACCTTCTTAGAAAGTAGCAACAAGGCTGTGAGGGAACTGTGCGGGGTATACCGACATGGTTGAAGCAGTCTGCTATGTTGATGTGGCACTTTGGTGTGTACCGGTAACCCTTGAGTCCAGTCAAGGAGAGTACGGGGCCGCCGCGTGGTGTCGTGAAGCATCAACTGACCTTAGGAACCTTAATTGAACCATCTTGGCCTCTTTAGGGTAGTGAGATAACTGACTTTGGTGCAGTCCGAGGTTGGTTGATACTCGATACTACACTCAATTGAGGGTTGTTTTCTTAGAATATTTCGGTCGCCAGTTCAGTGGCTAAATCGAAACGATGAACAATGAAAGCAATCCAATGATATTGGGACCCTTAGAACCCGGTTACTTCTGATAGGACAGGTTTGAGCCCACCAACTTCAAGAGGGTAACACCCAGACCCCATGCCGGCCTAAACTCTAAGGGTTGTGGTGTGACTTGTGTGCCTTATCATGTCTGCTTCTTGTGAATATTTGTGGTGTGTTTTATCATAGCATCATAACATCATGCCGCATCATGTGCATTGACTAACCATTTCAGGGGTTCGAATCTTCATCTTTGTTCTTGTTTTGTAGGACATGGAAACTATTCGCAGAAAGACAATTCAGATCAGCCTTGTAAGAATCCCTCCTCAGCTTAAGGAACTTACATCCAGGATTCCCGAGAGCTCTTCTTTCAGTGAGAGGCATGGAAGACTCATCAGCTTGGTTAACACCAACATTGAGGAAGATATGATAAAGGTCCTCTTCCAGTTCTTTGACCCTCTGCACCACTGCTTTACTTTCCTGGATTATCAACTGGTGCCTACATTGGAAGAGTTCTCCCAACTTCTGAAGATCCCTATCCTTAGTCAACTGCCCTACAACAGTACGGAAAAGGAACCCAAACTTGAAGAGATTGCTAAAGCCTTACGCCTACAACCATCTGATATCAAGGGACATTGGGAAGTTAGAAGTGGTATCAAAGGATTCTTAGCCAGGTTCCTGTTTGAGAAGGCCCAAGAATGTTGGAACTCCCTTGACCTACAAGCCTTTAAAGAAGTTGTGGACCTCCTTGTCTATGGATTGGTTTTGTTCCCGAATCCCGATCAGCTTATAGATGTCAGTGTTGTCCAGATCTTCATGTCCAGGAATCCTATACCTATGTTGCTTGGGGACATCCTTCACTCATGTTACACTCGAACCATGAGAAAAAGAGGTGTTCTTATGTACTGTACTCCTCTCCTGGGAAGGTGGTTTATTTCGCACCTTCCACAATCAGTTTTGAAGAACGAGCGGGGTTTGAGATGGTCACAACGATTGATGACTCTTACACATGCAGATATACATTGGTGCTCTCGGTCTAGAGAGGATGTAACTATCATTGATCGTTGCGGGGAGTTTCCTAATGTTCCTTTACTTGGAATCATAGGAGGTATTACTTACAACCCGTGTCTGGCTTGGAGACAGTTTGGTTATGCTCGGAGGGATGGCCCTCATGACATGTTAATTCCTGACATAGTTTTTGACTTCGACAACGATGCGCAAGGACTTCGCCAGAAATTTATCAGAGCTTGGAGGATGCCCAACAAGATAGACAGCAAGACACTGGGGCACAGGAACTCCATCCCGTTGGAGCCTTATCTCAAGTGGGTACGAGCCCGTTCCCAGAAGTTAGTAATGCCATATCCTCATGTTCTCCCTGTGATCAAAGAGCCAGTATTGGAAGGAGAGGTGTCCTACACCATTCAACATCCTGACATGCCTACATCCTGGGAAGAAATGCAGAAGAGTTGGATCCAGCTTAAGGAAGAACGGAATTCTCTTGAGTCCAGGCTACTTGCTAGTGAGAAGAAGGTCTTGGAGCTAACCCGCCTACTGCACAAGGAAAATACTCTCAACACTTACATTGCTCCAAAGAGGATACGCAGTGTCTTTTGGGATTGATTTACTTTGTAATGTTTGCCCATGAGGCTTTGATGTACTGAACAATTATTTCTTAATGATAACGTGTGTTCCTTTTTGTCTACAACAAATTTTAACTTTCGAACCCTTGAATGCATTGCATAAACACATACCATGCATCATGTGCATAACAGGTACTCTTCTTTTCAGGTTGCTTAATGTTCTTCGCTGTTTATTTCAGCATCATGAACCCTGAATCATCTACTGAGCAGTCTATCAAGGCCCTTCAGGCTCAGAACGCCCAATTCCAAGAGCTGATCATGAGTCTGGCCCAAGGTCAAGAGGAGTTGAAAGCTCTGCTGGTTAAGAAGAAGAAAAAGAAGAGAACTGTACTATTCAACACTGGCCACCGTCTTTTATGTTCTCCAACAAGGAAAGGACAAAAGCACAGCAAAATTCCTTTTCGAGATGTTTCTCAGTTCGGGAGGTAGATTATAGAAAGGGAAGGTGTTAGCACCCTTTCTATTCGTGGTTATCCACGGGCTCTTAGGTACTTGCTCACTATGTTTTCAAAAATTGTTTGCTTTTCAAGTGTTTGTGGGTTTTGAAAAAGTTTAGTTTGAAAACTTCTAGGTAACTCTTGTATCAGTCCTCAAGAGTGTATGAAGTATTTGTTTGAAAACTTTTTGAAAGTGTAGGTGCGAAAAGTTGTTTTTGTTTTTTGAAAGAGCAATTACCCAGGAGAAATCTACCTACCCTAAGGAATTAGGCTGTGTAAGAGTCCTTTAGACAGTACTATCCCACTATTGATAAGTAGGTAGCACCGTCGTTGGAGTTATTCGGGTCAATTCGATTATAGGGACAATATGGTCACCAAATCAATAGTAGGACGCCTTAGCGGTAACCCTAATGTCCTAGATCCTTTTTATCCGAGGCAACCGTTTCGAGGCAACTGGATCTTTAGACAGGAGGGCGACCTCTAAAACACCCTATACTTGATGACCACGTCGAGGCAACCAGTGAGGCGTACCCTAGGAGTGGCATGTGCACGTGTGTCAGGTTTCATGTTTATATTTATCTTTGAACATGCATCATTGTGAGCTACGGGTTGATTTTATTTGTCATACAAGTCTTGCAGGCATAATTAACAGTTAATATTTGTGCGGGAAATAAAGTGCGGAAAATTGAATCTACGCTATTACAAGGCGCGGGTATATACATCGCCAAAAACATAACTCGTTTGGAAAATAAGTGCGAGAAAGTAAAAGAAAGCGATAAAAGCCTAATTAACTATTACATCCTCGGAAACAGTTACATCAAATATAATCAAAAATAATGAATTAAAAATAAATATGTGCGCGAAAGAATTAAATCGGAACGTCCTTAGGGTTTTGACCCTTTTTGAGAAAAGAATTGAATTTGTCCTTTTTTTTGCAATTAATTAAAATTAAACCTAATAACTAATTAATTAATTAATTAAAGAAAAAAAGTATTTTTTGTGTTTTTTAATGTCTTAATGAAAATAGAAATAAAATAAAATAAAGTAAAAAATTAGTAAAACCTAATTCTAATTTATTTATTTATTATGAAAAATAGTCAAAATTAAATCTAATTATACTAAGTTAATTTGTTAGCATTTTATTTACAAAATAACTAAACTAAAGTGAAATTAATAATAATGATAATAATAAGAAAATATTGTTTTCTGAATTAATCATGAAAATAGAAGTTTGTTAATTAAATAATAATAATATTAATAATTAAAAATTAGTAAAAGCAAATAAAAAGAAAAAAGAAAACAAAAAGAAAATATGAAAGAACCAGGGGGTGTTAGGCCCTGATGGAGGTCTCTTAGCAATTTTCCAGCCCACTAAGCTTTCAGCCACGTTTGACTTTCTGAATGGTCTACGTGCATGTTGACTGAGGAACATGGTGGTCATCCATCCCTGGCCTTTGGATTCACCTTTGTGGCCACTTGGCATGCTGATTTGTGAGGTGTATGATGGACCCTCTTTGGAAACCTGCACACAAGCGTGTAAAGAAAAATAGTATGGAATTTTGGGTGGACCTGGGAATCGAACCCAGGTCCCAATGATAACCAGCCAGATCACCAACCACTGAGCCATGCGCTTGCTTCTGTTAATGCAATAACAATTAATTATAATATATGAAAATCAACGCATGTACTGGAAAACAAAACACGCGCGCCACTTTATTTGAATGGACCAGTGATACATCAACAGCTCATCATCTCTTTCGTTTGCCTGCAAAAAAGATAAAGAGATAGCGGGGGTTTTTAACCCCCATAACCTGCGATATGAGAAAATAACGAATAGAGTTGTGCTCTATATAAATTGTTCGCGAGGGTAGGGTTAAGTTCGTCTGAGTCTGGCGGTTTCAACCATATGCGTTAAGGGTCCCAATTTTTCCTATATAGCAAACCCCCAAATTCAGAGTTTGAAAACCCTAGAAAACGTCCATGGTGATTTCTGTTTCAGGGCGTTTTAATCCAATTGAACCACACCAAAAGCTTCACCTGAGTTCTATGAACACAAAATAATCAACAAAAGATGTTAAAAATGCATGAATCAATGATTATGATTTTGGAAAAAAGTGGTAAACCGTGAGCCTGTTCTTGCACGTTTCTTGAGCTTTAAGGCTTGTTTTTTATTGCAATGTGTTCCTGGGGATCCCTGCAATGTGTTAGAAGCAATGGAAAGCTTTGAATCGTGCTGGAATGCCAAAAACAGTTTTCACTTTTTCTTGACTTTTTTGGAATTGGTTATGGCTTTTTGCAGCAGATTTTTACGTTCAAGGCTTTAGGTTTAGCTTATGCACTTATAATATAATGGAATTAGGTTAACTTCTGGTCAAGAAATCCATTGCATTATGGTTTCAATATTTGATTGGAAATCAAATATTTTCCAATCTTTTTGATTGAGAAAACATGCCAAACATGGAGATTTTGATCTCTTTGATTGATACACGAATTTGCCAGCTTGCCCTGAGTTTGTTTGCTTCACAAAAAGATTTGAAAACCATATCTTTGAATTTCCTATATTTTAAATCAATTAAATAAATTAATATTAATAAAAAATCCAATTAATTAATAAAAATAAGAAAATAAACTCAAATAGGCTTGATGGGTCGTGCATATGCTTTGGGTAAAGATTCAAGAAGGAATTTGAGGCCCATTAGCAAAAATGATGTGTTTCGAGCAAAGTTAACTTTTGCAAATTCACAAAAATTTCCCAACTTCTCCAATGCATATCTTGCTCAATTTTAATCATATGAACATGTTCTTGGACATTTTGGAAATGTCTTGAAGTCCTCTAACCAATGCCTTTGGTCCCGTGTCATTTGGATTTACCAATCTCAAGTTATGGTCTTTGACTTAAAGTGCCTTTTTGTTGACTTTTGAAATTGACCTATAATGTAGAAATTGATAACTTTTTGTGAGAGCATTTCTTGGACTTGGAATGTGAATATGGGTTGTAGGAAATGTCATCCCCTTCAAAATGAGCATTGTATGGGATTTTTCTGATGAACCATGAAAAAGTTATGCCCTGGTCAAGTTACAGTTGACTTTTCTGCTGTCCAAAAATAGTAACTTTTGCATCCTTGATGATTTTTGAGCTATCCTTGAGGAATCATGATCAAGACTTGATCAAATGATGATTGTGGGCTCAAAATAAGATGTTGACCAAATTTTTTGACTTTTGACTGTAAAATGACCATTTTGCCCCTGCAGTTGACTGTGGATCAAATGAAGCTTTTGACTGTGCAATTTGACATTGTGAGTCTTGAGACTTGACATGTAGATGCTTGAAAATGTATATAGGCCTATGGGACTTGATTGAGCCATTGAAAACCTCAAATTCCTTGAGAGAATCAAAACCCTAATTTCAGTTGGCTTAGGAGGTGTTTGACTGTGCAATCCTTGAGCAATTTTTTTGAACCATTTGAAGATGATTCTTAACCAATCTTGAAGAATATGGGAGGGCAAATTTTGGGGTACAACAGTTGCCCCTGTTCAATCTTCTTAGACCTGAGGATGTAGATTGGCTTGCGTGCCTTTCGTGATCCGAAGGTGGAAGATGATTGAACACTAAAGTGCCCAGAAATTTGCACTCGCATAATAGAATATCAGCAATGTGATGGCGGGAATGGGCTTATGGATGCCATTTAGAGAGTTGGTGGATAGGAGGATGGGCTTATAGATGCCATCTGGAGATGTGACATAATCTTGTCGGGAATGGGCTTATAGATGCCATTTGGAAGTGTAATGGATAGTTGTGGAGATGGGCTCAAAGATGCCATCTGAAGGTGTCGATCGCGTAAGAGATTCCTTAGCGAGAACTTGCGTACCTGAGAAAAAAAGATAATTTCCTGGCCTGTTACAGGTGTTGATCTTCAAACTCTTCATGCAGATATGCCCTGGCTAGATACATGTATCGAATCTACAATCAATCGCTCACAGATATGCCCTGGCTAGATACAGGTGTCGAATCTGGAACTTGGTCGTCTACAGATATGATCTGGCTAGATAAAGGTATCGAATCTCTAAACTCTTCATGCAGATATGCCCTGGTTGGATACAGGTATCGAATCTACAATCAATCACTCACAGATATGCCCTGGCTAGATACAAGTATCGAATCCGGAATTGGTCGTTTACAGATATGCCCTGGCTGGATACAGGTATCGAATCTCTAAACTCTTCATGCAGACATGCCCTGGCTGGATACAGGTATCGAATCTACAATCAATCACTCACAGATATGCCCTGGCTAGATACAGGTATCGAATCCGGAACTGGTCGTTTACAGATATGCCCTGGCTGGATACAGGTATCGAATCTCTAAACTCTTCATGCAGACATGCCCTAGCTAGATACATGTATCGAATCTACAATCAATCACTCACAGATATGCCCTGGCTAGATACAGGTATCGAATCTGAAACTGGTCGTTTACAGATATGCCCTGGCTGGATACAGGTATCGAATCTCTAAACTCTTCATGCAGATATGCCCTGGCTAGATACAAGTATCGAATCTACAATTAATTACTCATAGATATGCCTTGGCTAGATACAGGTATCGAATCTGGAATTTGTCGTCTACAGATATGCCCTGGCTGGATACAGGTATCGAATCTCTAAACTCTTCATGCAGATATGCCCTGGCTAGATATAGGTGTCGAATCTACAATCAAATACTCACAGATATGCCCTGGCTGGATACAGGTGTTGAATCTGGAATTAGTCATTTACAGATATGCCCTGGCTGGATACAGGTATCGAATCTCTAAACTCTTCATACAGATATGCCCTGGCTAGATACAGGTATTGAATCTACAATCAATTACTCACAGATATGCCCTGGCTAGATACAGGTATCGAATCTGGAATTAGTCGTCTACAGATATGCGCTGGCTGGATACAGGTATCGAATTTGGAATTAGTCGTCTACAGATATGCCCTGGCTGGATACAGGTATCGAATCTCTAAACTCTTCATGCAGATATGCCCTGGCTAGATACAGGTATCGAATCTACAATCAATCACTCACAGATATTCCCTGGCTAGTTAAAGGTGTCGAATCTGGAATTAGTCGTCTACAGATATGCCCTGGCTGGATACAGGTATCGAATCTCTAAACTCTTCATGCAGATATGCCCTGGCTAGATACAGGTATCGAATCCACAATCAATCGCTCACAGATATGCCCTGGCTAGATACAGGTATCGAATCTGGAACTGGTCGTCTACAGATATGCCCTGGCTGGATACAGGTATCGAATCTCTAAACTCTTCATGCAGATATGCCCTGGCTAGATACAAGTGTCAAATCCACAATCAATCGCTCACAGATATGCCCTGGCTAGATACAGGTATCGAATCTGGAACTTCAAAAGTTGATGGTAATATCTTTTGATTTGACTCTTTCCTGAAAAGGCAAAACATTAGTTGTATGCAATGTCATGATGTTTGAGATGCATGATGTCATGATATTCTCAAAATAAATGAGATTGTGTGTTATGATGCGTATATGCATGTGTCATGATGTATGACAATGTGATGTTTATGAATATATCTTCGTCTGGGAGAATGAATCCTTGACGAATGTCGGGAAGTTCGTTTAATCCTGGGCTGATGTTGAAGAGTAGAGTTCTTCGTTTCCGCTGGGGATGATGATTACAAGAATAAACTGGTGGGAGAAGATGACTCCGTTGGGGAATAAACTTGGTGAAGAGATTACTCTGCGGGGAATTACTCTGTGGGAAAGAGATGCTTCGCTGAGGTTTGATGATAACTCTGTTGGGGATTTCGTTGATAAGTTATGTTGGGAAATTTGATGAACTCCGCTGGGGGATAGGAAGAACTTCGCCGAGGACGATCTTTCCATTGTAATTAGCTGCGGATAACCCAGTTATAAGCTCTGGTGGGGAATAACCTTTGAATATGGTCGGGGAGAGACGTATGTACTCTGCAGGTGATAAGCTTCCAGAATCTACTGGGGATAAGCTTCCAGAATCTACTGGGGATATTGATTCAACTCTCCTGGGGAGTCTTTGGACTGTACTGGGGAATAGCTCCACTGGGGTGTCTGGATTCCGCCGGGGAACAATCTTATATTTCTGTCAAGGAATATTAAGACTACCGGGGATGCTTGCTTAGGAACATCTGTACTCCGCTGGGGAATGTTGAGATTTTCTGGGGATATCCAACTTCCTTAAGGCTGACAGTAGACTAACTCTGCTTGGGGAGAGTGTCGCTGACCTGCTGGGGAATACTGTGCCTTTTTAGGGCTGATGATAGACCCACTCTTCTCGGGGAGAGTATTGCTGAACCTCGTCTTACTCTGCAGGGAGTGAAGGTATCTTGGTGGACGGAGCAGCTTGTATAGCTCGTACAATTCTCATTGCCCCAGTTTTTATGGGAGAAGATACCTGTGGAGGTGCTTGATGACTGCCGATTTGACAAATCTTCTTCTGGTGGGCAAGTGATGAGATGCCGGGACATAGTCGTACGCTGTGATCCCTAACTTTTGCCTGGACCACCCTTTCGGGTTTTCAGTCCACCGGGATACCCATTTTTTCCCAAGCCGCCTTTTCAGGTTTTCGACTTGCCGGGTGTACAGATTTTTATTTTCATCCCTTATTTTTGCCCAAACATTTTTGGTTCGCCGGGAAGCCCTTATTTTTACCTAGGTGTGTCAACCTAGCGGGTCTTTGATTATGCGTAGTATTTTTTCGAATATGTCCATGCTCTCAGGATGTAGGGAGGTGCCCCTGTCAGTAGCGTTGTGTTGCCATACCACCAGAAGATCTTCGTTTGATCGTGCAAGATTCGTTGCTGGAATTCATATCCAATGCCCCGAGTGACTCCGACGGAGATTTGCCCTTGGCATTTGGCATTTGAGAGATTCTCTGAATCTTGACTGGACTGCCCCAGATGATAGACCATGGTCATATCTTCCCCTTGGTTGGAAGTGCTTTTGTTCACTAGATATTCTTCGTGTGAACTTCTATGTTGTTTAAACAAATAGTCATATGCAAGCAATGTTATATTAAAAATGCAAAGCTTATGTATGTCTTGAAGTTTTTGAAAATGCAGTTTTTTTTCATAAAAACAAGTGAATTTTTTGTAAACTGTGATGCCAACTCGTTATTTTACCGCAAACCTTAAGGAGTCAGGATACCTTTCGTAACAGTATGCTTTCAAACTAACCCATGCTTCAGCTAGGACTTTTAAGGGTTGTAGCGTGGTCTGGTTCACGGTTTAGGAAACAAATGATAAAGGCTCAAATTTTATTTGTACCCACCCATTCTTCGTGATGTTCTTCAAACCTAAACTCAGTTAATCGTGCATTAGATTTTGTTCGAATCCTTGCTCTGATATTCCGGTGATGGTTCGGATACTGACAGTTTATTTTGAATAGGCAGTCATTTCTTTTTTGTTGAGGGTTTGTAGGACCTCTTTCTTTTTTTATTTTATTATTATCTCTGTCTTTTGCCTGAATTGTTTCTTTTGTGATTACAGTCAGCGGGATGCCCCAGTTTTGTAAGTCTCCTTCATAGGTTTTGACTTGATGGGTTTTTATTTTGAGAGATAATGACTGCCTGTCCTGGCGATTATAGGGAACCATCACTGTCTTTTGTTTTGGAAGGACTCCTTTGACTCCGTTCGTTGTGCACTTGGATCAACTGAGAAACTACCCTGCCCCAGGTTATGATTAAGGGTTTTAATTTTTTTTGTGAAAAGAAAAAAAACTCCTACTTCTTTGGCTCGAAGGGGTTGACGAGGGATTATCTTCCTTATAACTCCAGTGTTTAGGAATTGAAACAATGCATGTACCTCATCAGTGGGGTCTGTTCAAAAGCATACTGTAAAGATCATGGTATTGTTTTTGTCATCCTCCCTCAAAAGGCTTAGAATTTAATCGAGAGTTGACATCAAAAAAATGAAAGCAGTTTGAATATAGCGAATGCGAATATATTGATTCAAAACATACATATGCGATGCATTGATAAAGTAAAAGAGTTTGACATGAACAAATGTTTGAACAAGCAAAGAAAAATACAACTTGAAACTTCCAATGAACAAAAGGTCTTCTTGTCTAGGGATAGTAGAAGAACTCGACCTGACCATCTTGGGTGAATTCCACTGCTCCTTCATCAATCAGGTCTTGGATCTTGTTCTGCAGAGTCCAACAGTCGTCGGTGTTGTGTCCAGGACTGTCAGAATGGTAGGCACATCTCACACTCGGGTTATACCTGGAAGAGGAAGTGTTGGGATTCTTAGGAGGGTCCCTTAATGTGATCAGATTCATATCTTGGTATTTTCCTACAATTAAATGAATTAAATGAATTAATAATCAATTAAAAATCCAATTAATTAATAAAAATAAGAAAATAACTCAATTTAATCTCAATGGGTCGTGCATAAGCCTTGGACAATGTTTCAAGAAGAAATTTGAGGCCCATTAGCAAAAATGAGGTGTTTTGGGCAAAGTTGACTTTTCCAAATTCCCAAAAATTTCCCAACTTCTCCAATGCATATCTTGCTCAATTTTGATCATATGAACATGTTCTTTGACATTTTGGAAATTTATTGAAGTCCTCTAACCAATTCCTTTGGTCCCATGTCATTTGGATTTACCAATCTCAATTTATGGTCTTTGACTTAAAATGCCTTTTTGTTGACTTTTGAAATTGACCTATAATGTAGAAATTGATAACTTTTTGTGAGAGCATTTCTTGGACTTGGAATGTGAAGATGAGTTGTAGGAAATGTCATCCCCTTCAAAATGAGCATTGGATGGGATTTTTTTGATGAACCATGAAAAAGTTATGCCCTGGTCAAGTTACAATTGACTTTTCTGCTGTCCAAAAATAGTAACTTTTACATCCTTGATGATTTTTGAGCCATCCTTGAGGAATCATGATCAAGACTTGATCAAATGATGATTGTGGGCTCAAAATAAGATGTTGACCAAAAATTTTGACTTTTGACTGTAAAATGACCATTTTGCCCCTGCAGTTGACTGTGGATCAAATGAAGCTTTTGACTGTGCAATTTGACATTGTGAGTCTTGAGACTTGACATGTAGATGCTTGACAATGTATATAGGCCTATGGGACTTGATTGAGCCATTGAAAACCTCAAATTCCTTGAGAGAATCAAAACCCTAATTTCAGCTGGCTTAGGAGGTGTTTGACTGTGCAATCCTTGAGCAATTTTTTTGAACCATTTGAAGATGATTCTTAACCAATCTTGAAGAATATGGGAGGGCAAATTTTAGGGTACAACAGATACCCTTGGGCAGATTGATATCATATATTCTGACTGAGAATAGGCTGATCGAACACTTGACAGAGGCACAAGAGATCAGCACACTAGAACCTTCAGTTGGCAAGCAATTGAATGCCAAGAATCTAAAGAAGATGAAGCTGATAGAGAACATTAAGAAGGAGCCCAGAGTCACCCCTTTTGCTGACATCTCCAGCAGAAGAGTCCCTCTGGACGACTTCCACATGTTCTCAGAGATTGACTTCAAGCCTCAGATCATTCTGAGATACTTGGACGCTTGTAAAGCTGATGGTACAGCACCCAATCTCAACATCCAAGATCTTCAGCAGAAGGCACCAGAGGTTGCTCTGAAGAAGACTAAGAAGAGAAAAGCTGCTCCAGAAGGATCATCACAACAGACTTCAAAGAAAAGAGGTAATCCTGTTTCTGTACCTGTTTTAAATTCAACTGTTGGTTCCTCATCTATTCCTACTCCCATTCCAACACCAGCTAATATCCCAACACCACAAACCTTTGAAGATTTTGACACTGACTTTGACCCTTCTGAGTCATTAACTCTCAGAAGATCCCGCTCCAAACCACAAAATCCAAACACTGCAACCATACCAGAACCCGAACTTGCACAAGTTATGTCTGACATAGACCAACATACTTCCGCTCCCCAAACAGATAATCCAAATCCACAACCAGAAATTCCCATTTCTCCACAACCTGACATTCCACTTTCACCAATACCAGAAACTCCACTCTCTCCAATACCAGAACCAGAAATTCCACAACCTTCCTCTCCTCAACCAGAAAGTAATCCACCCTCTCCTCAACATGAACAAACTCCACAACCTGAGACTCAAAACTCTGAGGCTCAAACCTCCGAGTCCCCTGAACCACAACCCTTGGCCATTCAATTGTCTTGTGGTACAACTGTTAATATGGCTCAACTTCTCTCATCACCAGAAACAACTCCACCACATACTCCACATAGTCCAATCGTTATTTTTGACTCTCCCACTCCATCGTCTAAGAAAAATATAGAAAACCACAGCAAGACAGTCATTGACCTAACAATCCTTGAACGCCTTGCTGCAATAAACCAGAAAACTGCCATCCCTAAACCGAAACAACCAGATGTTGGTTCCAGCATTTTGAACTTTGAATCAGATATGCAGAAGTGGATCACTTCTTTAAAACAAGCAAGTCTGGAAGTGGTTGATCCTGCTGTATCAGATCATCTCTGGACTCAATTCAGAAGATGGGTTTGCGCTGAAACCTTCAAGTTGCAAGACCAGAGCTATGGACAGGCTCAACAGAACTTCAGCAAACTGCTGAAGGAAATGGAAGGTCCAGTTCTGAGCAAGCTGCTGAAGGAAGAAGTTCTCCATCTGGACAGTGAGCCTTGGTCTGAAAAGCGTCCAACATCTACAGTTCAAACTGCAGAAGAACAAATAATTCAAGATGAAGACTTGGGTCAAGCAGAAGAAGCTACAGAAAGCTCTGAGAAGCAGCCTGTATCTAAAGATCCTCAAGCTTCCTCTCTTGACAGGCAGGCTCTGGAGGATTTGAAGAGATCAGATATGCTGATGAATGAACGGATGGACAAGCAGGATATAAAGATTGATTCTATACCAAGCATGATAGCCAAGCAGAACGAAACCAGCGAACAAATCAAGAGCATGTTGGAAGTTCTGTTCACACGCCTTCCTCCTTCTTCTTAGATTTTTCTTATGTTTTCCTTGTTTTCTTTACATGTTTGTCTGTAATATTTTTACTTGTTCTAAACTATCATTGCTTCTGTTTTAATACAAACGTGTTTTTACTCTGATATGTTTAACTCTGATTATATATGCTTTTTGATCGCTGACAAAAAGGGGGAGAAAGAATGATATTTTTCAATAACGGGTTACTGAGACAATAGTCTCAAACATTCTAACATCATATTTGAATTTCTTTGCTCTAAAAAGCTTACAGGTACAAGAATCTGAAGAACTCTGATGAAGTAAAATTCTGATGCTCAAAGAAAAGTTCAATAAAGTTCTGATACTCAAGGTCTCAAGGAATCAAAGGGAAATAATCAACTCAGGGGGAGTTTTTCTCTTCATTACTCTGATACTTTTTATTCCTTACTCTCTTAGCTCTGATACCTTTTGCTCCTTATCTGATTATCTCTGATACCGTTTCCTCTTTATCCTCAAACTCTGATACTTTCATCATTTTATTTTAATTGAAAAAATCTGGTTTTTGTCATAGTGATCGGTGGATTTAGAACTGACTGTTTAACGCTGGTTCGCGAAATGTCACGGAAGCAAGAGTCGCCACCGTCTTTTATTTTCTCCAACATGGATAGGACAAAAGCACAACAAAATTCCTTATGAGATTGTTTCTCGGTTCGGGAGGTAGATTTATAGAAAGGGAAGGTGTTAGCACCCTTTCTATCCATGGTTATCCATGGGCTCTTAGATACTTGCTCTTATGTTTTCAAAATGTTTGCTTTTCAATTGTGAGTGGGTTTGAAAAAAGTTTCTTTGAAAGATTTCTGAATGACTCTTGTATCTGTCCTCAAGAGTGTTTGAAAAATTTGTTTTGAAAGTTTTTGAAAGTGTAAGGTGTGAAAAGTATTTTGTTTTGTTTTTGAAAAGAGCAAGTATCCATGAGTCATCTACCTACCCTAAGGAATTAAGCTGTGTAGAAGTCCCTAGAGTAGTGCCATCCCACCATTGAGAGGTAGGTAGCACCACCGTTGGAGGTGTTCGGGTCAATTCGATTTGAGGGACAGTGTGGTCACCGAAGCAACAGTAGGACACCTTAGAAGCTACCCTTATGTCCTTGATCCTTTTTTTAATCCGAGGCAACCGTTTCGAGGCAACTGTTCCGAGGCAACTGTTCCGAGGCAACTGGATCATGGACATAAGGACTTACTAAAACGTCCTATACTTGACGACCACGTTTCGAAGGCAACGAGTGAGGCGTACCCTAGAAGTGGTGTGTGTATTGTGTGTTGTATTCAGTTAATGTTTGTCTTTGTAACTAGTGAGCTACGAGTTATTTTTATTTACATACATTCTTTCATGCAAGTTTAGCAGTTAAGGGGTGCAGAAAGTAAATTGCGGAAACATAAATCCTACGCTATTACAAGGCGCGGGTCTATACATCGCCAAAAATTTACAAAGACCCGTTTTTGGTAAATAAGTACGAGAAATTAAAATAAAGCAGTAAACTTAACTAACTATTACATGTCTTGGAAGCAATTACATAATAATAAACTAAGCTCGAATAAAAATTAAATCGGAATGTTCTAAGGGTGTTGACCCTTTTAAGAAAAAGAAATTGATTTTTTGGTCTTTTTTGTAATTAAAATGAAATTAAAGCTAATTAATAACTAATTAATTTAATTAAGAGAAAATATTTTGTGTTTTTTTTAATGTTTTTTATGAAATAAAATAAAAAGAAATAAAACTAAAAGTTAATTTTTCCTAATTCTAAATCTATTTTAATTATTAAAAGAAAAGTCAAAATTGCCTAATTAAACTATTTCACTTGTTGTTTATTTACAAAATAATAATAATAATAATAATAATAATAATAATAATAATAATAATAATAATAATAATAATAATAATAATAATAATAATAATAATGTTAGTTCTATTTTTTTGATTTTTTATGAAAAATATGTTAATTATGTTAATTGTTAATAATAAAATAAATAAAATAAATAAAATAAGGCAAATAATAAAAAATGAAAATGAAAAAAGAAAAAAAAAGATTAAACCCAAGGGCGGTGAATCAGGAATTTAGGCCCATTTGAATCCAGCTCGTTTGACTTTCTGGAATCCAATGCTTGTGTGTTGACTCCTGAACATGGTGAGGACCACCTCCTGGCCATCAGATCTATGAGAGAGGCCACCTGGCGCTTGGGTCTGTGAGGTTTATGGTGAGTTATTTGATGAGACACTGCACTGTAAAGCGTTAGAAAAAATAATATTGGAATTATGGGGGGACCTGGGAATCGAACCCAGGTCCCAGAGATCACCAAGTATATTACCAACCACTACACCAATCCTGCGCGTTTGTTAGTAAAATAGAAAAGAAAAATAATATAAAATAAGCGCACTATATGCTGAAAAAGGGAAAAAGTGCGCGCCCATTTTGAATCAGCCAATCACATGGAGGCACGTCCTTCATCTTCTTCGTTTCCTGTAAAAAAAACATAAATCAGATAGCGGGGGTGAGTTTGTGATGACTTACAGTGCTTGATATGGAGTCTCAGGGCGTGGTAAAGGTCTCTTTAGTTTCAGGGTATGGCAATGAAGGATCTCACGTGCTTTGTTTTGTCTGAAACTGCCTGCAACCTTGCTTTAGATCTCACACTTTTTTGACAAATTCTGAGTTTTTGCTCTGCCGTTTTAGGGATGCCTCCTTTTCGTCCATGAGGGTGGGGAGGCTTGTATATGTGTATATGAATGAGTATTAATCAAAATAAAGAGCCTTGAAGCCTTGCCATCATGTTTTAGATTTTGCCATGAACACCATTTAAACAACTTGCCATTTTTGTGAAAATTTGAATTTCTTGCTTAGAATAGGCCTTGCACGAATTTGGAAGGTGAATGATGGTGTATCAAAGCTATTCAAACTCAAAGATATCCCTCCATTAATTTTCTTGATTTTTATTTGAATTTTAAAGATTTAAAATGAATTAAATCAAATAAAATCAAATAAAAATGGAAAAATTAATTTTTAATCTTGAAATAAATTGTGGGACACGTGGGAGGCATGGCCAAGCTGAAACAAGTGGAAAAAGTGGGCCCCTTTTGTCAAAAATGAAATTTCAAGGATAGTTGACTCTGGCCATTTCACAAAAATTTCCCAACTTCTCCAATGCATATCTTGCTCAATTTTAAAGCTATGAACATGTTCTTAGACATTTTGGAAAGGTCTTGAAGTCCTATAACCAATGTATTTGGTCCCATGTCATTTTGATTTACCAATATCAAGTTATGGTCTTTGACTTAAAGTGCCTTTTTGTTGACTTTTGAAAATGACCTATAATGTTGAAATTGATAACTTTTTGTGAGAGCATTTCTTGGACTTGGAATGTGAAGATGAGTTGTAGGAAATGTCCTCCCCTTCAAGATGAGCATTGGATGGGATTTTTATGATGAACCATGAAAAAGTTATGCCTTGGTCAAGTTACAGTTGACTTTTCAGCTGTCCCAAAATAGAAACTTTTGACACCTTGATGGTTTTTGAGCCATTCTTGTGAAATCATGATCAAGATTTGATCAAATGATGATTGTGGCTTCAAAATAAGATGTTGACCAACAATTTTGACTTTTGACTGCCAAATGACCATTTTACCCCTACAGTTGACTGTTGAGCAATTAGGGTTTTTTGACTGTGCAACTTGACCTTGTGAGCCTTGAAACTTGACATGTAGGTGCTTGACAATGTGTATGAGCATATGGGACTTGATTGAGCCCTTGGAAACCTCAACTTCCTTGCAAGAACCAAAACCCTAATTTGCATGGCTTAGGAGGATGGTTTGACTGTGTAGCCCTTGAGTAGACTTTGAACCCTTTGAGGCAAAACTTTGAAGATTATGGGAGGAAAAATTTTGGGGTACAACAGTTGCCCCTGTTCAATCTTCTTAGACCTGAGGATGTAGATTGGCTTGCGTGCCTTTCGTGATCCGAAGGTGGAAGATGATTGAACACTAGAGTGCCCAGAAATTTGCACTCACATAGTGGAGTATCAGCAGTGTGATAGCGGGAATGGGCTTATAGATGCCATTTGGAAATATGGTGGATAAGAGGATGGGCTTATAGATTCCATCTGGAGATGTGACAGATCCTTGTTGGGAATGGGCTTATAGATGCCATTTGGAAGTGTGATGGGTGGCTGCGTCCGAATAAGAAATAGAATGGCTTCCGTGTCTGGAGCATATCTAGTCTGTGTCTAATTGCTGACGTCTGAATAAATAGTAGAATGACCGCCGCGTTTGGGGTATATCCATACTGTGTTTGAATGAGTGACAGAATGTCATCCGAATCTGGATCATATTTGGACTGTCTTTATAAGAGCATCCGAGATGGAGCATCTCTAAGTTGTCTTTTAGAAGTTTGAATCTGAATAAGCAATAGAACGGCGTCCGGACCTGGAGCATCTCTAGGCTATATCTGAAAGGAAATCTGAATAAGTATCAGAACATCGCCATGCCTGGGTCACATCTGAACTATCTCTAGAAGGAGTCTTGAATAAGCAAAAGAACAGCATCCATATCTGGAGCATTTCCAAGCTATCTCTGAAAGGAAATCTGGAATGAGTATCAGAATGTCGCCATGCCTGGGTCACATCTGAACTATCTCTAGAAGGAGTCTTGAATAAGCAAAAGAATAACATCCATATCTGGAGCATTTCCAAGCTATCTCTGAGAGGAAATCTGGAATGAGTATCAGAACGTCGCCATGCCTGGGTCACATCTGAACTATCTCTAGAAGGAGTTTTGAATAAGCAAAAGAACAACATCCATATCTGGAGCATTTCCAATCTATCTCTGAAAGGAAATCTAGAATGAGTATCAGAACGTCTCCATGCCTGGGTCACATATGAACTATCTCTAGAAGGAGTCTTGAATAAGAAAAAGAACAACATCCATATCTGGAGCATTTCCAAGCTATCTCTGAGAGGTAATCTGGAATGAGTATCAGAACGTCGCCATGCCTGGGTCACATATGAACTATCTATAGAAGGAGTTTTGAATAAGCAAAAGAACAGCATCCATATCTGGAGCATTTCCAAGCTATCTCTAAAAGGAAATCTGGAATGAGTATCAGAACGTCGCCATGCCTGGGTCACATCTGAACTATCTCTAGAAGGAGTCTTGAATAAGCAAAAGAACAGCATCCATATTTGGAGCATTTCCAAGCTATCTCTGAGAGGAAATCTGGAATGAGTATCAGAACGTCGCCATGCCTGGGTCACATCTGAACTATCTCTAGAAGGAGTTTTGAATAAGCAAAAGAACAGCATCCATATCTGGAGCATTTCCAAGCTATCTCTGAAAGGAAATCTGGAATGAGTATCAGAACGTCGCCATGCCTGGGTCACATCTGAACTATCTCTAGAAGGAGTCTTCAATAAGCAAAAGAACAACATCCATATCTGGAGCATTTCCAAGCTATCTCTGAGAGGAAATCTGGAATGAGTATCAGAACGTCGCCATGCCTGGGTCACATCTGAACTATATCTAGAAGGAGTCTTGAATAAGCAAAAGAACAACATCCATATCTGGAGCATTTCCAAGCTATCTCTGAAAGGAAATCTGGAATGAGTATCAGAACGTCGCCATGACTGGGTCACATCTAAACTATATCTAGAAGGAGTCTTGAATAAGCAAAAGAACAACATCCATATCTGGAGCATTTCCAAGCTATCTCTGAGAGGAAATCTGGAATGAGTATCAGAATGTCGCCATGCCTGGGTCACATCTGAACTATATCTAGAAAGAATCTCTGAATAAACAATAGAATAGCATCCGTGGTTGGAGCATCTCTAAGTTATCTTTGAAAAGAAACCCTGAATAAGCAACAGAATAGCGTCCATCTGGAGCATATCTGAACTATTTCTGAACAAGTAACTCTGAATAAGCAACAAAATAGCGTCTATCTCTGGAGCATTTCTAAGCCATCTCTGAAGAGAAAATCTGAATAAGCAAAAGAACAGCATCCATATCTGGAGCATTTCCCAGCTATCTCTTTAATCTCTTTAATGTAGATATGCCCTGGCTAGATACAGGTATCGAATCCATAAGCAATCGCTCACAGATATGCCCTGGCTAGATGCAGGTATCGAATCTGGAATTGCAAAAGTTGATAGTAATCGTCTTTGGATTGACCTTTTTCCTGAAAAAGGCAAAACATCAGTTGTGCAATGCATGATGTCGTGATGTTCTCAGGGAGAAATGAGATTGTGTGATATGATGCGTATGTGCATGCATTGTGTATGTAAGCAAGATGTATGAAAAGTGATATGTTTATGAATGTATTTTCGTCTAGGAAAATAAATCCTTGACGAATGCCGAGAAGTTGAATCCTAGGCTGATGTTGAAGAACAAAGTTCTTCATTTCCGCTGGGGATGATGGTTGCAAGAATAAACCGGTAGGAGAAGATGACTCCGTTGGGGAATAAACTTGCTGGAGAGATACTCTGTGGGGAATACTCTGTGGGGAGAGATACTTCGCTGAGGTTTTTGATGAGAACTCCGATGGGGATACCATTGATGTGTTATGTTGGAGGATTTGATGAACTCCGCTGGGGATAGGAAGACTTCGTCGGGGACGATCTTTCCGTGGCAATTAGCTGAGGATAACCCAGTTATAGGCTCTGGTGGGGGTAACCTTCTGAATAAAGTCGGGGAGAGGCTTTCGCACTCTGCGGGGGACAAGCTTCCAGAATCTACTGGGGATAAGCTTCCAGAATCTACTGGGGATAAGCTTCCAGAATCTATTGGGGAGGATGATTCAACTCTCCTGGGGAAACTTTTCAGATTGGACTGGGGAATGGCTCCACTGGATGTCTGGTATTCCGCCGGGGAACAATCTTATATCAAGACTGCCGGGGATGCTTGTTAGGAATGTTTGTATGCTCCGTTGGGGAATATTGAGATCTTCTGGGGATACCCAACTTCCTTGAAGCTGACAGAGGATAACTCTGCTCGGGGAGAGTAGTGCTAACTTGTTGGAGATACGGTGCCTTGTTAGGGTTGATGGGGAGACCAACTCTGCTCGGGGGAGAGTGTTGATGACTTGCTGGAGATATTGTGCCTTCTCGGGGCTGATTGGAGACCAACTCTGCTTGAGGAGAATTGTTGAATCTTGTTTTACTCTGCGGGGAGTGAAGGTATCTTGGTCATGTTCTTCAGCCGAACCTACCTTGGTACCTTATGGACAGAGCAGTTAGTACAGTTTGTACCATTTCTATTGCCCCTGTTTCTGTGGGAGAAGGTACCTGTAGAGGTGCTTGAGGACTGACGATTTGACAAATCTTCTTCTGGTAGGCAAGCAACAAGATGACGGGACATAGTCGCACGCTTTGATCCCTAATTTTTGCCTGGACCGCCCTTTCGGGTTTTCAGTCCATCGGGATACCCATTTTTGCCCAAGCCGCCCTTTCAGGTTTTCGACTTGCCGGGTGTACAGATTTTTTTCATCTCATCCCTTATTTTTGCCCGAACCCTTTTGGTTTGCCGGGAAGCCCTTATTTTTGCCTAGGTGTGTCAACCTAGCAGGTCTTTGATTATGCGCAATATTTTTTCGACTATGTCCACGCTCTCAGGATGTAGGGAGGTGCCCCTGTTGGTAGTGTTGTGTCGTCATACCACCAGAAGATCTTTGTTTGATCGTCCAATGCCCCAAGTGACTCAGACGGAGATTTTCCCCTTGCTGGTTGGCCTTTTGAGAGATTCTCCGAATCTTGACTTAACTGCCCCATATGATGGACAATGATCATGCCATGCCTCTTGATTGGAGGTGCTTTTGTTCATTAGACATTCGTCGTGCGAACTTCTATGCTGTTCAAACAAATAGTCATATGCAAGCAATGTTATATTAAAATGCAAAGCTTATGTCTGTTTTGAAGTTTTTGAAAATGCATCCTTTTTTAGTAAAAACAAGTGAATTTTGTAAAACTGTGATGTCAACTCGTTATTTTACCGCAAGCCCTAAGGAGTCAGGATACCTTTCGTAACAGTATGCTTTCGAACTAACCCATGCTTCAGCTAGGACTTTTGAGGGTTATAACGTGGCCTGGTTCACGGTTTAAGAAACAAAGGATAAGGCTCAAAATGTATTTGTACCCACCCGCTCTTCGTGATGTTCTTCAAACCTAAACTCAGCTAATCGTGTGTCAGACCTTGTTTGAGTCTTTGTTCTGATATTCCAGTGATGGTTCGGATATTGACAATTTATTTTGAATAGGCAGTCATTTCCTTTTGTCGAGGGTTTGTAGGGCCTCTTTCTTTTTTGATTTTTGTTATCCCTGTTTTTTGCCTGAACTGTTTCCTTTTTTGGAATTACAGTCAGCGGGATGCCCCAGCTTTGTAAGTCTCCTTCATAGGTTTTGACTTATTGGGTTTTTATTTCTGAGGGATAATGACTGCCTGTCTTTGTGATTATTTGGAGCCATCACTGTCTTTTGTTTTGTAAGGACTCCTCTGGTGCCATTCGTTGTGCACTTGGATCAGCTGAGAGAACTACCCTGCCCCAGGTTATGATTAAGGGTTTTAATTTTCGAAAAGAAAACTCCTACTTCTTTGGCTCAAAGGGGTTGACGAGGGATTATCTTCCTTATAACTCCAGTGTTTAGGAATTGAAACAATGCATGTACCTCATCAGCGGGGTCTGTTCAAAAGCATATTGTAGATGTTGTGGTATCGTTTTCGTCATCCTCCCTCAAGAGGCTCAGAATTATTAATTGAGAGTTGAACATCACAAAAAAAAAGAAAGTAGTTTGAATATAGCGAAAGCGAATATATTGATTCAAAACATACATATGCGATGCATTGATAAGGTAATAAAGTTTGCTATGACAATAATTGTTTGAACAATCAAAAGAAAATTACAACTTGAAAATTCTAATGAACAAAAGTCTTCTAGTCTCAGGGCTTGTCACTTCAAATGGTGAATCTCGCAGGGATAGTAGAAGAACTCGACCTGACCATCTGGGGTGAATTCCATAGCTCCTTCATCAATCAGGCTTTGGATTTTGTACCTCAACTTCCAACAGTCGTCAGTATCATGCCCCGGGCTGTTAGAATGGTATGCGTACCTGGCCCCAGGATTATAGTTGGGTGAAGAAGTCTTAGGATTAGGGTAAGGTCCTATCAACGTCACCAAATTCAACTTCAACAGGTGTTGCAAAGCTTGGGACATCGACATGTTGAGCTGGGTGAATTGCCTCCTGGGCTTGCTCTGATCAACCCATTGCTCTGGGCGAGGTTGTGGTTGGAGCTGTGACCCCGAAGCAAACTGAGGATCTTTTCCCTTGTCTTCTTGCCCCACAGGTGGTTGAATGATGGCTTGCTCTTCAACCTTAGATGTTTGCCCCAGTTGGTTATCCCGAAGCAGTTGGTTGACGAGAACCCTGAGCTCTCCTTATCTTTGAGATAAGTCTTGGATAAGAGCCATTTGCCCCAGTATCTGGGTTCTCATTACATCCACCTCAGCTTGCAGATGTTTCAGCCGTTCGTCCTTGTCGTCTTCGGGACTCTTCCTGACCAAATTCCCCATGAGGAGTGTCCTCAACTCTTCCTATCCCTTGGATAGGCTTAGGAAGATTTCCCCGAACTGAGTCTCTTGAGCATGAAGACCCTGGTTATCTTGTTGGGAAGCCATTGCTGAAATAAACAACGGAGAAGGTTAAACAACCTGTAGAAAATAGTACCTGTAATGCAATGATATGTATGATATGCATGCAATGTTTTCAAGGATCTCGCGGGGTAAATAAGAAAATTGTTAGAGTTGGGATCTGGTAGCTTGATTGAAGGAACCACATATTGTAGAGAGTCCTTCTTCGAGAGTCAAGGCTCACCATATCGAGTGGGTCATAGCCCCTGACAACCTTGGCTAGAGGAAAATAAATCCCCTTTGCCCCTTGCTAGACATTTTGACTCATCACGCCCTGCATCGCAAACCCTTGAGATCCTTGAAATGGATTAGTCCTTATGTAGGATGTATGCAATGGTACGATGTTATGCTATGCATAGAGTGATGTAAGTAGGCCCTATAATGAGTCCCAATTAAGGACTGTAAACAAAACCTGCAAGGAACTCATGTGTCAGATAACAAGCATGTAAGTAGTCAAGTTTGAAGGCACACAAGTCACACAAAGAGCCCTTAGAGTTTAGGCCAGCATGGGGTCTAGGTATTACCCTCTTGAAGTTTGTTGGTTAAGACCTGTCCTAATCAAAAGTAACCGGGTTCTAGAGGATCCCAATATCACTGACTACCCTTAATCGGTCATAACTCCAGCATCGCAATCTTTTCTTACGGCCAGAACCATCGCGAGAGTTTAGCCTCAATGGGTGTAGCATACTGCTACTGTTCTATGGCCAAGTTGGGTCAATTAGGGTTCTAAGGTCGGTTGGTTCTTAATGACTCCTCAGAAGACCCATATTCTCCTCGTTGCAACACAAGGGATATCGGTACAGACCAAGGCGCCACACCAACGTAGCCACTGTTTCACCCGTGTCGGTCTACGCCGGACAGGTCCCTCACAGCTTATGCTACCTAACAGGGTATCCCCAGATCCGGGTTAGGATCTATGAAACTCCAAGACAATGCCCATAATAATAAAGCAAACAAAACAAAGCAATTGAAAACACAAGTATGAGCTATCCTAAGGTACACCTCACTTTAAGTATCCCCAACAGAGTCGCCAGTTCAGTGATCGGTGGATTTAGAACTGACTGTTTAACGCTGGTTCGCGAAATGTCGCAGAAGCAAGAGTCGCCACCGTCTTTTATTTTCTCCAACATGGATAGGACAAAAGCACCGCAAAATTCCTTATGAGATTGTTTCTCGGTTCGGGAGGTAGATTTATAGAAAGGAAAGGTGTTAGCACCCTTCTATCCATGGTTATCCATGGGCTCTTAGATACTTGCTCTTATATTTTCAAAATGTTTGCTTTTCAATTGTGAGTGAGTTTGAAAAAAGTTTCTTTGAAACATTTCTGAATGACTCTTGTATCTGTCCTCAAGAGTGTTTGAAAAATTTGTTTTGAAAGTTTTTGAAAGTGTAAGGTGTGAAAAGTATTTTGTTTTGTTTTTGAAAAGAGCAAGTATCCATGAGTCATCTACCTACCCTAAGGAATTAAGTTGTGTAGAAGTCCCTAGAGTAGTGCCATCCCACCATTGAGAGATAGGTAGCACCACCGTTGGAGGTGTTCGGGTCAATTCGATTTGAGGGACAGTGTGGTCACCGAAGCAACAGTAGGACACCTTAGAAGCTACCCTTATGTCCTTGATCCTTTTTTTAATCCGAGGCAATCGTTTCGAGGCAACTGTTCCGAGGCAACTGTTCCGAGGCAACTGTTTCGAGGCAACTGGATCATGGACATAAGGACTTACTAAAACGTCTTATACTTGACGACCACGTTTCGAAGGCAACGAGTGAGGCGTACCCTAGAAGTGGTGTGTGTATTGTGTGTTGTATTCAGTTAATGTTTGTCTTTGTAATTAGTGAGCTACGAGTTATTTTTATTTACATACATTCTTTCATGCAAGTTTAGCAGTTAAGGGGTGCAGAAAGTAAATTGTGGAAACATAAATCCTACGCTATTACAAGGCGCGGGTCTATACATCGCCAAAAATTTACAAAGACCCGTTTTTGGTAAATAAGTACGAGAAATTAAAATAAAGCAGTAAACCTAATTAACTATTACATGTCTTGGAAGCAATTACATAATAATAAACTAAGCGCAAATAAAAATTAAATCAGAATGTTCTCAGGGTGTTGACCCTTTTAAGAAAAAGAAATTGATTTTTTGGTCTTTTTTGTAATTAAAATGAAATTAAAGCTAATTAATAACTAATTAATTTAATTAAGAGAAAATATTTTGTGTTTTTTTAATGTTTTTTATGAAATAAAATAAAAAGAAATAAAACTAAAAGTTAATTTTTCCTAATTCTAAATCTATTTTAATTATTAAAAGAAAAGTCAAAATTGCCTAATTAAACTATTTCACTTGTTGTTTATTTACAAAATAATAATGATGTTAGTTCTATTTTTTTGATTTTTTATGAAAAATATGTTAATTATGTTAATTGTTAATAATAAAATAAGGCAAATAATAAAAAATGAAAATGAAAAAAAAAAAAAAAGATTAAACCCAAAGGGGGTGAATCAGGAATTTAGGCCCATTTGAATCCAACTCGTTTGACTTTCTGAAATCCAATGCTTGTGTGTTGACTCCTGAACATGGTGAGGACCACCTCCTGGTCATCAGATCTATGAGAGAGGCCACCTGGCGCTTGGGTCTGTGAGGTTTATGGTGAGTTATTTGATGAGACGCTGCACTGTAAAGCGTTAGAAAAAATAATATTGGAATTATGGGGGGACCTGGGAATCGAACCCAAGTCCCAGAGATCACCAAGTATATTGCCAACCACTACACCAATCATGCGCGTTTGTTAGTAAAATAGAAAATAAAAATAATATAAAATAAGCGCACTATATGCAGAAAAAGGGAAAAAGCGCGCGCCCGTTTTGAATCACCCAATCACATAGAGGCACGTCCTTCATCTTCTTCATTTCCTGTAAAAAAACATAAAGCAGATAGCGGGGGTGAGTTTGTGATGACTTACAGTGCTTGATATGGAGTCTCAGGGCGTGGTAAAGGTCTCTTTAGTTTCAGGGTATGGCAATGAAGGATCTCACGTGCTTTGTTTTGTCTGAAACTGCCTGCAACCTTGCTTTAGATCTCACACTTTTTTGACAAATTCTGAGTTTTTGCTCTGCCATTTTAGGGATGCCTCCTTTTCGTCCATGAGGGTGGGGAGGCTTGTATATGTGTATATGAATGAGTATTAATCAAAATAAAGAGCCTTGAAGCCTTGCCATCATGTTTTGGATTTTGCCATGAACACCATTTAAACAACTTGCCATTTTTGTGAAAATTTGAATTTCTTGCTTAGAATAGGCCTTGCACGAATTTGGAAGGTGAATGATGGTGTATCAAAGCTATTCAAACTCAAAGATATCCCTCCATTAATTTTCTTGATTTTTATTTGAATTTTAAAGATTTAAAATGAATTAAATCAAATAAAATCAAATAAAAATGGAAAAATTAATTTTTAATCTTGAAATAAATTGTGGGACACGTGGGAGGCATGGCCAAGCTGAAACAAGTGGAAAAAGTGGGCCCCTTTTGTCAAAAATGAAATTTCAAGGATAGTTGACTTTGGCCATTTCACAAAAATTTTCCAACTTCTCCAATGCATATCTTGCTCAATTTTAAAGCTATGAACATGTTCTTAGACATTTTGGAAAGGTCTTGAAGTCATATAACCAATGTATTTGGTCCCATGTCATTTTGATTTACCAATCTCAAGTTATGGTCTTTGACTTAAAGTGCCTTTTTGTTGACTTTTGAAAATGACCTATAATGTTGAAATTGATAACTTTTTGTGAGAGCATTTCTTGGACTTGGAATGTGAAGATGAGTTGTAGGAAATGTCCTCCCCTTCAAGATGAGCATTGGATGGGATTTTTCTGATGAACCATGAAAAATTTATGCCTTGGTCAAGTTACAGTTGACTTTTCAGCTGTCCCAAAATAGAAACTTTTGACACCTTGATGGTTTTTGAGCCATTCTTGTGAAATCATGATCAAGATTTGATCAAATGATGATTGTGGCTTCAAAATAATATGTTGACCAACAATTTTGACTTTTGACTGCCAAATGACCATTTTACCCCTACAGTTGACTGCTGAGCAATTAGGGTTTTTTGACTGTGCAACTTGACCTTGTGAGCCTTGAAACTTGACATGTAGGTGCTTGACAATGTGTATGAGCATATGGGACTTGATTGAGCCCTTGGAAACCTCAACTTCCTTGCAAGAACCAAAACCCTAATTTGCATGGCTTAGGAGGATGGTTTGAGTGTGTAGCCCTTGAGTAGACTTTGAACCCTTTGAGGCAAAACTTTGAAGATTATGGGAGGGCAAATTTTGGGGTACAACAGTCATCATCAAAAAGGGGGAGATTGTTAGAACATAGTTTGATTCTACAACCCTCAGTTAGAGTTTTGATGATAACAAAATACAAGATTAAATGAATTATGAGAATTGTATAAGACATAGATGCTACCTAAAATTATGTTGTGTATTTACAGGAAACTCTGATGGAATCAGCATCAGAACATCAGAATATCAACATTAGCATCAGAAGATGTGTCACATCAGAAGATCAAACATGTGCTACGCTGAAGTCTGATAAACAGAATCTGCACTTACCATACTCTGACTCTGATCAAGATCTTAACAATGTCATCAGCACTCAAAAGCAATCAGAATAAGCTAAAGCCAACACACTCTGATCTTAATCAAGCAGAACGTTCTGAAGTGTTAACATTACTGCATTCAAGGCAGATTAATTACCAACGGCTTTATTACAAGACAAAGATCTTCTCAAAATGGAAAGAACGTAATGAGCATTGAAATGGAATTATTGGCATCAACGTATCTATTCCAAGAAGTATTTAAACAAATCAGTGAGAAGTAAAATGGCTAATTCTCTACAATACTCTACACGCCTAAAGTCAATCATCTTCGTCCTCACTCACTCAGTTTGCTAAAGCTCTCAAATTGCTTACTCTATAGTTCTAGCAATCTAGTTTCACATAAGCTTCATTTTGTGTATTATCACAGTTGTGATATATAGTTTTTGTAGAAAACATCAAACACACATAATAGTTCATTTATCTGTAAGAAAGAATTTCCTTGAGAAACCAGTCTGTGGTTTAGACTCAAGAAGGCTTTAGCAGTTGTTAAAGCAGTTTTGTATTCAGTTGAATATAGTGGATTAAGACCTCGTTGGAGAGAGGCGAAATCACCTTGACGGGTGGACTGGAGTAGTTTGAGATCAAACGAACCAGGATAAAAATAACGTGTTGTCTGCATATGATTTCAAGTTTCAACAATTCAACCCCCTTTCTTGTGTTTTTCACTTCTTCAGACAAGAATGCTACTTATTATCATGTTGAAAGCAACAAATCTAGCCCTGGAGTAGATGCTCCTAAGGTAATTCAAGTCACCCCATCTTTTTCTTTGATACGCATTTATATTCTTAATGTTTAATAACTTTCCATTTCTTTTTTGCAGGGAAATCCTTATGACACCGTTATATCCAACATCAAGTATACCATTCCAGGAACTAACAATTTTCTTTCCATTCACCCCAAAACATGCAAAGGCTTGACCGACGAAGTTGACCAACCTCTTTAAGTTCAACAAAAACTCCCTCAACCAGCTGTCGAGTGCCAACGCTATCAGCAATCCCTTTCTGACAGTGACAGCGAAGAATCAGAGCATGAGGAGATGGACATCCGAGAAAATGAATCCCCAATCTAAGAATAAAACTTAAAGGACTCCTCTTATGAAAACTCTAATCATGGAGAATATGCTCATGAAGATGAAGATGACTTATTACTTTAAGGAGAAGCAAGAGGAAGATGGGTCAAGCAATGATAATCCCTAACTAGATGATGCGACTGAGGCCAATAAAACTTTTGGCACAATCTATAATTTGAAATCTCCTCCCAAGGAAGGCATTACTTTTTTCTCACAAGAAGAACTAGATAATATAAAAAAGAATAAACTTTTTGATTATCTGAGGTTGATGATGAGTGCAAAAGGAAGTTCAACTGATAAGTGCTCAAGTTCTTAGGTGGTGTCCGAAAGAAATTCAATTGTCAAACCTGTTGAAAAACTCCTTTAACAACTTAAATAGAAAGTTTGTAATGCAGAACTATTCTAAACTTTATAGAATGAAACCGCCTCTTCTCATGGGATGAAAACCTTGCTCAAACAGATGTATGTTTCAAATACTCCCCCATAGGTTGCGACTTTGTGGTAGAACTTGGTCTTTTACTTGATCATGTTACTGTTGATATTATTTGAAAGTGAGGCACGTCAAGCAAAATACATAGCAAGTAGCAGACTCAGTCGGCAGAATGGGCTTTAGGCACCCAAAAAAATGAACAAAGTTGAAGATTTGGAGAAAAAATTTCAACTGGGTAATGAATAGTTTGAAGCTTGCATTGCTGACATTTCTAAATGGAAGGAGCAAATAGTGGAGTTACAAGCCAAAAATCTAGAAAGTTGAATATCGACATTGTTGTACCCCCAAAATTTGACCTAAGATACCATCTCCCATCTACATCATTACATTGCAAGCGTTTTGATCTATTGATTTTAAAATTCATAACTTTTTCAAGTCGAGAGCTGTTTATTTTTTGAACGCTAAGTTTATTAACTGATCAGACAATTTTTATTAATTATTTATTATCTTAAATTTAAATAATTGGAATTTATTTTCAGTTATTATATAATTTAAAGATTTATAAATAATAAAGTAAATATTTGAAAAGAGGTATATTAATTGATCAAACGATGTTATTTAATTATTTATTGTTCTAGGTTTAAATAATTGAAATTTTATTTTCAGTTATTATAATTTAGAAGAATTATGAATAATGAAATAATTAATTGAAGAGAAGTTAATTGGTCAATGATGTTTATTTAATTGTTTATTATTCTGAATTTAAGTAATTGAAATTTATTTTCAGTTATTATATAATTTAAAGAATTATAAACGGTAAAATAAACAATTGGAAAGAAAAAGAATTAATTGGTAAATAATAGAATTTTTTATTCATCTTTATTCTAATTATTACAATTGTTGTTTAAATACTATTGTACAAAGTATTTATAATGACAATTACATAAAAAGTTTAAAATGAAATAAAAAATATCCTATTTTTTTCCTAAGTTCTAAAATCTTCATTTTTCATCCAATACTTCTTTGATTGATCATTTGATTTTACCTGCAAAAATTAAAAGAAAAGAAGTCAGAAATAAATAAATAATTAAAAGCAAAAAAATTAATTAGCGTTCATCATTAAAAGCAAACGGCTGGAATCAGTTTTACCCTTTTTGCAAATCACGGGATTTCTCCCGGTTCACAAAAAGGGATGAATTTTAATTGATAAATATGAATGCACAAATTTAAATATGCACAAATTCATTTTTGTCAAGATTGCATTTTTATTGTAAACTGCATAATTCAAAGTCCATTGCACATTTTCAAAAGCCAACTGCATATTTCAAATATGCATAATTTTTTTTTTGTCAAAAAAACTGCATATTTCAAAAAAATATACACAGCATACAAAAAAAATCAACAGCATATGCAAGTTTCCCACAAAAGCCAACGTAAACTACCCAAAGGTAGGAAGAAGTCAAAATAAAATAGGCTCCCATGTTGTACATGCTGTAACAAAGAGTAGACAAAGAGAGATATGCAATTTTAAAACCAATGTGCAAGCAATGTATTTTCCCTTTTTTCATCATTTTCCAGCATGCTTTTTCAGAACAGGTAAAGTACAGCATATCATTTTTAATGTCAATTGTACTTAGGAGAGAGAAGAGAGAAGGAAGTGTGGTTTTACAGGTTTTGGTTTAGGCAGGAAATAGATACAAAACAAACTGCAGTAACACAGTCAATAAGAAAAGGAAGCATGAAATAGAATACCAACAAACTGGATGAAGCAGTATGGTGCAGAGTATCAAGAAGTATAGTTAAAATATGTAAAATCTGATAACATAACCTCAATGCCAAACCAACGGATATAACAACACAAACCCCTTTAAAAAATTCAAGAGTTCACAGCCTGCCTTCAAGTTTTAAAACACTCCAGAACTTTCAAACAAACACCATAACCATTTCAAAACCATACACAACCAACATACCATTAACCTGCATAACCATCACCTATTGTCCAACCAAAAAATAAAACCAATAACCATTTCAAAACCATACACAACCAACATACCATTAACCTGCATAACCATCACCTATTGTCCAACCAAAAACTAAAACCAATAACCATTTCAAAACCTGCTATCTGCATAAACCATCAAACCAATATGACCAAAAACCTTCCACCTACTGACAAACAAACACCATAACCATTTCAAGACCATAAACCAGCATAAACCATAAAAACATATAACCTGCATTCAAGTCCAAACCATAACCATTTTCAAAGCCTCAATCTTATGGCCTAAACCATAAAACCTGTACCATCCTAAAACCATAAAACCTGTAATGGCCTAAAACCAGTAAAACCGGTAAACTCAAGGCCAAACCTGTTGAAACCATAACCAGTTCTAAAGCCGAAAAAAAACCAGAACAACACAACTTATCAACCAACGTCCAAACCATAAGGCCTCAGAAGTAATCATCACAGGCCACATTAAAGCGTACAGAATCACAACGAGAAGAAGAAAGAAACAGTCAAGCATCAACATAGAGAAGCTAGTCAAAATAATTTTTTAACAATAGCATTCAAAATATTCAAGGCAACTAAGAGACAACTGAAGTATAGTACAGAAGAAGAGAGGGAAATTATACGAAGGCAGGTTCAAGCATCATCATCACCAAAACAAAGTAAGAAACACAAACCAGGATACCAAGCAAAGTGCGCCGTCACTGTCTTCCCCGCCTTTGGCCTCCTACGCGTACTCCAACCTCCCTCCTCCGTCTCCAAAAGGTAACCTTCCACTTTCTCTCAAAGTACCTCAAATAACCATTGCAATAGAGAATCAAGAATCAGAATCAATGAACATAGATCACAACATGCAAATTGTAATAAGAAAAACTCTAACGAATAGAACACAAGCTTACCGTAAATCCGTCGCCCCTAACGCTTTGCTGGAGGGAAGAAGAAGATTGGGATGCTGGTGGCCGTGGCGAGGAACTCAGAGGGCGAATTCAGAAGCTAACAACTCAGAAGCAGAGACCTTAACGCGCGAAGAAGACGAAGAAATGAACAAGAAGGACGGCGCTGCGTAACCAAAACCCCTAATCCCCCTTTTCACTAAACATATTTAGTTTAACCCTAAAAACAAGTTATGGAATGTTGGCCTAACCCCGGTTCCTGCCTAAAGCCCAGCGAAACCCTTTCTGCACCCCCATTTCTGTTTACTTTGATTTGAGCCCTCTCAAAACCTTTTAGCCCATGTGATTCATTTATGTTTACACCCCCCCCCTTCCCCCCCCCCCCCCCCCCCCCCCCCCCCCCCTTTTGGTTCTTGATACTTTTTTATATTTTGATTTCCTTAGCCCTTTTTTAGGATTATCATTAATTTAGTTTAATTTTTGAACTTAATCAAAATAGAGATAATTTAGTTAAACAAGTTTTTATAATTGGATCAATTTTATTAGTTTAAATTTCAGGATTAATTTAATAAGTTTAGTATTCCCTTTTTTTATTAGATTAAATTAATAACTTTAAGTTTTAATTTAGTTTAATTATTTAATAACTATTAAAATAATACTTCATATAAAAACTCTAAAACATAAAAATAGTAAAAACTTAAAAAACATTTTATTTAATTATTTCCCTCGCTTTAGTTAATATTAATACAAATATATATAAAAAATAGAATTTAAGAATTAAAGCATTTTATCTGTTCTTTAATTAATTCTCATTGTTTTGTCCATATTTAAAAATGCATAAAAATGAAAACTATTAAAACATTTTCTTTTCCTTAATATTAAACAAAAATATAAAAAAGATATGCTCACATCATTTAGTCTGTTATTTAATTGTCATGGTTGTATATCATTATCCGCATAATTTTCTGTTTAATTATTTCATATTTACATGATTATTCTGTTTACGTCTAAATCCAAGGGAAAAAATGATTTAAATTTGTTGACTTCATGTCCTCAAATCCAATCACGCGAACATTTTGCATTCCATTAAAACTTAAGACAATTTTTTTCTCAAATATCCAATCTTTTCAAAACTTATACCTTTTAAGCAAAAACTTCGACATTAGGTCGTCGTATCTTCAAAAACCCGTCCGTACTCCTTTTCGGCCAAAACAATTTTTTTTTAATCAAACGAACATTTTTAATAAACAGATATTTCAAAAGGTTCCTATAGAGTACTATAGATACATTGGGTGCTAATACCTTCCCATTGTATAACCAACCCCCGAACCATAGATCTCTTTTCCAAACGCCTTGTATTTTTATTACTTTTAAAAAGTATTATTTTACATTGCATATTTAGGGTTTTATTTTGCTCTTTTCCCTTTTCCCTTGGAAATAATAAAGCGCGGTGGGCGACTCTTGCTTTTTGTGAGACGAATTAATCAATAATTCGATATCCGATTTACCCCGCTACATTTTTATCGCTACAGAATTGGCGACTCTGCTGGGGAAAGATTGACCTCTTGCTGGTCCATCCCTAAGTGGGTTAAGCCTAATTTGTCTTATCTGTTTTATTATTATTTGATTTGTTTGATTATGTGTTTAAATTGGGGTGTTTGGGGTTTTTTTGCAAAGGACGAATCCTATACCCGGATTAAGTTACACTTAAGAATAGGACGAGCGGTACAGTCATGTTAACTTTGAGGGAGTAATCCCGAAGAAGGAGGCATGAGATCCCCCACTCAATGGAAGGCCCTCTTGAACTTAATATTTGTTTACCGAGTAATCGGGAAGACATTATTATTTTCGACCTAGGAGCCAGAGAAATTGAGGACCGTAGAACCCTAACCCATCTTGGCCTTTTTAGGTGTAGCGCAGAGACTATAACGGAGTAATTCGGAAGTGGTTGTCACGCGATGCTACGCTCGGACGAGTTTCTCCTTGAGAATATTGCTAATTATTGAGTAATCAAGACGTTGGTAATATCCAAAGGAGGAATGTAGACTCTGGGAACTCTTAGAACCTTGTCTTGCAGGTGATTGAACCGATAATACATACCTTGGGGTGGGCTTTACCTTTGACTCCATGCTGAAACATTGAACCCTTGAACCCCATGTTTGCAAACTTGTGTGTAACTGTTGCATTATCATTCATTCATGCATTCATCAGCATTTTTGCAAAAAACTTGTTTTTCAAGGAGCTTAGGAATGATTTTTGCAAGACATATCAGGTACTATGGAATTTGGAAGGAGAAACACTCGAAGTTTTAGTTTTAAGGAGCCCGAGATTGAAGAGCTGAAGAGTTTAATTCCTAAGATCGAGAACCCGACGGATTTTCAGAAGAAGTATGGGTCCATTATACCTCTCATGAAGCGCAAGATGAAGGAAGGCATTCTTAATACGTTGGTCCAATTCTACGATCCTTTGTACCGATGTTTCACCTTTCCGGATTACCAGTTGATGCCCACCTTAGAAGAGTACTCCGACATACTTGGTTTGCCGATCACCGACTGTGTTCCTTTTTCTGGCTTAGAAGAGGAACCCAAATCTCACGAGATAGCGACCGTCACCCACTTGAAGAAATCAGAGATAGAGGAGAACATGACTACAAAAGGGGGAATCCGAGGTTTGTCTGCGCAGTTTTTGTTGAGGAAAGCTCGTCATTTTGCTGAGATAAAAGATACTATTGCCTTTGAAGACGTCTTTGCTTTACTCGCTTATGGTTTATTCTTGTTCCCTAACGTTGATAAGTTTGTGGATATCAATGCCATCCGAATTTTCTTGATTGGAAATCCGGTCCCTACGCTGCTCGGAGATACCTACTACTCCATCCATCTTCGAAACTTTTATCAAGGAGGAATGATTATTTGTTGTGCACCGTTGCTGTATCAGTGGTATGTTTCTCATCTACCTGGGTCTGATGTTTTCTGGGATCTCGAGAAGGAGCCGCGATGGGCGCCAAAGATTATGGCTCTCACTCATTTCGACATTGATTGGTACAATCGAGTTTACTATGACGTGAAGATCATCGATATCTGTGGTGCTTTTCCTAACGTGCCTCTTCTTGGTACGAAAGGTGGAATTAACTATAACCCTGTTCTCGCGCGCCGTCAGTTTGGGTACCCGATGAGAGATAAGCCAAACAACATCCATGTGAGTGGTTTCTTTCTACAGGAAGGACAAAATCATCAGGCAGCTAAGAGGGAGATCGAAGGAGCTTGGCGCCACATCCATAGGAAAGGGAGAGATATGTTAGGACATAGGGGTGCCGTTTCTTTGGAACCTTATCTACAGTGGGTCCGTGCTAGGGCTTGTGCTCTCAAGATGCCCTATAAACCTGATAAACCTTTATTTCCTACTGTTGCATCATCATCTGTTGATATCCCTATCGAGAATATGGGAGAATACCAAGCAAATCTGGCTAGGATGAAGTCCGAGAGAGATGCTTGGAAAGAAAAGTTTAATATGTCTGAATATGAGAATCGGGTCCTGACTCGACAGCTAAAGGAAAAGGAGGATTTACTCTTTATTCAAGACGGCTGGTTCATTGATCATGATGAGAAATTTCGTCAAAAGGATGCTTTACTGAAGAAGTATGCTAGTGAAAGGAAGAGAAAGAAGGAAGGTTCGGTAAGCGTTGCTCTTGTTCCTAATCCGCAAAAGGAAATCATTGATCGACTGGTAGCTGAGAAGAAAGAGATGGAAGACTTTTATGAAAAGAAGATCAGGAAGCTTCGGTTACAGTTGGCATTTGGTCCTTCATCTGATGATTCTGAGTGATCTTTAGTTCTTAGTTTTTATTTTACTGATGTCATTTTGTAAAACTTTGTAAAAGGGCTTCATGTTCCGAAGTTGTAATTTACTGTTTTATTATGGGCTTCGTGTTCCGAAGTTGTAATTTACTGTTTTATTATGGGCTTCATGTTCCAAAGTTGTAATTTATTGCTTTATTATGGGCTTCATGTTCCAAAGTTGTAGTTTACTGCTTTTATTATTGGGTTGTTATCCCAAAGTTGTAATTTATTGTTTTGTTGTTCCAAAGTTGTAAGTTGTAATTTACCGCTTTCGATTAATGGATTGAGTTTTTGTTGTTCCAAATTCCTTTACCACTGATGTGTGCAAAATTATCGAAGTTCCTTGAAAAACTATTAAAATGAATCATCATTTGCATCACACGTCATGCATCATTCAACATTCCACTTCACATGTTTTCTAGAGTCTTATCCTTGTTTCTTTTTCCACTCCAAAGGTTGTCAAGTTGTCTCACCGATACGATACTCGAGCCAATCGTCAGAGAAAGATGGAAGATCTGGAACAGGAGAACCATGAGCTTCGTGAGGAGGTCACTACCCTTCGTGTCGGTATGGAAAAGTTAACTGCGCTAGTGGAAAGTTTGATGGCTGTTCAGAATCAGCCATCAACTACAGCTGCTGAGATTCAGACTTCAACTACTGTGGTTTCCGAGATTGTCACCATTCCTACATCTGTGACTCAAATCAACTCTCCGCCTCAGCATCAGATGCCGAAAGGTTTTCCATGGGGAATGCCTTACAACTTTGTGCCAGAGGGGTATCAGCCTGTCGTACAACCTTTGTTTCAACCTGCTTTGTCTCTTCCTCAACCAGAGACAACTGCCATGCCGCCGGTAATCCCGTCTGTAACACCTTTTCCGCAACCGGTAATGACAACTGTCGCTCCTGTGGTTCACTCCGTGCCATACTTGAATGAACCTACTTATCCTGCCGAGCCTGCTGAAAGTTTGGGTCTCTTTGATAGAATGGAAGAATTTCAAGATCAATTCCAAGAAATGCAGAAGGAGCTTAGAGCGTTAAAGGGGAAGGATTTGTTTGGGAAGAACACGCATGATCTTTGTTTAGTTCCGAATGTCAAGATTCTAGCAAAATTCAAAGTGCCAGACTTTGAAAGATATAAGGGTGATTCGTGTCCTCGAAGTCATTTGACTATGTACGTGAGAAAGATGTCTACGTATTCCGATGATCATGACTTGTTGATTCACTATTTTCAAGACAGTTTGACGGGTGCTGCTCTAAAGTGGTATATGGGTTTAGACAGTATTCGGATCCGCAACTTCAACGATCTTAGCGAAGCCTTTGTTCACCAGTATAAGTATAACGTTGACATGGCGCCGGACAGGGATCAACTCCGAGCAATGTCGCAGAGAGACAGAGAATCTTTTAAGGAATACGCCCAGAGGTGGCGTGAAATTGCTGCTCAAATCTATCCACCTCTTGAGGAGAAAGAGATGACGAAGATATTCTTGAAGACGTTAGGTTCCTTTTACTATGAAAGAATGATCGCCAGCGCACCCAGTGACTTCACCGAAATGGTAAGCATGGGCATGCGGTTGGAGGAAGGGATTCGTGAAGGGCGTTTGGTTAAAGAAGGAAGTCCGTCTAGCAGTACTAAGAAGTTTGGAAGTGTTTTCCCGAAAAGAAAAGAACAGGATGTCAGCGCATTGTTCCCAGGGAGACTAAGGAGAGGTTACTCTCACGTTGCGGCAGTCACTCCGGCTGTCCGCCCAGCTTTGATGACCCCAGCTCATCAAACCCCACCAACTCAACAACGGCCATTTCAGCAGCAGCCTTGACAACAGGCTTATCCATTCAACAATCAGAACCGTTCACCAAGAAAATCGCAGTTTGATGCCATTCCTATGACTTATACTGAATTATTCCCTGCTCTTATCAGAAAGAATCTCATAACGACAAAGCCTCCTCCTGTCGCACCAAATAGTACTTCTCCGTGGTACAAGGCGGATCAGTTTTGTGAATATCATCAAGGGTCGCCGGGGCACAACCTTGAGAATTGTTTTGCTCTGAAGGCGGACGTGCAGAGGTTGATTAAGAATGGTATCTTGTCTTTCAAGGATTTAATCCAAATGTTAGATATAATCCTTTGCCTCGACATGGGGCAACATCAGTGAATATGGTGGAAGGTTGTCCGGGAAAGTTTCGAGTTTTTCAAGTTGAACACATAAGAGAGTCGTTGATCAGGTTACATCAGAGTTTGAGAAGACTTGCCTTTGTTAGGCATCAGCATGATTATGATGGTTGTGAATTTTGTTCAAGGGAGGTTGATTGCCCCATTGTGAAGGAGGATATTCAAAAGTTTTTAGACCAGAGAGTTATCACTATTACATATGACAGAGATCCGGAGGATGAAGTGAATGTTATAATACCACAATTCAATTTGCCTGAATCAGTAGAGATCGTTTACGACAGTCAGACTGCACCTGTTGCTCCTTTGACCATTTATCCACCTGGTCCTATGCCTTACAACTCGGACCAAGCTGTACCGTATAAGTATAATGCCACAATGATTGAGAATGGGGTAGAAGTCCCTATACCGACAAGGCCGTCTTTTGTTAACATTGCTGATGTGAGTAGAGTTACAAGAAGTGGACGTGTCTTTGCAGCAGTACCTTTGAAGAGACCAGAAGTTCAAGTCAGGAGGCCCATACCTGCAGAAATTCTAGCGAGAAATGTTGAACCAAGGGTTGAGATAGGCCGATCCAATGAACCTATCCCCCGTCCTGAGGATGATGAGATTCTGAAGCTTATCAAGAGAAGTGAATATAAGATTGTGGACCAACTATTGCAAACTCCTTCCAAGATTTCTTTGCTTGCTTTACTGAGAGATTCTGGTGCCCATAGAGAAGCTTTGATGAAGGTCTTGGACCAGGCGTTCGTGGACCATGATGTGACGGTTGACCAATTTGATGGAATTGTGGGAAATATTACTTCGTGTAACAATCTTGGTTTCAGTGATGAAGAACTCCCGGAGGAGGGGAGAAACCATAATATGGCTTTGCATATCTCAATAAGTTGTGGAAATGATACTTTGTCAAGTGTGTTGGTAGATACAGGCTCGTCGTTGAATGTAATGCCCAAGACTACATTATCTCGACTCTCATATCAAGGTGCTCCCATGAGACCTAGTGGGGTAATTGTCAAAGCATTTGATGGTTCTAGGAAGACTGTCATTGGTGAAGTGGATCTTCCTATAGTAATTGGTCCTCATACTTTTCAGATCACGTTTCAAGTAATGGATATTCGTGCTGCCTACAGTTGCCTATTGGGTCGTCCTTGGATCCATGATGCAGGGGCAGTCACTTCCATGCTCCATCAGAGATTGAAGTTCGTAAGGCATGGAAAGCTGGTCATGATTGGTGGAGAGCAGGTTATGGTGGTGAGCCATTTGTCATCTTTCTCTTTTATTGATGCTGATGAGGATGTTGGAACCCAATTCCAAGCTCTATCTGTTGCTAAGAATGAAGTGAAGAAGCAAGGGGCATCCATTTCTTCTTTTGAGGATGCGCGACGAGTGGTGGAAAGTGGTTCGGCTGAAGGTTGGGGCCAGGTGTTGACTTTACCCGAGAACAAGTCTGGAGAAGGTCTTGGTTTTCGTCCCGTGTCTGCAAGAGTCAAGCAAGAAGTGGTTACTCGCCCGATTCAAGAGGTTTTCCGAAGTGCAGGTTTTATCCATCCGACTCCTCCTGAGGTTGATGCTATCATAGAAGACGATTCCGAGGAGGATTTACCCGATTTTGTGACGCATGGAGTGGTTTTCCAAAACTGGATTGCTGTTGATGTTCCTATTGTGATGCACATTTCCGAGTAATGTTTTGTTTTGTTTTTGAAAAATTCTCTCTGCCCAAGGTGAAAAGTATTTTGTGTCGGGCTATGATAAAATTAAATCCTTTTGCTCTGCCCAAGGCAAAAGAGAAATGTTTGGGCTCTTTGTTTCAAGTATTTCCCTTCAATAAATAAAAATGTTATTTTGTCCACTACTGTTTTATTTTTCACTTTTTCTGGGAAATACTAATGAAAATTAATTGGTAGTAATAGGAAAATATAATAATATTTTGTTTCATTTGTACAACATTCATATTAATCGATTTCTAAAATAAAGCATAATCATATGTGCAGATTAATCCATGACTTAACCATTGAAAACAATGATCCTATGCCCTCTCCCAACTTTGAATTCCCTGTGTTCAGAGCCGAAGAAGAGGATAGTGAAGAGATTCCCGATGAAATTTCCCGTTTGCTTGAGCATGATGAAAAGATTATTCAGCCGTTTGAAGAACCTGTAGAGTTGATCAATCTGGGTGATAAAGAAGATAAGAAGGAAGTTAAGGTTGGAGCATTGCTTATCCCAGAAGTCAAAGAGAAGATGTTGGAGCTTCTCAAAGAGTATGTTGATGTGTTTGCTTGGTCCTACCAAGATATGACAGGTTTGGACAACGATATTGTGGAGCATCATTTGCCGTTGAGACCTGAATGTCCGCCGATTAAGCAGAAGTTGAGAAGGACTCGTCCCGATATGGCTGACAAGATCAAAGAAGAAGTTCAAAAGCAGATTAATGCAGGTTTCCTTGTTACATCGGTTTATCCTCAATGGTTAGCCAATATAGTGCCTGTTGCTAAGAAAGATGGCAAAGTTCGAATGTGTGTATACTATCGAGATCTGAATAGAGCTAGCCCAAAGGATGACTTCCCATTACCGCACATTGACGTATTGGTCGACAGTACCACCAAGTTCAAAGTCTTTTCTTTCATGGATGGTTTCTCTGGTTACAATCAAATCAGGATGGCACCAAAAGATATGGAGAAAACCGCTTTCATTACACCTTGGGGAACTTTTTGTTATCGGGTTATGCCGTTTGGTTTGAGGAATGCTGGTGCGACATACCAAAGGGCCATGACTGCTTTGTTCCATGACATGATGCATAAGGAGATAGAAGTGTATATGGATGACATGATTGCCAAATCACAGACTGAAGAAGATCATTTGGAACATTTGTTGAAGTTATTCCAGCGCTTGAGAAAGTATAAACTCCGTCTGAATCCCAACAAGTGCACTTTTGGTGTTCGTTCTGGAAGACTTCTGGGGTTCATTGTCAGTCAGAAAGGTATTGAGGTAGATCCCGATAAAGTCAAAGCTATTCGGGAAATGCCCGCACCCAAGACGGAAAAACAAGTAAGAGGATTCCTTGGGAGACTGAACTATATTTCTAGATTTATATCTCATATGACTGCTACATGTGGGCGGATTTTCAAGCTTCTCCGAAAGAACCAAGGATGTGTGTGGACAGAAGATTGTCAGAGAGCTTTTGATAGCATCAAAGAATATTTGCTTGAACCTCCCATTTTGATTCCTCCGGTGGAAGGAAGACCTTTGATTATGTACCTGACTATATTGGAAGATTCCATGGGATGTGTGCTTGGTCAACAAGATGAGACTGGAAGAAAGGAACATGCCGTATACTATCTGAGTAAGAAATTCACAGACTGTGAGTCTCGATACTCATTGCTTGAGAAAACCTATTGTGCTTTAGCTTGGGCTGCTCGCCGTCTGCGCCAGTATATGATTAACCACACCACTTGGTTGATCTCCAAAATGGATCCGATCAAGTATATCTTTGAGAAACCCGCCTTATCTGGAAGAATAGCCCGTTGGCAGATGTTGTTATCTGAATATGACATTGAGTATCACACTCAGAAAGCAATCAAAGGGAGTATTTTAGCCGATCATTTGGCTCACCAACCAATTGACGATTATCAATCCATCAAGTTTGATTTCCCAGATGAAGATGTTATGTACTTGAAAGCTAAAGATTGTGAAGAGCCGTTACCTGAAGAAGGACCTGATCCCGAATCCCATTGAGGTTTGATTTTTGACGGAGCTGTGAATTCTTATGGAAATGGAATTGGGGCAATTATCATCACTCCCTGAGGTACTCATATCCCGTTCACGGCGAGATTGAAGTTTGACTGCACGAACAATATGGCTGAATATGAGGCATGTATTATGGGTCTCGAAGAAGCAGTGGATCTAAGGATTAAGATTCTTGATATTTACGGAGATTCGGCATTGGTAATTAATCAAATCAAAGGAGAATGGGAGACTCGTCATCCTGGTTTGATCCCTTACAGAGACTATGCTAGAAGATTGTTAACTTTCTTCAACAAAGTGGAATTACATCATATCCCTAGAGATGAGAACCAGATGGCTGATGCTTTAGCTACTTTGTCTTCAATGTTTCAAGTGAATGGTTGGAACGACGTGCCTACCATCCGGGTTATGCGCCTCGATAGACCTGCTCATGTGTTCTCAGTAGAAGAGGTTACCGACGACAAATCGTGGTTCTATGACATTAAACGTGTTCTTCAAACTCAAGAGTATCCGCCTGGGGCATCCAATAAAGATAGGAAGACGTTGAGAAGATTAGCAAGCAGTTTCTTCCTCAATGAAGAAGTTTTGTATAAGAGGAATTACGACATGGTCTTGCTCAGATGTGTAGACAGACGTGAAGCAGACATGCTGATGCAAGAAGTACATGAAGGATCTTTTGGTACTCATGCCAACAGACATGCAATGGCTAGAAAGATGTTGAGAGCTGGTTACTATTGGATGACAATGGAATCTGATTGCTGCAAATATGTGAAGAAATGTCATAAATGCCAGATTTATGCGGACAAGATGCATGTGCCACCGACCCTCCTCAACGTTATCTCTTCACCTTGGCCTTTCTCTATGTGGGGAATTGATATGATCGGAATGATTGAACCCAAAGCTTCAAATGGTCATCGTTTCATCTTGGTAGCGATCGATTATTTTACTAAATGGGTGGAAGCAGCATCTTATGCTAATGTAACCAGACAGGTGGTAGTCAGATTTATCAAGAATCAGATCATTTGTCGATACGGTATCCCGAGCAAGATCATCACTGATAATGGTTCGAATTTGAATAACAAGATGATGAGAGAGCTTTGTGAAGAGTTCAAGATCGAACATCATAATTCTTCTCCTTACAGACCGAAGATGAATGGGGCTATTGAAGCTGCTAACAAGAATATCAAGAAGATTGTCCAGAAGATGGTGGTAACTTATAAAGATTGGCATGAAATGCTTCCGTTTGCTTTACATGGATACCGTACTTCAGTTCGAACTTCAACAGGTGCAACCCCGTTTTCCCTAGTTTATGGTATGGAAGCAGTACTCCCCGTGGAGGTTGAGATTCCGTCTATGAGAGTGTTGATGGAAGCTAAACTTTCTGAAGCTGAATGGTGTCAAAGTAGGTATGATCAGTTGAATTTAATTGAAGAAAAGAGATTGACAACTTTGTGTCACGGTCAATTATATCAGCATAGGATGAAGAAGGCTTTTGATAAGAAGGTTCGACCACGCGAGTTCAAAGAAGGTAACCTTGTGCTCAAAAACATATTATCTTTCCAACCTGATTCTAGGGGCAAGTGGGCTCCGAATTATGAAGGACCGTATGTCGTTAAGAAAGTTTTCTCTGGAGGTGCTTTGATTCTCACCAATATGGACGGTGAAGAGCTCCTGCGTCCCATGAACGCCGATGCAGTCAAGAAGTATTTCACTTAGGTTTGAGTTGACAGTTTGCTAAGTTGAAAACCCAAAAGGGCGGCTTAGGCAGGATTGTGGTCATCCCAGTCTTGGCATTTGAACACATTTTGGAATTCAAAGTTGTTAGGGAGAATAGTGATCATTGTTTCTGTGTAATCCTTTCTTTCATGTACTATTTCCCAAACTTTTGTAAACCGTTGGAGTCGCGTTGTTAGCGAACTACCATCTTATTAATGAAATTTGAGCATTTACCTTTTGTGGGCAAAATTTTAATTTTTACAGGAAAATTTGAAACAAAGTTATTTAAAGTATTCTTATTTTTAAAATGTGTCGTGAATCATGAAAGGAATATTAACAGTTGTTCCGAGGATGGTCAAGCCCTGAAATGCAAAACAATACAGTATTTATCCTTGCATGATGAACATGTTTCGTTGCAAAATCGTCATGAGGTGTTGGTTGTGTAAACTTGCGTTTCTCGTGGTACTAAGTTTGGTGACTCCCCAGTTGTTCCAGTTAAGCTCTATTTTGGTTACCTTTATTTGGGCGATTTCTGAAGTGTGTTACGCTTTGTCTCATGCCAGTAGCCTGTTGGGATCAGAAGGTTGGATTTGAATACTTTTCTCCTCAGAAGATTTGAACCTTGTGGCGTGTTATGCTCTGACGTTGCTCTGTGGTTCCAGTTCCAGTTTATTTTCCGTCTTTTTTTAAGATTGGCCGAGTATCTATCTTGTCGTGACATCTTATTGTCTTCAAGATATTCCGTCTGCTCGTTTCGTCAGCATAACATTCATTTATTCATTTACACTTATACCACGCATGCATATTCACATTTGCCGTTGATTTTGGGTTGTACATTGTTTATTCAAACAGCGTACAGTTTCTTTCCAAGTAGAAGGTTAGCTTAGGCAGAAAATGTGCTTCCTTTCTAAATTCCCCAACTGAGCTAATCCTCATGGATGATTTTTGATTTAGCTTACCTTGTCTATTTCTGGATAGGATGAATTCCCCAATCAAGTTACTTTCTCATTGGTTGGAGCCTTGTTTGACTATTTTCTTCTCTGGTTTATTCCTGGATGAAGTTGTTGTCTCTTGCATAGGCTATCTCATGATTTTCCCCAGTGAAATCGTGACCTAGACGAATGGTGCATTTATTTTGCACATTTAAATTTGTGATCTCCTCGGGAAGGATTGATTCGTGTTTCTCTTTGATGAAGATTTTATTCTCTGCCAGTGTCAACGCAACTTCCTTCTGAATTATTTTTGGAAAACGACAAGCGGCAGCTCTTCACGAGCAACTTGTGCGTTATTATTTTTTGGAAAACGACAAGCGGCAGCTCTTCACGAGCAACTTGTGCGTTATTATTTTTTGGAAAACGAAAAGCGGCAGCTCTTCACCAGCAACTTGTGCGTTATTATTATTTTTTGGAAAACGACAAGCGGCAGCTCTTCACGAGCAACTTGTGCGTTATTATTATTTTTGGAAAACGACAAGCGGCGGTCTCTTCATGAGCAACTTGTACGTTATAGACATCGTTAGAAAACGACAAGCGGCAGCTCTTCACGAGCAGCTTGTACGTTATTATTTTTGGAAAACGGCAAGCGGCAGTCTCTTTATTTGAGCAACTTGTACGTTATTATTTTTCTGGAAGACAGCAAGTGGCAGCTTCTTTATTTGAGCAGCTTGTATGTTATTGGTATTTTCTTTGGAAAAACAGCAAGTGGCAGCTTCTTTATTTGAGCAGCTTGTATGTTCTTGACATCCTTGGACGACAGCAAGTGGCAGCCTCTTTATTTGAGCAGCTTGTATGTCATAATATTTTTGGGAAGACAGCAAGTGGCAGCCTCTTTATTTGAGCAGCTTGTATGTCATAATATTTTTGGACGACAGCAAGTGGCAGCTTCTTTATTTGAGCAGCTTGTATCTACAACCATATTATATCTCAGCATTAATTGGTATATCTCCGGAAATCTCGTAGAGAAAGTTTGTTATGAATCTTTACCTTCAGAAGTTGGTAGTCCATCATCAGCAAATTTGTTACTTTCTGTCTATCTTTGACCTCGAGTTGCGAACTCACTATTTTTGGGTCAATAATCTGTTTTATGGCCTATGCAAGGTGCCTTCTTTGTTAGGGTCAGAGGTCATATTCCCTCAATTTTATTCGTTGTCAGGAGTCTGTCATTTGAAGTCGATGGCTCGTTTCCCCAGTAGTGTATAATCCGTGTCTCTGTGTTTTGTTGGTGTTTGATTCCTCCAGCATTGTCTTGTCTCATACAAATCTTTCTCTGTGAATTCAATCACTACATTCATATCAAACATAATGGCGGTATCTTAGGGTAAAAATTTGCGTATTATGTATTTAAGTACCTTCAATCTCGTCGAAACGAAGATTTTAATCTTCATATCTTCGGATAGAAGAAACTTAAATAGGGGCAGCTGTTGTACCCCAAATTTTGACCTAAGATACCATCTCCCATCTGTATCATTACATTGCAAGCGTTTTGATCTATTGATTTTAAAATTCATAACTTTTTCAAGTCGAGAGCTGTTTATTTTTTGAACGCTAAGTTTATTAACTGATCAGACAATGTTTATTAATTATTTATTATCTTAAATTTAAATAATTGGAATTTATTTTCAGTTATTATATAATTTAAAGATTTATAAATAATAAAGTAAATATTTGAAAAGAGGTATATTAATTGATCAAATGATGTTATTTAATTATTTATTGTTCTAGGTTTAAATAATTGAAATTTTATTTTCAGTTATTATAATTTAGAAGAATTATGAATAATGAAATAATTAATTGAAGAGAAGTTAATTGGTCAATGATGTTTATTTAATTGTTTATTATTCTGAATTTAAGTAATTGAAATTTATTTTCAGTTATTATATAATTTAAAGAATTATAAACGGTAAAATAAACAATTGGAAAGAAAAAGAATTAATTGGTAAATAATAGAATTTTTTATTCATCTTTATTCTAATTATTACAATTGTTGTTTAAATACTATTGTACAAAGTATTTATAATGACAATTACATAAAAAGTTTAAAATGAAATAAAAACTATCCTATTTTTTTCCTAAGTTCTAAAATCTTCATTTTTCATCCAATACTTCTTTGATTGATCATTTGATTTTACCTGCAAAAATTAAAAGAAAAGAAGTCAGAAATAAATAAATAAATAATTAAAAGCAAAAAAATTAATTAGCGTTCATCATTAAAAGCAAACGGCTGGAATCAGTTTTACCCTTTTTGCAAATCACGGGATTTCTCCCGGTTCACAAAAAGGGATGAATTTTAATTGATAAATATGAATGCACAAATTTAAATATGCACAAATTCATTTTTGTCAAGAGTGCATTTTTATTGTAAACTGCATAATTCAAAGTCCATTGCACATTTTCAAAAGCCAACTGCATATTTCAAATATGCATAATTTCTTTTTTGTCAAAAAAACTGCATATTTCAAAAAAATATACACAGCATACAAAAAAAATCAACAGCATATGCAAGTTTCCCACAAAAGCCAACGTAAACTACCTAAAGGTAGGAAGAAGTCAAAATAAAATAGGCTCCCATGCTGTACATGCTGTAACAAAGAGTAGACAAAGAGAGATATGCAATTTTAAAACCAATGTGCAAACAATGTATTTTCCCTTTTTTCATCATTTTCCAGCATGCTTTTTCAGAACAGGTAAAGTACAGCATATCATTTTTAATGTCAATTGTACTTAGGAGAGAGAAGAGAGAAGGAAGTGTGGTTTTACAGGTTTTGGTTTAGGCAGGAAATAGATACAAAACAAACTGCAGTAACACAGTCAATAAGAAAAGGAAGCATGAAATAGAATACCAACAAACTGGATGAAGCAGTATGGTGCAGAGTATCAAGAAGTATAGTTAAAATATGTAAAACCTGATAACATAACCTCAATGCCAAACCAACGGATATAACAACACAAACCCCTTTAAAAAATTCAAGAGTTCACAACCTGCCTTCAAGTTTTAAAACACTCCAGAACTGTCAAACAAACACCATAATCATTTCAAAACCATACACAACCAACATACCATTAACCTGCATAACCATCACCTATTGTCCAACCAAAAACTAAAACCAATAACCATTTCAAAACCATACACAACCAACATACCATTAACCTGCATAACCATCACCTATTGTCCAACCAAAAACTAAAACCAATAACCATTTCAAAACCTGCTATCTGCATAAACCATCAAACCAATATGACCAAAAACCTTCCACCTACTGTCAAACAAACACCATAACCATTTCAAGACCATAAACCATCATAAACCATAAAAACATATAACCTTCATTCAAGTCCAAACCATAACCATTTTCAAAGCCTCAATCTTATGGCCTAAACCATAAAACTTGTACCATCCTAAAACCATAAAACCTGTAATGGCCTAAAACCAGTAAAACCGGTAAACTCAAGGCCAAACCTGTTGAAACCATAACCAGTTCTAAAGCCGAAAAAAAACCAGAACAACACAACTTATCAACCAACGTCCAAACCATAAGGCCTCAGAAGTAATCATCACAGGCCACATTAAAGCGTACAGAATCACAACGAGAAGAAGAAAGAAACAGTCAAGCATCAACATAGAGAAGTTAGTCAAAATAATTTTTTAACAATAGCATTCAAAATATTCAAGGCAACTAAAAGGCAACTGAAGTATAGTACAGAAGAAGAGAGGGAAATTATACGAAGGCAGGTTCAAGCATCATCATCACCAAAACAAAGTAAGAAACACAAACCAGGATACCAAGCAAACTGCACCGTCACTGTCTTCCCCGCCTTTGGCCTCCTACGTGTACTCCAACCTCCCTCCTCCGTCTCCAAAGGTAACCTTCCTCTTTCTCTCAAAGTACCTCAAATAACCATTGCAATAGAGAATCAAGAATCAGAATCAATGAACATAGATCACAACATGCAAATTGTAATAAGAAAAACTCTAACGAATAGAACACAAGCTTACCGTAAATCTGTCGCCCCTAACGCTTTGCTGGAGGGAAGAAGAAGATTGGGATGATGGTGGCCGTGGCGAGGAACTCAGAGGGCGAATTCAGAAGCTCACAGCTCAGAAGCAGAGACCTTAACGCGCGAAGATGACGAAGAATGAACAAGAAGGACGGCGCTGCGTAACCAAAACCCTAATCCCCTTTTCACTAAACATATTTAGTTTAACCCTAAAAACAAATTATGGAATGTTGGCCTAACCCGGTTCCTGCCTAAAGCCCAGCGAAACCCTTTCTGCACCCCCCATTTCTGTTTACTTTGATTTGGGCCCTCTCATAACCTTTTAGCCCATGTGATTTATTTATGTTTACCCCCCCCCCCCCCCCCCCTTTTGGTTCTTGATACTTTTTATATTTTGATTTCCTTAGCCCTTTTTTAGGATTATCATTAATTTAGTTTAATTTTTGAACTTAATCAAAATAGAGATAATTTAGTTAAACAAGTTTTTATAATTGGATCAATTTTATTAGTTTAAATTTCAGGATTAATTTAATAAGTTTAGTATTCCCTTTTTTTATTAGATTAAATTAATAACTTTAAGTTTTAATTTAGTTTAATTATTTAATAACTATTAAAATAATACTTTATATAAAAACTCTAAAAACATAAAAATAGTAAAAACTTAAAAAACATTTTATTTAATTATTTCCCTCGCTTTAGTTAATATTAATACAAATATATATAAAAAATAGAATTTAAGAATTAAAGCATTTTATCTGTTCTTTAATTAATTCTCATTGTTTTGTCCATATTTAAAAATGCATAAAATGAAAACTATTAAAACATTTTCTTTTCCTTAATATTAAACAAAAATATAAAAAAGATATGCTCACATCATTTAGTCTGTTATTTAATTGTCATGGTTGTATATCATTATCCGCATAATTTTCTGTTTAATTATTTCATATTTACATGATTATTCTGTTTACGTCTAAATCTAAGGGAAAAATGATTAAATTTGTTGACTTCATGTCCTCAAATCCAATCACGCGAACATTTTGCATTCCATTAAAACTTAAGACAATTTTTTCTCAAATATCCAATCTTTTCAAAACTTATACCTTTTAAGCAAAAACTTCGACATTAGGTCGTCGTATCTTCAAAAACCCGTCTGTACTCCTTTTCGGCCAAAACAATTTTTTTTTTTAATCAAACGAACATTTTTAATAAACAGATATTTCAAAAGGTTCCTATAGAGTACTATAGATACATTGGGTGCTAATACCTTCCCATTATATAACCAACCCCCGAACCATAGATCTCTTTTCCAAACGCCTTGTATTTTTATTACTTTTAAAAAGTATTATTTTACATTGCATATTTAGGGTTTTATTTCGCTCTTTTCCCTTTTCCCTTGGAAATAATAAAGCGCGGTGGCGACTCTTGCTTTTGTGAGACGAATTAATCAATAATTCGATCTCTGATTTACCCCGCTACATTTTTTATCGCTACAGACATAAAGAAATACTCAGCCTTGATCGAAAAGTGCTTGATGAAGAGATTGCGTTGGGAGTCCATCATATCGAAAGGGTCAAAAGTATGGATGGCAAAATCACCACCCTTACCTCACACATGTCTCTAACCGACCACCGCATGATTGTGGCCAAAGCATAATACACCCGAATCAAGGCCTCTTTACCTTTGTAAATTTGTAACTGTTTTCTCCATGCTTGATTTGTTTTGTAACTCTGAATTTCACCCCTTGTGGCATTGCGACTTCTAATTTTCACTTTAAAGTTTTGTAACGACTTTAGCTATTTTGGAAATTTATTTCAAACACCATTTTGTCATCTCACTTGCATGTATCTTATTCTATTGACACTCTAACTTACAGATCAAATACTTTCAATTAACTCTCGAGATTCGTTGATCTGCTACTAACTATTCGATTTCATAGGCATTACTTGATATTACTTGGATAATTTGGAATGGATGTTAGATGACGATAATGTATCTAGAGGGGGTGAATAGATATCCAATACAAAATATAATTTAAAAACTATTGTGAAAAATGAGTAGAAATTATGGCAAGCGGAAGTCGTATCCTATATCTTGAGTCGTCCAAACCGAACTGGTTATTAGAGGCTCTGATGTGTGAATTATATCAACGATATGGAAAATGATTATATGTGATTAATACTATAAATTCTAAATTAATAGATTCATAACAATAACAAGGCAAATCAATATCCAATGAAATGTTTGATGAAGCCAATTGAAATAATTTATCGAACACTTGGTGTGCACTTAATTTTTCAGATTTTCCTTTGAACTTTGTTGATGTGATTTACTTCTCACAATCAAAAAGTGATTGCAATGTGATCAACAAAGTGGATAAATAACCGAAGGATGTTTCTCTACGAATTAAATGCACGATTAAAGAATTTAACAAATTGCTTAATTTTCAATGAAATTAATGGTGAAGCTTGTTAAGACAATTTATTGAACACCTAGTGTGCACTTTGATTTTCCCGAATTTCCTTTGAACTTTGTTGGTATTAAAACCTCTTAAAATCAAAGAGATTGTAATATCATCAACAAACTGATTTAAACACTCAAAGGATATTTCTATTCTAATCAATTTGCACAATCAAGAAAGTAGGTTTTGAAAGTGATCGGGGATTTAGGAGCTACGTCAGTGATACGTATTGTCCCAAGAATAAATGTCTTACCTATCCCTCTTGCAGGATCCCCTTATATAGTCCTCTAATGGTGCCATTTAAGAGCCTCAATCATGGCATGACCTTTGAGCTTCGTAACAATGTAATAATTATTGTCACCTTGAATGAAGGTGTTCAAAGCCATGTAACGTTGAAGTAAATGTGATGGCGATGGTTAAAATCATTAATGAGACGGGTTGATGACCGACTACGGGTAGGTGAATTCCGGTCACAAATATCATCCAGGTTGGTGAGGCATATGTGTAGCTACCGGGAGACGCTGATGGTCGGTTATCATCCTTAACTGAGTTATACCTCTTCCCAGGTACCTATCATTGTTAAGAGTCAATCCCTGATCTTTGTCTTTCTTCCGCCAACTTCATGACCCAATCGGGACTAATATTTCTGGTATGCACATAAGCCCCTCGAATTCAAATCCTTTCTGCAAGGATGTAGTGTTCAGTCACAAAAGATACATAAAGTATTGAGATTGACACCGGGTTGTAACCCTACTTTAGGATTACCCCACGTGTCACAGAATGAAGAGTCATGTGTTTCTGGAGAACGAGTATGTATTCTCTGTCAAAAAGTTACCCATGAGGAGTGTTTCTACTTTTATTCTGGGGTTTCAGAGGACTTCAAGGTTCGAATACCTTTTTACCGATTTTGAAGCAGACATACTAAAGACGATGAATGTCTCTCCTTCTCAACTTTTCCCTAATAGTTGGGGTTTTATAAAAACTTTTGAAGTGATATGTGAGGAGATGAACATCATCCCTACAGTGGGTTTGTTCTTCTCCTTTTTTAAGGTGAAAGGATCCGAGAAGTTATCCTAGGTCCAAACTAGTGATCTTCCCCACAAAAGTTTTCTTCAGGTTTACACTTACAACTATAAGGCTTCAAAGACCGGTTTATGAAGGTGAAGTATGGGCTGAGATGCCCTCAGGTGCTGTACGGTCTGGACGGGCACCCATACTTCCCTTTTAACTGGTCTCGGGATCCTTCTTCTATCTACGACTTCAATTATGATAAACTGAGTGACCTGGAGGTTCAAGCCTGAACGTGCTTGACTCCTTTCGGATGATGAAGATTAAGGATTTGTTACCCCTAACTACCAAAAAGATACCATATTTTCTTAGTAATAGTTTTTTCTTCTGATTTTTAAACATGTGCATCTATTAATGATGCTTATGTTATATTTTTTTTCTCTTTCTTTGTAGATAAGATGACAGACTTTGCTGTGGCCGAGCAGAAGAAACTCGTGTTGGAGGCCAGGGCTTCCCGGGAAGGGGCGAGAGGGTATTAAATGGTTAAGTCTGATCTTGTTGGCTTGGAAACCTAGACCCTGAAGAGGCGGAAGGTGGCAGGAATCAAGACCACTTCGAGTATGGCTGAACCACAGACTTCCGCTCCCTCCATTAAGGAGGAGGTTCATCAGGGTACTCCGAAAAAAGATGAAGACTCTTATGAGAGACGACACTTGTCGAGCCGACCTAGAGATAACCTATTTAATGAGAGAGCCCAGAGACAATCAGGCGTCCGGGGAGTTTAATTTATGGTCCAACAACTTTGATGGGCTCCGTTTCCTCAATGACCATCTCAATGCTACTGAAGACGTCAACAAGGTTAAAACCATATGTAATCATAAGATGACTCATAACCTTAGTTCTTACCTTATGAGGTGTTCCATTCTGACTCGTGGTCTTTTTAGTCCAGTGATGATTATGAGAAGACGGAGTTGAAGCTTAAAGAGGAGATAACCCGGATGAAGGAATTTCAGAAAACTCAATCCGAGAAGCTAACCGGCTTGGATAACAGTTTAGCCAAAGAGAAAAACAAAGGGAATCTTTGGAGACCGAGAGTAAGGCTTCTCTCACCCAACTCAATGATAGACAAAATATGGAGAAGGCCACTACTGACGAGCTGAAGGTCACTATCGACGAGCTGAAAAAGACTCTAAAGAAATCTCAAGTGAGTATCCTCTCTGCTGGTAATGAAGCCTTTAAACGGGCTAAGGACTAGATATTGTGCCTTCATCGCGACTTGGATTTGGCAGAGATGGATTACTTCAAGGTGGTGCAGGATGGCCGCCTTGTGGATCTTGAGGAGGTAGATAAGACTCTCTCTCCTTCGCCGAATCTTGAAGATCCATCTGGCGGGAAGAACAACACTGATGATAACGGGAAGGAGAACCCGACCGTGTAATGTTTTTCTGATACGTGTTTCTGTTAGTCACCCGATAAGGATGCATTTATGTAATTTTGTTCAGGGAGTGCGGTTTTGTCCCCCCTTTTTATTTACAATCATGACTTCTGCCTTTGGGCTTATGTTTTGTTTACTGCCCCTTGTGGCTTATGTAATCATTTTTATTTTTACTTTTTACCTGCTCGTATTTTTAATCCGGATCGCGCATGTTTTTAGCTTTAAAATAATTTGGGGCATATATATGCCCCTCTAACATAAAGTCCATTGGGTTGTATGTGTCCGATCAAGTATTGTTGGGCATTATTTTAATTTCGCAAGTAACTTTCCATCATTTTCAACCCCAAGAGGTAATCCCTAAGGATAAGGTCTTCTAGGATCGTTTAGAAGCCCTTGGGCTTTTGTGGGTCTGATTACTTATTAGTGGATGACATAGGCCCTAAGGTGTAACCAGCTTAATTGTGGTTCAGAGCCCCCTTTTCCTGAAGGCAAGGTTGACCGAGTTTATAGAGGTTTCAAGTACGCTTGGAATTCTGTTAGGCCAGAGGTTTTATTAAAGTTTCCCGGCCAAAGCTGGTTATGCTAGAGGCTTTAAGTGTGATTAGGCTTTAGTTTTGGTTCAGAACCCCTTTGCTCGAAGACGAGGTTGACAGAGTTTCCAAAGGCTTTAAGTGCACTTGGACTTCAGTAAGGCCAAAGGTTTCATTAGCGTTACCCGGCAAAAGTCGATTATTCTAGAGGCTTTAAGTTCGCTTGGGATTTAGTTTTAGTTCAGAGCCTCTTTGCCCAAAGGCGGGTGTGATACGGTGGAAGAACGGACTAGTGTTTTGCGTTCGTATTCGCACTTGTGCGGTTGAGCAAGAGTCGCCACCGACTTTTTATTTTATCCTAAAGGAAAGGTTAAAAAAGCACAGCAAAAACCTTTTGAGATATTTCGTGGGTTCGGGGGGTAGATTATGAAAAGGGAAGGTATTAGCACCCTTTTCATTCATGGTTATCCATGGGCTCTTAGTTACTTGGTTTTTTAGATCACTTGCCTTGATTTTTGATTGCTTGAAAATGGTGTGTGTGTGTGAGTGCTTTTGAAAATGTTTTGGAAGAAGATGCCTTGTCTTAGGCTAACCTTGTAACAATTCTTTACTCGAATATTTTACAAAGGCGTGTATCTTTTCGAAAAGATGTTTCAAAATGTTTTGAGAGTTTGTTTGAAAGTGTTGTGGATTGTGTTTTTTTTTTGAAAAGAAGGCAAGTGTTTTTGCAAGTTGATCTCAAGTAACTAAGAGTTTTGTCTACCCTATTGTACTCAAAGGTTTTTGTTATGTTTTAACCCCCTTTTAACAATTTTGTTCCACCATTGAAATTGGTGTACAATCTTGCGTTTAGGAAGTTTATTCGGGACGGGCGCGGGTCGTCGTATGGACCATGAATGCAATGGTGCCAAGTGTCTTTGGCAATTTGCTTTGAAGGGACTGTGATCATTCCGTTTAGGCAACATTTTGTGGGACTATGATCATTTGATTTTATTTTGCCAAAGAAACTCGACGTGCAAGCATGGCGCATTTTAGAAGGCAACATGTGGGATTACCCTAGAGGGTGCAAGTGTGATTGTGTATTGATTTCATGTATTTGTCTTGTATTAGGTTATCTAGCGTTTGATTTTATGTACATGCAAACCCTAGGTCTAACCATGGTATAATTGAAAGCGGTAAATTGCGAAAATGTAAAATCTACGCTATTACAAAATAGTATCCGGGAGTGGGGGTACATGTGTATGAACGGGGATGAGACTTATAGTATCCAATAAGTTACAACCAAATCGAATTTGCGATCAAATGTAAATATCGAGTATACAAATATAAGATAAACAAATGTGTATAGGGCAATATGAATGTATTTGTGTAAGTGTACATGTATATGAGTATGTGATTATTTACAGGTGACAAGGTGAAATTAATATGGATTAGGGTATTTGTTTTGACCTAAATATGTGTTTTAAGGAATCTTTGATTTGTATATTTTTAATATGTATGAAAGAAAAAAATGTTTTAATTGAACGTTTTAAATTCTAATTAAGTTATGAAAATGATGTTTTAAGAAAAGAAAATATTTCTAGGTTTTCATTATGTATATAAAAAAAAGTATTTTTCATTTGTTATGTACAAAAATGTTTTAAGAAATTAGATTATGCAAAAATGTATATTTACCTAGTATGTACAAAATATATTTTGATTAAAAGAATGGAAAAAAGTTTTCAATTTTAATTACATGGTGTAAAAAATGTATTTTTATTATTATAATATACAAAAAGTATTAAATGTCAAGAATTGAATTATGTATGTTTTAAAAAAAAAGTATTTTTTAATTGTTATGTACAAAAGTATTAAATTAGACATCTTTAGATGAGAAGTGTTTTTATATGTTTTAGTATTAATGCATTATTATAACAAATTTATTAAATTAGAAAAAACTATATGGTGTTAAAAAAACATTAAGTGTTTTAACTGAATAAATAAAAACAAGAATAGGTTAAATAATTTAATTGAAAAAGGGGAGTTGTTTTATATAAGAAGGTTAGGGCTTTTATTGGGCTTCAGAGAAAATTAAAAACGGGTCAGGCCCATTGCTTGATGTTGTACCCCAAAATTTTCCCTCCCATATTCTTCAAGAATTGCCAAGTCAAGCTTCAAAATTCTCCAAGGATTGCACAGTTCAAGGGTCTCCTAAACAGTCAAGATTAGGGTTTTGGTTCTGATCAAGAAAATGAAGTTCCCAAGGATCCAATCAAGTCTCACATGCCTACAAATATGGTCAAGCATCCTCATATCAAGTTTCAAGACTTTCAGCACAAAATTGCACAGTCAAAAACCCTAATTGCACCACAGTCAACTGTAGGGGCAAAATGGTCATTTGGTAGTCAAAAGTTCAAATTTTTGGTCAACATCTCATTTTGAAGCCACAAACATCATTTGATCAATGCTTGATCATGATTCTCAAAGCTTGGCTCAAAAATCATCAAGATGCAAAAGTTTCCTTATTTGGACAGTTGAAAAAGTCAACTGTAAATTGACCAGGGCATAACTTTCACATGGATTATCAGAAAAATTCCATCCAAAGCTCATTTTGAAGATGAGACATTTACTACAACTCATCTTCATACTTGAAGTCCAAGAAATGCTCTCACAAAAAGTTATCAGTTTCAACATTATAGGTCATTTTCAAAAGTCAACAAAAAGGGACTTTAAGTCAAAGGCCATAACTTGAGATTGGTAAATCAAAATGACATGGGACCAAAGGCATTGGTTAGAGGACTCAAATACCAGTCCAAAATGTCTAAGAACATGAGCAAAGCTTAAATATTGAGCAAGCTATGCTCTGTGGAAGTTGGGAAATTTTTGGATATTTTGAAAAGTCAACATTGATTCAAATGACCTAAAATTGTTAATGGGCCTATTTTTCTTCCACAATTCATTATCCAAGGCATGTGCACGACCACTTGGCCCAAAGGGAAGTTTTTCTTCATTTTTTATTTATTTATTTGAATTTTTATTAATAATAATTCATTTAAATCAATTAAATACATGAAAAATACTTAACCTAAGTTTTTCAATCTTTTTGTGCATATTATATCCTCAAGATTTCGTGCCTAGCCAAATATGGAAAGAACCAATGGAATTGGATGTGATTTGTATCAAAAAGCATGTGAAAAAGATTTGAAAATCATGGTGAAAAAATCAAATATTGCATTCATCAATTCATGGATTGTGGACTAATTTTATTTGACCTAATCATTCCATACATAAGCTAGAACACAACCCTAATGCCATTAACCTAAAAGCTGCGCAGAAACTCCATCATAAAACTCAAATTTTTTGGCAAAAATTCCAATTCTGAAAACCTAGTTCTAGGGCGATTCAAGGCAAGATTTTGATCTCATTAGCTTGCTAAAGCTTCATAGAAGGGATTTTCATCAGAAACTTCAAGCTTTCGTGCCCAGAAACGTGAGAACGATCTCACCTGTACAGAAAAAATCTCATAATCTTGCATCTCGATTCATGCACTTTTAACAATTTTTGATGCTTGATTCATGTTCATTATAAGATTCTGAAGCTAACCATACAAATTAATTGCGTTTTTGTGCGATATACATGATTCTACCATTGATGCAGGCTAGGTTTTCTTGAAATCCAAATTAGGGGTTTCTTGATACTGTAAAATTAAGAGACCTCACTGCCATAACCATGTTCAGCTCGCTTAGACGAAAAGAATGGCATGCTCGCGCTTAATTTATATACCAAGGGGGCCTAATCGCTATTATCAGAATAAGCATGTTTTGAGGGGGTTCAAAACCCCCGTTAAATGTTTGCTATTTTTTTCAGGAAATCACCAACGAGGAAGATGATTATGTGGAAGGCGCTGATTGGAACATTCAAATTCTTCGCGCGTTTTTGAACCACTGACTATTTTTCTTTTATAATGTTTGTTAGTTATTATATGTTAAACGCGCTTGGGATGGCTTAGTCGTATACGTATGTGCTGGTAACGTTCATGACCTGGGTTCAAGCCCCAGGTCCTCACTATTGCCATATTATTTTTCAATAAATGTTTCCATGTAGTTTCATATGCTGAAGACCATCATACGTCCTTCCATCAAGCCGTCCATGCGTTCAATTTCATCAATCCAAGGGCGCAGATTTGAGGAACATGGTACGCGTGAGTCAACGCTTGAGTATGTGATTGGAAAAGTCCACCAGGCCTGAAGCATTGGGCCAGATTGCTAAAGAGTTCACCTCCACTTTGGGGACAGCAACCCCCCTAGGTTTGCCAATTTCTTACTTTCTTTATTTTATTTTTTTAGTATTATTTATACTTTCTATTAATTATTGTTATTAATTAATTTCATATTTTTATAACACAAAAAAAACAATTAAAAAATCAGAAAAGAGAAAAAATATAATAAATATTTTATTTTAGTATGTATATTTTATAAATAAATTCATAAATTAATTAGTTTTACATTAGGTTTTAATTTTAACTCTTTTAATAAAAGTCTAAAAAATATAGAATTAGGGTTTATGATAATTTTTATTCCTTTTTATTTTTCTCTCATAATGATTAAATAATTAAATATTTATTTTTATAATTAAATTGCATGTAAAATAATTAGGTTTAATTTTAGGTTAAAATTTAATCTTTTCTTAATAAATTAAAAATAATTAGAATTAGGGTTAGCATTTTACTTTAATTTTAATTAATTCTTTTTTCATTAAAACCAAAAAATACCAAAAACAATTTCTTTTCCTTTTTAATTAATTAATTTCATTGTTTAATTTAATTTTGCAAAAAGGGTCCAACGCCCTCGTCTTAATTCCTATTTAATTCGCATATTTATTTTATTTCTTTTAATATTTCTGTATCTCTCCCAAGGCCTTGTAAATAATTTCTCGCACTTCTAATTCTTTACTTTTCATTATTCTTTATTTTTCTGTCAAATCGGGTTCAAGAAATTTTGGCGATGTGGACCCGCGCCTTTTGTAATAGCTTAGAATCTTTTTATTTCTCGCAATACTTTTAACTGTTAATCAAGGCATGAAAGAATGTATGGATAAAAATAAAAACAAACGCTAGATCACCAATGACATGACAAAAGACAAAAATAACTGAAAACGACACACAAATCACACACCACCCCTAGGGTACGCCTCACTGTTGCCTTGCCTCGAAAGGTGATCGTCGAGTAGAGGATGTCTTAGTAAGTCCTCATGATCCGGGAACCTGGCATGAGGGTAGCTTCTAAGGTGTCTTCCTATTGCTCCGGTGATCACCATGTCCCGAACCTCGAATTGACCCGAACACCTCCAACGGTGGTGCTACCTATCTCTCAATGGTGGGATGGCACTACTTTAAAGGACATCTACACAGACGAATTCCTTAGGGTAGGTAGACGACTCTAGATATTTGCTCTAATTTCAAAACAAATTCAAAAAAAAATACTTTTCACACCGACACCTTTTCAAAAAGCTTTCGAAAGCATTTTTTCAAACACTCTTGAGGACCGATACAAGAGTCGAACTGGAATTTTCAAAGAAACTTTTTAAAACCCACAGTTGAAAAGCAAACAAACCATTTTTGAAAACACAATGAGCAAGTATCTGAGAGCCCATGGATAACCATGGATAGAAAGGGTGCTAACACCTTCCCTTTCTATAATCTACCTCCCGAACCGAGAGCAATCTCTTTAAGGAATTTTTCTGTGCTTTTGTCCTTTCCCTTTGGAGAAAATAAAAGACGGTGGCGACTCTTGCTTCCGCGACATTTCGCGAACCAGCGTTAAACAGTCAGTTCCAGATCCACCGATCACAGAACTGGCGACTCTGTTGGGGAATTAAACTTAAAGTGAGGTGTACCTTAGGGCTTAGTTCATAATTGTGTTTTCAATTGTATTGACTTGTTTGCTTTATTATTGTGGGGTTGCTTGGGAGTTCTATAGATCCTAACCCGGATCTGGGGGATACCTTCTTAGAAAGTAGCAACAAGACTGTGAGGGAACTGTGCGGGGTATACCGACATGGTTGAAATAGTCTGCTACGTTGATGTGGCACTTTGGTGTGTACCGGTAACCCTTGAGTTCAGTCAAGGAGAGTACGGGGCCTCCGCGTGGTGTCGTGAAGCATCAACAGACCTTAGGAACCTTAATTGAACTATCTTGGCCTCTTTAGGGTAGTGAGATAACTGACTTTGGTGCAGTCCGAGGTTGGTTGATACTCGATACTACACTCAATTGAGGGTTGCTTTCCTGGAATATTTCGGTCGCCAGTTCAGTGGCTAAATCGAAACAATGAACAATGAAAGCAATCCCGTGATATTGGGACCCTTAGAACCCGGTTACTTTGATAGGACAGGTTGAACCCACCAACTTCAAGAGGGTACTACCCAGACCCCATGCTGGCCTTAAACCCTAAGGGCTTGTCTTGTGTTCCTTGTGTGCCTTACATGTTTGTCTTTGTAAATATCTGTGGTGTGTTTAATCATAGCATCATGACATCATCCAGCATCATATGCATTGACTAACCATTTCAGGGGTTCGAATCTTCATCTTTGTTTTTGTTTTGTAGGACATGGAAACTGTTCGTAGAAAGACAATTCAAGTCAGTCTTGTAAGGATCCCTCCTCAGCTTAAGGAACTTATATCCAGGATTCTCGAGAACTCTTCATTCAGTGAAAGACATGGAAGTCTCATCAGCTTGGTCAATACCAACATTGAGGAAGATATGATAAAGGTCCTGTTCCAATTCTTTGACCCTCTGCATCACTGTTTCACCTTCTTGGATTATCAGTTGGTACCTACATTGGAGGAGTTCTCCCGGCTCCTGAAGATCCCTATCCTTGATCAGCTACCCTACAACGGTACGGAAAAGGAACCTAAGCTTGAAGAGATTGCTAAAGCCTTGCACCTACAGTTATCTGACCTCAAGGGACATTGGGAAGTTAGAAGTGGTATCAAAGGGTTCTTAGCCAGGTTTCTGTTTGAAAAGGCCCATGAATGTTGGAACTCCCTTGACTTGCAAGCTTTTGAAGAGGTTGTGGCCCTCCTTGTCTATGGTTTGGTGTTGTTCCCTAACCCAGATCAGCTTATTGATGTCAGTGCTGTCCAGATCTTTATGTCCAGGAATCCTATACCTATGTTGCTGGGGGACATCCTTCACTCATGTTACACTCGAACCATGAGAAAAAGAGGTGTCCTTGTGTGTTGCACTCCTCTCCTGGGAAGGTGGTTTATTTCGCACCTTCCACAATCAGTCTTGAAGAATGAGCGGGGTTTGAGATGGTCACAACGGTTGATGACTCTTACACATGCAGATATACATTGGTGCCCTCGGTCCAGAGAAGATGTCACTATCATTGATCGTTGCGGGGAGTACCCTAATGTTCCTTTACTTGGAATCAGAGGAGGTATTACTTACAGCCCGTGCCTGGCATAGAGACAGTTTGGTTATGCTCGGAGGGATGGCCCTCATGACATGTTAATTCCTGACATAGTTTTTGACTTCGACAACGATACTCAAGGACTTCGCCAGAGATTTATCAAAGCCTGGAGGATGCCCAGTAGGATAGACAGCAAGACACTGGGGCACAGGAACTCCATCCCGTTGGAACCTTATCTCAAGTGGGTGCGCGCCCGCTCCCAGAAGTTAGTGATGCCTTATCCTCATATGCTCCCTGTGATCAAAGAGCCAGTCTTGGAAGGAGAAGTGTCCTACACTATTCAGCACCCTGATATGCCCACATCCTGGGAAGAGATGCAGAAAAGCTGGATCCAGCTTAAGGAAGAACGGAATTCTCTTGAGACCAGTCTACATGCCAGTGAAAAGAAGGTCTTGGAGCTCACCCGCCTATTGCATGAGGAGAGGAATCTCAACACTTACATAGCTCCAAAGAGGATGCGCAGTGTATTTTGGGATTGATTTGCTTTTGTATTATTTTGCCCACGAGGCTTTGATGTACTGAACAATTATTTCCTTAATGATAACGTGTGTTCCTTTTTGTCTACAACAAATTTGAACTTTCGAACCCTTGAATGCATTGCATAAACACATATCATTCATCATGTGCATAGCAGGTTTTTCCTCTTTTCAGGTTGCTTATAGTTCTTCGCTGTTTATTTCAGCATCATGAATCCTGACTCGTCATCAACTGAGATGTCCATCAAAGCTCTTCAGGCGCAGAATGCGCAATTTCAGGAACTAATCATGGGTTTGGCTCAAGGCCAAGAAGAGTTGAAAGCTCTGCTCCTGAAGAAGGAGAAAAAGAAGAAGAGAAGAACTGTTCTGTTTAGCTCGGGCCGAAGGTTTGGCAATACTATGCAGAATGAAGAGGCTGGTTCTTCCATTGGCAAAAGTACTCCTGAAACAGAAAAGGGTCCTAGTCCGGTAGTCTCCGACAACGAGACTGATTTTGATGAAGAGCAATATCCTCCGGCAGAAGACCGTTACAAGCAGCTGGAAGACAGGTTGAATGCTATGGAAATACAACAGGTACCTGGGATGGATTTTGGAGATCTGGGTTTGTCTACTGGTGTGATCATTCCTCGGAAGTTCAAAGCACCATCTTTCACTAAGTACGACGGGGCGTCTTGTCCCAAGCTACATCTCAGGTCCTATGTTCGGAAGATTCAACCGTACTCAGCGGATAAGAATTTATGGATCCACTTCTTCCAGGAGAGTCTTTCAGGGACTCATCTCGAATGGTTATATCAGCTGGATGGGACCAAGGTTCGTAACTGGGAGGAGTTGGCTACTGCTTTCTATAAGCAGTATCAATATAATGCCGACCTTGCCCCTACACGTACCCAACTCCAGGGTATGTCGTTAGGTTCAAGTGAAGGTTTTAAGGAGTACGCTCAGAAGTGGAGAGACCTAGCTGGCAGGGTGCAGCCTCCGTTGACTGATCGGGAGTTGGTAGACATGTTCTTGGGGACCCTATCTGGGCCATTTTTCAATCGTCTTATTGGGAATTCGTCTGCAGGGTTCACTGATCTGATTCTGACTGGAGAAAGAATTGAGGCTGGGTTGAAGTCTGGAAAGATTCCGAAGGGTGCATCGTCTAGTTCTGAGAAGAAACCCTTCAAAAAGGAGGCTAGTGCTGTATATGGCTCCCGGAGATCAGAAAGATTTGAGCGCCGCCAATCTGTCAGTGCGGTAACGATTGCCAAGCCTGCTGCCGCTCCTCGGCCGACCAATCCTCAAAGGGCTGAAAGACCCCGGAGAGAGTTTACCCGTTTGAGCATGACCTTATCGCAGATCCTGCCACAGTTGCTATCCACCAATTTAGTGACTGTCAGAGAGGCTCTGAAGTTCCCCAATACTACATCTCCTAAATACAATCCAAATGCCCGATGTGCGTACCATTCTGATAGCCCGGGGCATTCTACTGATGACTGTTGGGCATTAAGGAGTAAGGTGCAAGACCTTATCGATGCGAAAGAGATACAGTTTGAAGCGCCTGAGAGGCCGAATGTGGTTACTGCTCATATGCCCCAGCATGGAGTAAATGCTGTTGACGAAGATGTTTACGCTGTTTCTGTGGGTGATCTAGCTACTCCTTTGAAGACCGTCAAGAGGAACCTGCTGCTGGCCGGTTTATTTCCAGGTTGCAGTGAGGGTTGCCTGTTCTGTGCTGTGTCCCTATCTGGTTGTCCCTTGCTGAAGTTAGGAATCCAAATCCTAATGGATAGCAAGGAGATTATGTTTAAGAAGTCTGCTGTTCAGTTGGTCCCGGTAGAAGACGTTTCTGTGGTTACCATCTTCAATAATCCGATCAAGGCTCTCCCGAAGAAGCCTGTTCAAATCATGACTGTTGCACCTGTGGTTATCACTGTTCCGGGGCCTCTTCCCTATGTATCTGATAAAGCTGTCCCCTGGCATTATGGGGCAGATGTGTATGTAAACGGGATTAAACAAGAGTTCAACACTGGCGCCAGTATCTATGATATCACTGGCCCAGCCAAAGTCACCCGCAGTGCTAGGCTCTTCTCGCCTGACATTGCACCGCCTGCTGCTCGAAGACCACTTCTTATAACTCCTACAAGTGTACCTGTTCCTATTGCTGATCAAGTTGTTTCTCCTGCTGCCGAGTCATCCAATGCTCAGGGTAAAGGAATTGAAGTTGAGCCTGCCCAGATGGAGGCGCCTACACCTGTAACTGCTGAAGCCTCCCAACAAGAAATGGAGGAGATTCTAAAGATAATAAAGAAGAGTGACTTCAATGTTGTGGAACAGCTGGGGCACACGCCCTCCAAGATCTCCATGCTCTCTTTATTGTTGTGCTCCGAGGCCCATGCTAAGGCCTTGATCTCGTTCCTCAAGACGGCCCATGTGCCACTGGAGACATCTGCAGTCCAGTTCACTGATTGCGTAGCAAATCTGACAGCAGACAATGGCTTGGGTTTCTCAGATGTTGACCTGACTGCGAAAGGAAGAGACCACAATGATGCCCTGCATGTCTCTATCGAATGCAGGGGCACTACTCTGGCACATGTATTGGTGGATACTGGTTCATCCTTGAACGTGCTACCCAAGAAGGCTTTAGACCGTTTAGATTGTGAAGGCCTGGAACTTAAACCCAGCAGTATCATCGTCAGGGCCTTTGACGGTTCAAAAAGGATGGTTCATGGAGAGGTTGACATTCCCATTCGTGTGGGCTCTCAGGTGTTTGACTCTACATTTTATGTGATGGATATCCGTCCATCGTACTCTTGTCTACTGGGTCGACCTTGGATACATAAGGCTGGGGCAGTGACCTCTACCTTGCACCAGAAGCTGAAGTACCCTGTCAGAGGGAAGATCGTCACTGTGCAGGGAGAGGAGGAATATATGGTGAGTCACTTGAATTCCTTCAGATACATTGAGATGGACGGGGAGTTTATTGAAACCCCCTTTCAGCATTTCGAGGAGGTGCTTCCAATTGCAGCAGCAGTAGAAGAGAATGTTCCTTTGTAGATGGCTTCCCTGAAGGATGCCCGGGCAGTGGTTCAAAAAGGTGAATGTGCTAACTGGGGCAGGCTTCCAGACTTTACACAGAAGACTGACAAATTTGGGCTGGGTTTTACTGCAGAGGGTCAGAAATCTATGCGGAAAGCGAAGACCGGAAGACCTCCTGTGTTCATTACAAATCCAGGAGTGAATGCTGTTGGGGAAGACAATGAAGTGGATGAAGCAGAATTCAATAGCTGGATCTACCCGACAACCGGAGGCGGATTGACCAATTGGATTGCCAAAGACCATACTCCTGTTACCTTTGTGACGCAGTAATAAATTTCTTTGTTTTGCTATTTGTAATAAACAATAAATAAACTCTATGGCCCGGTGTCTTACCCGAGGCACCGTGGTTTCATTTGTGAGGGCATATAAATTGTCATTTCATATATCATGAATGAAAATCTTGGACGTTTTCTCGCATTGCAAATCTTATGCTCCTTTTCTGTCTTTCTTTCCTTTACATATTTTTCAAAACAGCTGTATTTACACACACACTCACTCATACAGGTTTCAATCCACTCTGGATCTCACTGGTAACGACTCTGCTACTGCCAATTATGACTTCGAAAATCCGATCAACTTAGCCGAAGACGAAGGTGAAGATGATTGCGAAGTGCCTGGCGAACTTGCAAGACTGTTGCTTCAGGAAGAGAGGGCAATTCAACCACACGAAGAGCCAGTGGAAACAATAAACTTGGGTACTGAGGCAGACAGGAAAGAGGTAAAGATTGGTGCTAACCTAGAGCTCAGCGTGAAGCAACGGTTGACTCAGATGCTACATGATTATATGGAGATCTTTGCTTGGTCCTACGAAGACATGCCCGGGTTGGATACCGATATTGTGGTCCATCACTTGCCAACTAAGGAAGACTGCCCTCCGGTTAAGCAAAAGGTCCGCCGGATGCGTCCAGAGATGTCTGAGAAGATTAAAGCCGAGGTTATGAAACAGTTTGACGCTGGGTTCCTTGCAGTGACTTCTTACCCTCAGTGGGTTGCTAATGTGGTGCCGGTACCAAAGAAAGACGGTAAGGTCAGAATGTGTGTTGATTACAGGGATCTGAATAGGGCCAGTCCCAAGGATGACTTCCCCTTACCTCACATTGATGTCCTCGTTGATAATACAGCTCAGCACAAGGTGTTCTCTTTCATGGATGGCTTCTCAGGTTACAATCAGATCAAGATGGCACCTGAAGACATGGAAAAGACTACATTTGTTACTCAGTGGGGCACCTTCTGTTACAAGGTCATGCCATTCGGGTTGAAGAACGCTGGGGCAACCTACCAACGCGCCATGGTCGCTTTATTTCATGACATGATCCATCATGAGATAGAAGTGTATGTGGACGACATGATCGCAAGGTCCCAGACTGAGGAAGAGCACCTGGATCATCTGCAAAAGTTGTTTGACCGGTTGAAACTGTACAAGCTGAGGTTGAACCCGAACAAGTGCACCTTCGGGGTAAGATCTGGGAAATTGCTAGGCTTCGTTGTAAGTGACAAGGGCATTCAAGTGGACCCTGCTAAGGTCAAAGCTATTCAAGAGATGCCAGTTCCCAGGACAGAGAAAGAAGTCAGAGGCTTTTTAGGACGCCTGAATTACATTGCTCGATTCATCTCTCATCTGAATGCTACCTGTGAGCCAATCTTTAAGCTGCTGAAGAAAGATCAGGTAGTACGTTGGAACGATGAATGCCAGGCTACTTTTGACAGAATCAAAGAGTATCTCCAAGAACCACCCATCCTTATGCCACCGGTTGAAGGGAGACCTCTGATACTATATCTGACAGTGCTTGACAACTCAATGGGGTGTGTGCTGGGGCAGCATGACGAGTCTGGCCGAAAAGAGCATGCCATTTATTACCTTAGCAAAAAGTTTACCGACTGTGAGACCCGATACTCACTGCTTGAGAAAACTTGCTGCGCTTTGGTATGGGCTGCTCGCCGGCTGAGACAGTATATGCTGACTCACACTACCTTGTTGATCTCAAAGATGGATCCTATAAAGTACATATTCGAAAAGCCCGCTCTGTCTGGGAGAATTGCAAGATGGCAAATGATCTTAACGGAATACGACATTCAGTACACGACCCAGAAAGCCATCAAGGGAAGTGTATTGGCAGACCACTTAGCACATCAGGCCGTAGATGACTATCAGTCAATGAACTTCGAGTTTCCGGATGAAAGCATCATGATAGTAACTGATTGTGAAGTACCTAGACCGGATGAAGGACCTGAGGAAGGATCCCGATGGTCTATGCACTTTGACGGAGCCTCCAACGCTTTGGGAAACGGTATCGGCGCCATAATCATATCACCTCGAGGCACTCATACTCCACTCACTGCCCGGCTGTGTTTCAACTGTACCAACAACATGGCGGAGTATGAGGCGTGCATCATGGGCCTTCAAGCTGCGATCGATCTAAGGATCAAGTTTCTGATTGTCTTCGGAGATTCCACTCTTGTGATCAATCAGATCAAAGGAGAGTGGGATACGAAACATCCGAATCTTATTCCTTACAGAGAATGTGTGTTGACCTTGATCCCCCACTTCACAGAAATAACCTTTGAACATTTCCCAAGGGAGGAGAATCAGTTGGCGGACGCGTTAGCTACAATGTCTTCCATGTTCAAGGTCAAATGGGATAACGAGGCTCCCCGGATCATCATCTGGAAACTGGATGAACCGGCATACTGTTGCGATCTCGAGACTGAATTGGTGACTGAAAAGCCTTGGTACCATGAGGTGAAGAGATATCTGGAAGCTCAGGAATACCCTGAAGGTGCATCTGTCAATGATAAGAAGTTCCTGAGGAGGTTCGCAGCAAAGTTCTTCCTTAGCAACGGCATCTTGTACAAGCGAAACCATGATTCAACCTTACTGCGATGTGTGGATAAGACTGAAGCAGAAAGGATCATGGAAGAGCTACATGAAGGGACCTTCGGCACACATTCCAGTGGGCATACAATGGCAAAGAAGATCCTTCGGGCAGGGTATTACTGGTCCACAATGGAAGCTGACTGCTACCAACATTCTAGGACGTGCCATAAGTGCCAGATTTATGCAGACAAGGTGCATGTTCCTCCAGTTCCCCTGAATGTTCTGACTGCGCCTTGGCCGTTCGCAATGTGGGGCATAGACATGATCGGTGAGATTAAACCTACGACATCTAATGGGCACCGCTTCATCCTGGTAGCGATCGATTATTTTACGAAGTGGGTCGAAGCAGCTTCCTACGCTACGGTAACCAAGACTGTTGTGGCACGGTTCATTCGGCATAATCTGATCTGTCGGCACGGCGTCCCAGAGAGAATTATTACAGACAACGGTACCAATCTGAATAATAAGATGATCACTGAGCTCTGCGAACAGTTCAAAATACAGCACCACAATTCTTCTCCTTACAGACCGAAGATGAATGGGGCTGTAGAAGCAGCAAATAAGAACATCAAGAAAATCGTGCAGAAGATGACAGTGACTTATAAAGACTGGCACGAGATGTTACCGTTCGCTCTACATGGGTACCGTACCTCAGCTAGGACGTCAACCGGGGCAACTCCTTTCTCTCTGGTTTATGGTATGGAGGCAGTCTTACCAATCGAAGTGCAAATACCCTCTCTCCAGATAATGAAGGATGCAAATCTGAACGAGGATGATTGGATCCAGACACGACTTGATCAGCTAAATCTTATTGATGAAAAGAGACTTGCTGCTATTTGTCATGGTCAGACGTATCAAAAGCGGATGATCAGGGCATTTAACAAAAAAGTCAGACCCCAGGAATATCAAGTTGGGGATCTGGTAATCAAGCGAATCATCCTTCTTCAGAGTGATCCAAGGGGCAAATGGACTCCTACATACGAAGGGCCATTTGTGGTTAAGCATGTGTTCTCAGGAGGAGCCATGATTCTAACCAACATGGATGGTGACGACCTTCCTCACCCCGCCAATGCAGACATAGTAAAAAGATACTACGCATAAAAAAAAGACCCGCTAGGCTGACATGCCTAGGCAAAAATTAGGGCTTCCCGGCGAACCAAAAGGGTTCGGGCAAAATGAAGGGATGAAAATGAAAAAAATATGTACACCCGGCAAGTCGAAAACCTGAAAAGGCGGCTTGGGCAAAAATGGGTATCCCGGTGGACTGAAAACCCGAAAGGGCGGTCCAGGCAAAAATTAGGGATAAAAGCGTAATACTATGTCTCATTGGATCACTTTGCATCCAGAATCCGGTATCCACATCAAGTTCAAACGACATCTATCAGTCAGCTTCACCTTCAACCAAGGTCATCAAGTGATGAGACGGTCGAAGTTATAAAGACAATAGCAGAGTTGAAACCCAGTGGGATCATTCATGTCACACAGCTGTTTTATTTTCTTTTGTACAAAATTTGTATAAACTCTTTTGTTCGGCGGCGTTCTCTTACTAGGACGTCAGCCTCTTGTATACAAAATGCCTATTTTCAGGCCATTCAAAAATCAATACAAGTATACTTTTCAGTTAAAAGTGCCAATTGTTTTTTCTTTTTCTGTTTTTGTTTTGCGAAGAACGTCCAAGGTTCAATTTATGATATATGCATTGACAATAATTTGCTAACTCATGAATATTTGCATACGAAACAAATGATTAATTACAGGTAACATTAGAAACAGAGGCAATAAAGAGTTGTCTGAGCAATCTAATTGTTCTGTTCTCCAAAGGTACCAAGGTAGGTTCAGCTAAAGAACATAACCAGATATCCTAATTCCCCAGAGAGTAAGCAGTCAGTACACTCTCTCCAAGTTATATCGCCAAATCTTAAGGAAGTTGGGTATCCTCTAGTAGATCTCAACCTTCCCCAGCAACATATATATTCTTAACAGGCATCCCCGGCAGTCTTGATTTAAGATTGTTCCCCGACGGTATACCAACATTCAAAGGAATCACTTCCCCCGCAGTTCAAAACTTCCCCAAGAGAGTCCAATTTGCTTCCCCAGGAAGGTTGGAATACATCTCCCCAAGCCGTAAGCTTATCCCCAGTAGATTCTGGAAGCTTATCCTCGCAGAACACGAACGCGTCTCCCGGCTTTATTCAAAGAGTTATTTCCTTACCAGGATATAACTGGGTTATCCTCAGCCAAAAGCCACGGAAAGAGCGTCCTCAACAAAGTCTTCTTATCCTCAGCGAAGTCTATTAACACTTCCAGCATAACAAGAGCATCCCCAGCTGGTTATTATCAACGACTCAGCAAAGTATCTCTCTCCCCACAGAGTATTGCTCCCCAGCAAGGTCGCTAGAGTATTTTTCTCCCTGCAGAGTAATCCATTCTCCAAGTTATTCCCCAACGGAGTTATCCTCTCCTACCGGTATTCTTGCAGCTATCATCCCCAGTGGAAGCAAAATCTATTCTCCAACATCAGCCCAGGATATGACTTCCCGGCACCCGTCAAGGATCTATTTTCCTAGACGAAAACATACATTCCTAAACATCACATACATCATTATAGCATGCATATACGCATCATATCTTACAAATCTAATTTATATTGAGAACATCATTGCTTGGTCCATATCATGCATTGCATATGACTGACCTTTACCTTTCAGGAAAGATTCAGCTAAATTCTCAATCATATTTCAAGACCTAGACCGGTTCAGTTAATCGACTCCAAAGATTTCTTATCCAGTCCAAGGCCTTCTCTAGTCCAGCTAAATCGACCCCAAACAGATTTTTCTGATGAAGACTCAGTAGAAGTTATCAAAGGTTTTTCTCAAACGTCCGCTTTTGAGATTATAATTTCCTATGGTTCTCTCCCCAATGTTGCGGAGATGATAATTCCATCCAAGGTTTTTCTCAAACGTCCGCTTTTGAGATTATAATTTCCTATGGTTCTCTCCCCAATGCTGCGGAGATGATAATTTCATCCCAGGTTTTTCTCAAACGTCCGCTTTTGAGATTATAATTTCCTATGGTTCTCTCCCCAATGCTGCGGAGACGATAATTCCATCCCAGGTTTTTCTCAAACGTCCGCTTTTGAGATTATAATTTCCTATGGTTCTCTCCCCAATGTTGCGGAGATGATAATTCCATCCCAGGTTTTTCTCAAACGTCCGCTTTTGAGATTATAATTTCCTATGGTTCTCTCCCCAATGCTGCAGAGATGATAATTCCATCCCAGGTTTTTCTCAAACGTCCGCTTTTGAGATTATAATTTCCTATGGTTCTCTCCCGATCTTGCGGAGACGATAATTCCATTCCAGGTTTTTCTCAAACGTCCGCTTTTGAGATTATAATTTCCTATGGTTCTCTCCCGATCCTGCGGAGACGATAATTCCATTCCAGGTTTTTCTCAAACGTCCGCTTTTGAGATTATAATTGCCTATGGTTCTCTCCCCGATCCTGCGGAGATGGTAATTCCCACCAAGATTTTCTCAACGATTGCTGTTGAGGTTAAAGTCATCCAAGGTTCTCTCACCGTCCCTGTTGAGGTAGTAACCATCCCTGGTTCACTCATCACCGTTTGAAGCTCCAGATTCATCTCCTGTAACCAGTCAGGACACATCTATACCAAGCATCTGAAAACCGGCTCCTGCAACATGTCAGGTACTCATTTTTCTTTTGCAGGTACGCAGGTTCTCGCTAAGGAATCTCTTACGCGATCAACATCCAGATGGAATCTATAAGCCCATCATCCTATTCATCAATCTCTAAACGGCATCTATAAGCCCATTCCCATCACACTGCTACTATGTGAGCGCAAATTTATGGGCACTCTAGTGTTCAATCATCTTCTACCCTCGGATTACGAAAGGCACGTCAGCCAATCTGCATCCTCAGGTCTAAGAAGATTGAACAGGGGCAACTGTTGTACCCCAAAATTTGCCCTCCCATATTCTTCAAGAATTGCCAAGTCAAGCTTCAAAATTCTCCAAGGGTTGCACAGTTCAAGGGTCTCCTAAATAGTCAAGATTAGGGTTTTGGTTCTGATCAAGAAAATGAAGTTCCCAAGGATCCAATCAAGTCTCACATGCCTACAAATATGGTCAAGCATCCTCATATCAAGTTTCAAGACTTTCAGCACAAAATTGCACAGTCAAAAACCCTAATTGCACCACAGTCAACTGTAGGGGCAAAATGGTCATTTGGTAGTCAAAAGTTCAAATTTTTGGTCAACATCTCATTTTGAAGCCACAAACATCATTTGATCAATGCTTGATCATGATTCTCAAAGCTTGGCTCAAAAATCATCAAGATGCAAAAGTTTCCTTATTTGGACAACTGAAAAAGTCAACTGTAAATTGACCAGGGCATAACTTTCACATGGATTATCAGAAAAATTCCATCCAAAGCTCATTTTGAAGATAGAGACATTTCCTACAACTCATCTTCATACTTCAAGTCCAAGAAATGCTCTCAAAAAAGTTATCAGTTTCAACATTATAGGTCATTTTCAAAAGTCAACAAAAAGGGACTTTAAGTCAAAGGCCATAACTTGAGATTGGTAAATCAAAATGACATGGGACCAAAGGCATTGGTTAGAGGACTCAAAGACCTTTCCAAAATGTCCAAGAACATGAGCAAAGCTTAAAAATTGAGCAAGCTATGCCTTGTGGAAGTTGGGAAATTTTTGGATATTTTGAAAAGTCAACATTGATTCAAATGACCTAAAATTGTTAATGGGCCTATTTTTCTTCCACAATTCATTATACAAGGCATGTGCACGACCACTTGGCCCAAAGGGAAGTTTTTCTTCATTTTTTATTTATTTATTTGAATTTTTATTAATAATAATTCATTTAAATCAATTAAATACATGAAAAATACTTAACCTAAGTTTTTCAATCTTTTTGTGCATATTATATCCTCAAGATTTAGTGCCTAGCCAAATATGGAAAGAACCAATGGAATTGGATGTGATTTGTATCAAAAAGCATGTGAAAAAGATTTGAAAATCATGGTGAAAAAATCAAATATTGCATTCATCAATTCATGGATTGTGGACTAATTTTATTTGACCTAATCATTCCATACATAAGCTAGAACACAACCCTAATGCCATTAACCTAAAAGCTGCGTAGAAACTCCATCATAAAACTCAAATTTTTTGGCAAAAATTCCAATTCTGAAAACCTAGTTCTAGGGCGATTCAAGGCAAGATTTTGATCTCATTAGCTTGCTAAAGCTTCATAGAAGGGATTTGCATCAGAAACTTCAAGCTTTCGTGCCCAGAAACGTGAGAACGATCTCACCTGTACAGAAAAAATCTCATAATCTTGCATCTCGATTCATGCACTTTTAACAATTTTTGATGCTTGATTCATGTTCATTATAAGATTCTAAAGCTAACCATACAAATTAATTGCGTTTTTGTGCGATATACATGATTCTACCATTGATGCAGGCTAGGTTTTCTTGAAATCCAAATTAGGGGTTTCTTGATACTGTAAAATTAAGAGACCTCACTGCCATAACCATGTTCAGCTCGCTTAGACGAAAAGAATGGCATGCTCGCGCTTAATTTATATACCAAGGGGGCCTAATCGCTATTATCAGAATAAGCATGTTTTGAGGGGGTTCAAAACCCCCGTTAAATGTTTGCTATTTTTTTCAGGAAATCACCAATGAGGAAGATGATTATGTGGAAGGCGCTGATTGGAACATTCAAATTCTTCGCGCGTTTTTGAACCACTGACTATTTTTCTTTTATAATGTTTGTTAGTTATTATATGTTAAACGCGCTTGGGATGGCTTAGTGGTATACGTATGTGCTGGTAACGTTCATGACCTGGGTTCGAGCCCCAAGTCCTCACTATTGCCATATTATTTTTCAATAAATGTTTCCATGTAGTTTCATATGCTGAAGACCATCATACGTCCTTCCATCAAGCCGTCTATGCGTTCAATTTCATCAATCCAAGGGCGCAGATTTGAGGAACATGGTACGCGTGAGTCAACGCTTGAGTATGTGATTGGAAAAGTCCACCAGGCCTGAAGCATTGGGCCAGATTGCTAAAGAGTTCACCTCCACTTTGGGGATAGCAACCCTCCTAGGTTTGCCAATTTCTTACTTTATTTATTTATTTTTTTAGTATTATTTATACTTTCTATTAATTATTGTTATTAATTAATTTCATATTTTTATAACACAAAAAAAAACAATTAAAAAATCAGAAAAGAGAAAAAATATAATAAATATTTTATTTTAGTATGTATATTTTGTAAATAAATTCATAAATTAATTAGTTTTACATTAGGTTTTAATTTTAACTCTTTTAATAAAAGTCTAAAAAATATAGAATTAGGGTTTATGATAATTTTTATTCCTTTTTATTTTTCTCTCATAATGATTAAATAATTAAATATTTATTTTTATAATTAAATTGCATGTAAAATAATTAGGTTTAATTTTAGGTTAAAATTTAATCTTTTCTTAATAAATTAAAAATAATTAGAATTAGGGTTAGCATTTTACTTTAATTTTAATTAATTCTTTTTTCATTAAAACCAAAAAATACCAAAAACAATTTCTTTTCCTTTTTAATTAATTAATTTCATTGTTTAATTTAATTTTGCAAAAAGGGTCCAACGCCCTCGTCTTAATTCATATTTAATTCGCATATTTATTTTATTTCTTTTAATATTTCTGTATCTCTCCCAAGGCCTTGTAAATAATTTCTCGCACTTCTAATTCTTTACTTTTCATTATTCTTTATTTTTCTGTCAAATCGGGTTCAAGAAATTTTGGCGATGTGGACCCGCGCCTTTTGTAATAGCTTAGAATCTTTTTATTTCTCGCAATACTTTTAACTGTTAATCAAGGCATGAAAGAATGTATGGATAAAAATAAAAACAAACGCTAGATCACCAATGACATGACAAAAGACAAAAATAACTGAAAACGACACACAAATCACACACCACCCCTAGGGTACGCCTCATTGTTGCCTTGCCTCGAAAGGTGATCGTCGAGTAGAGGATGTCTTAGTAAGTCCTCATGATCCGGGAACCTGGCATGAGGGTAGCTTCTAAGGTGTCTTCCTATTGCTCCGGTGATCACCATGTCCCGAACCTCGAATTGACCCGAACACCTCCAACGGTGGTGCTACCTACCTCTCAATGGTGGGATGGCACTACTTTAAAGGACATCTACACAGACGAATTCCTTAGGGTAGGTAGACGACTCTAGATATTTGCTCTAATTTCAAAACAAATTCAAAAAAAAATACTTTTCACATCGACACCTTTTCAAAAAGCTTTCGAAAGCATTTTTTCAAACACTCTTGAGGACCGATACAAGAGTCGAACTGGAATTTTCAAAGAAACTTTTTAAAACCCACAGTTGAAAAGAAAACAAACCATTTTTGAAAACACAATGAGAAAGTATCTGAGAGCCCATGGATAACCATGGATAGAAAGGGTGCTAACACCTTCCCTTTCTATAATCTACCTCCCGAACCGAGAGCAATCTCTTTAAGGAATTTTTCTGTGCTTTTGTCCTTTCCCTTTGGAGAAAATAAAAGACGGTGGCGACTCTTTCTTCCGCGACATTTCGCGAACCAGCGTTAAACAGTCAGTTCCAGATCCACTGATCACACTTGAAATGATTTTTTAGGTTTTGAGATTTGTTTCAGTTGGGACAAAGCGTTAGGGTTTGTGAGCGGCGCGTTTATGGAGGTTCATCGTTCTTCTTCGTCTTCCTGAGTGATTCCGCCGTCTAGCCACCAGCGCCAACCTCCAAATCTCTCTTCCCTCTATGGCCTGAGCTCAGTGGTCTTATGATACAAGGTTCGTTTTTGATGTTTTTTATATACCCTTTTTTACGAAATGCTTGCGTTGTTTCAAATTGGATTTTGACCCTTAAATCTGTTGTTATTATGGAGGTGAAGGAGAAAAAGAGAGGGAGAAAAACGTACTACCTGATCTTGGAGAAGGAGGAGAGATAGGGTATGTGGCGCTCAGGAGGCCGGGACGAGCGGAGGGTGCTGACGTTCGCGCTTTGAACTCCCGGTATTTTTGTATTTTTTACGCTTTATGATGTTCTGAGCTGAAAGCTTCTTGCTGGCGTATTCCTTCTTTTTCTCTTCCTTTGCTATGACCCTGTATGCTTATTGTGTTGAGACGCCTTTGTTGCTTCTCTGACTTTCTTCTGATTCGTTGCTTTGAATTGTTGTTCTGAGACCGTTGAGCCTTTTACCTGTGTTGCCCTGTGAGGAACTCAAAGTTCTGAGGGCCTAGGGTTTTGATTTGGGAATGCTTCTTTCTTCTTCTCTTACAATTGCCTAGAACTCTCGTATGCTTTTGAATATGTTGAGCTTGTTGCCCGGTGATGTGTCTACTGAGGGCCTAGAGTTGGTCCTGAATGCTTGAGTATGCCTTGTGTTGCCTCTTTTCCATCCTATGATGATATTCTTCTGAGGGACTCGTGGGTTTGGAATATATATGCTTTGATGTTACCTTCTTTTTTGAAAATGTTTGTTGCCTACTGATTTTCCTGCTGAGATGCTTCTGATGGTTATGAGTTGGATACTTTTGCTCAATGATCCTTTTTCACTGAGGGACTTGAGGGTTTTGACAGGGTTTGATGTTTCAGATTTGAGGTTTAGCAGGTACAATGGTTGATGCAGGTTATGGTGTTGGGAGGTTATACTGGTTATGGTGTTGGGAGGTTATACTGTGGTTGGTTTCTGAGCTTTAGCAGGTTAATGGTTGTTTGACAGGGGTTCAGCAGGTTTGTACATTGGTATGGCTTATTGCAGGTTCAAGTTTGACAGTATGGTGGGTTTTTGTATGGTTCAGGCCAGTTTGTACTTGTAGTGTTAGGCTTTTGAGGTTATGTGTTTGTAGTGGTTCAGCAGGTTTGAGGTTGGGCTTCAGGTTTGCCTCATATTTTAGTAGGTTTTGGTGTTAGAGGTTATACTGTGGTTCAGGCAGGTTGTGCTTCAGTATGTGGTATATTTGCATATGCAGGTTGTGTATGAACTTGAGCAGTTTTTTCTATGCTTCAGGTTTATCAGTTTGTAGGTTTTCCTTTTTTACTTTTGTGAGAAATCCTCCCTCTTCTGAACTGTGTTTTTTCTTTTTGTATATCTTTCTCTCTATCTATCCTGCCTATCCTGCCTAAGCCTGAAAACCTGCCTCTATCTCTCTTCTTTCTTTCTCTTTGTACAGTTAAAAGAATTTTTAAATGTTTTTTACTGTACTTTCTGAAGGGGCCACCCTTGTTGGGAAATGATGAAAGGAAATGTATGCATATTTTTTTATCTTTCTTTGACAGCTTGGGTAGATTTTGTATTTTCCATATCTTTGCCAAATCTTCTTTTGACAGCTTTTGTGTAGACTCTTTGGTACTTTGACAGTAAATTGCACTTTTTGATCTTTGATAGAGAGTTGGAATTGGATTTTCAGTTTAGTTTGAACTTGCTTCTGAACTATGCAGTTTGACATTTTAAAATTATGCATTTTGACATTTTGCATTCATGATAAAATTCTTCCCTCTTTGTGAACCGAGAGAAATCCCGTGATTTGCAGAGAGGGTTAACTGATCCCAATCAGTGGCCCTTAATGATGATTGTAAATTTTATCTGTCTTCAATTAATTATCAGTCACTGACTTTTCTTTTTATGCAGATAAAAATGGATGGAGGGGTACTAAATGAAGACTGAAGAATTAGAAAAATAGGATAGTTTTTCTTTTTATTTAATATTTAAATTAATGTAAACTATTGTTTGTAATTTAAATTATAAACAATATTTGTACAAATAATTCAAATATCAATAAAAGTCTTTATTATCCAACTAATTCTAATTCTCTTTCTTTATTGTTTATTTATTTATTTAAAACTCTTTGAATTAAAATAATTGAAAAAATAAATTTCAATCACTTAATTTAGAATAATAAATAATTTAAATAAACAATACTTTAGCACGTTGATCAATTAAACCTGTCCTTTCCAATATCCAAAGCAAAGCAGCAGTTAACCAAAATAAACTGATCAAGCGCATTCCCTTTTCACTGATTCTTTTGCCAAGCACTGTAATTCCAAACTGCATATTTCTTTTGACTGACTCAAACAAACCAACGTGAATTCAAACCAACTGCCTCTTTTGCTGATTAAATCAAAACAGTGCGAATTTAACCCGAATCTCAGAATAAACGGCAAAGTGCTGTGGAATTTAAATCTTTCCGAGAATATGCCCATAAAACCTTAATTTCTGATTAAATGCCAATGAACATTCGCCTGATCAAAATTGAGCCAGAATCAACCACAACCCTAAGCCAATTGTGTGAAACAATCCAGAGTCCTAAAAATCCATAAAACCCTAATTTTGTTTGACTGACGAGAAAAGTCCGTTTGTCCGATTCTTGAGTCAGTTTGAAAAGTCAGGAAATGCCTGAAGCTGAGATTTCTTGTGGAAAAAATGCGAGGGCAAATTTTGGGGTACAACAGTTGCCCCTGTTCAATCTTCTTGAACCTGAAGAGTTAGATTGGCAAGTTTGCCTTTCGCGACTTGAAGGTAAAAGAAGATTGGACACTAAAGTGCCCAGAAAATTTGCACTCGGCGATATGATGGTAGAGGTGAATGGGCTTAAAGATGCCATTTGGTGATGGGCTTAACGATGCCATCTGGTGCGATAGAATTTTGTCGGGAGATGGGCTTAGAGATGCCATCTGAGAATGGGCTTAAAGATGCCATCTGGAAATGTTGAACTGTATGTCAAAAGTGAGTGGACGAGTATCAGAAAGGCATCCCTGTTTTGGGACATCTCTGAACTGGGGGTCCGAACAAGCAACAGATTAACGTCCACGTTTCGGAGAATCCGTAAACTATTTTCAGGAGTTGAGATTGAGTGAGCAATAGAGCGGCATCCGTTGTTGGGAAGCGTCCGTAAACTGTTTTCAAAAGTTGAGAAGAGTCTGAACAAGTTGGTAGATTGACATCCGTTGTAGGGAAGAATCTGTAAACTATTTTCAGAAGTCTTGAAGTTGAAGAGGAACCGATGTAGGGTTTCCTGATGATGCATCCGAATGGATCTGGAATAAGTATCAGAATGTCGCCGTGCCTGGGTCACATCTGAACTATTCCGGGATGAATCTTGGGAGATGATCTGTGTCTGTCGACTGATCTTACCTGAAAAGGTAACGGGTTAGTTGTATGCAATGTTATGATGCATGATGCAATGTATGTGACATCAATGTTTATGACATGAATGTGATGAATGCGCATGTAAGCTGATGAGCTATCTTGCTGAGGATAAATGAATCCGAGATGGCTGAAGATAAAAGCATCTTGACTGCTGCCGGGGAAAATAAATCCTTGGTTGTTGCTGGGGGAAGAGAATTCCTGATGACCTCTACTGGGGAGTTCCAAATTAGTAGACTCCTGCTGGGGAGGTAAGATTGAGAATCTTCAGCTCGGTGGGAAGTAACTCTGGCGACTTCACTGGGGAACTCAAGATTTGCCCTCCCAAAACTCTGTGGGGAGAAGGTTCAAATGGCTGGCTCCGCTGGGGATAATGAAGTTTGACTCTGAGTGGAGTTAGCTTGAGAAGAATCTGAACAAGCGATAGGTTAACATCCGTTACTTGGAGAACCCGTGAACTGTTTTCAGAAATCTTGAAGTTGAATAAGCAATAGAGCGGCATCCGTTGTTGGGAAGCGTCCGTAAACTGTTTTCAAAGGTTGCATCTGAACAAGTTGATAGATTAACATCCGTTGTTGGGAAGAATCCATAAACTATTTTCAGACGTCTTGAAGAAGAATCTGAACAAGTGATAGGTTAACATCCGTTTACTTGGAGAACCCGTGAACTGTTTTCAGAAATCTTGAGGTTGAATCAGCAATAGAGCCGCATCCGTTGTTGGGAAGCGTCCGTAAACTAATTTCAAAGGTTGCATCTGAACAAGCTGATAGATTAACATCCGTTGTTGGGAAGAATCCATAAACTGTTTTCAGAAGTCTTGAAGAAGAATCTGAACAAGTGATAGGTTAACATCCGTTTACTTGGAGAACCCGTGAACTATTTTCAGAAATCTTGAGGTTGAATTAAGCAATAGAGCCGCATCCGTTGTTGGGAAGCGTCCGTAAACTAATTTCAAAGGTTGCATCTGAACAAGCTGATAGATTAACATCCGTTGTTGGGAAGAATCCATAAACTATTTTCAGAAGTCTTGAAGAAGAATCTGAACAAGTGATAGGTCAACATCCGTTTACTTGGAGAACCCGTGAACTATTTTCAGAAATCTTGAAGTTGAATCAGCAATAGAGCCGCATCCGTTGTTGGGAAGCGTCCGTAAACTAATTCCAAAGGTTGAGAAGAGTCTGAACAAGTCGTTAGATTGACATCTGTTGTAAGGAAGAATCCGTAAACTGTTTTCAGAAGTCTTGAAGAGGAACCGGTGTAGGGCTTCCTGATGATGAGCTTGTGTAAAACTGCATCGGGTTTTGAACACTTTTGACATTCGAATGCCCCAAGTGGTGATGTAGATAAATTCCTGGCTTATTACAGGTGTTGGTCTACAATCGGTCGTTCACAGATGTTTCCTGGGTTGTTACAGGTGTTAATCTGGAATTCTTCAGACATGCCCTGGCTGGATACAGGAATCGAATCTGGAAAGGTGATAGTTGATAGATATGCCCTGGCTGGATACAGGAATCGAATCTTCAAACTCTTCAGACGTGCCCTGGCTAGATACAGGAATCGAGTCTGGAAATGTGGTAGTTGATTTGTTGAACACTTTTGACATTCGAATGCCCCAAGTGGTGGTGAAGGAGTCTTGAATCAGATTACTCTGCATATTGAGAGATTTCTTGAAATCTTGACTGGACTGCCCCAGGTTAATTGAACTGTGAAAGATCTGTTGGACCTTGACTGGACTGCCCCAGGTTAATTGAATTGTGATATGTCATGCCCCTTGTTGATAGGAGATTTGATGGAAGTGTCATCCCCTTGAAATGATTTTGACTTACTGAGAGAGTTTTCGTTCCTCCGAACATTCGCTGTGTGAATTTCTTCGCTGTCAAACAAAAGGGTCAAATGCAGACAGTGATATTCGAATAATGCAAAGTTTATGTTTGTCTCGAAGTTTTGAAAAATGCGTTTTTAGCAGAAAACTTTTTATAAGACAAATCAACACAAGATTTAGAGCAAAGCTCTACAGGAGTCAGGATACCTTTTGTAACAGTATGCTTTCGAATTAACCCATGCTTCAATTAGGACTTTTGATGGGTTGTAACGTGGCCTGGTTCACGGTTTAATAAACAAAGGATAAAGGCTCAAAGTATATTTGTACCCACCCGCTCTTCGTGATGTTCTTCAACCTAAGCTCAGTTAATTGCATCATACTCTGTTTTGAGTTTGGAACGACTTTTGGGCGATGGTTCACCGGTTGAATTTTGGGAGACAGTCATCATCTCCTTTTTCTTTTTCAACCTTTTTCATGTTGTTGAGGATTTTGTAATGACCTCACTATTTTGATTTTGATTTGTTATCCCTAACTTTTGCCTGACTGTTCCCATTTTTCGGGATTACTGTCAGCGGGATGCCCCAGCTTTCTTAAGCCTCCTTTATAGGTTTTGGCTTGGCGAGCTTTTCTCTTTTGAGGGATTGACTGTCTATGTGATAGGGAACCACCCTTGTCTTTTGATTCCAAAGGAATGCTTTCTTCTTTGACGTCGTTCGTTGTATTACGAACTGAGAGTTTGCGACTTCAATGCGCATTTGCTTTTGAATTAACTGAGATACTACCCTGCCCCAGGTTTATATCAAAGGTTTTGATTGTTTAGAACAGAAAACTCCTACTTCTTTGGCTCGAAGGGGTTGACTAGGGATTAACTTCCTTATAACTCCAGTGTTTGGGGATTGAAAGAAATGCATGTACATCATCAGCACGGTCTGTTCAAAAGCATACTGTATAAGATCATGGTATTGTTTCGTCATCCTCCCTCTAAAGGCTTACAACTTTTTATCAAGAGTCGAATATCATAAAGAAAAGCATAAGAGTAGTGAAAAGAATGGATGAATTCAAGACAAACGTATGCAATGCATTAATGAAAACAGAGTTTAACATCAACAAATAATTGTTTGACAGCAAAAGAAATTACAACTTTTGAAAATTCAAAAAGAAGCAAAAGTATTTCAGTTTGAGCTTCGTCACTTCAAGTGGAGAACCCTTTAACGGAAGATCTTCATCTCACCGTCTGGCATGAATTCCAGCACCCCAATGTCGATCAGATCTTGAATCTTGTTCTTCAAGGCCCAACAGTCGTTGGTGTCGTGTCCCGGGCTGTAGGAGTGGTAAACACAGAATGCGTCGGGATGATAGTGAGGAGAGGAGGTATTGAGCTTCTGAGGAGGGTCCTTTATGGTAAGCAAGTTGACCTCCAACAGACGCTTCAGTACAAAGAATGATGGTATTTCAGTCTCCGTAAACTGTCTTCCCGACGTTTCTTGCTTACGCCGATTGCCCCGTTGACGCTGGCGAGGTTGTTGATGGGCTTGTGACCCTGAAGCTAGCAAAGGAGCTTTCCCCTTGTCTTCTTAAGTGGATGGAGGCTGAGCGGTGATTTGCTCTTCGACCTCGGATGTTTTCCCCAGTTGGTTGTTTGGAAGCAGTTGGCGGACAAGAACTCTGAGTTCCTCTTGTCTTTGGGATAGGTCCTGGATGAGAGCCATCTGGCCCACCAACTGTCCCATCACTTGGGTCCTCAGTGTTGTCAGATAAAACTGCAGCTCCGCAATCTGATTACTCCTGGCATTGTTGGAATTCCCCAAGCCCTTGGTGAGGAGAGCTTTCATCTCTTCTTGCCCCAGAGACAAGTTCAGGAACATCTCCTGCAGCTGAGCAGTCTGGTCTTGGATGTCTTTGACAGACCTTTCTAGAGCCATCTCTTGCTGATATAAACAGCAGGAGAGTAAGGAAACCTGAAAAAGGAAAAATTGTCAAAATGCAATGCATGATATGCGGATGCATGCTTTCAAGGATCTCTTGGGGTAAACATAAGAAAATGTTAGAGGTGGAACTCTGCTCTTGGATTGGAGATCTCTGCACCGGTGGACGTCCTTCCACGAGAATCGATCTCACCATGTCGAGTGGGTCATAGCCACTGATTCAAGCTGTTGTATTTGAACTTTGACTGGAGAACTTTGTATCGGTGGATGTCCTTCCACGAGAATCAAGCTCACCATGTCGAGTGGGTCATAGCCACTAATTCAAGTTTGTTCTTGAACTTTGTTTGGAGAACTTTGTATCGGTGGATGTCTTTCCACGAGAATCAAGCTCACCATATCGAGTGGGTCATAGCCACTGATTCAAGTTTGTTCTTGAACTTTGTTTGGAGAACTTTGTATCGGTGGATGTCTTTCCACGAGAATCAAGCTCACCATGTCGAGTGGGTCATAGCCACTGATTCAAGTTGTTCTTGAACTTTGTTTGGAGAACTTTGTATCGGTGGATGTCTTTCCACGAGAATCAAGCTCACCATGTCGAGTGGGTCATAGCCACTGATTCAAGTTGTTGTACTTGATCTTTGGTTGGCATTGGTTAGAGGAGAAACCTCTTGCCCCTTGGTAGATGTCTGGTTCAACGTAACCCTGCATCCAAAGAACCCTCGAGATCCTTGAAATGGTTATTGAAAATGCTATGGTATGATGTCATGATGTTATGCACATGTATGCAGAAAAGCAAGTGAGTGTATATACAGACAAACATATTCACACAAAGCAAACAAGTCCTTAGGTTTAGGCTTGCATGAGTTTTAGGTAAGTACCCTCTTGAAGTTAGTTGGCTCATCCTGTCCTAAAATAGAAACCGGGTTCTAAGGAGCTCAATATCATTGGATTGTTTTCTGTGTTCATTGTTTCGGTTTAGCCACTTACTGGCGACCAAAATATTCCAAGAAAACAATCCTCAAATGAGTGTAGTATCGAGTATCTACCAACTTCGGACTGCACCAAAGTCGGTTATCTCACTACCCCTAAAAAGGCTAAGATGGTCAATTAAGGTTCTAAGAGTTCGTTAGTGCTTCATGACATCACACAGCGGCCCCGTACTCTCCTTGACTACTCAAGGGTCACCGGTACTCGCAAATATGTCGCACTAACATAGCTTACTGCTTCAACCATGTCGGTATACCCCGCACAGTTCCCTCGCAGTTTTTTTTGCTATTTACCTAAAAAGGTGCCCCAAATCCGGGTGTAGGATTTACAACAAACCCAAACAAGGACCCACAAGATAAATCAATCAAGTCAAACAAAGCAAGAATGTAAAGGTGATCTAAACCCTAAGGTAACCCCACTTTTAAGAATCATATTCAATAGTCCCCAGCAGAGTCGCCAGTTCTGTGATACGGTGGGAGAACTGACTAGTGTTTTGCGTTCGTATTCGCACTTGTGCGGTTGAGCAAGAGTCGCCACCGACTTTTTATTTTATCCTAAAGGAAAGGTTAAAAAAGCACAGCAAAAACCTTTTGAGATATTTTGTGGGTTCGGGGGGTAGATTATGAAAAGGGAAGGTATTAGCACCCTTTTCATCCATGGTTATCCATGGGCTCTTAGTTACTTGGTTTTTTAGATCACTTGCCTTGATTTTTGATTGCTTGAAAATGGTGTGTGTGTGAGTGCTTTTGAAAATGTTTTGGAAGAAGATGCCTTGTCTTAGGCTAACCTTGTAACAATTCTTTACTCGAATATTTTACAAAGGCGTGTATCTTTTCGAAAAGATGTTTCAAAATGTTTTGAGAGTTTGTTTGAAAGTGTTGTGGATTGTGTTTTTTTTTTTAAAAGAAGGCAAGTGTTTTTGCAAGTTGATCTCAAGTAACTAAGAGTTTTGTCTACCCTATTGTACTCAAAGGTTTTTGTTATGTTTTAACCCCCTTTTAACAATTTTGTTCCACCATTGAAATTGGTGGACAATCTTGCGTTTAGGAAGTTTATTCGGGACGGGCGCGAGTCGTCGTATGGACCATGAATGCAATGGTGCCAAGTGTCTTTGGCAATTTGCTTTGAAGGGACTGTGATCATTCCGTTTAGGCAACATTTTATGGGACTATGATCATTTGATTTTATTTTGCCAAAGAAACTCGACGTGCAAGCATGGCCCATTTTGGAAGGCAACATGTGGGATTACCCTAGAGGGTGCAAGTGTGATTGTGTATTGATTTCATGTATTTGTCTTGTATTAGGTTATCTAGCGTTTGATTTTATGTACATGCAAACCTTAGGTCTAACCATGGTATAATTGAAAGCGGTAAATTGCGAAAATGTAAAATCTACGCTATTACAAAATAGTATCCGGGAGTGGGGGTACATGTGTATGAACGGGGATGAGACTTATAGTATCCAATAAGTTACAACCAAATCGAATTTGCGATCAAATGTAAATATCGAGTATACAAATATAAGATAAACAAATGTGTATAGGGCAATGTGAATGTATTTGTGTAAGTGTACATGTATATGAGTATGTGATTATTTACAGGTGACAAGGTGAAATTAATATGGATTAGGGTATTTGTTTTGACCTAAATATGTGTTTTAAGGAATCTTTGATTTGTATATTTTTAATATGTATGAAAGAAAAAAATGTTTTAATTGAACGTTTTAAATTCTAATTAAGTTATGAAAATGATGTTTTAAGAAAAGAAAATATTTCTAGGTTTTCATTATGTATATAAAAAAAAGTATTTTTCATTTGTTGTGTACAAAAATGTTTTAAGAAATTAGATTATGCAAAAATGTATATTTACCTAGTATGTACAAAATATATTTTGATTAAAAGAATGGAAAAAAGTTTTCAATTTTAATTACATGGTGTAAAAAATGTATTTTTATTATTATATACAAAAAGTATTAAATGTCAAGAATTGAATTATGTATGTTTTAAAAAAAAAAGTATTTTTTAATTGTTATGTACAAAAGTATTAAATTAGACATCTTTAGATGAGAAGTGTTTTTATATGTTTTAGTATTAATGCATTATTATAACAAATTTATTAAATTAGAAAAAACTATATGGTGTTAAAAAAACATTAAGTGTTTTAACTGAATAAATAAAAACAAGAATAGGTTAAATAATTTAATTGAAAAAGGGGAGTTGTTTTATATAAGAAGGTTAGGGCTTTTATTGGGCTTCAGAGAAAATTAAAAACGGGTCAGGCCCATTGCTTGAAATGATTTTTTAGGTTTTTAGATTTGTTTCAGTTGGGACAAAGCGTTAGGGTTTGTGAGCGGCGCGTTTATGGAGGTTCATCGTTCTTCTTCGTCTTCCTGAGTGATTCCGCCGTCTAGCCACCAGCGCCAACCTCCAAATCTCTCTTCCCTCTATGGCCTGAGCTCAGTGGTCTTATGATACAAGGTTCATTTTTGATGTTTTTTATATACCCTTTTTTACGAAATGCTTGCGTTGTTTCAAATTGGATTTTGACCCTTAAATCTGTTGTTATTATGGAGGTGAAGGAGAAAAAGAGAGGGAGAAAAACGTACTACCTGATCTTGGAGAAGGAGGAGAGATAGGGTATGTGGCGCTCAGGAGGCCGGGACGAGCGGAGGGTGCTGACGTTCGCGCTTTGAACTCCTGGTATTTTTGTATTTTTTACGCTTTATGATGTTCTGAGCTGAAAGCTTCTTGTTGGCGTATTCCTTCTTTTTCTCTTCCTTTGCTATGACCCTGTATGCTTATTGTGTTGAGACGCCTTTGTTGCTTCTCTGACTTTCTTCTGATTCGTTGCTTTAAATTGTTGTTCTGAGACCGTTGAGCCTTTTACCTGTGTTGCCCTGTGAGGAACTCAAAGTTCTGAGGGCCTAGGGTTTTGATTTGGGAATGCTTCTTTCTTCTTCTCTTACAATTGCCTAGAACTCTCGTATGCTTTTGAATATGTTGAGCTTGTTGCCCGGTGATGTGTCTACTGAGGGCCTAGAGTTGGTCCTGAATGCTTGAGTATGCCTTGTGTTGCCTCTTTTCCATCCTATGATGATATTCTTCTGAGGGACTCGTGGGTTTGGAATATAGTATGCTTTGATGTTACCTTCTTTTTTGAAAATGTTTGTTGCCTACTGATTTTCCTGCTGAGATGCTTCTGTTGGTTATGAGTTGGATACTTTTGCTCAATGATCCTTTTTCACTGAGGGACTTGAGGGTTTTGACAGGGTTTGATGTTTCAGATTTGAGGTTTAGCAGGTACAATGGTTGATGCAGGTTATGGTGTTGGGAGGTTATACTGGTTATGGTGTTGGGAGGTTATACTGTGGTTGGTTTCTGAGCTTTAGCAGGTTAATGGTTGTTTGACAGGGGTTCAGCAGGTTTGTACATTGGTATGGCTTATTGCAGGTTCAAGTTTGACAGTATGGTGGGTTTTTGTATGGTTCAGGCCAGTTTGTACTTGTAGTGTTAGGCTTTTGAGGTTATGTGTTTGTAGTGGTTCAGCAGGTTTGAGGTTGGGCTTCAGGTTTGCCTCATATTTTAGCAGGTTTTGGTGTTAGAGGTTATACTGTGGTTCAGGCAGGTTGTGCTTCAGTATGTGGTATATTTGCATATGCAGGTTGTGTATGAACTTGAGCAGTTTTTTCTATGCTTCAGGTTTATCAGTTTGTAGGTTTTCCTTTTTTACTTTTGTGAGAAATCCTCCCTCTTCTGAACTGTGTTTTTTCTTTTTGTATATCTTTCTCTCTATCTATCCTGCCTATCCTGCCTAAGCCTGAAAACCTGCCTCTATCTCTCTTCTTTCTTTCTCTTTGTACAGTTAAAAGAATTTTTAAATGTTTTTTACTGTACTTTCTGAAGGGGCCACCCTTGTTGGGAAATGATGAAAGGAAATGTATGCATATTTTTTTATCTTTCTTTGACAGCTTGGGTAGATTTTGTATTTTCCATATCTTTGCCAAATCTTCTTTTGACAGCTTTTGTGTAGACTCTTTGGTACTTTGACAGTAAATTGCACTTTTTGATCTTTGATAGAGAGTTGGAATTGGATTTTCAGTTTAGTTTGAACTTGCTTCTGAACTATGCAGTTTGACATTTTAAAATTATGCATTTTGACATTTTGCATTCATGATAAAATTCTTCCCTCTTTGTGAACCGGGAGAAATCCCGTGATTTGCAGAGAGGGTTAACTGATCCCAATCAGTGGCCCTTAATGATGATTGTAAATTTTATCTGTCTTCAATTAATTATCAGTCACTGACTTTTCTTTTTTTGCAGATAAAAATGGATGGAGGGGTACTAAATGAAGACTGAAGAATTAGAAAAATAGGATAGTTTTTCTTTTTATTTAATATTTAAATTAATGTAAACTATTGTTTGTAATTTAAATTATAAACAATATTTGTACAAATAATTCAAATATCAATAAAAGTCTTTATTATCCAACTAATTCTAATTCTCTTTCTTTATTGTTTATTTATTTATTTAAAACTCTTTGAATTAAAATAATTGAAAAATAAATTTCAATCACTTAATTTAGAATAATAAATAATTTAAATAAACAATACTTTAGCACGTTGATCAATTAAACCTGTCCTTTCCAATATCCAAAGCAAAGCAGCAGTTAACCAAAATAAACTGATCAAGCGCATTCCCTTTTCACTGATTCTTTTGCCAAGCACTGTAATTCCAAACTGCATATTTCTTTTGACTGACTCAAACAAACCAACGTGAATTCAAACCAACTGCCTCTTTTGCTGATTAAATCAAAACAGTGCGAATTTAACCCGAATCTCAGAATAAACGGCAAAGTGCTGTGGAATTTAAATCTTTCCGAGAATATGCCCATAAAACCTTAATTTCTGATTAAATGCCAATGAACATTCGCCTGATCAAAATTGAGCCAGAATCAACCACAACCCTAAGCCAATTGTGTGAAACAATCCAGAGTCCTAAAAATCCATAAAACCCTAATTTTGTTTGACTGACGAGAAAAGTCAGTTTGTCCGATTCTTGAGTCAGTTTGAAAAGTCAGGAAATGCCTGAAGCTGAGATTTCTTGTGGAAAAAATGCGAGGGCAAATTTTGGGGTACAACAGTTGCCCCTGTTCAATCTTCTTGAACCTGAAGAGTTAGATTGGCAAGTTTGCCTTTCGCGACTTGAAGGTAAAAGAAGATTGGACACTAAAGTGCCCTGAAAATTTGCACTCGGCGATATGATGGTAGAGGTGAATGGGATTAAAGATGCCATTTGGTGATGGGCTTAACGATGCCATCTGGTGCGATAGAATTTTGTCGGGAGATGGGCTTAGAGATGCCATCTGAGAATGGGCTTAAAGATGCCATCTGGAAATGTTGAACTGTATGTCAAAAGTGAGTGGACGAGTATCAGAAAGGCATCCCTGTTTTGGAACATCTCTGAACTGGGGGTCCGAACAAGCAACAGATTAACGTCCACGTTTCGGAGAATCCGTAAACTATTTTCAGGAGTTGAGATTGAGTGAGCAATAGAGCGGCATCCGTTGTTGGGAAGCGTCCGTAAACTGTTTTCAAAAGTTGAGAAGAGTCTGAACAAGTTGGTAGATTGACATCCGTTGTAGGGAAGAATCTGTAAACTATTTTCAGAAGTCTTGAAGTTGAAGAGGAACCGGTGTAGGGTTTCCTGATGATGCATCCGAATGGATCTGGAATAAGTATCAGAATGTCGCCGTGCCTGGGTCACATCTGAACTATTCCGGGATGAATCTTGGGAGATGATCTGTGTCTGTCGACTGATCTTACCTGAAAAGGTAACGGGTTAGTTGTATGCAATGTTATGATGCATGATGCAATGTATGTGACATCAATGTTTATGACATGAATGTGATGAATGTGCATGTAAGCTGATGAGCTATCTTGCTGAGGATAAATGAATCCGAGATGGCTGAAGATAAAAGCATCTTGACTGCTGCCGGGGAAAATAAATCCTTGGTTGTTGCTGGGGGAAGAGAATTCCTGATGACCTCAACTGGGGAGTTCCAAATTAGTAGACTCCTGCTGGGGAGGTAAGATTGAGAATCTTCAGCTCGGTGGGAAGTAACTCTGGCGACTTCACTGGGGAACTCAAGATTTGCCCTCCCAAAACTCTGTGGGGAGAAGGTTCAAATGTCTGGCTCCGCTGGGGATAATGAAGTTTGACTCTGAGTGGAGTTAGCTTGAGAAGAATCTGAACAAGCGATAGGTTAACATCCGTTACTTGGAGAACCTGTGAACTGTTTTCAGAAATCTTGAAGTTGAATAAGCAATAGAGCGGCATCCGTTGTTGGGAAGCGTCCGTAAACTGTTTTCAAAGGTTGCATCTGAACAAGTTGATAGATTAACATCCGTTGTTGGGAAGAATCCATAAACTGTTTTCAGACGTCTTGAAGAAGAATCTGAACAAGTGATAGGTTAACATCCGTTTACTTGGAGAACCCGTGAACTGTTTTCAGAAATCTTGAGGTTGAATCAGCAATAGAGCCGCATCCGTTATTGGGAAGCGTCCGTAAACTAATTTCAAAGGTTGCATCTGAACAAGCTGATAGATTAACATCCGTTGTTGGGAAGAATCCATAAACTGTTTTCAGAAGTCTTGAAGAAGAATCTGAACAAGTGATAGGTTAACATCCGTTTACTTGGAGAACCCGTGAACTATTTTCAGAAATCTTGAGGTTGAATCAGCAATAGAGCCGCATCCGTTGTTGGGAAGCGTCCGTAAACTAATTTCAAAGGTTGCATCTGAACAAGCTGATAGATTAACATCCGTTGTTGGGAAGAATCCATAAACTGTTTTCAGAAGTCTTGAAGAAGAATCTGAACAAGTGATAGGTCAACATCCGTTTACTTGGAGAACCCGTGAACTATTTTCAGAAATCTTGAAGTTGAATCAGCAATAGAGCCGCATCCGTTGTTGGGAAGCGTCCGTAAACTAATTCCAAAGGTTGAGAAGAGTCTGAACAAGTCGGTAGATTGACATCTGTTGTAGGGAAGAATCCGTAAACTGTTTTCAGAAGTCTTGAAGAGGAACCGGTGTAGGGCTTCCTGATGATGAGCTTGTGTAAAACTGCATCGGGTTTTGAACACTTTTGACATTCGAATGCCCCAAGTGGTGATGTAGATAAATTCCTGGCTTATTACAGGTGTTGGTCTACAATCGGTCGTTCACAGATGTTTCCTGGGTTGTTACAGGTGTTAATCTGGAATTCTTCAGACATGCCCTGGCTGGATACAGGAATCGAATCTGGAAAGGTGATAGTTGATAGATATGCCCTGGCTGGATACAGGAATCGAATCTTCAAACTCTTCAGACGTGCCCTGGCTAGATACAGGAATCGAGTCTGGAAATGTGGTAGTTGATTTGTTGAACACTTTTGACATTCGAATGCCCCAAGTGGTGGTGAAGGAGTCTTGAATCAGATTACTCTGCATATTGAGAGATTTCTTGAAATCTTGACTGGACTGCCCCAGGTTAATTGAACTGTGAAAGATCTGTTGGACCTTGACTGGACTGCCCCAGGTTAATTGAATTGTGATATGTCATGCCCCTTGTTGATAGAAGATTTGATGGAAGTGTCATCCCCTTGAAATGATTTTGACTTACTGAGAGAGTTTTCGTTCCTCCGAACATTCGCTGTGTGAATTTCTTCGCTGTCAAACAAAAGGGTCAAATGCAGACAGTGATATTCGAATAATGCAAAGTTTATGTTTGTCTCGAAGTTTTGAAAAATGCGTTTTTAGCAGAAAACTTTTTATAAGACAAATCAACACAAGATTTAGAGCAAAGCCCTACAGGAGTCAGGATACCTTTTGTAACAGTATGCTTTCGAATTAACCCATGCTTCAATTAGGACTTTTGATGGGTTGTAACGTGGCCTGGTTCACGGTTTAATAAACAAAGGATAAAGGTTCAAAGTATATTTGTACCCACCCGCTCTTCGTGATGTTCTTCAACCTAAGCTCAGTTAATTGCATCATACTCTGTTTTGAGTTTGGAACGACTTTTGGGCGATGGTTCACCGGTTGAATTTTGGGAGACAGTCATCATCTCCTTTTTCTTTTTCAACCTTTTTCATGTTGTTGAGGATTTTGTAATGACCTCACTATTTTGATTTTGATTTGTTATCCCTAACTTTTGCCTGACTGTTCCCATTTTTCGGGATTACTGTCAGCGGGATGCCCCAGCTTTCTTAAGCCTCCTTTATAGGTTTTGGCTTGGCGAGCTTTTCTCTTTTGAGGGATTGACTGTCTATGTGATAGGGAACCACCCTTGTCTTTTGATTCTAAAGGAATGCTTTCTTCTTTGACGTCGTTCGTTGTATTACGAACTGAGAGTTTGCGACTTCAATGCGCATTTGCTTTTGAATTAACTGAGATACTACCCTGCCCCAGGTTTATATCAAAGGTTTTGATTGTTTAGAACAGAAAACTCCTACTTCTTTGGCTCGAAGGGGTTGACTAGGGATTAACTTCCTTATAACTCCAGTGTTTGGGGATTGAAAGAAATGCATGTACATCATCAGCACGGTCTGTTCAAAAGCATACTGTATAAGATCATGGTATTGTTTCGTCATCCTCCCTCTAAAGGCTTACAACTTTTTATCAAGAGTCAAATATCATAAAGAAAAGCATAAGAGTAGTGAAACGAATGGATGAATTCAAGACAAACGTATGCAATGCATTAATGAAAACAGAGTTTAACATCAACAAATAATTGTTTGACAGCAAAAGAAATTACAACTTTTGAAAATTCAAAAAGAAGCAAAAGTATTTCAGTTTGAGCTTCGTCACTTCAAGTGGAGAACCCTTTAACGGAAGATCTTCATCTCACCGTCTGGCATGAATTCCAGCACCCCAATGTCGATCAGATCTTGAATCTTGTTCTTCAAGGCCCAACAGTCGTTGGTGTCGTGTCCCGGGCTGTAGGAGTGGTAAACACAGAATGCGTCGGGATGATAGTGAGGAGAGGAGGTATTGAGCTTCTGAGGAGGGTCCTTTATGGTAAGCAAGTTGACCTCCAACAGACGCTTCAGTACAAAGAATGATGGTATTTCAGTCTCCGTAAACTGTCTTCCCGACGTTTCTTGCTTACGCCGATTGCCCCGTTGACGCTGGCGAGGTTGTTGATGGGCTTGTGACCCTGAAGCTAGCAAAGGAGCTTTCCCCTTGTCTTCTTGAGTGGATGGAGGCTGAGCGGTGATTTGCTCTTCGACCTCGGATGTTTGCCCCAGTTGGTTGTTTGGAAGCAGTTGGCGGACAAGAACTCTGAGTTCCTCTTGTCTTTGGGATAGGTCCTGGATGAGAGCCATCTGGCCCACCAACTGTCCCATCACTTGGGTCCTCAGTGTTGTCAGATCAAACTGCAGCTCCGCAATCTGATTACTCCTGGCATTGTTGGAATTCCCCAAGCCCTTGGTGAGGAGAGCTTTCATCTCTTCTTGCCCCAGAGACAAGTTCAGGAACATCTCCTGCAGCTGAGCAGTCTGGTCTTGGATGTCTTTGACAGACCTTTCTAGAGCCATCTCTTGCTGATATAAACAGCAGGAGAGTAAGGAAACCTGAAAAAGGAAAGATTGTCAAAATGCAATGCATGATATGCGGATGCATGCTTTCAAGGATCTCTTGGGGTAAACACAAGAAAATGTTAGAGGTGGAACTCTGCTCTTGGATTGGAGATCTCTGCACCGGTGGACGTCCTTCCACGAGAATCGAGCTCACCATGTCGAGTGGGTCATAGCCACTGATTCAAGCTGTTGTATTTGAACTTTGACTGGAGAACTTTGTATCGGTGGATGTCCTTCCACGAGAATCAAGCTCACCATGTCGAGTGGGTCATAGCCACTGATTCAAGTTTGTTCTTGAACTTTGTTTGGAGAACTTTGTATCGGTGGATGTCTTTCCACGAGAATCAAGCTCACCATGTCGAGTGGGTCATAGCCACTGATTCAAGTTTGTTCTTGAACTTTGTTTGGAGAACTTTGTATCGGTGGATGTCTTTCCACGAGAATCAAGCTCACCATGTCGAGTGGGTCATAGCCACTGATTCAAGTTGTTCTTGAACTTTGTTTGGAGAACTTTGTATCGGTGGATGTCTTTCCACGAGAATCAAGCTCACCATGTCGAGTGGGTCATAGCCACTGATTCAAGTTGTTGTACTTGATCTTTGGTTGGCATTGGTTAGAGGAGAAACCTCTTGCCCCTTGGTAGATGTCTGGTTCAACGTAACCCTGCATCCAAAGAACCCTCGAGATCCTTGAAATGGTTATTGAAAATGCTATGGTATGATGTCATGATGTTATGCACATGTATGCAGAAAAGCAAGTGAGTGTATATACAGACAAACATATTCACACAAAGCAAACAAGTCCTTAGGTTTAGGCTTGCATGAGTTTTAGGTAAGTACCCTCTTGAAGTTAGTTGGCTCATCCTGTCCTAAAATAGAAACCGGGTTCTAAGGAGCTCAATATCATTGGATTGTTTTCTGTGTTCATTGTTTCGGTTTAGCCACTTACTGGCGACCAAAATATTCCAAGAAAAAAATCCTCAAATGAGTGTAGTATCGAGTATCTACCAACTTCGGACTGCACCAAAGTCGGTTATCACTACCCCTAAAAAGGCTAAGATGGTCAATTAAGGTTCTAAGAGTTCGTTAGTGCTTCATGACATCACACAGCGGCCCCGTACTCTCCTTGACTACTCAAGGGTCACCGGTACTCGCAAATATGTCGCACTAACATAGCTTACTGCTTCAACCATGTCGGTATACCCCGCACAGTTCCCTCGCAGTTTTTTTTGCTATTTACCTAAAAAGGTGCCCCAAATCCGGGTGTAGGATTTACAACAAACCCAAACAAGGACCCACAAGATAAATCAATCAAGTCAAACAAAGCAAGAATGTAAAGGTGATCTAAACCCTAAGGTAACCCCACTTTTAAGAATCATATTCAATAGTCCCCAGCAGAGTCGCCAGTTCTGTGATACGGTGGGAGAACTGACTAGTGTTTTGCGTTCGTATTCGCACTTGTGCGGTTGAGCAAGAGTCGCCACCGACTTTTTATTTTATCCTAAAGGAAAGGTTAAAAAAGCACAGCAAAAACCTTTTGAGATATTTCGTGGGTTCGGGGGGTAGATTATGAAAAGGGAAGGTATTAGCACCCTTTTCATCCATGGTTATCCATGGGCTCTTAGTTACTTGGTTTTTTAGATCACTTGCCTTGATTTTTGATTGCTTGAAAATGGTGTGTGTGTGAGTGCTTTTGAAAATGTTTTGGAAGAAGATGCCTTGTCTTAGGCTAACCTTGTAACAATTCTTTACTCGAATATTTTACAAAGGCGTGTATCTTTTCGAAAAGATGTTTCAAAATGTTTTGAGAGTTTGTTTGAAAGTGTTGTGGATTGTGTTTTTTTTTTAAAAGAAGGCAAGTGTTTTTTCAAGTTGATCTCAAGTAACTAAGAGTTTTGTCTACCCTATTGTACTCAAAGGTTTTTGTTATGTTTTAACCCCCTTTTAACCATTTTGTTCCACCATTGAAATTGGTGGACAATCTTGCGTTTAGGAAGTTTATACGGGACGGGCGCGGGTCGTCGTATGGACCATGAATGCAATGGTGCCAAGTGTCTTTGGCAATTTGCTTTGAAGGGACTGTGATCATTCCGTTTAGGCAACATTTTGTGGGACTATGATCATTTGATTTTATTTTGCCAAAGAAACTCGACGTGCAAGCATGGCCCATTTTGGATGGCAACATGTGGGATTACCCTAGAGGGTGCAAGTGTGATTGTGTATTGATTTCATGTATTTGTCTTGTATTAGGTTATCTAGCGTTTGATTTTATGTACATGCAAACCTTAGGTCTAACCATGGTATAATTGAAAGCGGTAAATTGCGAAAATGTAAAATCTACGCTATTACAAAATAGTATCCGGGAGTGGGGGTACATGTGTATGAACGTGGATGAGACTTATAGTATCCAATAAGTTACAACCAAATCGAATTTGCGATCAAATGTAAATATCGAGTATACAAATATAAGATAAACAAATGTGTATAGGGCAATGTGAATGTATTTGTGTAAGTGTACATGTATATGAGTATGTGATTATTTACAGGTGACAAGGTGAAATTAATATGGATTAGGGTATTTGTTTTGACCTAAATATGTGTTTTAAGGAATCTTTGATTTGTATATTTTTAATATGTATGAAAGAAAAAAATGTTTTAATTGAACGTTTTAAATTCTAATTAAGTTATGAAAATGATGTTTTAAGAAAAGAAAATATTTCTAGGTTTTCATTATGTATATAAAAAAAAGTATTTTTCATTTGTTATGTACAAAAATGTTTTAAGAAATTAGATTATGCAAAAATGTATATTTACCTAGTATGTACAAAATATATTTTGATTAAAAGAATGGAAAAAAGTTTTCAATTTTAATTACATGGTGTAAAAAATGTATTTTTATTATTATATACAAAAAGTATTAAATGTCAAGAATTGAATTATGTATGTTTTAAAAAAAAAGTATTTTTTAATTGTTATGTACAAAAGTATTAAATTAGACATCTTTAGATGAGAAGTGTTTTTATATGTTTTAGTATTAATGCATTATTATAACAAATTTATTAAATTAGAAAAAACTATATGGTGTTAAAAAAACATTAAGTGTTTTAACTGAATAAATAAAAACAAGAATAGGTTAAATAATTTAATTGAAAAAGGGGAGTTGTTTTATATAAGAAGGTTAGGGCTTTTATTGGGCTTCAGAGAAAATTAAAAACGGGTCAGGCCCATTGCTTGAAATGATTTTTTAGGTTTTGAGATTTGTTTCAGTTGGGACAAAGCGTTAGGGTTTGTGAGCGGCGCGTTTATGGAGGTTCATCGTTCTTCTTCGTCTTCCTGAGTGATTCCGCCGTCTAGCCACCAGCGCCAACCTCCAAATCTCTCTTCCCTCTATGGCCTGAGCTCAGTGGTCTTATGATACAAGGTTCGTTTTTGATGTTTTTTATATACCCTTTTTTACGAAATGCTTGCGTTGTTTCAAATTGGATTTTGACCCTTAAATCTGTTGTTATTATGGAGGTGAAGGAGAAAAAGAGAGGGAGAAAAACGTACTACCTGATCTTGGAGAAGGAGGAGAGATAGGGTATGTGGCGCTCAGGAGGCCGGGACGAGCGGAGGGTGCTGACGTTCGCGCTTTGAACTCCCGGTATTTTTGTATTTTTTACGCTTTATGATGTTCTGAGCTGAAAGCTTCTTGTTGGCGTATTCCTTCTTTTTCTCTTCCTTTGCTATGACCCTGTATGCTTATTGTGTTGAGACGCCTTTGTTGCTTCTCTGACTTTCTTCTGATTCGTTGCTTTAAATTGTTGTTCTGAGACCGTTGAGCCTTTTACCTGTGTTGCCCTGTGAGGAACTCAAAGTTCTGAAGGCCTAGGGTTTTAATTTGGGAATGCTTCTTTCTTCTTCTCTTACAATTGCCTAGAACTCTCGTATGCTTTTGAATATGTTGAGCTTGTTGCCCGGTGATGTGTCTACTGAGGGCCTAGAGTTGGTCCTGAATGCTTGAGTATGCCTTGTGTTGCCTCTTTTCCATCCTATGATTATATTCTTCTGAGGGACTCGTGGGTTTGGAATATAGTATGCTTTGATGTTACCTTCTTTTTTGAAAATGTTTGTTGCCTACTGATTTTCCTGCTGAGATGCTTCTGTTGGTTATGAGTTGGATACTTTTGCTCAATGATCCTTTTTCACTGAGGGACTTGAGGGTTTTGACAGGGTTTGATGTTTCAGATTTGAGGTTTAGCAGGTACAATGGTTGATGCAGGTTATGGTGTTGGGAGGTTATACTGGTTATGGTGTTGGGAGGTTATACTGTGGTTGGTTTCTGAGCTTTAGCAGGTTAATGGTTGTTTGACAGGGGTTCAGCAGGTTTGTACATTGGTATGGCTTATTGCAGGTTCAAGTTTGACAGTATGGTGGGTTTTTGTATGGTTCAGGCCAGTTTGTACTTGTAGTGTTAGGCTTTTGAGGTTATGTGTTTGTAGTGGTTCAGCAGGTTTGAGGTTGGGCTTCAGGTTTGCCTCATATTTTAGCAGGTTTTGGTGTTAGAGGTTATACTGTGGTTCAGGCAGGTTGTGCTTCAGTATGTGGTATATTTGCATATGCAGGTTGTGTATGAACTTGAGCAGTTTTTTCTATGCTTCAGGTTTATCAGTTTGTAGGTTTTCCTTTTTTACTTTTGTGAGAAATCCTCCCTCTTCTGAACTGTGTTTTTTCTTTTTGTATATCTTTCTCTCTATCTATCCTGCCTATCCTGCCTAAGCCTGAAAACCTGCCTCTATCTCTCTTCTTTCTTTCTCTTTGTACAGTTAAAAGAATTTTTAAATGTTTTTTACTGTACTTTCTGAAGGGGCCACCCTTGTTGGGAAATGATGAAAGGAAATGTATGCATATTTTTTTATCTTTCTTTGACAGCTTGGGTAGATTTTGTATTTTCCATATCTTTGCCAAATCTTCTTTTGACAGCTTTTGTGTAGACTCTTTGGTACTTTGACAGTAAATTGCACTTTTTGATCTTTGATAGAGAGTTGGAATTGGATTTTCAGTTTAGTTTGAACTTGCTTCTGAACTATGCAGTTTGACATTTTAAAATTATGCATTTTGACATTTTGCATTCATGATAAAATTCTTCCCTCTTTGTGAACCGGGAGAAATCCCGTGATTTGCAGAGAGGGTTAACTGATCCCAATCAGTGGCCCTTAATGATGATTGTAAATTTTATCTGTCTTCAATTAATTATCAGTCACTGACTTTTCTTTTTTTGCAGATAAAAATGGATGGAGGGGTACTAAATGAAGACTGAAGAATTAGAAAAATAGGATAGTTTTTCTTTTTATTTAATATTTAAATTAATGTAAACTATTGTTTGTAATTTAAATTATAAACAATATTTGTACAAATAATTCAAATATCAATAAAAGTCTTTATTATCCAACTAATTCTAATTCTCTTTCTTTATTGTTTATTTATTTATTTAAAACTCTTTGAATTAAAATAATTGAAAAAATAAATTTCAATCACTTAATTTAGAATAATAAATAATTTAAATAAACAATACTTTAGCACGTTGATCAATTAAACCTGTCCTTTCCAATATCCAAAGCAAAGCAGCAGTTAACCAAAATAAACTGATCAAGCACATTCCCTTTTCACTGATTCTTTTGCCAAGCACTGTAATTCCAAACTGCATATTTCTTTTGATTGACTCAAACAAACCAACGTGAATTCAAACCAACTGCCTCTTTTGCTGATTAAATCAAAACAGTGCGAATTTAACCCGAATCTCAGAATAAACGGCAAAGTGCTGTGGAATTTAAATCTTTCCGAGAATATGCCCATAAAACCTTAATTTCTGATTAAATGCCAATGAACATTCGCCTGATCAAAATTGAGCCAGAATCAACCACAACCCTAAGCCAATTGTGTGAAACAATCCAGAGTCCTAAAAATCCATAAAACCCTAATTTTGTTTGACTGACGAGAAAAGTTCGTTTGTCCGATTCTTGAGTCAGTTTGAAAAGTCAGGAAATGCCTGAAGCTGAGATTTCTTGTGGAAAAAATGCGAGGGCAAATTTTGGGGTACAACAGTTGCCCCTGTTCAATCTTCTTGAACCTGAAGAGTTAGATTGGCAAGTTTGCCTTTCGCGACTTGAAGGTAAAAGAAGATTGGACACTAAAGTGCCCAGAAAATTTGCACTCGGCGATATGATGGTAGAGGTGAATGGACTTAAAGATGCCATTTGGTGATGGGCTTAACGATGCCATCTGGTGCGATAGAATTTTGTCGGGAGATGGGCTTAGAGATGCCATCTGAGAATGGGCTTAAAGATGCCATCTGGAAATGTTGAACTGTATGTCAAAAGTGAGTGGACGAGTATCAGAAAGGCATCCCTGTTTTGGAACATCTCTGAACTGGGGGTCCGAACAAGCAACAGATTAACGTCCATGTTTCGGAGAATCCGTAAACTATTTTCAGGAGTTGAGATTGAGTGAGCAATAGAGCGGCATCCGTTGTTGGGAAGCGTCCGTAAACTGTTTTCAAAAGTTGAGAAGAGTCTGAACAAGTTGGTAGATTGACATCCGTTGGCAGGGGCTTTAAGTTCACGTGGACTTTAGTTAGGCTTTAGGTTTTATTAACATTATTCAACCAAATCCGATAATGCCAGAGGCTTTAAGTGCACTTGGTCTTTAGTTTTGGTTCAGAGCCCCTTTGGCCGAAGGTGGAGTTGACTGAGTTTCTAGAGGATTTAAGTGCGCTTGGACTTCAGTTAGGGTAGAGATTTTATTAATGTTACCACACCAAAGTCGGTTATTCCAGAAGCTTTAAGCGCGCTTGAGCTTTAGTTTTGGTTTAGATCCCTTTTGCCTGAAGGAGAGGTTGACCGAGTTTCCAGAGGCTTTAAGTGCACTTGGAATTTAGTTAGGCCAGAGGTTTCATTAATGTTACCTGACCAAAGCCGATTATGTTAGAGGCTTTAAGTGCACTTGGGATTTAGTTTTGGTTTAGAGCCCCTTTTCCCGAAGTCGAGGTTTACCAAGTTTCCAGAAGCTGTAAGTGCACTTGGACTTCAGTTAGGCCAGAGGTTTTATTAATGCTACCATGCCAGAGGCTTTGAGTGCACTTGGGCTTTAGTTTTGGTTCATAGCCCCTTAAAGTTAGATGAACAGTCTACATGAAGAGTCCACTTGCTCATATTTTCTTCCGATATTGGGTTGCTCAACTCAACTATGATGTCATCAAACACCTGCGACTTAATGCTAGTTCTTGCGGTGAATTTAATCTCATATTCTGACAACTCCACAACCCATGTGACCATTCTTCCGAATAGGTCCAGCTTCTTCAGTATCTGTTTGATAGGATAATTGGTTCTTATGGTTATTGAATGATCTTGAAAGTAATGCCTCAACTTCTGTGATATTGTTACTAATGCCAACGCTAACTTTTCGATCTTTTGGTATCACTGCTCATCCACTTTCAAAACTTTGCTAACGAAGTAAACCAGCTTCTACCCGTCTTCCCCCTGTTGCACAAGAACCGAGCTCATGGCTTTGTCATACACCGCCAGATATAAGGTCAAGGGTGCGTTATCCTTTGGTCTCATCAAGATAGGAGGAGAGGATAAAAATTGTTTTAATCCTTGAAAGGCTTCTTCACACACTGTTGTCCATTCAAATGCTTCTGACTCCCTGAGGGCTACAAAGAAATGAATCGCTCTATCTCTAGCACCTAACAGGAAATGGGATAGAGCGACTAACCTTCCCATCAATTGTTGTACTTCTTTCTTTGAAGATGGGATCCTCATATTTATGATCGCCTGACATTTGTTTGAGTTGGCTTCTATTCCTCATTTTGTGAGCATGAATCCCAGGAATTTTCTGGCTTGTACCCCAAAGATGCATTTGTCTGAATTTAGCCTCATATCATATCTCCTTATTTACGCAAGTGTTTCTTCCAGGTCCTTTACGTGTTGTTTCTCCTTGATGGTTTTGACGATCATGTCGTATACATACACTTCCATATTCCTTCTAATTTGAGTGGAAAACACTTTATCCATTTGTCATTGATAACTAGCTCCCATGTTTTTAAGTCTGAATGAGATTAACTCATAATAATAGTTACTCTGATTTGTCATGAAAGGAATTTTTGATGCATCGACCGTGCTCATGCAAATTTGGTTGTACTCGGAGTAGGCATCCATGAAGTTGAGTAGCCTGCAACCTGAGGTCTCATCAATAATTCAGTCTATTTGTGGTAGTGGATACATATCTTTGGGGAACACTCTATGGAGGTGCATGAAGTAGATGCACATACACCACTTCCCTATCTCCTTTTTAACCATAACCACATTGGCCAGCCAAGTGGGATATTTGATTTCTTTAATGAAGTCGACATCGAGTAGTTTCCCGACCTCATCCTTTATGGCCTTTTTCTTTTCTTCTCCACCTTTCTCCTTTCTCTGGGACATTGGCTTTGTATACGGGTTTAATGCCAAATGGTGACACATAAAATTCATATATATCCCAGGGATATCAGAGGGCTTCCAGGCGAATAAATAGACATTTTCTATTAATAGTGTCACAATTTATGCCCCCTTCTCCTGAGAAAGATTGGTACCAATATAGGTTATCTCGAAGGATGTGGCACCGATCTGGAATTTCTTCATTTCATCGTGAGGAAAAAGACTATCCTATGACGAATTATCATGCGGATCTATATCTACCATGTTGATTTTAAGCTTGTTGGAATGCCCGGGGTCTCTGGGTTGGACCCTTCTCTTTAACTTCAGACTGTCTTTGTAACATTTCCTTGTCAAACCTTGATCACCCTTGACCACCCCGACCCGCCCATCCCCCAAGGTATATTTCATGGTAAGGTATAGGGTGGACAAAGCGGCTTCCAAGGAATTAAAAGATGGTCTCTGTAATACCGTGGGAGAACTGACTTGGATGTTTTGCGTTTTATCGCAATTGTTACAGATAGTAAGAGTATCCACCAACTTTTCTTTTATCCAATAAAGGAAAGGGTGAAAAGAACAGGAAAGACCTTTGAGAATTTTTCTTGAGTTCTTGGGATAGGTTATGAAAAGGGAAGGTGTCAACACCCTTTTCATCCATAGTTATCTATGGTCTCTTAGTTTCTTTTCTAGCTCACTTTTGAAATTGTTTTGTTTGAAATGTGTTTGTGATGTGTTTTGAAAGTATTTTTGAAAAGCGCCTGTTCGGGTTTAACCTCAGCTTGTACAACTTCAACCTGTCAAATAGCTTCTGAAGATGGTCAAGGTGTTCCCCTTCAGTCTGGGATCTTGCAATCATGTCGTCAACATATACCTCAATCTCATAATGAATCATGTCGTGGAACAAAGCGACCATGGCACGCTGATACGTTGCCCCAACATTCTTCAATCCGAAAGGCATGACTTTGTAGCAAAAGGTACCCCATTGAGTAACAAAGGTTGTCTTCTCCATGTCTTCGAGAGCCATCTTAATCTGATTATAACCGGAGAAACCATCCATGAAGGAGAAAACCTTATGCCGAGTGGTGTTGTCAACCAGAACGTCGATATGAGGTAGAGGGAAATCATCCTTGGGGCTTGCCCTATCCAGATCCCTATAATCAACACACATTTGAACCTTACCATCCTTCTTCGGCACTGGAACCACGTTGGCCACCCACTGTGGGTAAGAAGTAACTGCTAGAAAACCGGCGTCAAACTGTTTCATCACTTCAGCCTTAATTTTCTCAGACATCTCCGGGCGCATTCGGCGAACTTTCTGTTTTACTGGAGGACAGTCTTCCTTGGTAGGCAGGCGGTGAACCACAATATCGGTATCCAACCCAGGTATATCTTCATAAGACCAGGCAAAGATCTCAACATAGTCACGCAGCATTTGAATCAAACGTTGCTGACACTAGGTTCCAGATTTGCACCGACCTTGACCTCTTTCTTGTCTACCTTTGTACCCAGATTTACCGTTTCCACTGGCTCCTCATGCGATTGAATAGCCCTCTCTTTCTGAAGTAGTAGTCTAGCAAGTTCACCCGGAACTTCGCAATCATCCTCACCTTCGTCCTCGGATTGGTTGATCAGACTTTCGAAGTCATAACCGGCAATAGCAGAGTCGTTATCAGTGGGATCCAGAGTGGATGTAGACCTGTATATGTTAGTGTGTGTAAAATAGCTGTTTTGCAATATATAAAAAAAGAAAAGAAAAATAAGGAGCGTAAAATTTGAAATGCAAGAAACATCCAATGCTTTTATTAATGATATATGGAGATGACAAATATCAAGCCCTCACAAACAAAGCCATGGTGCCTCGGGTAAGACACCGGGCCATAAAGTTTAAAAATTGTCTGTTACAAATTCAAAACAAAAGTCTCATTACTGGGTAATAAAAGAAATTGGCACGAAGTCTTTTGCTATCCAATTGCTTAATCCACCATCGGCAGTCGGGTAGATCCAACTGTCAAACTCAGATTCTTCATCGTCGTCTTCAATGGCATTTACTCCTGAATTGCTGATAAATAAGGGAGGTCCTCCGATCCGCGTACGCTGCACAACCCTTTGAGCTTCTGCAGTGAAACCCAAACCAAACTTGTTAGTCTTATGTGAAAAGTCAGGGAGTTGGCCCCAATTTTCACACCCACCTTTCTCAACAACAGCCCTGGCATCCTTGAGGGAAGCCATCTTCATTGGAGGATCTTCAGTAACAGTTTCAGTCGACGCCAACGTCTGGGGGACTTCTTCAAAATGTTGACACGGGGTTTCAATGAACTCCCCATCCATCTTTACATACCAGAAAGAGTTGAGGTGGCTCACCATGTACTCTTCTTCTCCTCGTACTGTAACAATTTTCCCCTTCACTGGGTATTTCAGCATCTGGTGGAGCGTAGAAGTTACTGCCCCAGCTTTGTGGATCCACGGGCGACTCAACAAATAAGAATAAGATGGTCGAATGTCCATCACATAGAATGTAGACGCGAAAATATGAGAACTAACCTTAACTTGAATATCCACTTCTCCATGTACCATCCTTTTGGACCCATCAAAAGCCCTAACTATAATGTTACTCGGCTTCAGCACCAACCCTTCACAGTCTAATCGGTCTAGAGCTTTCTTGGGTAAAACATTCAACAAAGACCCAGTGTCCACTAATACGTGAGCTAGAGTAGTGCCCATGCACTCAATAGAGACATGCAGGGCATCATTGTGATTCTTCCCCTTAGTAGTCAAGTCTGCGTCGGAGAAACCTAACCCATTATCTACTGTCAGACTAGCCACGCAATCTTTGAACTGGTCAACAGATGTCTCCTGCAGCACGTGCGCAGTCTTTAGGAAAGAAATCAGAGCCTTAGCATGGGCCTCTGAACACAACAATAAAGACAACATAGAGATCTTTGACGGGGTTTTCCCCAGCTGTTCGACTACATTGTAGTCGCTCTTTTTGATGATCTTCAAAATTTCCTCTATCTCCTGTCTAGAGGCTTCAACAGTAATCTTCTTCGGTGCCTCCATTCGGGCAGGCTCACTGGTGGTCCCTTTGCCCCGAGTGTCAGCTGACTCGGTGACAGGGGTAAGAATTGGAACATGAACAGGGACAGTAGCAGATGTACTGGTAGGTGTAATAGCAACAGGCTTCCGAACAGTTGGTGGAGAGATCTCAGGGGAGAAAAGTCTTCCGTTGCGGGTGACTTTACTAGATCCAACAATATTGCTGATGTCAGTATCAGCCTCTTCATCCTTCAAATCTTGTTTAACCCCGTGATAATACACGTCAGCCCCATAGTGCCACGGGACAGCCTTATCTGATGTATAGGGGATAGGTCCAGGAACAGTAATGATCAAGGGAGCGATTCTTGGAACAGATGTAATTCTAACAGGCTTTCTCAAGGAAGCCTTGGAAGAATTGTCGAAAATGGTGATTATAGCAACTTCTTCAACAGGAACCAGAGGAACAAAAGTCTTCTCAAACAGAATTTCTTTATTATCCATCAGGCGTTGGACACCTGACTTCAATAGATGGCAACCGGTAGGTAGGACGGAACACAGACGACAACCTTCACCACAACCCGGAAATAAACCGGATAACAGAAGGCTCTTCTTCACAGTCATCAATGGAGTAGAAATGTCTTTTACGGAAGTCACAAATGAGTCTTCATCTACAGCATTCACTCCATGCTTGGGCATAGGAGTAGTCATAACATTAGGCTTTTCAGGCGCTTCGAACTCAATCTCCTTGGCATCAATCAGATCCTGTACTTTATTCTTCAGGACCCAGCAGTCATTCGTATCATGCCCCGGGCTATCGGAGTGAAAAGCACAGCGGGCATTCGGATTGTACATCGGTGATGTTGTATTGGGATTCTTCGGGGCTTCCTTCGGAATCACCAAGTTGGTCTTTAGCAACTGCGGCAGAATCTGAGACAGGGTCATATGGAGCTGAGTGAAGTGTCTTCGCGGCCTCTCGGCTCTTGGATGATTGTTGCGTTGTGTGGCAACAGTTGGTCTTGATATAACAACCGCATTGACTGCTTGGCGGCGCTCAGGTCTATTATGGCTCTTTGAGCTGTAAATAGTGTTGGATTCCTTCTTAAAAGGCTTCTTTTCGGTACTTGATGAAGCACCCTTCTGTATTTTGCCGCTCTTAATACCGGCTTCAACTCTTTCCCCAGTCATTATTAACTCAGTAAAACCTGACGATGAACTCCTACTCAGATGATTAAAATATGGACCAGACAAGGTCCCAAGAAACATGTCCACTAACTCCCTATCAGCCAAAGGGGGTTGTACTCTCCCAGCAAGGTCCCTCCATTTCTGAGCGTAGTCTTTGAAACCTTCGCTCGCACCCATAGACATACCCTGAAGTTGGGTACGCGTGGGAGCGAGGTCGGCATTGTATTGGTACTGCTTGTAAAAAGCAGCAACAAGGTCTTCCCAATTATGGACGTTAGATCCTTCCAGTTGGTAAAACCATTCAAGTTGAGTCCCTGAAAGACTATCTTGAAATAAATGGATCCAGAGGTTCTTGTCAGCAGTGTATGGCTGAATCTTTCTAACATACGAACGGAGGTGTAGCTTTGGGCAGGAGACCCCGTCGTATTTAGCAAAGAATAGTGCTTTAAATTTGCGGGGAATCACCACCCCATATGACAAACCCAAATCTCCGAAGTCCAGACTAGGGACTTTCTGGACCTCCATTGCGCTTAACCAGTCTTCTAGTTGCTTATACCTGTCCTCAGCCGGAGGATATTGGTCTTCATCAAAGTCAGTCTCATTGTCAGATACCACAGGGCTAGGAACCCTCCTTTCCTCTTGGTTTTCTCCCCCTCCAGATGAGTGAGATAAGTCAACATCCCGCAAATTATTCCCGAATCTGTGACCCATATTCAGGAAGACCGTCTTCTTCTTCTTCTTCTTCTTCTTCTTCTTCTTCTTCTTATCCTTCAAGATAAGAGTCTTCAAATCTTGCTGACCCTTGGCCAAGTTCATGAACATTTCCTGAAACTGGGCGTTCTGAGCTTGCAGAGCCTTGATAGCTTGATCAGTTGATGTTTCAGAAGACATGATGTGCTGAAATAAACATCGAAGAAGATGAGAAACCTGTAAGGGTACCTGTAATGAGGTGCATGGGAATGATATGTGAATGATATGATTTCAAAGACTTTAGGGATTCAAATTCGTAAACCAAAATGAAACACACTTTTATTAGATTAAAAACTTGAAACAATGTTTGCCAAATGCCTTTAAGGCGTTACAAAAAGAAATACTGAAAAGTAAATCAAAACTAGAAATAATAAAAGACATCAGCGCTCCCATGGTCGTTTCCCGTTGTTGCTGACATAGTCATTGAGGACCTTCTCATTCTCCAATTGCCTTGTAAGCTTTAGGATCTTCCGCTCCTGCTCATGATACTTTTCTCTGTAAGTATCTCGTTCTTCCCTCAACTGGATCCAAGACCTATTTAATGCCACAATGTCAGTAGGCATGTATGGATGGAGGATGGTAGGAGAAATCCCTTCTTCATCAGTACTCTCAACAATTACCGATAAGACAACTTCGTACGGCATTCCCAGCTTTTGGGCACGAGTTCAAACCCACCGGAGATACGGTTCCATCGGAAGAGAGGTATTCATTCCTAGCTCGTGCAGATCATACCTGTGAACCCTATTCCAAGCTCGTATGAACCTACGGCGATGCTCTTCACTATCCCCTTGGAAGTCAAAAACAATGCTCGGAAGCAACAACTCATGAGGTCCGTCCCTCCTAGCTCGCTCAAACTGTCGTAAGACCATACAAGGATTATAGGTGATTCCTCCCTTAATTCCAAGCAAAGGAACATTGGGGTATTCTCCGCATCGGTCAATAACAGCTACTTCTTCCATGTCTTTAGTAGTCCAAATGATGTCCGTGTGAGCAAGGGACATAATTTTGTAGGCCCAACCCATGCCTTCCTTGTTCTTCAAAACATATTTGGGGAGCTGAGGAATAAACCACCTCGCCAATAATGGTGCACAACACATAAGGGTTCCCCGTTTCCGAGCAATACGGGCATAGAGAGTATGCAGAATATCACCCAAGAGAGTGGGCACTGGATTACGGGACATGAACATCCTTACTGTGTTCACATCAACAAAGGAATCTAAATTTGGAAACAGAACCAAACCATAAATAAGAAGAGCCAGAATGTCTTCAATGCCTGAAAGTCTAGACTGTCCCAGAACTGATTAGTCTGATCAACGAAGAACTTAGCTAAGAAGCCTTTTGTCCCACTCCGAGTCTCCCAATTAGACATTACCTCAGCCTTTGTCAGATGTAGGGCTGTAGCAACATCCTCTGGACTAAGAGCTACCTCCCAACCTGTAAATGGCGTCTACTCTAGAATGGAAATACCAAGTAGATCAGAGAACTCCTCCAAAGTAGGGACCAACTGATAGTCTGGGAAAGTGAAGCAGTGGTATAATGGATCAAAGAACCGGCACAAAACACTCATCATCTTCTCATCCAATCTGGAAGTGACCAAACCTAGGAGGTGACCATGTCTTCTGTCAAAAGAGGAAGTGTCAGGAACCTTGGAAACCAAATCTCTAAGCTGAGTAGGAATTTGAACAAAACTGATCCGAATAGTGTTTCTACGCATAGGTGCTGTTGTACCCCAAAATTTGCCCTCGCATTTTTCCACAAGAAATCACAGCTTCAGGCGTTTCCTGATTTTTTAGATTGGCTCAAGAATCGGTCAAACAGACTTTTCTTGTCAATCAGACACAATTAGGGTTTTATTGATTTTCAGGGCTCTAGAATGTTTCAAACAGTTGGCTTAGGGTTTTGATTGGTTTTGGCTCAACTTCGATCAGGCGAAAGTTTCTTTGGCATTTAATCAGGAATTAGGGTTGTTCATGCATCATTCTTCAGAAAGATTTAATTCTACGATGCTTTGCAAGTTATTCCGAGATTTGGTTTGAATTCGCATTGTTTGACTTAATCAGTAAAAGAATGCATTTGGATTGAATTCACGTTTTGTTTGATTGAACCAGTCAAAGGATACATTCAGTTTGGATTTGTAGTGTTTCGTAAAAAATCAGTAAAAAGGGAAATGCGTCTGATCAGTTATTTTGTTTGACTTTGCTTTGCTTTGGATGTTGGAAGCGCCAAGTTTATTATTTTGATCAATGTTGAATCAATGTTTAGTTAATTATTTATTATTCTAAAGATTAAATAGCTGGAATTTAATTTTCAGTTATTTTAATTTAAAGAACTATAAATAATAAATAAATAATTGAAAAAGGAGGAAAAAGAATTAATTGGATAATAAAAACTTTTATTTATTTTTAAATTATTCGTATAATTATTGTTTACAATTTATTTACAACAATGATTTTACAAGTAATTTAAACCTAAATAAAACTATCCTAAACATTTTTTTTAATCTTCATTTCTTCATCTGCTATCCCTTGCTCCAGTGCTCCATTTTAATTATTCATCTGCAAAAGAAAAGAAGAAGAGTCAAATAGCAGATAAATAAATAAATAAAAAAAGAGACAAATTACAGTTCATCATTAAGGGCCACTGATTGGGATCAGTTAGCCCTCTTTGCAAATCACGGGATTTCTCCCGGTTCACAAAGAGGGACGAATATTTATTTGCTAAACTTTGAATGCACAAAGTTAAAATTGCACAATTCAAAAATTGTCAAACTGCATAGTTCAAAAGCAAACAGCAAGTCCAAACTAAAAGTCCAAACTCAAACTTTCTGCCAAAAGTACAAAACACTGTCACAAGGCTACCCAAGCTGTCAAAAAGAAGATTTGGAAAGATATCAAAAGCATAAAATCTAGAGGAAAAGAGACAAAAATGCAGAGAAAGCATGATATGCAAGCAACATGGTTCATTTTCATCATTTCCCAAAGTGTGGCCCTTTCAGATAAAGTACAATGCAAACATTATTTTAATGCTAAACTGTATTGAAGAGAGAGAGAAGAGAAAAAGAAAGCAGGCTTAGGCTTGAGGCATGAAGGTAATATAAAACAAACTGAAGACAGTACAGTAAAGGGAGGAGATCAGAAAGATATTAAACAGAGATAACCAACTGTCAAAACCCTCCAGATACAAAAACCTGCATATGCCAAAATCTGTCTGTTATCAAACCAAACACATAACCATCAGTAATGTCAAAACCTGCATGAACCAAAGGCCATAAACTGCATTCCATAGCCTTAAACCAGTAAATACACAAAACCAGTTCAAAACACCCAATCTGCCTGAAGCCTTCAAGCACACAAACATAACTAACATATGCCCAAAACCTGCAATCAAACTAAAATAACCTGCCTGAAGCCTCACTAAAGCTAAAACCTGTGAAATCTCCAAGCCTAAAACCTGTGAAACATCACAAGCCTAAAACCTGTCAAAAGCTCATTACCAGCCATAACCATAAGAAAGCCCTCAACCTTACCTGATGCAAAACTGAACCTGTCCAGCTCGAAATCTAAGCCACAAGGCCCTCACACCCATAACTTGTTTCCTAAGTTTCTCAAGGCAACTCAAGCCCTCAGCATTCAAGAAATTCATCATTGGGTAGCCAACTCAAGCGAAAAGCCAACAAATCAACAATAGCATATTCAGAAGCATACTCAGAGCATATCAGAACCCAGCATTTCAAGGCAAATAAACCCTCAGAATTGCTTCATCATTGGGCCAATAACACAACATATCAAATATCTCAGTACACAATAGCATTCAACCCACATTCAGAAACGAAAAAAGAAGCAATCACGTGTATCAAGCAAGCAGAGGCAACAAGGAGATAAAGAAGCGTTTCGAGGCATCAAGGTAATCACACAAAAGAAGCATACCTAATAAGCATTCAAAGGCAATACAAGCATACAACCAGGGAAGGAAGAGAAGAAGAAAGAAGAGACATCAAAAATTAGGTTTTCAGTTCATCATTAAACCCAATAAACAGGCGAAATATACAAAGGTACCAGGAAGCAAAGATTCATTCACGTTCCCTTCACCGTCGAGCCTCAACGCCTCCAAAATCCCTCCTCCTCCATCTCCAAAAGGTAGTGCTCTTATACCTCCTTGCATGCATGTCAAAATAACGAAAGAAAACACATAAGTCAAAGCCCAATTGAAACTAAAAAATCAAAAGAGGAATGAAACCCTAATGCGTTTGAGATCAAAATCATACCTTGTAACTTGATCTGGGTGGTCTACGGAGGGTGAAAGAGGGATGATGGCGTCTGTTTGGCCTTGCATGAAGGAGTTGTATTCAGAAATCCATGGCGAAAAGATGAACGAAGGCGAAGAGGATAGAAGATGAACGCCGCCGCTGCTCATAAGCCCTAACGCGTTTCAAATGAAAACAATAATCAAACCCTAAAAAAATGTTGTGAAACCACAATGGGCTTTTCCCCATCAGATGCCCTAAGCCCAAAGCACGTTCCAAGTTGCCACCCCCCATTTCTCTTCTGCTTGGGCCATGACCTCCCTTAGAGCCCATTTCTAATTTTTGTCAAAAAAAAACCATTTTCAAAAACTATCTATATTTTTTTTAATTAATCAACATGAGCTTTTATTACATCAAATTTTTTACAACATAATTCTAATTTTTTGGAGCACAATATATTTTATCCCCCTAACTTAAAATATTTTTTTGTACATTAATGCCTTAGTACATAAACATACATTGTTTAAAACACTTTTTTTATTTTCATTTAACTTATTTCGATTTATACATAAATTCTTTAAGTTAATACAATTCCTTTTCTTGGAAAATATTTGTACATAAATATATAATTTTTCTTTTAAGTATAATACTCTTCTTGTACATAATCAATACACTTTTTTATATACATAATTTAATTTCAATTTAAAACATTAATTAAAACATTCTTTTTGTACATATTAACAATATACAAGATTACAAAGAATTAATTAAACAAATATTTTAATTTCTTTCTTTAAGTTAACCATACCTTAATAATACATTAATTTCACATTTTCGCACCTGTAAATAATTACATACACATATACACATACACTTACACAATGTACTTATATTTGATACATTAT